>CM038042.1:29646417-30246417 GCA_021397845.1 Areca catechu | reverse complement strand
GGGAGCTCTGAGCTGGCGGTCCCGGCCTCCATGCCCTAGGTGCCTCGGCGGGTGCCGGCCTCCTCAGTAGCTTCCCATCGAGCTCCCACCTTGTACGATCCGCCTCCTCGGCATGGATGTACTTCTGAGCTCGGGAGAGGAGCTCGGAGTAAGTCTTCGAGGGCTTCTTGTCAAGCGAGTAGGTAAGGCAAGAAGTCCTGAGCCCTCGCTTCAGAGCTAGCATTGCGACCGGCTCCTCCAGGTTATAGATCTCCAGCGTGGCAGCCTTGAAGCGAGCCACGTAGTCCCGTAGCAGCTCGCAATCTTGCTGCCTGATGGAGAAGAGGCTGTCTGCCTCCCGTGGCATCTCCGACAGGCATCGAAGTGAGCCATGAACCTCTGCCCTAGCTGGGCAAAGGAGCTAATGCTTTCAGGCACAAGGCGGGCGAACCATACCCGAGCCACCTTCCAGAGAGTAGCAGGAAAGGCGATGCACAGGAGAGCGTCAGTGGCCCCCTGGACCCTTATGAGGGCCCGGTAACTTTCCAGGTGGTACAAGGGGTCGGTGGTCCCATTGTAAGGATCCACCTGCGGCATGCGAAACCGACGGGGAATCGTCTCTGCTTGGATATCCTAGGAGAATGGAGGGCGGACGTCATAGCCCACTGGCTCGCTAGCGGAGCCGGGCAAGTTAGCAAACCGGTGGATAGCTTCGCGAGTTTACGGTCATGCTCCTCTAGGCTCTTCTCCGTCATGCGCCTGATGGCTTCATCCATCGACCCCTCTGCTGAGAGAGGCGGGGAAGGTGACACGGGTGTGTGGTGCCCGTGACGAGGGGCTTTGCCCTTCCTCCCTTGGCAGGGCTTAGATGCCCCTTGGTCAAGGTGTGGTGAGCAGCTTTCTTCGTCGGCGGACCTGGCCCATTGTCGCTTCATCGGGGCATGACGACTACCCCGGGGGTCTGTAACGGCCTGCAACTGTGAAGGCCTCCCATGGAAGGAATGTAGGCTGTCACGGGGTGCTGCGGCATGGGCCACGGGGGTCTCTGGCTGCTGGTGAGTAGACAGGGATCGATGCTGGTGCTGGAGCTAGCACACTACTGCAGTGAGAGTGTGCATCTGCTGGCGAGCATGGTCAGCTGGACTTCTAACGGAGGCGGTTGAACTGGGGCTGGTGGCTCTGTCCCTGGACCGTGCGGGTTCTCGTGGGAAGGGGACTCTTTCGCATGGCTGGGAGAGGCTCCCCTCACCCGAGTGGTCACCTTCCTCTCGACAAACTATTCGAGTGGGGCTTGAACCGGATCAAAAATCATTCTGCCCCCTTCCTGGCATGCCAATCTGTTACTGCCTGAATCGTCGTGGCCCATAGCTGTTGGTGGTGTCGAGGGTCATGCGTCCGCCTACTCAGGATGCCTCCGGTGTCTCGGGACCTGTAAGAAACAACGTCAGTGACCCGGTCGGGGATCTGATGGGGGCGCTCCAACGGTCAAGTCAGTGACGATCCAAGGAAATAGATCCTCCTAGTCGAGCCCCTCGGGATGAGCTCCATGCTAGGAGGAGTGAGTGTAGTGTATATGGAAGTGAGAGTGAGTTGGGAGAGGTGATGGCCGAGGTGGAAGAATCCTCCTGTCTGGCCTCACTTCCTTGTTTCTATGCTTGCTTACTTTTGGCTTATTCTGGCTGAGTTTTTACTTTGGCTTGCCTCGAGATCTTCCCGTATCGTCAGACATGTGCGACGAGGTATCATGCCGTAGATGGGACGCCTCTCCTTTTAGGTAGCCGGGAAGCTTCCATGCGCTTTGACATTCCCTCTACTTGCCCTACTCCTGGAAGCCCGGCAGGGCCTCGGTTGGCGGGTCGCCGCCCTCGGGACTCGCGCTCTCCGTTTTGGTCTTTTCCCTGTGAAAGATAAAGAACGCGGTTGCAGGTGCCTACGCTAAGCATGCAATAGCAGGGAGCAAGTATGAATTTTAAAAATTTTATAATCACAGCGGAAACTACCTACTCCGCACAGGATCTAACAAATTCCGGATGTATGTATAGGCAATACTAGGCATGTACAAGGGCATGTAATATTATAAACAATTATAGAAACCTAGATCTAGGCATGCATGAAAAATAAAACTAGAAAATATACCTTATTCCTGCCTGGAATAACCTTGGTATAAAGCTGGAATTTCTGGGATAACAGGAATAACTTTATTCCTGTTGTCTTCTACTTCCAGCATGTTGAAATGGTCTCTTTTTTTTTCAAAATCTGCTGCAAAACAAATGAAATTGCCCAACTATTCGATCTCACTTCCAGCACCAAAAGCAAGGGAACTAGTTGGTAGGTCTTCCTTCAAAGGGGAGATAATCATTCAACGTTTGGAGCTCTTCCAATGATCCAAAAGCTGCAACCTGAATTTCTGCAACCTGAAAACCTGCAACTCAAAAATAGAGCAGAAAATGACATCAGCAAGG
The DNA here is from genome assembly GCA_021397845.1 of Areca catechu. Taxonomy (NCBI): domain Eukaryota; kingdom Viridiplantae; phylum Streptophyta; class Magnoliopsida; order Arecales; family Arecaceae; genus Areca; species Areca catechu. The sequence continues at coordinate 30,243,976 of CM038042.1, read as the reverse complement.
AGGTTGATCCGGCTCCCAAGTGCTCAATCGAACACTCTCTAGAGGGGGGACATGCCAGGGGCTTGCTTTGATCCATCTCTCGGTCGAAGCTAGTCGCCGGAAGACTTGGATGGTGGGAGGGAAGAAGGAAGAAAACAGAACTCTAAAATCTAAAATTGTTTTCACCAAAACAGAGCTTCCTTCTTCCAGCAATTGAGCACCAGAATATCAGGGATTAAAAGCTATTTTCTCTCCCAATCACTCACCAAAACCCTGACGTCTAAAACACCGGTGGAAAGGTAATGAATTTCTCCAAGGAAGAAGACCTCTCACAGTTTTTAGCCTCTCACACGGTGATTTAGCACTGCTGAAAAATTGGAGTGCTGGAAGTGGTTTAAAGGCCGCAGTGAGGAGGAATGACGTTGGGAATCGAAGAGGCTGTGGTTAAATCCATTAACCAAGCCACAAAGAGGTGATTAAACCATCAATTAAAACAAGAGGGAGGGAGGTGAAGAGACGCAGCAAAGCGCACGGTCGATTGGCCTTCAACCTGACGCTACAAAAAATCAGCATAAACACCGTGTAAACGGTCACAAGGGAGAGAGAAAATTTGGCTCAAAAGAACCAGTCGAAAATAAATTTGGTTCAATCCCATAAAAAAAACCCTTGGTTCAATCTAATTTAACTGGTTCAAGCCCAATTAAATTGGGTTCAATTGGTTCACAATCAATTGAGGCCAAAACGATCTCTGAATCAGTTCAAAACTGATTCAGAAAAATCCTGGCGCAGAGCTGGTCAACCCGGAATAATTTTTGGTTGACGCAGACAAGGGCAAGATGGGAAAAAGTGCTCAGAAAAATATCGTGACCATAATATCGAGACGATTTCCAATCGTAATCGGTATCCGGATCAGAGAGTTATCCTCTGTGGCGTGTGACCTCATAGGTTCGAACCTAAATGGTAGCACTGGAATAATTCCAGTACCAGAACATGAAACCATCTAGCAATGGGTCCCGACGTCCGGATAGGTCGAAGATGCAAGGGCAAACTATCGAACCTCTGGTATATGGTTACCGTATAATTCATCCCTTTGACCTCAAATGTTCAGGACGACTGAGATTTGGGTTGCCACCCCAGACTGTGTCAGTCGACTATGTGTCTCACCTTGCAAGCCCAGTGACTCTTCACTAGGGCTACCCCGGTCGAGGATTTGCTAAATTGAGATATTGCGAGACATTCAATCCAAACTGTTCGGACAGGTCAATTCCATCTTGGTCCATCACTGCTCCATAAGTACTTGCCTGTACCCAGAAACCTTCCGTCACTGGATTAAAAATCTGGGTAGTCCGGTACCAAAGCACAGGGAGTTGCTTGCAAGCTACCGTGATGACCTCAGGTCAGAGGGACACATATACCCATATCCTATCGTGAGTATCCCTTTGGCATAAAGGGGCTTCACGGAGTCACGTTCAATGAGATATCACATATCCCACTTGCAGATCATATCAGTGTCACCACACTCATTTGGTCAAGAGGACAACCAAACGATATGAACTGCAACAACCTATACTTGATATATTGCCATCCAGTACAATATATCCTTTGGTTGTGAACAGGATTTAAGGACCAGTCGATACATCCTCTCTGTATCGAAGTCAGTGTAGTCCTAAGGACTTCATCACAAAAAGAGTTCATTTTTAGGGAAATACAATAGTGATGAGCTGCCAAAAATAATATTTTATTAATTCATAAAATGAATACAAAACTCAGCACAACCGCCTACAACACAGGCGATTGGTTTTGGAACACAATTCCCAACAACTCCCACTTGTACTAAAGCCAATCAGAAGAGTATCTTATACCCATTTCCCATTATAATAGTCGAACTCTTTGATTCCGAGGGCTTTAGTGAAGGGGTCGGCCAGATTTTCTTTTCCATCGATCTTCAGAAGATTGATGTCGCCTCGTTCCACGATTTCTCGTACGAGGTGGTAGCGCCGCAATATGTGCTTGGTGCGGTGATGAGCTTTAGGCTCCTTAGCTTGAGCAATGGCTCCGGTGCTATCACAGTACACCAGAACAGGACCATCTAGGGAAGGTGCCACCCCTAGCTCTCCAAGGAACTTCTGCAACCACATAGCTTCCTTTGCTGCATCTGATGCTGCAATATATTCTGCTTCGCATACCGAGTCTGCAACAGTTGCCTGCTTGGAACTTTTCCAGCAGATCGCTCCTTCGTTCAGGGTAAATACAAACCCTGACACACTCTTGCTATCATCTCTATCTGACTGAAACTGGAGTCAGAGTACCCCACAAGTTTCAAGTTAGGTTCTCCATAAATCAGCCATTGATCTTTAGTATTTCTTAAATACTTAAGGATGGACTTAACCACCTTCCAATGCGCCTCACCTGGGTCAGACTGGTATCTACTCACTACTCCTAGTGAGTATGCCATGTCTGGTCTAGTACAAGTCATAGCATACATGATAGAGCCTACTGCAGAAGCATAAGGTACTCTACTCTTGTGCTTTCTTTCCTCAGGAGTTGTCGCATAATTCTTCTTGGAAAGAGTAATTCCAGAACCTATCGAAGATAGCCTTTTTGGAATTTTCCATGCTGAACCGTTTCAGCACGGTGTCAATGTACGTAGACTGGGACAATCCCAAAAGCTTCTTAGATCTATCTCTATAGATCTTCATACCTAGTATGTAAGAAGCTTTACCCAAGTCCTTCATGGAGAACTGAGATGATAACCAAACCTTTATTCCTTGTAATGCTGTGACATCATTCCGATTAAGAGAATGTCGTCAACATATAGTACTAGGAATACAATCACAGAACCATTAACCCATTTATAGAAGCATGGTTCTTCTCCGTTCTTAACGAAGTCGTACGATTTGATACACCTATCAACCGTAAGTTCCAACTTCGAGATGCTTGCTTGAGTCCATAAATGGACCTCTGCAATTTGCATACTTTTGATTCATCTGTGGATGTGAACCCTTCAGGCTATATCATATACACCTCCTCTTCCAGCTCCCCATTTAGGAAAGTGGTTCGAACATCCATCTGCCAGATCTCGTAATCAAAATATGCTGCCAAAGCAAGAATGATCCGAATGGACTTGAGCATTGTCCACAGGGAGAAAGTCTCGTCATAATCGATACCATATCGCTGACGATACCCCTTGGAAACCAGACGGGCTTTATAGGTCTCTACCTTTCCATCTGCGCCCCTTTTCCTCTTGAAGATCCATTTATACCCGATGGGTTTTATTCCTTCAGGCGGATCAACCAATGTCCAAACATTGTTGATTTCCATGGACTCCATTTTGGATCGCATGGCTCCAAGCCATGCCTCAGAGTCAGATCTCTGAAGTGCATCCATATAGGTGATCGGATCCTCATTGTTCTCATCGAGCTCAATGGGATCGCCGTCCCGGACCAAGAAACTGTAGTATCTGTCCGGCTGACGCGGTATTCTACCAGATCTCCTAATGGATTCAGGGTGTGAGTCAATCACAGCCGGTTCCACGATGTCCTTAGAGTGTGCAGGTTCTTCTATTGGCTGAACTTCATCAAGTTCAATTTTAGAGGCTATAGTTCCTTCTCCAAGAAACTCCTTTTCCAAAAAGATAGCTCTAAGAGCAACGAACACCTTTTGTTCATTCTCCAAGTAGAAGAAATCCTTTGGTTTCCTTAGGATAACCAATGAATAAACACCTGTCAGACTTAGGACCAAGTTTGTCTGAGTCTAAACATTTTACGTAAGTCGGACAACACCAGACCCGAAGGTGTGAGATTGAGGGTTTACGTCCATTCCACATCTCATACGGAGTGTAGACAACAGACTTACTTGGAACATTATTTAACAAGTAACAGGCTGTCTGAAGCGCATATCTCCAAAAGGATAGTGGCAGAGTTGCAAAGCCCATCATAGATCAAACCATGTCCAACAAGGTTCGATTCCTCCTTTCGGACACACCATTCAACTGCGGTGTTCCTGGAGGAGTCCACTGAGAGAGAATTCCATTCTCCTCAAGATATGTCAAAAATTTACCAGATAAGTATTCACCACCTCGATCAGATCGAAGAGTTTTAATACTTTTTCCAGTTTACTTTTCTACTTCATTACGGTATCATTTGAACATTTCAAACGACTCAGACTCATATCTCATTAGAAAGACATAACCGAACCTCGAAAAGTCATCTGTAAAAGTAATGAAATATTTGTATCCTCCTCTGGCACTAACTGTCATCGGTCCACATACATCAGTATGTATTAGACTTAGAAGTTCTGTAGCTCATTCACCTTTTCCAGTAAAAGGTGATTTGGTCATTTTACCAAGTAAACAGGATTCACAAGTAGGCAGTAATTCAGAATCACTGACCTCGAGGAGTCTATCTCCTCGTATCTTGTTTATCCTATTTTGGTTAATATGACCTAGCCTACAGTACCAAAGATACAAATCGTTGACATTATCTAACCTTGGGCATTTGCAAGAAGTGTACATTACACTAACAGGCCTTGATAGTACATATATGCCATTATTTAATCTAGCTTTCATTATAACAATTATTCAAAATAACATTGCAAAAATCTCCTTTTATTGATAGTTCAAAACCATAATTGGCCAAAAGGCCTACAGAGATTATGCTCATAATGAAACTAGGACAATAGTGACAGTTGACTAGTTCGACAGTACAAGACTCAAAGACAAGACGCAGGACTCCAACCGCCAGTACTGGAACACGATTTCCATTCCCGACGCTCAGAAACTGTTCTCCATCTTCAAATCTTCTGCTAACTTGAAGTCCCTGTAACGAATTACAAATGTGAATTGGACTACCAGTATCTAATACCCAGTTAGCAGTATCAACAATTGAGTAATTACAAGGTTTTATCATATAAATACCTTATTCAGCAGACTTCTGCTTCCTCGGCCTGTTCGGATCAAGGGACGCAATATAAGATGATAGTTCCTCTTCCAGTGTCCCTTCTTCTTGCAGTAGAAGCACTCTGCAAAAGAGTGATCAGCCTTATACTTCCTGGTTTGACTTGGGCCAGGAGCATTCTGCACCTTCTTTCCCTTCTTATTCATTTTCTTCTTCCCTTTCTTAAAGGGACAACGACCTCTACTTCCTCCCACTAAATTCACCACCCCCTTATTAAGTTGGTGGTCTTTCTCGAAAGTCTGCAGCAACCCCAAAAGACCATGGTAGTTTACTGCAGGCTTGTTCATTTTGTAATGATCAAGAAAGTCAAGATAGGAGGAGGGAAGAGAATTCAGGATCGCATCCTTGCCGAGCTGCTCGTGCAAGGGGCATCCGAGTTTGCCCAGTTTTTCAATCAACTCGATCATGTACAATACATGATCAGTGACTGAACCACCATTCGACATCTTGAAGTTGTAGATGGCACAAGACACTTTGTACCGTTCTACATCATCCGGGATGCCGAAGGATTCCTTCAACTTTTGAAGGATTTTATCAGGTTGGGCCTCCTCGAATTTGCGACCGAACTCGTCGTTCATCGCCGCTTACATAATGCACTGGACAGTAGTCCGATCAGAGACCCACTTAGATAAGCGTCTCTGACCGCACTCCGTGCATTAGCGGGAGGGATTTTAGGTGCCGGATCCGTTATCACATATAGGATCCATTCATGCTCCAGAACAATTCTTAATCTTCGATACCAACTATCGAAATTGTGACCCTTTAACTTCTCGTTATCGAGAAGTGACCGGAGCGATAAATTTGAAGACATCTGAAAAGAAAAATAAGACCAAATTAGTATATGAATTAATAATTAACCAAAGACTTGGACTTTTATCTAAAGGTTTCTCCCACTAATTTTTCAGATTGGTAGCCTCTAACTCCAATCCGTGAAAATAATTTTTCAAGTGAGTACTGAAATCCAATAGGCCTCGCATGAGCCCGACTATGGCCGGCTCACCCATACGAGCCTAAAGGTAGGTTCGTAAACCAATTGGTTCCCTAAACAATTTTCAGTATTTTATTTTGCCCCAGAGAACACCCTAATCGACCTAGGGGCCTCCTATTGCGGGTCTCTGGTTAGGTCCAACCATTAAAATGAAAAATCTAATGCTTTCAGCTAACTAAAGACCAAGCCCGACTATAGCCGGCCCACCTGGTCCCATTAAGGAAGTTGCACTGAACCATCATCGATCAGATAGAAATTCTAGTCGCCGATGTACACCCATTCTATGGAACTGCCGATGCACACCAAGCTAGTGGACACATTTCTATCCAACTTAATGGGAGGCTAAGACTCTGTCAACTCTTTGACTTGGTCTTTTTAAGGACCTAATAATTTTAGAGGAATTTTGGTTGTGATAGAAGAAAAAATAAGGACATGGATCAACCTCCCACTGAATCATTTAGATTCCAGGAGGGTTGAAATAAATCAACAAACGATCCATGGGCACCTAAAGATCAGTCAGACCGATCAACCTGGGTGGCATGGGTTAACTCGAGTCATTGAGCTTTTCCAATCAGTTCTGGTCGACTCGACTAGCCAGGTAGGTGAGATCATGGGTGAGTATCTGCCATTAACCATCTTTCCTAGACACCAACCAAGTTGGCCAGGAAAGAGGTAGCCTTATACAACCATGATCACAATGCCAAACCTACCTCGACCCTAGTCGGTTTACCAGACTCGATCAGATTAGCCTAAAGACTCGGGCGTCCACTGAGCCACTAATTGGACCCATTTTAGATGAACGGATCAACTATTCTAACTATTAGATAGTTCTAAAGAAGGACCTTAATCAACTTTTGATTAATCTTGTTTTATCCGGTTCAACTAAACCTAGGTCTAACCCAGTTAAGGACCCAATTAGATAACTAACCCAATTAACCCAAAATGGCTTATGCGAGTGTTTTAGATTTCATAAACCTAAAAGATTTTAATAAGCCAAAGAAGTAATTAAAATAATTTTTAATTAAGTCATAATGTAAAACATTTTTACATAACCAAAAATCATGCATCATATCTAGATTTTTCTTTTATAAATTACATTGCCCAAAGGAAAATAACAGACATGCCAAACATGTATTGAATTAAAACAATTTTAATTCCAAGATTTCCTTAAAGGATCCTTCTGAAGAGGCCAACACAGACGATCCGCATCGTGTCAAAGACACACGGTCATGGTGAAAGTCTCAACTAGGTTCCTAAAAGTACTCTCAAATCATACTTTATGATTTTTAATACAATAGATTAAACATTTTAATTAACTATACATGCATTCAAGAAATGCTACAACAGAACCTGGCTCTGATACCACTGAAAGATAAAGAACGCGGTTGCAGGTGCCTACGCTAAGCATGCAATAGCAGGGAACAGGTATGAATTTTAAAAATTTTATAATCACAGCGGAAACTACCTGCTCCGCACAGGATCTAACAAATTCCGGATGCATGTATAGGCAATACTAGGCATGTACAAGGGCATGTAATATTTATAAACAATTATATAAACCTAGATCTAGGCATGCATAAAAATAAAACTAAAAAATATACCTTATTCCTACCTTGGTATAAAGCTGAAATTGCTGGGATAATAGGAATAACTTTATTCCTATTGTCTTCTACTTCCAGCACGTTGAAATGGTCTCTTTTTTTCTTCAAAATCTGCTGCAAAACAAAATGAAATTGCCCAACTATTCGATCTCACTTCCAGCACCAAAAGCAAGGGAACTAGTTGGTAGGTCTTCCTTCAAAGGGGAGATAATCATTCAATGTTTGGAGCTCTTCCAATGATCCAAAAGCTGCAACCTGAATTTCTGCAACCTGAAAACCTACAACTCAAAAATAGAGCAAAATGATAGCAGCAAGGAGGTTGATCCGGCTCCCAAGTGCTCAATCGAACACTCTCTAGAGGGGGACACGCCAGGGGCTTGCTCTGATCCGTCTCTCGGTCGATGCTAGTCGCCGGAAGACTTGGAACGGTGGGAGGGAAGAAGGAAGAAAACAGAACTCTAAAATCTAAAATTGTTTTCACCAAAACAGAGCTTCCTTCTTCCAACAATTGAGCTCCAGAATATCAGGGATTAAAAGCTATTTTCTCTCCCAATCACTCACCAAAACCCTGGCATCTAAAACACCGGTGGAAAGGTAATGGAATTTCTCCAAGGAAGAAGACTCTCTCACGGTTTTTAGCCTCTCACGGTGATTTAGCACTGCTGAAAATTGGAGCGCTGGAAGTGGTTTAAAGGCCGCAGGGAGGAGGAATGACGCTGGGAATCGAAGAGGCTGTGCTTAAATCCATTAACCAAGCCACAAAGAGGTGATTAAACCAGCAATTAAACAAGAGGGAGGGAGGTGAAGAGACGCAGCAAAGCGCACGGTCGATTGGCCTTCAACCTGATGCTACAAAAAAACCAGCGTAAACACCGTGTAAACGGTCACAAGGGAGAGAGAAAATTTGGCTCAAAAGAAAACCGGTCCAAATAAATTTGGTTCAATCCATAAAAAAAAACCCCTTGGTTCAATCTAATTTAACCGATTCAAGCCCAATTAAATTGGGTTCAATTGGTTCACAATCAATTGGAGGCCAAAACGATCTCTGAATCAGTTCAAAACTGATTCAGAAAAATCTTGGCGCAGAGCTGGTCAACCCGGAACAATTTCCGTTGACGCAAACAAGGGCAAGACGGGAAAAGAGTGCTAAAAAAAATACCATGACTATAATATCGAGACAATTCCCAATCGTAATCGGTATCCGGATCAAAGAGTTATCCTCTGTGGCGTGTGACCTCATAGGTTCGAACCTAAACGGTAGCACTGGAATAATTCCAGTACCAGCACAGGAAACCATCTAGCAATGGGTCCCGACGTCCGGATAGGTCGAAGATGCAAGAGCAAACTATCGAACCTCTGGCATATGGTTACCGTATAATTCATCCCTTTGACCTCAAATGTTCAGGATGACTGAGATTTGGGTTGCCACCCCAGACTGTGTCAGTCGACTATGTGTCTCAACCTCGCAAGCCCAGTGACTCTTCACTAGAAGTCGGCTAGAACTTGGGCCTTCTGTGCCTGCCGTGGGCGATATGTGATGTCGAATTCGCTGATCTTTAGCACCCACTTGGCCAAGCTCCTAGAAGTGTCGGGATGGCTCAGGATAGCCCTCAGGGGCTAATCAATGAGGACAACAATGGGATGTGCTTGAAAATAAGGCCTGAGATGCTGCGCAGATGTTATTAGTACAAAAATATTTTTTTCTGGCTGGGTATACCTGGTTTAGGAATCACGAAGTAGCTTGCTGGTATAATAGACTGACTACTGAGAGCCATCCCGGTCAATATGGACTAGCACGGAGCTGACCGCCCTAGTGAGATTACTAGGTACAAGAGGAGCTCCTCTCTGAGCTCCAGCCTGGATAGTAGTGGTGGTGAAGCGAGGAGCTTCTTCAACCCCTCGAACACTTCTTGGCACTCTTCTATCTAGGTAAAGTCGTTCATCTTTTGGAGGACCTTGAAAAATGGCTGGCAATGCTCAGCGGAGCATGAAATGAAGCGGCTCAAAGCCGTGATGCACCCAGTCAGACGTTGGACCTCCTTCTTGGAGGTGGGACGCCGCATGTCCATGGTTGCCTAGATCTTCTCGGGGTTGTCCTCTATCCCCCTTTGGATCACCATGAACCCTAGGAACTTCCCTGCTACCATACCGAAGGTGCACTTGATGGGATTCAACTTTATCTGATGTGGCGGAGGTTATCAAAAGCCTCCGCCAGGTTAGTATTATAGTCTTACTCCGGGCTGCTCATGACAAGCATGTCATCCATGTACACTTGCATGTTGAGACCGATCTGGTCCTTGAAGACCGTGCTGACCAAGCGCTGGTAGGTGGCCCCTGCATTCTTGAGGCCAAAGGGCATCTTGTAATAATACGTACCTCAGTCAATCATGACCGACGTGCACTCCTCATCTTCCAGATGCATGCAGATCTGATTGTATCCGGAGAATGCATCCATAAAGCTGAGATACTTGGGACTCGAGGTCACATCCACCAGCTAATCGATCTTGGAGAGGAGAAAGCTGTCCTTTGGACATGCCTTGTTGAGATCGGTATAGTCCACACAGATCCTCCACTTTCCAGAAGCTTTCCTGACCATCACCATGTTAGCAAGCCAGTTAGTATATCGTACCTCTTGGATAAAGCCTCCCGTAAGGAGTTTTTCGACCTCCTCGTTGATAGCCTTCTACCATTCCAGGGTGAAGCTCCTCTTCTTCTACCTGACCGGATGATGGTTAGGATTGATGTTCAGCCTGTGAATTATCACCTCTGATGGGATACCGGGCATGTTAGTGGTAGTCCAGGTGAAGACATCTACGTTGGCACGCAGGAACTCGAGTAGACGGGATCTCTCTTCTTCAACTAGCAGGGCCCCAATCTGCACCATTTTCGAGGGATCATCCCCCAAAGGGAAAGATAGTAGGGGTTCGACTGGCTCGCTCTTTGGTTCTGATGCTGTCGGTTCTGGTTGGTCTATGGCAGGGCTGAGATTCGCTCCCCATAGACCCGGGGTGGTCTGCCAGCAGTGCTGCACCGGCTACTAGGACCCTCTATCTCTTCGATCTCCCATGGGATCGGGAACCGGACCAAGATGCATCTCGTGGAGATGGTGGCATCAAGCAGATTGAGTCCTAGGCATCCCAGGATGGCGTTATAGGGTGATGGAAGCTTTATAATAGTGAAGGTCACTAATATGGTGCTTTGCTGTGGTGGTGTCCCAGTAGTTATTGGGAGCATAATTTCTCCCTTGACTCTGACTGAGTCCCTAATGAAGCCTACCAGGGGTGTAAACACTAGTCTTATTAGTTAGTAAATAAATTCATCCTTGCAAAGGCATCATAAAAAAGGATGTCGAGGAGCTTTCACTGTTTACCATGATTCTTTTTACAGGATGCTTGGCTATCATCATTTCAACGATGACAGCATCATCATTTGGGTTATCTATCCCAGTAGACTCTTCTCCCTCGTAGGGGAGTACATCATCACTCTCCTCTCTCCCCCTAGCCTTCTTCGAGGTTTTTCCCGCCCCCATGATATCATCCCTACCAGCTTCTTGGTGGGATGGTTGTCGATGGTGAGGGGTCGAGGCTCCTCGATTTGGGCCACAAGGGACACTCCCCCTTCCACGTACTTGCTGAGGTAGCCACACTTGATCAGCTCTTCGATCTCCCTCTTCAGGTGGCAGCATTCCTCTGTGTCATGGTCATAGTCCCAGTGGAAGCAGCAGTAGCAGGATTTGTCCTGCCCAGTCGATGGCTTTAGTGGTGGGGGTCGGTGCAGAAAGTGCTCGCCCTCAATTTTCATCAGGATCATTGCCCTAAGGGCAAGGAGAGGAGTGAAACTTTCTTTGTCGGTGGGGTTGACCTTGGACCTAGGCTCTAGTCATGGGACCTGCACCATCCTCTGGTTGGGGTGGCCGGACGTCTCCCCGATAGCCTGTCTCTTGGGGGCCTCCCGTTTAACTCTCTCCTGGCATGATCCGCCTCCTCGATGTGGATGTACTTCTACGCCTAGAGAAGAAACTCCAAGTACATCTTCGGGGACTTCTTGTCGAGGGAGTAGGTGAAGTGGGAGATTCGCAGTCCCCTCTTCAAGGCTAGCATGGCAATAGACTCATTGAGGTTGTAGATCTCTAGGGTGGCGGTCTTGAACTGGGACACGTAGTCTTGGAGTTCCCGGTTTCATTGTCGGATTGAGAAGAGACTATCGACCTCGCGCGGTGCTATCCTGCAGGCATCAAAGTGCACCACAAACTTCCCCTCCAGCTGAGGGAAGGAGTCTATGCTTTCATGTTTGAGCCTGGAGAACCAGATCCGAGCGGCCTTCCACAGAGTGGCAAGAAAGTGATCAGAGGAGAGCGTTAGTGGCCCCCTGGACCCTCATAAGGGCCTTGTAACTTTCTAGGTGGTTTAAGGAGTCGGTTGTCCCATCATAGAAATCAACATGTGGCATTCGAAACTAGCTAGGGATCAGTTCCTCTTGAATCCTTTTCGAAAAGGATGTATGGGTGCGTAACTCGTGGGCTCGCTAGGGGAGCCCTGCACTTCTACAAACTGACGGGCCAGATCTGCCAACTTGCACTCATGTTCTTTGAGGTGCCTTTCTGCTCGAAGGTGGATGGCCTCATCAATCGACCCCTCGACAGAGGATGCTGGGGGTGAGGGTGGACCAGAGCGGAGGAACTCGCTCCTGAGTTCCCAGCCATGCCGGTGCTGCTGGCATGAGGGTGCACGATGGTCCGAGACAAGGAGTGACTCCCCTGGCTAGTCGGATCATGTTGCGGCCTCTTGCCATTCACCTAGTGAGTCTCCCAAGGGGGTGATGCCACATGCAGCAGCCCCTCCTGGAAGGATTGGAGACTGGTGCGAGGATCGACAGTGCGAGCCACTAGAGTCCCTGGATACTACGGTGTTTCCAGAGAGCACTACCTCTGGTGAAGCTGGTGCATCATTGTGGCCAGGAGCTGGACCTAGTGGGCGAGCACAGTGTACTAGGGATCCGTCGGAGGCAGCTATGATGGAGCAAGATGATCCCCCTCTAGGCGTTGGTCGCTGCGATGAGAGGGGTCCCCCGCTCGACTGGTGGGGGCTCCACGGGCTCGCATGGTCACCATCGAACTATGAGCGCCCGCGGGATCTTCCTTGCATGGGGAGAGCGATGTTTTCTTTCTGACCGATCCTGCCCCTACCTAGCATGACAATCTGTTGCCACCCAGATCGCTATGGCCTGTAGCTTTAACATATTAGGTTCCCTTTAGATCCTTGGCTCCCATCTCGCAGTCAGCCGACTAGCTTGCTCGAGGGTCCTGTAAGACAGAGGAAAATGTTGGGCTGGGGATTCCGATGAAGGCACTCCGATGATCAAGTTAGTGGGACGATCGAGGGAAACAAATACCTCTGAGGCGAAGAGCTTAGAAGACTCTCTGCTTCCAGAGGGTGATAAAAGAGAAGATAAAAAATGGAAAGAGCTTTGTTGCTCTTCTTAGCTTTGTTTCGCTTACCTTTACTTACCATTTTCTACAGGTCTTATATAGACGGGAGGCTTTTCAGGGGATTCTAGGTTCTCTCCCTCGAAGGAGGCTTTTCATTGTTCGCTACTACCTCTTTGTCGGGCTGGTTCTGTGCTTGAGCTTCTAGCCATAACGAGATGTTTCCACTTTAGAGGATGCCATCCAGGTGCTGTAGGGCATAGGGTCATAGGGGGATGCCCTTCTCTGGGAGGCCCAGGCATCCTGTCATGAAAGTTGCAGTCTCCCTCGTGCGGTAGTCGACATGTCGTCATATTGTAAGGCTGGGAGCCTGGCATTGTCCAAATCATGCAGGTCATGCACACGACGCACCGTAGGGGGGTGCATGCCTCCATGGCAAGGTATGTGCCACCTCTCGGAGACTCAGGATGGTCAGGTACTCTGTTGTCTTTGTTTTGAATTCCGGTTTTCCTCTTCTTTGCATCTCTGGTGGGAAACCACGCTCCTTGTAAGAGGGTCTGCTTTGGAGGGACGACTCGGCCTCAACCGGGAGCTGATCTCAAATGGGGGGCCCACCTAATGAGCCCTGCCTCATTTGGGAGCTGACCTCAGAAGGGCAATCCCTTCTAGAGAGGCGGACTCGACCTCGACTGGGAGCTGACCTCAGATTGGGGGCTCGTCCAATGAGCCCTGCCTCAATTGGAGCTGACCTCGATGGGGTGGTCCTCTTTGGAGAGGCGGACTCGACCTTGATCAGGGGCTATCCTCAGACAAGGGGCTCGCCCAATGAGCCCTGCCTCGTTTGGGAGCTGGCCTCGAAAGGGTGGTCCCTTGGCCTTTCATCATGCGACCTTGCCTAGGTGGTGGCTTCTTTGCCGTCGTGGCCGTTCATAGGCTCTACGTCAGCAGATGTTGCCTCACGGGTCCACATCAGTGGATGTCACCGTATCGATGCAATGATGGAATTAATTAAGACTTCCTACATATCACAAATGCATAATATAGTAGAGAAAGCTACACATAAATTTTCCTCCATGATTCATTAAACCCCCATCTGGCTTACTTGAGATGGATGATTTTGATATAGATGGATATACCCTAAAAAGGAATGAAGTAGAAACACCCTATCTCAATACCATCCCACTTTGGATTAAGAAATATGAGCCACCACCCAACTCTCTTATAGCTCTCTTATTAGAGTCACCACTTGACGCAAAACTAAAACCACTTCCTATCGCATCCACTGATGCCATACTAGTAAATATGATCAGGAAATTCAAATCATAGGTATTCTAAAAGCACATAAAGAAGTTGTTGGATGGGATATTACATATATGAGGGACAACAACTTCAAAATTTTTTATTTGATTTTTCTATATTGGGTACTACTTTCGAAGATTGCCTTCAAAATTTATCTATAATATTGAAATGATGTATAGAGATAGAATTAATATTAATTTGAAAAAAGTTCCAAGTTATAGATCATAAAGGGATTATAACAAGACCTAAATTATTAGATGAATCCCTCATAATGCTAGTTGAACCTTTGCTTATGAATGAAGAGGAACTAAAAGGGAATCCTAAAATACTCTTTTAGTATATCAAATATATCAAGTACATAGATCTATCTCTTTAGAAACCTGATTTACTTAATTATATCTTGATCTAATTATAAAGAAAGAATTGTTAGCTTTCAGAGGGAAATAAGCTACTTAATGATCCCATGTAGGAAGTACTTTGAAGCTGAACCCGAATCACGTAGGGAATTACAAACTCATATCAAGATTTGGACGGGAATAGGATGAGCACAACTTGAGGTCTGGCTAAAGATGTTAAACTTAGTGCTTGTTTGGAGGTAACCCAATATTTTTTTTAATTTATTTTTGTGATTTTTTTTTATAGGAATAATGGACACTCCTTGTTTTATGGACATATCTAGCAATACAATGCATATTTAATCAAGGTGGTACATTTCCTTATCTTACTTTCATATCTTAATTTTTTCTTACTCCATTGAGAATAATAGAAATTAAGTTAGGGGATAGGAAAAACCTTTTGAATTTTTTTTTGAAAAATATTTTAAAAGTACCTTGAAGATTTTTGAGAATTTTGAAAAAAATATGTAGGAAAAATTTTATAAATCATATGCCATGAAAGAAATTCTTGAAAAAAAATAGACTAAAAAAGTAATAGGTTAGAAAATATTTACTAATAGCTATAGCAAGTCAATAAGTAGACTAGTTGGTCAGACTTTTAGCAGCCTACTTAAATCACATAAAGGCTATTAGCACTTCCATTGCACATGCATACTGATAGACTCACGATGTTATTATTAAGATACCATGATTATCAGTTTAAAATCTAACTTCTAATTAATTAAACTTGCATAGAAAGCAGCAAGTCTGGTCGAATCCACGAAGAAGGCATGCTTAGAATAATTTAAAATATTTAATTTTTATAAAATAAAAGAAAAATAATTTGAAGTTGAAAAAATAGAAATTAAAAGTGCAATAAAAATTAAAACTTAGTACGTTCGATCTGCTAGTCAGATTTTAGCATCTACTTGCAAAAAAAGTAAAAGATAAGAATTTAAATTACATAAAAATAAATTTTATATTAATTAAAATCTAAATACAAAAAAATAATAAATAAATAAATAACAAAAAAGTGGTAACAAAGCATCTAATGTTGATTCACCATAGCTTCATCAGGAAGTTAGTTGATACACTTTGCCTTCTTTTATCAAACTCTATTGAGTGAATTAGATTTCCTTTTCTTCTTTTTCTTTGGATCTTGATCTTAGAAATAGAATAGGGTTGAAGATGGTGTAGGGGCAGAACTCTCCTCTAAGAAACCTCACTCCCCTCTCCTCTAAGAAACCTCACTCTTAGAGGCTAACCCACAACCCAAAGCTAAACTCTCTATTCTATACCATACTCTCTCTTCAGAATGCTCTTTTTTGTAGCTCAGGGGTCCTTTAAATAGAGCTCGATGAAGGCTCTAAATCAAGTCAGATTAATATGGGCCAATGGATGATTAATCTCTGGTATCTCTAGACCATTTGATCATTTTAGTTTTTTCTTGGTTTTGGGCCTAATTAAACTCTGATTCGCATGCTATTTGATCTGTTGGATTCTATAAATCAAGCTCTTCATGTTGATAAACTTGTTAATTAGTAATCCAACTAATTTTTTTAGGTTTCAAAGTTTCAAAAATTTTCATCAATCTTAATATACCTGCCAAAGAAGAAAAGAACATGAATAACTTTTTATTAATATTTTAATAGGTGTGTGGTACTTCGACTCAATATCTACTTTCATAATTATGCTCTAATTTCATCTTTTTAAAGGTATTTTAAAAATAGTTAATTTTATAAAAAGGTCTAGTTTAATTATGAAATTAAGATTTTTAGAAGATATTAGCACTAATAATTACTTAAAATATTTAAAATAAATATAAAAATACATAATTTATCACACCCTCTAACTTACTCATTGCTAATCACTTAGTAATGTAATAGATATATAGTATAAAATTATAACCATGTATCATTAAAAGCTTCCTTTACAAAAGTAGATCTAGGATTGAAAGTAAAAAGATCTAACAAGTATCACAACTATGTATTGAGTTTTTGAAGCAAATTTTGTAGTCAACATATTTAGGAACTTCCTTAAATTTCATCTAAAGATTTACAGCATTCATGTTTGTGATAATTAATTTAGCATTTTAGTGTTAGCTTGCAAAGGACAAATGTTTCTTTGCTTATCACCTATTTTGATTAATTTTCTATATGCCCTCAAATCAAGCCCATGAATATAGGGTAGCTTTAACACTACTTGAATTTTTTTTAAGTGATGAGCATATGACTTTCCTTTTATCATTTGATGCAAACCTCTACACTTGACTTAGATAGAAAGACCCAGTTACTAAGCTTAGGGCAATCCATATGTACTCTATATATTGTGCATTTATTGCAGATAGGTTCCTCTTTTCTTAAATTCAAGGTAGCTTTCATACTACCTAATTATTTTTTAGATAGAAAGCTCTTTCCTTAAATTTAAGTTTCTTTAATTGGGGTATGTATCAATTACAATTTTTAGTGATAATTAAGATCTCAATTGGCCTTATAACTAACACCTACTTTGCCTCGTTAGTATGCATGTGCATGCATAATTGAAAGTACTAATAGCCTTCAGGTGATCTAAGTAGACTGCTAAAAGGCCAACCATTAGTCTGCTCCTTGACTCTCTACAGTCATTAGTAAATACTTTTAACTCTATTACTTTTTTCCAATCTATTTGCTCTAGATTTTCTTTCTTGACACATGATTTATTCAAAATAAAAGTTTTCTCTTTAAAAAGTTTGTAAATTTTTTTCAAATTTTTAATAATTATTAAAGATTTTTAAAATTTTTTAAAATTTTAAATTTTAAAAGTGCCCCTTCCCTCAACTTGAATACCATTATTTTAATGGTATAAACAAGTTCAAGAAATAAATTCAAACCTTAAGGATAAAAAGAAATATATAGGGACCGAGGTTACCTGAGAAGAGGAGCTTATCAACAAAATAAAGGCTATAATAATTAGTTTAAATTAGATTTATTATTATTATTATTATTATTATTATTATTATTTATTTATTTTTAAGAGCATAAAATAAATATTGGGTTGTCTTCTAATAAATTCTAAATTTAACATCTTCAATGAGATATTATGTGAGAGTCTAGTAGTTAATTAACTTTAATATGTCTCTCATGATATTAAAATATGGCCAATCAAGAGGCCTATCATCATGATAGAACAATGTTCGTAGAGTACTATACGATAATTAACCCAAATCAATAAAGTACACTAGGCAAGCATGTTATTCTATATTTAAATATATTATTATAATTTATATGATAATTAGGAAGGGGTTGTGTTTGTTGGACCAAGTTGGAGGTGATAGTTAAGAGATTTTTTAATTATGGGTTGATCTACCCTGCTTCCCTTCTTGGGTATGATGTGTTTGGTCAATATCCCATCCCATTTTAAAGCTAGGCACTTTTTTCAAATTAATATTAAACCTATCTCCATATATCATTTTAATATTATGAAAATATTATGGAGGTAGTTCTCAAGATTAGTGCCAAATACGGAGAAATCACTTATAAAATTTTAATATGATGATCCCTCATTTCAATAATTTTCCACCCGATAGCTGTACTTTTTATGTACTCATATCACTAAGTTAGGCTTCCTGGGTTTAGTTCACTGAAAAAGTTTTAATAGGTGTATCAGGAAGTGGTTTCAATTATAGATAGATGGTGATTCTAGCAAGGGAGCTATTAGTGGGCTAGGTGATGGCTCTATTATTCATCAATCGAAAGTGAGGTGGTTTCAAAATAGGGTATTTATATTGAGTTATTCACTTCAGTACTATACCCATTTACATTAAAATCATCTATCCTGAAATGAGCCAGACAGGATCTAACAAATCTTGGGAAAGAATTGTGGGGGTGGCTATCTCTATTAAGTTATGTATTTATGGTTCTTGGAAAGTCTCTACTAATTTCATATTGCATCTATTTATTCTCCCATTCCATTAAAAGGCATGGATGATTTTAGAAAACTAGAAAATGGGGCCATAGGTGAATGGGATGATAGAATTGATTCGTCCTACAAGTTTAATTTCTCCATATATTTTTCTACCTTAGCCAAATCTATGTATGTTAGTCTTTATGGTTGTGCAAAGTAGTTCTAAGACTAGTTCATTCTTGAGAGTCAGAGTTGATTGTTCAAGAAAAGATAGAGGGTCATTAAAATTTTAAGCTAAATATGGTCCCTCTAGGTTAGTCTCAAGTTAACTAGGTAGTTCACCTCCCTACTCTCTATTAAGCTTGATTAACCATTATTCACTTTGATCTATTAGCTTATTGATAGATTATTATTGGGCTATAATTATTTATTGAAATTGAGTGAACTTATCAACATTTAAGTTAGTCTGTAAAGGAGGTGGATATGATGCTTGTTGAACCTTCTCTTTAATAATGGGCTAGAGATAATTAGAGAAGGTCGACATCATGGATAGAGCTGATCATAATATGGTGCATCTACAAACATGGATCCTTGAGTTGCTAGGATAACCAATGGGTGTGGTTGCTATAAAAAATCTAGTTGAGCCCCTAACCTGAATTATAGGTATTAAAGTTTAGATTATTTCCTGAGTTGTAGGCAATTTAGGTTTGATCTTAATAAACAAGAGATTGGTTCATGGTTAGGCATTCACCCATAAAATAAGTAGGGCTTGAATAAACTTGGTGTGTTGAAAGAAGAGTACTCTACTATAAGAATACATGCTCCTGGCACTAATCTAGCTTGTTAGATTATTCTGATTATTTGGATATGTAATTAGAATTTTAGATTAGAGTCATCCTTATTTATTTATATATTTATTTATCTATTATTTTTTAAGAGGAGTGGTGAGATGAAAAAGGAAGAAAGATTGAAAAGAGTTTTAAAGATGAGCATCTAAGGAGACTTAGGTTAAGAGAGAGAAAAAATTAGTTAAGGTTTGATGTTATTTATAAATAAGTTAGCATAACATGGACTTTCTATCCTAAGATTATCCTAAATCTAGATAGCTCCTAACACCAAGGCCACCTTAGAGCCCTCTAAGTCAGAAACTAACTAATCAACTAGCTAGGTAAGGATAAGATTGGTGGAGGTTCCTATTACTTTCCTTAAACACCAATTAGATTAGATAGGTCAATCAACAAAACCAATTAATAACCACCTTTCTTCAGGACTACATCATCCTTGAACCCCTTTCCTAGACACTAGTCGATCAGCTAATTTGACCTGGTCTAACTCTTCCAGGTGCCTTGTCCTAGTGAACTCGAGTTTCTTTGGAGCTGACGTCTAGTTGATTTTAATTAAAAGCTTGGGTTAATACAAGATGTCTGGTGGTTGGTGGGCCAATAAAGAGTTATCAAATATCCACCTTATATTGTTTATGGATTAATGCCCTTAAATATTTTATGAAAATATGAGATACAAAAAGAAAAGATGTTCAAAACAAGTAGTATGTTTTTAAGTATTAATTAGTTTCTCTATTTTAGTTAAGTATTATGTGATGTTTTTATTTTCTTTTCAGGTATTATGTGATGTTTTTATTTTCTTTTTAGGTTATTTTAATTTAAGTAATAAGAATAAAAGGTAGGTTTTAATTTTGGTTAATTAAATATGAGAGAAAAAAGACTAAAATAAGTTAGGCATATAAAGTAACTATAGATCCTATAATTAAGGTGATAAATTAAATCAGTATTTAAGGTAGTTAATTGAAAAGTTAAGTAATTTTTTTTCTCTTTTTAGGTTAATTTAAAAAGGAAGAAACTAAACAAAATTTCTGTTTAGGATAGTTTAAAAAGAAAGAAACTAATTAAAAGGAAAAAAAATATTTTTTTCTTTTTAGGTTAATTTGATAAGGAAGAAATAAAAAAAAAGGTTAATTCAAAAAGAAAAACAAATTGAAAGCAACTAAAAAAAAAATCTTTTTATGTTAATTTGAATAGGAGGAAAGCAATAAAAAGAAAATAAATCTAATCAAAAAAAATTAGGAGGATTTTTTTTAAAAAAGGAGACTAATCAAAAAAATAAAAAAAGTATTTTGGTTAATATGAAAAGGAAGAAATTTATTAAAAGCAACTAATTAAAAAAAAATTAATCTGGGATTAGGGTTGATCTCATCAAAATTGTAGAACTTTCTTTTTCTTTTTTTTTTTGTTTATCTACAAAAAAGAAGAAATGTTAATAAACTAAATTTACAAAAAATCAAAGAGATTAAAAATGTTAGCATTTGTGCCTTCCTTGATAATGGTGCTAAAAACTTGATAAATCCATGATATTATCATTAAAACACCATGATTATTAATTTAAAATCTGACTTCTAATTAATTAAATTTACATAGAAAGTAACGAGTCAGGTTAAATCCATAGAGAAGGCAGTGCCTAGGATAATTTAAAATATTTGATTTTTATAAAATAAAAGAAAAATAATTAAAGTTAGAAAAATGAAAATCAAAAGTATAATAGAAAATTAAAACTTGGTGCGTTCAACCTGCTAGTCAGATCTTAGCATCTACTTACGAGAAAAGTAAAAGACAAAAACTTAAATTGCATAAAAATAAATTTTACATTAACTAAAATTTAATTATAAAAAAATAACAACTAAATAACGAAAAAGTAGTAACAAAGCATCTGAAGTTGATTCGTCGCAGCATCATCGAGAAGTTGGTTGATGTTACTTTACCTTCTTTCATCATACTTCATGGAGCGAACTGGACTTTCTCTTCTTCTTTCTCTTTGAATCTTGATCTTGAAAATGAAATAGGCTTAAAGATAGTGAACAGCCAGAACTCTCCTTTAAGAAATCACTCTTAGAAGCCTACTCGCAATCCAAAGCTAAGCTCTCTATCCTATACCATACTCTCTCTCCAGGATGCTCTCTTCTATAGCCCAGGGGTCTTTTAAATAGAGCTTGGTGAAGACTCTAAATCAAGTCAGATTAATATGGTGCATGAGATGATTAATCTTTGGTATCTCTGGATCATTTGATCATTTTAGTTTTTTGTTGATTCTGGGCCCAATTGAACTCTGATTTGTATGTTGTTTGATCCGTTAGATTCTACAAATCAAGCTCTCATGTTGATAAGCTTTTTAATCAGTAATCCAACTAATGTTCTTAATTTTAAAATTTCAAAAATTTTTATCAATCTTATATACCTATCAAAGAGGAAGAAATATGAATAAAACTTTTCATTAATGGGTGTGTAGTGCTTTGACTCGATATCTACTTTTCATAACTATGCTCTAATTTTATTATTTTTTTAAAAAAATTAAAAATAGTTAATTTTATAAGAAGGTCCATTTTGATTATGAAATTAGAATTTTTAGAAGATGTTAACCCAATAAATATTTAAAATAAATATAAAAATACATGATTTATCATACATTGATGAGGTAAAGTAGGTATTGATTGTAAGGTCAATTGAAAACTCAATTATTACTAAAAAATTGGTAATTGATATACATCCCATTTAAAGAAACTTGAATTTAAGAAATGAGCTACCTGTCTGAAAAAAATTATATAAAAAGGGGATAAGTTCTAAACATTAGTTTTCTATCGAGTAACAAGCACCTTCACCTAAGTAAGAGTTATTTTTCACGTCAAAAAGTAGGCAATGTGAAGATGCTATTGACTCCATTATTGATTTTGATGATTAACAAAATATTTAAATATATTTGAGTACTAACAGTTCTTTGAAGTATGTTTTTAATAGAAAAAGGTACTCATCAAATTAGCTAAATTGAATTGCTTGTCAAATATTTGAAGAAGCCCTTTCTATGGATGAAACACCAATCTTTAATGGACTTAAGTATTTGAGAATTGCTTGAAAGGTTGTAAGAGTCAAGTTCAAAAAGGATTCAGCTAAGTTCAGTCATTTTTTGAAAAAGTTTCAACAAGTATCGACTCATAGTTTAAGTGTCGACTCAAGCTAGTACGCAGAAAAGAGTTTCAGATGGCATGCTTGAAGTGTTAACTCATGCCTCACAAGTGTCGACCCTAAGTATTGACTCAAGGATCGACTCAAAGCCTGAGACAAATTTTTTACAGAACATACTGAAATTCAAAACTCATCTCAAGTGTCTACTTACTAGATGATGTGTCGACTCATCTGAGAATTCCAGAGAGTATCAATGCAGAATTTGAACTAGGTGTCAACTCATGGGACTTAAGTATCGACTCACAGCCTGAAGTGTCGACACTTGGAGTTCTAGGAACAGTAATGGCTAGTTTTTTAAATATAGAACTCGTCCCTTTCAACCCCAACGGCTAGTTCCATGACTCTAACATCATAACCCATCATTTAGGCCTTGGAATGGTATTTAAGTGGATTAAATTCAAGTGGAATAAAAAAGAAAAAGAAAAAGAAGTGAAAAAGAAAGAAAAGAAGAGTATTCACTCATACATTCATTGAGAGCAACTACTTCCAAGTAAAAGAAGCCTTCAAGTATTCAAAGCAATCAAAAGCATTCAAGTCCAACCACTTTTGATCATTGATTGAGGCTCCATTGAATTGAAGACAAGCATCTTCATCAAGCTTCAAAGAGATAATAGCTTTTTATTAGAAAGTTTTTCTTGTATTATTTACTTCAATTCATATCTTTATTGTATCAAGATTTTTTTGAGCTTAAGAACAAAACCAAGGAGATTTTTGGTTAGCCTAGTTAAAAATCAAGAAGGTTTTTGGTTAGCCAAGTTGAAAACTAAGGAGGTTTTTAGTTAGCCTAGTTGAAAATCAAGGAGATTTTTGTTAGCCTTTGATAACCAAGAGATTTTTTTTTTGTAAGCCTTGTGAAAACCAAAAGAGATTTTGACTAGTGAGCCCAAAAAATTAATTGGCTGTAATCGTGAGTGATTATAATAAATTCTCGAGTGGACCTTGGGGAGTAGACATAGGTGCCTTTGAGAGCACCGGACCACTATACTTGCCTTGTATTTGTGATTGATTGTTTTCTTCATTTGCTCTTATCTTCATTGCAATTTAAATTTCTGCTGCATACTTTTTAAGAGCACACAACACTTACATCTCACTAGCACTTATATTGATTATTGAATTGGCACACATACTTGTAAATAGTTTTTAGAAATCCAATTCATCCCCCCTCTTGGGTTGCTTACTGGGCAACAAGTGGTATCAGAAACATGTTCTCATATATAGGTCTAACCACTTTGAGTAAAGATTTATGGCAGCCTCCTTGGTACTAGTGTAGTTGAGGGACAAGCCTCAAATAGATCAACTTATTTTAATGACACTAACTACACATATTGGAAAACAAGAATGAGAATTTACATGCACTCTATAGACTATAATTTATGGAAGTAGTCGATAAAGGTCCTTATATTCCTTCAGTTATGGTTAATACAATTTTCATCCCAAAGCTTGAAGAGGATTGGGATGAAAATGACATTAAACAACATGAAGAAGAGGTACATTCTAATCTTCAAGTTGATTATACTTTTGATGAATTAAGAACTATATTTGATGAGCTAATGCATGATTATAAGTTGATAATATCTAAAAATAGAAAGTTGAAAAGCATGCAAACTCTTTCACGTATGAAAAACAACTATCTTTTGAATGAAGTTAATGATTTGAAAAATAAGATTGATGCTTTAGAAAAATAAAATAAAGCTTTATCAATGAAAAATAAAGTTTTGAAAAGATCTAAAGTAAGTGTTTCAAACAATGATCTTTTGAAGAAAAGTAAAGATCTTGAAGTAGAAAACAAGAAATATAAAGATGAGCTTGATAAGGTAAAACCCTTTATTGAAAAATTCACCTATAGTTCTGAAAAGTTGAATCTTCTTTTGAACAATCAAAGAGCTATTTTTAACAAGGTTGGATTAGGTTATAGACCTCAAAAATAGTAAAAGTACTTTAAAAAAAATTTTGTACCTGCATTATCAAGCATCACATGTTTTTCTTGCAAAAGGTTAGGTCATAAAGCTTTCCAATGTGATTTAAGAAAAATAATAATTCTAGAAAGATTTGGATTCCAAAAGGAACCACTCTTAGCACTAACCCTAAAGGACCCAAGTTGGCTTGAGTACCTAAAATCAAAACTTAATTTATTTTGCAGGTGTATTGCAATAAAAAAAAAGAAAAGACTGTGGTATCTCGATAGTGGTTGCTCAAGATACATGACAGGAGACGTGAAGCAATTCACCTCTCTTGAGGCACTAAATGGAGGGAGTGTAACCTTTGATGATAATGGTAAAAAAAAGATTATTGGTATCGGTAAGGTTCACATCTTCCCTTCTACTTGGATTGATAATGTTCTTTTAGTTGAAGGTTTGAGACATAATATGCTTAGTATTAGCTAATTTTGTGATAAAGGTTTTCAAGTTATTTTTGAATCATCTCTTTGCATAATTGCTAGTCCTGATAAAATTAGAGATAAATTCATTGGAAAAAGCATGGTAATATCTATCTAGTTGATTTGGATAATCTATCTTTGTCTAATGGTGAATGTCTAATTGCAATGAATTCCACTATTAATGATACTAGTTGGCTTTGGCATCATAGATTAGGTCATGCAAGCATGTATTTACTATCAAAATTATGCAAAAAGGATTTAGTAAGAGATTTTCCAAAACTTAGTTTTGAAAAAGATAAAATTTGTGAAGCATGTCAATTAGGAAACAAGTAAAATATCTTTCAAACCTAAAGATTTTCTTTCAACTTCTAGGCTATTAGAACTACTCCATATGGATCTCTTTGGACCAACTAAGATAACTAGCCTAGGAGGCAAGAGATATGGATTAGTTATAGTGGATGATTTCTCTCGATTTACATGGGTTCTATTTTTAGC
Organism: Areca catechu; assembly: GCA_021397845.1. Classification (NCBI taxonomy): domain Eukaryota; kingdom Viridiplantae; phylum Streptophyta; class Magnoliopsida; order Arecales; family Arecaceae; genus Areca; species Areca catechu. The sequence goes on along the minus strand of CM038042.1, from coordinate 30,218,573 downwards.
TCACAAAGATGAATCATTTTTAGCTTTTATAAAGTTTTATTGAAAAGTTTCCAATGAAAAAGATACTTCAGTTATTTGTATTCATAGTGACCATGGTTTTAAATTTGAATATCAATTTTGAAAACTTTTGTAATAAAAAGGAATAGAACATAATTTTTCTACACCTAGGACACCTTAACAGAATGGGATAGTAGAAAGGAAAAATCGTACTTTAAAAGAAATGGCATGCACAATACTTTGTGAAAATGATTTGCCAAGATATTTTTGGCTGAAGCAATAAATACCGCATGCTATATTTTAAACCATGTTTTAATTCGATCGATTTAAAAAAAAACTCCATACGAGCTTTGGAAACAAAGAAAACCTACTTTAAAATTTTTTGAATTTTCGGTTGTCAATGCTTTATTATGAATAATAGTAAAGATAATTTAAGAAAATTTGATGCCAAGTCTAATGAAGGTATATTCTTAGGATACTCTACATCAAACAGGACATACAGAGTCTTTGATAAGAGAACTTTAGTAGTAGAGGAATCTGTACATATAGTATTTGATGAAGAATCTGCTAACAAATTCCTCTAGAAAAGAGGATACTTCTTATGCATGTGCAGGTACTGAAGAATTAAAGAAGCTTACTTTGGATGATCAACCCTCTTAAGAGAATGAAGAAGATCAAGACAAGAATGAAAGAGAAGAAGTCATACAACCCACACCAAAGCATTCGAATCTATCCAAAGAGTGAAGTTATGCTTATGGACATCCTAAGGAGTTTATCCTAGGTGATCCATCAAAAGGGATAAGAACAAGATCTTCAATTTGAAATGAATATGACTATATTGCTTTTGTTTCTTAAATTAAACCAAAATGTTTTGAAGAAGCTGAAAAAGATCCTAATTGGATAAATGCTATACAAGAGAACTAAATCAATTCAAAAGAATAATATTTGGACTTTAGTTGAAATATTTTCTAATGTTTTAATAATTGGAACTAAATGAGTTTTCAGAAACAAACTTGATGAAAATGGTGTAGTTACTAGAAATAAAGCTAGGCTAGTTGCCAAAGACTATAATTAGGATGAAGGGATTGATTTTGATGAAACCTTTGTCCTTATTACTAGACTTGAGGCAATTTGACTATTATTAGCATTTGCATGTTTCATGAACTTCAAATTATTTCAAATGGATGTCAAAAGTACTTTTCTAAATGATTTTATTGAAGAAGATGTATTTGTTGAACAACCACCTGGATTTGAAATCATGCACTTCCTGATCATGTTTTTAAACTACACAAGACACTCTATGGTTTAAAATAAGTACCCCGTGCATGGTATGAAGGCTCAGCAAGTTCTTAATTGAAAATGATTTCTCTAGAGGCTATGTTGACACTACATTATTTCTAAAAAGAAAAAATGATGATCTATTAGTAGTTCAAATTTATATTGATGACATTATATTCAGTGCTACTAATAAAATTCTTTGTCAAGAGTTTGCCAAGCTTATACAGGGTGAGTTGAGATGAGTATGATGGGTGAACTCAACTTTTTTCTCGGACATATGATGGTGAACTCAACTTTTTTCTCGGACTCCAAATCAAGAAAACCAAAGATGGGATCTTTATCAACCAAGCTAAGTACACAAAAAATTTTAAAGAAGTTTGGATGGAGACTACCAAGATAATAGGTACACCTATGAGCTCCTCTTGTAAACTTAATAAAGATAAGCATGGTAAAGCTGTTAATCAGAAATTATATAGATGTAGCATAGGTTCTTTATTATATTTGACTGCTAGGAGACCAGATATCATGTTTAGTGTTTATATATATGCTAGATATCTGTCTGCTCCTAAAGAATCTCATTATTAGCTGTTAAGTGCATACTTAGATATCTATCTGATATAATTGATATTGGTTTGTAGTATTCTAGAGACTCATCTATTGATTTGATTGATTATTCAGATGCTAATTTTGCTAGATGTAATTTGATAGAAAAAGTATAAGTGAACTTGCCATTTCTTGGAGTTAACTTAATCTCTTGGTTTAGCAAGAAACAACTTCAGTTGCACTATCCATAGTTGAGGCTGAGTATATTGCGGCAGGAATGATGCGAGACAACTCTAAGAATTGCTAAATATACAGTAAAATAGTAAACTAATTTTTTTATATTTTTTTATAATTTAGGTTTGCAGGCTAGATTTTCCAAATTAAGTAAGAACTAGCAAGAAGAATAGCAATGCATAAAATCATCATGATCACAAAATAACTCATGCAAGATAATGAAAGTCAGGACCTGGGAATTGAGAAACTCCCAGTTTATGATTGCTTATCTTCATCAAATCAGATATCAAGAGAAGGGAAGGATGTTACCAATCAGTGATTTGAAGAACTTCCGATGAAGAGATCACACGGCACTCTGATTGGAGCCTGGATGATGAAGCTCGGTTCCCTTAAATTTGATGACTGATCTGGGCGGTCCTGGAGGCAAGGAAAGCCTCCTATAGGCAAGTGAAACACCTCGGGGATCCTGCAAGCATTAGGAGTCAATCAAAATAGCAATTAATAAAAAAAAGAAACTAGGGTTTAAAGAAAATCTGAATCAGGGTTTGTATGAAGGCGGCTTAAGAAGGATGTTGCTCTTTGCTTTAGGCAGCCTAGGGCACTCCTTTGGGCGGGCTGATGCTTGGAAGTTGGGTTTGCTATTTAGGGCATGGAGAACAGCAAGGGTAGTGGTCGGCCAATACCAAACACAAGAGCAAAGTAACCAAAGAACACAAGAACAAAGTAACACAAGCTTGCAAGCTCAAAATAAATTCACCAGGGTTTTGATATCATAAATAAAAGTTGCTTACAAGTGGGAGAGGGGTGGTATGTTTATAGATGTTCCCCAAGTCTTCTCCTAGTTAGGATAGGATTACAAAGTTGAGAGGGAGAGGGATTACAAGTTTGCTTAAGACTAGGAGAATACATTTGAATGAAAATAAAACTAGTTCTCCTTATTCTACTTGGATTTCTCTCCTCATTTGACTTGGTCCAAGGGCTCCCTTCGGGCTTGGGCACCAATATGGAGTTGGGCTTGGCTTTAAGGGTAGCAAGGGGCGTCCTCCTTTGGATTGGTGCATGGGCTTTGGGCCCTGGAAGCTGGGGTGCCCTGGTATCAGCATATTCCTTGGAATCTTGGTTCTGGGGCTCATGTGCTTGACTCAATCTCTTGGCCTGGGGTGCTGGCATATTCCTAGAATCATGGGGCACCTGGCATCTGGCATATTCCAGAGCATCTAGAGAAATCTAGCATCTGGAATGGCATCTAGAGGGAATTAGGGCATCTAGAGAGCATCTGGAGGGTATCTAGGGCTCTGGGTGTCAAACAATATCCCATAAGCTGATGTAAATACCTCTGGCTCCAGGGTGAGGCCTAGTGGAACTCCAAAATAGGGTATCCTCTCCTCTTGTACAAAAACTAAACTCTCACTAGACTCATACTTAAATACAGGACTCAATCGACTGGACTAGGTTGAGACAAATCAACTAGTCTCAACTTATTACAGGACTCAATCTTACTTGCTTACAAATTGTGACACATGACTAAGGTTCTAAAATTAAAACCTTAATTAGTAAATCATATAGGATCCAGTGATCTGTGTCTGATCCTGGTGTCCCCACCAATTCTCTCGGGATGGGAGGAACTCGATCCCGTCGAGTAAGGGTCAATTTGGCTCAAGGAGGTCTGTGTTGAGGTGTTGCAGATCCGCACCAGCATTCCATAAGTTCTCAGATTCTGGCCGACCTTGCCACCAGACCTAGTACCACTGACAGTCTCTATCCTATGTACCGATAGTTTGATCATCCAAAGCTCTCTCAATCTTTACCTCATCAAAAGGCCAAATTGTATATGGTCACTCTAGGGTGGGTTCATTCATAAAGAATGGGAGTGGCTCAAGGGCTCGCTAGGTATCACTGCTAGCTCCCTAGACTCTATAAGATCTGAGATGATGAAGGTGGAGCTAATACCCAAATTAGGTGATATCTCAGGCACATAGGCATTGGGTCCACCGCTATTCATTATTTTGGATGGGCCAGCTTCGCGAGCAGAAAATTCCTTTACAATTACAAAATCCTTTGCAAAAAACTCTTTATCTTTCTTTTAGAATTAGTCAAGTTTTTATTTAATTCATTACTTATGTTCAGCTTTTGACTAATTTCATGATACATTGCTGTGTAGAGGCTAGTGTAGGTGCAAACATGTAATTCAAGGCTATGGATTTATTGGACTCAACTAATACCTAATAGACTCGACTAGACTTCCCTATCAAAGAGAATTTATTAGACTCTTTGGGTCTAACCTAACACACTATAGACTCTTTAGGTTTGACCCTAGCATGGCATGCACATGAGAATTTACTATGTATTCCTACTAAGTACCATAGGGTTCTCCAAAGTAAAATGCAAACATGACATGCTCAATGAACGAATGCAACATGTAAACTCCTATAAAATACAACCTAATAGTGAAAGAAACTAAAGAAGTTTTAGGAAAGGGTAGAAAATAAAATATAGATTAAGGTTAGTCTGACAGGATGAGAAATAAGAGGATAGCTCAGGGTTAATCAGAAAGAGTAGAATACTAGAAGGGGTTTCAGGGATGAGTCTTAGACTAATGAGATTGACCTTATGGGTTTGGGGTAGTCCTACAGGGTCTGCATTATGGAAGAATGGGTCATTAATTTTAGGGAAAAGATCAGCTGGAGTTAAAAGAGTGACTTCATCCTAAGGATATTGGTCTAAAGAGATCAAGTCCTTAATAAGTTCTTCTGGCTCATGAAATTCAGGAATAGGCTCTACAATTGGGTCCTCTTCTAAAGTCTCCTCTAATTGTTCTTCCATTGCAGCTTGGGTGTGATTTGGGTCATCTAACTCTGGGTTGGCTACTAACTGGGTATGGTCAGGGTCAACTGATTCTAGGGTGGCTTCTACCTGGGTATTTATTGATTCAACTAACTCTAAGTCTTCTATGAGGAATTCCTCTTCTTCCTCCTCGTACTCGTCCACTAAGCTTGGGCCAGCCTCATATATCTCCTCTTCAAGGTCATTGGGTGAACCAATGAGGTGGTAAGAGGGGGTAGACTAAGGAAAACTGACTAATGATTGAGATGACAAGGGTGGGTTGGCTAAGGTGTTCCTGACTAATACTAGACTCATAAATCCTATGGGTTGCTGATGATTGGATTTGGTCATTTGGTTAATCTGAGTGGTCAATTGAGTTAACTGATCTTGGGTTTGGTCCTGTTTGAGGTTCATCTATTTCATCTGGGTATCGGATTGGTCAAACCTAGTGTTCATTTGGGCAAACTGATCAGTCATGGCTTTCATGAAGGCCTCAAAATTGGAATCCATAGCTGAGCTGGGTTGGGGTGTAGACTTCTGGTATTGGGTTCCTAGTCTAGTGGTCATACACTCAATCAAACAATCAAGATAAAATGATGCAGCCAAGCATGCAAAAGAAAAGGTTAGTAAAATCTAAGGTTTTCTAGACCAAGAGCTAAAACTGAGTGGGTCAGCTCAACTTACACCCAACTCAACAACTAGTCCTTCCTCTGGCCAAGTAGAGGGTGGGAGTGTTGGAAGCCCCCTACTTTCGCAGGGACCCAATTAAAAACCAAATAACACCACTTAGGTCATTTGACTCTGGATCCTCAGCCTTAAACACCAGATTCTAGTAATAGTTGATGAATTGAATGCACTAGTTGGCCCACACAATTCGGACTTGACCTGTTGGGTGTCACCTAGCCCTCTAGGGCAAATTAAGTCTAATTGATTTTAATTAAGGTTTGGGTAAAAATGCAAGGAGATTGTTTGGGCCTAGGATAGGTTATAAAATCCTGCCATGATGTTAGATAGTGATCACCCTTAAGATTAGGTTAATCAGATAATGGCACTCAATGGTCCTGCCGCAACTAAAAACAATCAGAAAATAAAATATTTTTTATAATTATTTTATGATGTGACAAGTTAGGTTTAGGTTGATTAGGTTAGCAAATAAATTGGCTCGGGATTGGGGTGTGTAGAAGTTGATTAGGTTAGGTTGAGTTAAGTATGCAGAAATAGCAGAATTCAGAAAATTAGGTTTCAAATGATGCAAGTTTTGATACAGTTATCGATGCAGAAAAAAATCAAAAAAATTATAAATAGAGGATGGACAGTGATGATGAACTCTACCAAATTTTATGCAAAAAAAAAAAGATGATGATGCAAATCCTTGGGTTTTTAGACTAATGTAGAAATCTCAGGATTTTAGTTACGGTTTCTAATATGCCAGATTTTAGGAATTAGGGTTTTGGTAAAATTAATTAAAAACTACAAAAATTATCAAGACAAAATAGAGGACATGATGTGCAAGTTTCACAAACAAATAAAATGTCTAAGATGCCAAAATTGATCAAAACCTAGACCTCTAATGCAGGTGACAGGATGCAGAAATTAGAGTTTGTGATTCTAATGTAGATAAAAACTATCCTAAACTTGCTCTGATATCAAATTGATGCAATGACTCTAAGAATTGATAAATATGCAGAAAAATAGTAAACTAATTTTTTCTATATTTTTTTATAATTTAGGTTTGCAGGCTAGATTCCCAAAATTAAGTAAGAACTAGCAAGAAGAATAGCAATGCATAGAATCATCATGATCGCAAAATAACTCATGCAAGATAATGAAAGTCAAGACCTGGAATTGAGAAACTCCCAGTTTAGAATAGCTTATCTTCATCAAATCAAATATCAAGAGAAGGGAAGGATGTTACCAATCAGTGATTTGAAGAACTTCCGATGAAGAGATCACACAGCACTCTGATTGGAGCCTAGACGATGAAGCTCGATTCCCTTGAATTTGATGACTGATTTGGGCGGTCCTAGAGGCAAAGAAAGCCTCCTCTGGGGAGGTGAAATACCTCGAGGATCTTGCAAGCATTAGGGGTCAATCAAAAGCAATTAATAAAAAAAAGGAAACTAGGGTTTAAAGGAAATCTGAATCAGGGTTTGTATGAAGGCGGCTTAAGAAGGATGTTGCTCTTTGCTTTGGGCAGCCTAGGGCACTCCTTCTTTGGGCATGGCTGATGCTTGGAAGTTGGGTTTGCTGCTTAGGGCATGGAGAATAGCAAGGGTAGTGGTCGGCCAACACCAAACACAAGAGCAAAGTAACCAAAGATACAAGAACAAAGTAACACAAGCTCGCAAGCTCAAAATAAATTCACCAGGATTTTGATATCATAAATAAAAGTTGCTTACAAAAGGGGAAAGGGTGGGGTATTTATAGATGTTCCCCAAGTCCTCTTCTAGTTAAGATAGGATTACAAAGTTGAGAGGAGAGGGATTACAAGTTTGCTTAAGACTAGGAGAATACACTTTGAATAAAAATAAAACTAGTTCTCCTTATTCTACTTGGATTTCTCTCCTCATTTGACTTGGTCCAAGGGATCTCTTTGGGCTTGGGCACCACTATGGAGTTGGGCTTGGCTTTAGGGTAGCAAGGGTGTCCTCCTTTGGATTGGTGCATAGGCTTTGGACCCTGGAAGCTAGGGTGCCCTGGTATCAACATATTCCTTGGAATCTTGGTTCTGGGGCTCATGGGCTTGACTCCTGGGCTTGGAATCTCTTGGTCTGGGGTGCTGGCATATTCCTGGAATCATGGGGCACCTGGCATCTAGCATATTCCAAAGCATCTGGAGGGAATATGGCATCTAGAATGGCATCTGGAGGGAATCAGGTTATCTGGAGAGCATCTTGAGGGTATCTAGGGCTCTAGGATGTCAAACAAGATCCCATAAGCTGATATAAATGCCTCTAGCTCCCGGGTGAGGCCTGGTGGAACTCCAAAATAGGGTATCCTCTCCTCTTGTACAAAAACTGGACTCTTACTGGACTCACTTAAATACAGGACTCAATGGACTGGACTAGGTTGAGACAAATCAACTAGTCTCAACTTATTACAGGACTCAATCTTACTTGCTTACAAAATTGTGACACATGACTAAGGTTCTAAAATTAAAACCTTAATCAGTAAACCATATGGAATTCAGTGATCATGTCTGATCCTGGTGTCCCCACCAAGGAAGTTATTGTGCTCAAATCTTATGGATTAAGCAACAACTTGAAGATTTTGGAATCAAATTAACTAAGACACCCATAAGATGTGATAACACTAGTGCTATAAATTTAACTAAAAATCTTGTTCAGCACTCTAGAAATAAACACATTGAAATTAGGCATCATTTTATTAGAAATCATGTTGAAAATAATGATATTATTAAATGTGTGTATGTACTGAAATGCAACTAGCTGACATATTGACTACTCTCCAAGAGGATTGGTTCTATATGATTAGAAGAGAATTAGGGGTTATCAACCTTTTTGATTGAAATTCCCTCTCTTCACAATCTTTAACTCTTGATTGATCAAAATTGCTTGTAAATCATGTTTAATCTCTTAAATTCCTTGAAATCCTATTCTATTTTGATCAATGATCCCTTTCCCATTTTTTTCTGGTTTTAAGTTGAAGTGTCAATACTTAGAAGTGTCGACACTTGATCCTGTGTCATGAGTCAACACTTGAACGGCGACAGATAGAGTTAAAATAGGGAAATTGAAGTGTTTTCTTTGAATTTTTCATTCTAATTCGAGCTGACTCATCCCCAAACAGTGCTCCATTGTCTCCTTCCCTCCAATTTTAGTTCCAACCACTCAGTTCTTCGCTTGGGACTAGTTCATTTCCATTTTCTACTGTTCTTCATCTTGTTTCATTATTTTTTTCACCATAGAAACCCTAGTTTTCTCCCCTTCCTTGCTTTCTTAGCTTGTTTCCTTGGAATGGGACCTAGAAAATAAGTTGTCTAGCATCCTAGACTGTCCATTCAGGAAAAGAGAGAAGAACCAAGGCTAGGCATGAGGATAGAGCAGCAGATAAGCTTGATGTTCCTGCTAGACCCCCAGTTTCTGTAGCAAATAGGATGGGCTCGGAGACCGTTGGTGGTGGTCATCGAGTAGACTTTGATTTCCTAGACCAGCAGCACTTCCGGATTGGCCAGTGGCTGAGGGATGTTGGTTTAGCACCTTTTTGCTCATTATCAGAGAGATTCTACATGGGACTGATTAGAAAATTCTATGGATCACTTACCCGAGGTAGTGATGGCTGGATAGCATAGGTCCATGGCAGAGATGTTCCTGTATCTGCTGAGATTTTGAGCTGAGTATGGGACATTCCTATAAGAGGATCTATTGTGGATGCTCTAGTGAACATGATTAGTGGACTTTGATGTATTTTAAGATAGACGATCTTCCTGAGGGAGCCACTATAATTGCTTTGAGACTGTTACCTGAGATGAGGTTACTGCACCATATTATAGCCCAGATTCTTCTATCGAAGACTGAACGATTTGACTTCGTCACAGAGCACGAGCTATCGATCATGGTGTCTCTAGTACAGTGGATTACGGTATGCCTCCCAGTGCTTATGGTATATCAGTTGACAGAGGCATCGATCAGCCAGAGACTTTGTCTACCCTATGGGATGGGATTGACATTACTTTTTAGGGCTTATGGAGTGGTTGTAGATGACAAGCCTTATAGACAGCTACTACACACAGACATCTATGATATCAAATCTTTTCACAGGATGGGGTACCATCTAGTTAGAGGCCAGTAAGATGGTGTATATCTGGTCAGGTCACTAACAGAGATGATAAGGCGACAGAGGAGGAGCGTATCTTTTCTGGTGATGCAGGGCCATCTGAGCTATACAGAGAGACTTCTGAGGCACAGCCCGAGCCTATGGCATAGCCAGAGCTTGCTCCGCAGCCCGAGCTAGCCACTCCTACACAAACATATTCCTGGTGCCAGAGATAGTTTAGAGGATAGGGTCGCTCGCATAGAAACTAAGATCATGATTATTCATCAGCGAGTCGACAGGATGCATATGGAGTTGAGGGAGAGCCATCGAGGATTGAGTGATGGCATCTCTGCCATTTTATCTGCTTTAGCTAGATCTTCATCGGGCATAGCTCCTCCACCTTCAGCTCCATCTAATTCTCCTCTAGCACCATTAGCTCCAAGACCTGATATGGCAGATGATCAGTCTGACTCTGTAGAGTTTGATGTGATAGATTTCATGATGGAGCCAGAGCCTTAGATAGCAGCAGATGTTCCTAGGAGCCCCATTCCTGATCCTTCCCATTTATATCTTGAGACTATGATTTTATCCTCACCTTCCATATCCGATCCACATCCTCCTTCCATTCATGCACCTACTCCTATCATTCTATCTTCTGATACACCAGTCATACATTCTTCATCGATGCATACATCTTCCCTTATCAGGGAACTGGGATTTTATATCCCTGGTCTCCACCATCTTGATTCCGGACCTATCTTTGACCATACACCATTTTCTCTTGATACAGTCGCTCCGATCATTGTTGTTCTTGCTACTGAATTGCCTCGACCTCTTCGGCACAGCCAGAGGCAGGACATATGTCAGACGCAGAGGATGAAGACATCGTGTTGTATAGAGACTTACTCGAACCAGACTCTTTGATCTTCAATCGATGTGGCCATGATCCCGTCCTTCTACTGATACTGGATCGATTGAGATTGGATCCTCTGATGAGGGGGTACTCTTTAGGGTAGTCTCTATGTTAGTTAGTTTACATTCTAGCACTACTTGTATGCATCTATGTTTGTTTACCATCTTGTATCTATGTATGAAAGTTTGTATCAATGTATGAAATGTATAAATTTTGATTTCAATGAATGACCTTATTATATCAATGTTTTGTCTTTGAATATAACTCTTATGATTATTGCTCAATTTCTAATTATCATCCTTTCTTTCTCTATCCTTTTTTTAATGATGACAAAAGGGGGAGAGATAAGTGAGAGATAAAGGCGGAGAATGAAATGAATAAAATGAAAAGTAGTTTGATGTGGAGAGAAAAATAAGAGTGAGAGTAAAAGAAGAGTAAAATGAGACAATGAGTTCAATAAAAGAAAAGATTAGAGCAATGAGTGAGGGGGAGTAATCTTCCTATGCTGAAATTTCTTGCAAAATCTCTGAAATCAACTTTTTGGTTTATAAAAACTCTTTGAAAATCAGTTTTTCGAATCACCTTTTGAGGGGGAGTAGCTATACTCTTCAATCTCTTGTTCAAAGATTTTCCTGTTGGTTTCACTCATTGTGTTTCTATGCTAAAAATTCTTTTCATCAAAATATGCTTTAACTCAGATACACATTTAGAGTATTATGGTACATATAATTTTAGCTCTGATATTCCTTATAGCTCAAATTCAATTCAAATGAGCTTTTAGACTTAAACTTCTACTTTTTCTTTACTTTGATACAAATTGTACTAAGCTTTATACTATTTGAAAATATTTTAAGAGCTTATTATATGAGATATACTTAAAGATTTTGTCATCATCAAAAAGGGGAGATTGTTGACTCCGTTATTGATTTTGATGATTAACAAAATACTTAAGTATATTGAGTACTAACAGTTCTTTGAAGTATATTTTTAATAGAAAAGATACTCATCAAATCAGCAAAATTGAATTGCTGTCAAATATTTGAAGAAGCCCTTTCTATGGATGAAACACCAATCTTTAATGGACTTATGTATTTGAGAATGCTTGAAAGATTATAAGAGTCAAGTTCAAAAGGTTTAGCTCAGTTTAGTCATTTTTTGAAAAAGTTTCAGCAAGTGTCGACTCACAGTTTAAGTGCCGACTCATGGCAGTGCAAGTGTTGACTCAAGGGTACGCAAAAAGAGTTTCAGATGGCACGCTTGAAGTGTCGACTCATGCCTCACAAGTATCGACCCTAAGTGTCGACTTAAGGATCGACTCAAACCTGAGACAGTTTTTTTATAGAACATGCTGAAATTCAAGACTCACCTCAAGTGTTGACTCGCCAGATGAAGTGTCGACTCACTTGAAAATTTCAGAGAGCTTCAATGCAGAATTTTGAACTAGGTGTCGACTCATAGGATTTAAGTGTCGACCTTAAGTGTCAACTCTGTTGACTCTGGTTTTGATTATGACAAAATACTTAAGAGTACTAATTATGCATTAAGTGTATAAATCAGATATAAGTTCTTAAGATTTGAATTTAGAGAAGTTTCAGTACTAGTGTAGCCAAGTGTCGACTCATGAAATCCAAGTGTCGACTCAAAATATCGACTCATGAATAGTGAAGTGTCGACTCAAGGCCTGAGATCAAGCAGGATACAAAACGTGGTGATTTCAGGAGTTTGGTCAAGTATCGACTCATAGAACTAAAGTATCGACTCAAGGTGTCGAGTCACCTGATGAAGTGTCGACTCACGGTGCAGAGCAGAAGACTTCAGAATATTTTTGATCAAGTATCGAATCAAGAAAATGAAGTGTTGACTCAAGGTGTTGACTCATGAAGGTCAAGTATCGATACTTGTTGTAACGGCTAGTTTTTCTGAAGTGCAGAACTTTCCCAGCTTGGCTTCAATAGCTATATTTTCTCCTCCAATGGTCACAAACGGTCATAAAGGTATGGAGGGCTATTTATACACCACCAAGCTTTTGGGGAATAAGAGAATCCATGGTTTGAATGATAAATCCTTTGGTTTACAAGAAAAAATATGTAAAGAATTTTAAGGATTCAACATTGAGAGTGTTGAGCCTCTAAGGATTCAAAGTAAAGAGGGAGCTTCCAAGAGTGGCATCTTCAAGCATCCATTGAAGCTTCTACAACATGGAGACAAGCTCAACACAATAATCCAGTGCCTCAAAGACAAATCTGCTTTTTGTAAGAAAGCTTTTATATTTCATTATTATTCTTGTACTTGTATTGCTTACTAGTTTCAATTCATCTAGGTTGATGGTGAGCCTTGAGAAAACCATCTAGGCTGTTGGTGAGCCTATGTGATAAAAACCAACAAGGGTTTTGACTTGTGAGCCCGTGAAAACAGTTGGGTTATTGGTTAGCCTGGAAAACCATCAAGGTTGTTGGTGAGCCCTTAAAACCAACTAGGTTGTTGGAGAGCCTGCAAAACTAACAAGATTTTTGGTTAGCCTGGAAAACAAGGGGTTTGACTTGTGAGCTCGGTGAAAATAAGTTAGGGTTTGATTTGTGAGCCCGAAAGCTAATTGACTGTAATCTACTATGATTATGATGAATTTCTAAGAAAAACTTGGGGAGTGGATGTATGTTCCTTGGAGTGCACCGAACCATTATAAACTTGATGTGTTTGTGATTGTTTTATTCTTGCATTTATTTCTTTATTTCTTCTGTACTTTATTATCATGCTCACAAACATATGCTTTGAATTGGCACATTATTTGAAGTCAAAAAGTTTTAAAGTCCAATTCACTCCCCCTCTTGGGTTGCATCATCACCCTAGCCTAAAATTGGTATCAGAGCCCGGTACTTTTTGAAAATCTAACGGTTTTGAGTTAAAGATCATGGCAATCCCAGTTTGAATTTTTTTGAAAATTTTTGAAAATAATTTACAAATATATGTTGAGGAGGAGCTTTTGAAAAATTATTTTAGATCATATTTTGAGGGGGAGCTCAATGTTTTTCATTGCTACATTGCTCTATTTTTATTGTTAATCTTTTGGAGCATGTTATATTTATTTTTGAGCTTACCTTGTGTATATAGGGTTTTGTCATTATCAAAAGGAAGAGATTGTTAACTCTGGTTTTGATTATGACAAAATACTTAAATATATTTGAATACTAATTGTGCATTAAGTGTGTAAATCAAATATAGGTACTCAAGATTTGAATTTAAAGAAGTTTCAGCATTGGTGCACCAAGTGTCGACTCATGAAATCTAAGTATCGACTCAAAGTGTCGACTTATGAATAATGAAGTGTCGATCAAGGCCTAAGACCAAACAGGATACAGAACGTGGTGATTTCAGGAGTTTGGTCAAGTGTCGACTCATGGAACTAAAGTATCAACTCAAGGTATCGACTCACCAAATGAAGTATCGACTCACCAGTGTAGGAGCAGAAGATATTTTTGGTCAAGTGTCGACTCAAGGTATGGACTCACGAAGGTCAAGTGTCGACACTTGCTGTAATGGCTAGTTTTTCTGAAGTGCAGAACTTCCCCAACTTGGATCCAACGGTTATATTTTCTCCTCCAACGGTCACAAACGGTCATAAAGATATGGAGGGCTATTTATACACTACCAAGTTCTTGGGGAGCAAGAGAATCCATGGTTTGAATGATAAATCCTTTGGTTTACAAGGAAAAATATATAAAGGATTTTTAAGGATTCAATATTGAGAGTGTTAAGCCTCCAAGGATTCAAAGTGAAGAGGGAGCTTCCAAGAGTCCAATCTTCAAGCATCCATTAAAGCTTCTACAACATGGAGACAAGCTCAACACAATAATCAAGTGCCTCAAAGATAAATCTACTTTTTGTAAGAAAGATTTTATATTTTCGTTGTTATTCTTGTACTTATATTGCTTACTAGTTTCAATGGAATTGAAACTAGTATCTAGGTTGATGGTGAGCCTTAAGAAAACCATCTAGGTTGTTGGTGAGCCTATGTGATAAAAACCAACAAGGGTTTGACTTGTAAGCCCGTGAAAACAAGTTGGATTGTTGGTTAGCCCGGAAAACCATCAAGGTTGTTGGTGAGCCTGTAAAACCAACTAGGTTGTTGGTAAGCCCAGAAAACCAACAAGGTTTTTGGTTAGCCTAGAAAACCAAGGGGTTTGACTTGTGAGCTCAGTGAAAACAAGTTGGGTTGATTAGTGAGCCTGGAAAACTAATCGACTGTAATTTAGTGTGATTTTAGTGAATTTCCAAGGAGAACTTGGGGAGTGGATGTAGGTGCCTTGGAGTGCACCAAACTACTATAAACATGATGTGTTTGTGATTATTTTTATTCTTGCATTTATTTCTTTCTTTTCGCTGCACTTTATTATCATGCTCACAAACACATGCTTTGAATTGGTACATTATTTGAAGTCTTACGAAAAAGTTTTAAAGTCCAATTCACCCCCCCTCTTAGGTTTTATCATCATCCTGGCCTACACAAACTCACAGCCTAAATGTCGACACTTGGAGTTCTGGGAACAGTAATGGCTAGTTTTTCAAACACAAAACTCATTCCTTTCACCCCTAACGGCTAGTTCCATGTCTCTAATAATCATATACCATCATTTAGGCCTTGGAATGGTATTTAAATGGATTAAATTCAAATGGAACAAAAGAGAAAAAGAAAAGGAAGTGAAAAAGAAAGAAAGTAGAGTATTTACTCATACATTCATTGAGAGAAACTACTTCCAAGTAAAAAAGCCTTAAGCATTCAAAGCAATCAAAAGCATTCAAGTCCAGCTACTTTTGATCATTGATCGAGGCTCCATCGAATTGAAGACAAGCATCTTCATCAAGCTTCAAAGAGATAACAGCTTTTTATTAGAAAGCTTTTCTTGTATTCTTTACTTCAATTCATATCTTTGTTGTATCAAGGTTTTTGGTGAGCCTATGAACAAAACCAAGGAGGTTTTTAGTTAACCTAGTTGAAAATCAAGGAAGTTTTTGGTTAGCCTTTGAAAACCAAGAGGTTTTTTTTGGTGAGCCTTGTGAAAACCAAAAGAGATTTTGATTAGTGAGCCCGAAAAACTAATCGGCTATAATCATGAGTGATTATAGTGAATTTTCGAGTAGACCTTGGGAGTGGACATAAGTGCCTTTGAGAGCACCGAACCACTATACTTTCCTTGTATTTGTGATTCATTGTTTTCTTCTGCTCTTATCTTCATTGCAATTTAAATTTTTGCTGCATACTCTTTAAGAGCATACAATACTTGTATCTCACTAGCACTTATATTGATTATTGAATTGGTACATATACTTGTAAATAATTTTTAGAAACCCATTTCATCTCCCCTCTTGTGTTGCTTACTGGGCAACAGATGCTACTTTTATTGTTCAAAAAAAAATTCAGGTGTGTGAAAGCTACCTCAGTTCATATACTTAGTTTAAGGGTGTATAGAAAATTGATCAAAGTAGGTGATAAGTAAAAATATAATTATTCTCTACAAGCTAGTACTAAAATGCTAAGTTAACTATCACAAACATAAGTATTATATATCTTTGAATAAATTCTAGGAAAGTTTCTAATAGTACTGATTGTAAAACTTATTTTACAAATTCAATATTTAGTGATACCAGCTAACTTCTTTACCTTTAATCCTAGATCTAATTGTTAGATATATGCCCTGAAAGCCATGTTGGCTTGACACATTTTAATTTTAGGGCATGAACTTTGTATTATTTTTCTTATTAATTAAAAGGGTATTAGTTTCATTCATATTGTTGTGTCTATGAATCGTCCATGGAGTTAATGGACAATGATACATATTCTCAAGAGTTGAGAATCTGAGGTATGTTTCTTTATAGATTAACTTCTAAAGGCTCTCGATTGCTGGAATATCACGAGGACGGTGATTGATCCATTAAAATTGGTGCACATATCACTTTCCTTTCTGGGTAGATGAGTCTCTGACCTACAGTGTAGTGACACTGGAGTGAGAGTGCAAGTAATTAATAGAGATCAATGGTACTGAGCGTGACCAAGTACAGGAAGTTATACAGATGATTACTCACTTGTTGATAACTTCCTGATGCTGTAGTTATGTAAATAGTTTCTTGACCTAGAGTTTCTCGGCTACTCACAATAAGGTTGATGTAGTTTGACAGCACAATCATATGGTTCCTATCCATACGGAACCTTACGGTGTTAGTTGGTTGCAGTAATTTTATTGTAGGAATAGGGTGTTCACTTGTAAGGATCTATCAGCCTTAGTAGTAAGGTACAATCCTATGCAAGCTTAATGAGACTAAGTCCAGAAGTCTATGGCCATACAGGGTGATAATGAAAATGTGTTTTCATTAGTATCATAATTGGACTTGAGTCGATTAGGTTAAGCATATGACTGATGGGTTTGATGAGTATCTGTAACCAACATCATGTCAGGATTTTGATAGAGAAATCGAATCACATGGTAACTACACCTAGGATTTCAATCTTATTCTGTTGGGTTGTCACTACATACTGCTAGGTGTCATTGGTAGATTATGAGAGCCCGTTAGGATCATTCTCGAATCGATGATCCTAATTAGGGTTGAGCTGAAATTATTTCAGTCTATCGAAAGGAGTTTTGATATGTATAATGGATATTATAGCATCTCTCATTAGCAGACAGGATAGGACCTGAGGGGTCACACACATTAGGAGCTCAAGTAACCAATCAGCAGATCAATTTGGACCTAATTGTAAGTGTTACAATTAATATTTGATCAATTATAAATATTACAATTAATTGATTATGGATTAATTATTAATTAATTTAAATTAGATTTAATTTAATTGAGTTAGACTCAGTTAATTAATCCTAATTGATTTGGATCAATGTCTACTTTGAAATAGTTCGCTCGGATTTAAAATCGGCTTCAGTTTGCTGTAAAATCACTTCATTTGGACCAAGACCTAGAGTACAGTTAGATTGGGACTCTCTCTCTTTGTCTCCCCTCCCCTCTACACCCCTAAATGGGCCCCTCTATGTTTGTGCGACAAAAGAAGGATGGGCGTTAATAAGTTGGCGCTAATATGAGATTGGCGTGAATGAATTTTAAGAGGAGTCCTTCTATTCTATTCTTAAAATTTCAAACCAGATAAAACTAAACACCAGTATTTTGTTTTCATATAAGGAGGAGACTTTTACTGTGAAATAAATATAAAAGGGGAGAGAAAAGGGTGGCCGAATAGAAGAGAAGAAATATTGGCATGAATTATTTTTGGACGTGCTTCTTCTTGGACATCTTCTAGGGAGTCTCTCTCCTAAGGCCAACATTTCCTCTTCTTTTATATGCTTTCTTCTTCCTTCTGAGATATCTAGAGAGATGCTCTACTAGAGAAAGAAGAGAAAAAGGGTCCAAGATCTTGCAGATCTAAGATTGCAATACAAAAGCCAAAAGCGGTTCGGATTCGGATCGGCACAGTTTTTAAAGTAGACGATTTGTAGAAAGAGGAGAGGACTGCAAGGATCTAGCAGTCCGGTGCCCTCTACGACTCGGTTGTGAGAGCTTCGTGTAGATACCAGCAGAGGCCGAGCGATTGTGCAGCTCCAATAGAATCCCGACTTTTTAGTAGCGGATTTGCACGCTTTTAGTAGCGATCCAGGTAAGTATTTTATGCTTAAAATAATTTTTATTTCAGATCTAATATTTTTTTCATGTTATTCAGCATGTTAGGAATTTAAGATAAATAAATTTGATTTATTTATGATTTGCATGATTAGATATAAAATCGTTTTTATATCTGCTTCCGTTGGTCAGGCTTTTGATGCCTGATTTTATGCAACATACTTTCCTGTTCCTGGGAGAACTCCAACAGTGGTATCAGAGCTACGGTTCTCTCTTTAACATGCATGCATGAGAATCTGATCTGAAAAATAATCAGATCAGATAGATAATTATGATTGTATTAGATCTATGTTGAACATGAGATTTTTCTAGTATAGAATTTTATGTTATGAAAAATTATTTTCGAAATTAAAATTATAATTCTCATAACTGAAATTAAATTTAATAATCTAAAATTAAATTGATCAAAGGTTGCACAAAGTGACATAAGGTTGTCCTGCTATAGGGTTTACCCCTATAGTGCAAAGGTTGTCCTACTTTGATGTATACCGGTTTTGAAAAAAAAAATTTCAAAAGGATTTTGATCGGTTTATGATTATTGATATTGATGTATGCGATGCACCAATTTAGGGTTTAGATCTTAAATGTGATTCATGATGATAAGCCATTAAAATCATGCACTTGAAACTAATTTTAAAATTGATTTGATCTAGAAAATCAAATTAGGTGCATGAGGGTTTGGGTTGAACAAATTAGGTCTAGAGATTGGGCTGCATGATTAGAGCTTGATTAGATCAGCTAGTAACCCTAATATGATTTCGAGCAAGTGACTTAACCTAATCGGATAATGATTAGGGTTAGGTCAAGCATGCTCAAAATTATTTTTAGATGTAGTCTGGTCAGATCAATTCATGATAGTGAATTGATAAGTTAAGACATAATTTGGCTCAGTGATGAGCCCAGATCATTAGATGACCTAATTAAACCTTATCAGTCAATTGGTGTCTAAGGAAGGTTTCGATTATGGTTTGCTAATTGGGGCTAACTCTTTCTCAACCAACTAGTTTAGCGGAAAAGAGGGTATATTGGCAGAACCCTCCCATGGATCAAACTAACCTGGCCAATTTGGTTAATTAAGTTTTCAAAAGGGTCACTTTTGATTTGAGTTCACCCATGCTAACTATTTTTAGTCAAACATGAGATTGTGCTGACTGAATGTAATTAATCAGACATAAGATTGTTCTGACTTAATGTAATTGGTTAGTCATGATTTGGCTAATCAATTTAGAAGAGACCTGAACCTAAGCTCCCAATAAATATTAAGTCATAGGTCTTCTACTATTATAGGTGTGCGGATGTCCTACTGGTGTTGATTATTCTCGGCTGGTTACAATGGTCTAGTTGCATCAGGAAGACAGAACCACCCTATTAGGCATGAGATGTTGCTAGGCATGATGGGGTTGGGCCTAATAAATGGACACGTTGAGGGACTCAATGATGGATTTGTCTAGCAAGAACGGTGGGTCTGACTTAACAATGATTGGACCAAGAAACGGGCATGTTGAGGTTCCATGATTTAGAGACCAAGAGCTACAATTGTATTAGATACATTGGACAAGAGTTGGCCACTTATTGGTGTAGCGTGTTACTAATAACCGGATACGGTGAGGTGCTACACATCGATGGGACCGTAGCACCCACTAAACACCTAGAGTCGCAGGATTTTCACATCTCCATGGGGAGTGTGAGAGATCTGAGAAAATAGTGGGAGTTCTAAAATCATTTCTTAAAGACCCAAGAATAATTTTTATGATTAAGTATAAAACATCTAATTTGAATCTTCTACTCTTGCAGTTAACCATGTCTGCTTCAAATCCCTTAGTCCGTATTCTAGAGATAAACCGACTAGTAGGCCTCAATTTTAAAGATTGGTTGAGAAACTTCAAAATTGTTTTGAGTTCTGAGAAGTTGGGCTATGTGCTTGACCAGGAACCCCATGTCTTACCTGACCATCCAAATGCTCATCAAATGACTGCATATGAGAAATGGATGGAAGATGATAATAAGGTTAAGTGTTATATGTTGGCCTCAATGTCAAATGAATTGCAAAGCCAACAAAGGATATGGCAACTGCTAAATCGATTTTGATTTACCTACAAGAGTTATATGGTGAACAAAGTCGGATTGCATGCTTCGAAGTATCGAAAAGGCTTTTCAACAACAAGATGCGTGAAGGGCAGTCAATGCACAATCATTGTTTGATAATGATCAAGGATATTGAACAGTTTGAGAAGCTGGGCATTCCTATTCACAAGGAGCTTCAGGTGGATTTGATCCTCCAGTCCTTAACTAGTCATATGCTCAGTTTGTAATGAACTATAATATGAACAAGTTAAATTACACTTTGCCTGAATTATTGAACATGCTGGTAAGTAATGAGGGGACCCTAAAGAGTTCAAGAGGCTCTGTTTTCTCTGTGGAGCAGTCTTCCTCTAAAAGAAAGTCTACTTAAAAAGAAAAAAACCTACGAAGAAGCAGAAGAAGGAGAACAAACAGAAGAAGAAGGAACTCCCAAGAAAGACAAGGTTAGCAAAGGGAAATGTTTCCACTGTAACACAGATGGCCACTGGAATAGGAACTGTCCTCTCTACCTGGAAAGCCTAAAGAAACAGAAGGAGGATGTGCCTTCTGAAGGTAAGCCTATACTCGTTATTGAATCTAACCTAATGGTTTCATCTACTTCTAGATGGATTTTAGACTCTGGCTCTAGTGCTCATATATGCATTTCAATGCAAGGTCTAGAAAGAATAGAATGATGAGAGAAGGTGAGATGGTCCTACGTGTTGGAAATGGAGCAAAAGTTGATGCTCAAGTGTTGGATCATATTCTCTGGTGCTACCTTTAGGATTTAGATTAGTTCTTAGTGACTGTTATTTTGTGCCTAGAGCTAGTAGAAATTTGATTTCTATCTCTGTGCTAGCACAGGATGGATTTGAATTTATATTCAATAAAGACTTTTGTAGTATTTATTTCAGAAAAAAATTGGTTGCAAAAGCTATTTTAATAGAAGTCTCTATCATTTACATGCCGATGCATCTTTGAACATTAACGAGAAAATTAAAGTGAATACCATAGGACATAAACATCCTAGAGATGACCTAAATGATAAATTTATGTGGCATCTAAAGCTTGGTCATATAGGTGAGGACAGAATTAATAAACTGGTAAGGGATGGGATCCTAGATTCAGTTAATTCTGAATCATACCCACCTTGTGAGTCATGTCTTCAAGGTAAAATAACCAAGTTATCCTTTGTAGGACATGGGGAGAGGGCCACAGAATTACTTGTCCTGATACACATTGATGTGTGTGGTCCATTTGATGTGAAGTCCAGAGGTGACTTTTACTACTTCATAACCTTTACTGATGATTGTTCACGGTATGGTTATGTGTTTCTTATGAGACACAAATATGAAGCTTTTGAAAAGTTCAAGGAATTCAGACATGAGGTAGAAAAACAAGTAGGTAAAACCCTTAAGGTTCTTCGATCAGATCGGGGAGGAGAATACCTTAGTAGAAAATTTTTAGGTTATCTTAAGGACAATGGCATAGTCTCACAATGGACTCCACTAGGTACGCCTCAGCTTAACGG
Source organism: Areca catechu (assembly GCA_021397845.1). Lineage (NCBI taxonomy): Eukaryota > Viridiplantae > Streptophyta > Magnoliopsida > Arecales > Arecaceae > Areca > Areca catechu. The sequence continues at coordinate 30,196,740 of CM038042.1, read as the reverse complement.
GGTGTCTGAGAGGAGAAACAGAACATTATTAGATATGGTCTGATCCATGATGAGCTTCACTGACTTGCCTTTATTTCTTTAGGGAGATGCCCTACAAACTTTAATTTATATTCTAAATAGGATTCCATCTAAATCTGTTCCTACCACACCATATGAGATTTGGCATGGTAAGAAACCAAGTCTTGCTCATTTCAAGATTTGGGGATGTCCAGCTTATGTCAATAGACTAATGGCGGACAAGTTGGAATCTAGATCTATGAAAGCTCGGTTTATAGGATATCCAAAAAAAATTTTAGGATATTACTTTTACCTTCCAGAAGATCATAATGTGATTGTGAGCAGACATGCCACATTTCTTGAAAAATAGTTTATTCAGGAAGGTGGTAGTGGGAGGTTAATTGAGCTCAATGAGAAAGTCTCTGAAAGTAGCCAATTGTAGAACAGATTGAACCTAATCAACGATTACACGTAAATGCTCTTCCACCTCATAGGTCTATTAGAGTCTCCATACCTCCTGAAAGATACTTGGGTATGCTTACAGAGGATATAAAGGAAATGTTTCTTGTTGGGGACAAGGATTAATTAATTGATCCTAAAACTTATGATGAGGCGATGTCAGACATCACTCCGAGAAATGGTTGAATGCTATGAAGTCATAAATTGATTCAATGCATTCTAACCAAGTTTGGTCCTTAGTGGATCCACCAGAGGGTATTGTACCTATTGGTTATAAATGGATCTACAAAAGAAAAATAGGTGCAGATGGTAAGGTAGAGACCTTTAAAGCTAGGTTGGTGGTGAAAGGGTATAGTCAACGTGAAGGCATTGACTATCATGATACCTTTTTACTAGTAGCTATGCTGAAATCCATCCGTACATTGCTTGCAATTATAGCATATCATGATTATGAGATATGGCAGATGGATGTGAAAATTGCATTCCTGAATGGATATCTTGAGGAAGATATCTATATGGAGCAGTCTTTGGATTTCACTTCCAATGATAAAGATCATAAGGTCTGTAAGCTGCATAGATCAATCTATGGATTGAAGCAAGCTTCTGAAGTTGGAATATTCATTTTGATGATGCAATCAAATCATTTGAGGATGAGCCATGTGTTTACAGGAAGGCCAGTGGGAGGGCAGTGACATTCCTCGTATTGTACATGGATGACATCCTCCTTATTGGGAATGATATTTTCATGTTGACTTCGATCAAAAGTTGGTTATCTAAGGAATTCTCTATGAAAGACTTAGGTGAAGTATCTTATATTTTGGAAATTAAGGTCTATAGAGATAGATCTAATCGGATGCTTGGTATTTCACAAAAATTGTATATAGAGGAAGTGCTAAAAAGGTTCAGCATGGAGAACTCTAAAAGAAGATTGTTACCTCTTCGGCAAGGCATTAATCTCTCCAAGAAAATGTGTCCAATACACCTGAAGAGATTCAACGCATTAGCAAGATTCCATATGCTTTGGCAATTGGAAGCCTTATGTATGTCATGTTGTGTACTCGACCTGATATAGCTCTTGCTTTGAGTGTCACGAGCAGATATCAGTCGAATCCAGGTGAAGAACACTGGATAGTTGTAAAGAACATTCTTAAGTACTTGAGAAGGACCAAAGATTTGTTCTTATTCTTTGGAGGGAGTTTAGAATTAGGGATAAAGGGATATACAGACTCAGACTTTATGTCTGATCTTGATTATAGAAGGTCTACATCAGGGTCTATGTTTTTGTGCAATGGTGGGGCAACTAGTTGGAAAAGTTCCAATCAGCCCATCATAGCAGATTCAACAATGGAAGCAGAGTACATCGCTGCTTCTGAAGCTACAAAAGAAGTCTTCTGGTACAAAAAGTTCGTTGCAGAGCTTGGAGTGATGCCATCCCCATATATTATGATAATAATGGTGCAATAGCTCTTGTTAAGGAGCCCAAGTCTCACTAGAAGTCTAAGCATATTGAGCGATGGTTTTATATCAAACACGACTACCTCGAGAAAAAATATGTTGAGGTATGAAGAGTAGACACCACGGACAACGTGGCAGACCGACTGACTAAGACTCTGAGCCAATAGAAGGCTAAAGTCCATTTTGAAAAAATGGGACTTAGATATGTAGCCAATTGGCTTTAGTGCAAGTGGGAGATTGTTAGATGTATGCCCTGAAAGCCATGTTGGCTTGACACATTTTAATTTTAGGGCATGAACTTTGTACTTAATTTTCTTTTTAATTAAAAGGGCATTAGTTTCATTCATATTGTTGTGTCTATGAATCATCCATGGAGTTAATGGACAATGACATATATTCTCAAAAGTTGAGAATATAAGGCATGTGTCTTTATAGATTAACTCCTAAAGGCTCCCGATTGTTGGAATATCACAAGGACGGTGATTGATATGTTAAAATTGGTGCACAAATCACTTTCCTTTCTGGGTAGATGAGTCTCTGATCTACAGTGTAGTGACACTGGAGTGAGAGTGCAGGTAGTTGATAGAGATCAACGGTACTGAGTGTGACCAAGTATAGGAAGTTATACAAATGACTACTCACTCGTCGATAACTTCCTGATGCTGTAGTTGTGTGAATAGTTTCTTGACCTAGAGTGTCTCAGCTACTCACAATAAGGTTGCTGTAGTTTGACAGCACAATCACATGGTTCTTATCCATACGGGACCTTGTGGTGTTCATTGGCTACAGTAATTTTATTGTAGGAGTAGGGTGTTCACTTGTAGGGATCTATCAGCCTTAGTAGTAAGGTATAATCCTATGCAAGCTTAATGAGACTAAGTCCAAAAGTCTATGGCCATAGCAGGGTAATAATGAAAAGGTGTTTTCATTAGTATCACAATTGGACTTGAGTCGATTAGGTTAAGCATATGATTGATGGGTTTGATGAGTATCCGTAGCCAACATCATGTCGGGATTTTGATAGAAGAACCAAAGCACATGGTAACTACACCTAGGAATTCTAATCTTATTCTGCTGGGTTGCCACTACATACTGCTAGGTGTCACTGGTAGATTATGAGAGCCCGTTAGGATCATTCTCAGATCGATGATCCTAATTAGGGTTGAGCTGAAATTATTTCAGTCCATCAAAAGGAGTTTTGATGATGTATAATGGAGATTAAGCATGTCTCATTACCATACATGATAGGACCTGAGGGGTCACACATATTAGGAGCTTAAGTAATCAATCAACAAAATAATTTGGACCTAATTATAAGTGTTACAATTAATATTTGACCTAATTATAAATATTAAAATTAATTGATTATGGATTAATTGTTAATTAATTTAAATTAGATTTAATTTAATTGAGTTAGACTCAATTAATTAATCCTAATTGATTCAAGTCAATGTTCACTTCGAAATGGTTCGATCAAATTTAAAATCAGCTTCAGTTTGATTGTAAAATCACTTCATTTGGACCAAGACCTAGAGTCCAGTTAGACTGGGACTCTCTCTCTATCTCCCCTTCCCTCCACATGCCTAAGTGGGCCCCTCTATGTTTGTATGACAAAAGAAGGATGGGGCATGAATAGGTGGGCCCTAATATGAGATTGGCGTGAATGAATTTTAAGAGGAAGAGTCCTATTCTACACTTAAAATTTCAAACCAGAAAAAACTAAATACCGGTATTTTGTTTTCATATAAGGAGGAGACTTTTACCATGAAATAAATATAAAAGGGGAGAGAAAAGGGTGGCCGAATAGAAAAGAAATATTGGCATGAATTATTTTTGGGCATGCTTCTTCTTGGGCATCTTCCAGGGAGTCTCTCTCTTAAGCCAACATCTCCTCTTCCTGTTATATACTTTTTTCTTTTTCTGAGAGATCTAGAGAGATGCTCTACTAGAGAAAGAAGAGAAAAAGGGTCCCAGGTCTTGCAGATCTAAGATTGCAAGATAGAAGCCAAAAGCCGGTCCGGATTCGGATTGGCACAGTTTTTAAAGAGGGTGATTTATAGAAAGAGAGAGGGCTGCAAGGATGTAGTAGTCCGGTGCCCTCTACGACTTGATTGTGAGAGCTTCGTGTGGATACCAGCAGAGATCGGGCGATTGCACGGCTCTAACAGAATCCCGACTTTTCAGTAGCGAGTCTGCACGCTTTTCAGAGCATGCCCGACTAACGATCCAGGTAAGTATTTTATACTTAAAATAATTTTATTTCAGATTTAATATTTTTCTCATGTTATTCAGCATGTTATGAATTTATGATAAATAAATTAGATTTATTTATGATTTGCATGATTAGATATAAAATCATTTTTATATCTGCTTTCGCTAGTTAGGCTTTTGATGCCTGATTTTATGCAACATACTGTCCTGTTCCTGGGAGAACTCCAACACTAATTTGGTAAAAGAAAGTCTTAATGACACATGGTTATAAATTAATTGCATTACTAAAGGACTAGCAATGATAAAGTTGGGGATGTGATAAGTCTATTATATCCTAATTTAAGTATTAAAATAAATATTAATTAATCTATATTTCTTAAAAATTAATATTTTTATTAGTATTTTGTAAAAAAGAATCCATTGATAGAAAGAGATTGATTTTTGAATTTCAACGGTGCAAACGGTACTCAAATCGGAGTTCAAATAGACCTAGAATCAAGAAAAAATCAACATAATTAAGCTTTAGTATGGTTTTTAAAGTAGCCAGTCCATGGTAGACTGGCCGCTCGGTCTACAAAACTAGTGAATGGTCCATGATGGCCATTAACCCAAATCCACAAGCCTATTTCATGGACTAGCTTCCTCCCGAGCCATCTATGATCATCGATCAGCCCCCTCCTCACCGCCAATGCTTCCTCCATGTCGTTGTCACTACCTAGAAGACCGATTCGCTTCCTTCTCTCACCATTGCTTGTGGTAGCCACGTGCTTCCTCTGTTTGGTTGCCTACCACTACCGCCTGCCACCATTTGTTATTGCCTATGGCTGGAGGAGCTCCCGAGAGTCCATCACTGATTGGAGGAGCCACCAAAGAGACTATCACTGCTCCTTCTCGATCGCTATCACCGCTCTGCTATCATCGATCAAACATCACTATATCTTTCTTGTCCAAGATACCAAGACCACCATTCCAAGCCATCATCACTAGCCATCCACCATCTAAGCTCTGCAAGCCGCCATCATCTTCCTACGCTTGAGGTTGCTGGGTCACAACTCGTCACCAGCCATGCCCATGCTCCTCCATGTTCTGCACATCTCCACTTACCATCTTCTTCCCATTTTTGCCCAACACCACCACTCACCACCGACCACCGACCACCCACCATCTGTTCATCGCTGACCAGGAGAGGCTGTTGAGACTTGTCAACGATGGTATTTGAATTGGAGGAGTCTTTAGGCATTTGGGATTTGGTCCACCTGCGAGAAGGAAATGGAGTCATTGATCAATGGCCAGAAATCCATCAAGCGATAGATCGGATGGTCCCCATTGATGCCGTCCATGAGAAGGAATGTGACAGTAGGTCTTGCATGATTTTCAATGCAATTTGAGGCCTATGATGCAGAATGAATGGCTAAAAGTATTTTCTACGATATATGGCCGATCCTAATTTTGATTGACTCCAAATTTGATTAGGTAAAAGCTCTTGACGAGTTCAATAAAAGAAGGATCCCAAGCAATATTCTAGGAATCAATTCCTGCAATAGAATTTTATGTTCTTTTGTAATTTAGTTTTAGGCTTTGAAAGAGAGGGAGAAGAATAAAGAAAAGAGATTTTTCAAGGAGACGATGTGCTATGACAAAGCTCTAAATCTCTAAGAAGATATATGCAGAAGTTGCACTTGATTAAGGTACAGTCTATAGGGATGTCAGGTTTCCATACTTAAATTTCTATATTTGTTTTTCTATTCTATGTAATTAAATAAAGCTTTCAATTTTTTTTCAATTCTTTTTTATTTGATTCCCTAAATTAATTACCTATAGGTGGGATAGATCATGATCCTGACACGATATGGTCCATGCTCAACATAGATAATTAATTCTAGAATTTTTGTTTTATATCTTATTAGGATCTGTTTAACTAAATCATTGGATAGTCTATACTTGTACGATGGGCTATGATCTTAATAAGATATGGTTTGTACTCAATAAGATAGTCTATCTAGGAATTAGTTTGAAAGTTCCGAAATAATTATGGACTTTGATTGCTTGGATTGAAACAAGTAAAGAATTTATATATGTATTGCCTAGAAACCTGAAAACATCTTTTTATCATATAAACCCCTCAATTTCATATTTAATTTAAATTAAGTAGTTTTAATTAAACCATTATCTACTTTTTAAAATCTAAATATTTATATTTTTTTACTTTTTTCATAAAATAATTATCCTAGATCTCCGAGGATATGATCTCTACTCACCCTAGCTATAGTAGTGAGTTAGGTTTTTATTTTCAACCGCCCTACAACAAGCAATCATATAGACTTTAAGCAAAAGTGCTCAATTTCTTTATATGCCATTTTAAGTGCTCCCAATACCTTCAATAATCATCTTTTGTGGTTGGCAGCTTTTTCTTTGCAGTTTCATCCTTTTGGCCTCCTCCAAGACATAGGCTCTGATGTCGATGGCCTTGTGAAGATGTTTAGCAGGCACGTGTGCCACTGATGATAATTCAACATCCTACATCAGGTTACAAGTAAAATAAATGACATGAGATTTAAGAAGAATTTCATTCCATTGAAGCATAAAGGTCCTTCTTACAAATATGATCTAGAATCTACAATTATCCAGGAAAAAAAAAAAGAAAATTACAGAGGATCAGTTCCCAACTTCCTGGAGATCAGTAATAGCATATGGCTCGGCCATGGTGATGGGGTCAAATGGAGCAGCTTCACTCATAGCTAGGTGTTCAATAGCAACGGGCTTGGTGGTGGGCTTAGCAAGAGTCGCTTCAAATGATGGAACTAGTGCGATCTCAACTAAGGCATCTGGGGTGGCAAATCGAAAGGCTACAATTCGAATTCCCTTCATCTAAGAATGAGGGATCCAACCCTTGATGATGCTTAGCAACCTGGCTCTGGCACTTAAGCATCCCCAGCTCATCGCCCTTTGCAAAGGCCCAGCAGCTGAAAGTGATGCAGGTGTTAGAAAATTCCTTCAATGCTTAAAAGTATGCCATTGCATGGGCCATGTACGCCATAAAGTCTATAGAGGCCTTGTATTTCTCTGTGGTGGCCTCCACCTCTAGCTTCAACTTCTCCTTAGTTGCCACCACCTCTGGCTCTCTTTTCTATCTCTCCAACTCTAGATTAGCCCTCACCACTACCATATTGGTCTTGGTCTCGGCCAAGTTGCTCCTTTCCTTGGCCAAGTTGGACTTCGATTCGACAAGCACCTTTCTTAAGTGCTCAGTCATGGCCTTGGATGCCTTGGCCTTTCAACATGCCTTGATGACATCTTTCTTCATCTCCTTTTGCTGCTGGTAGATCTTTTGGCTATCCAAGTTCTGGTTCAGTAGACCCATGGTAAAATGAGTCACCTGCCAAACTAAATGTCAAAAGGTAGTACGAGATGATAAAAGAAATTAAATGTTGGTGTGGAAATACCTACTAAAGAGCCATTACACATTAAAGCCTCGGGTCTTGAAAGTTCATATTTTAGACTTGTTATACTCCTCTTGGGATCAAGGAACTCTCAAAAGCTTCTTGGACATCCTTCCAATCTTGAGGAAATATGTTTCCCCGACCATCGACCGAGGGCCTGAAACTAGGTGAGGCCTCTTTGGCACCCCCAGGGCATTGGAAGGAAACAATTGGGAGATCGGGATGGTTAAGGTAAGGCAAGCCAAGGCAAGATGATGACAGGCTCGGGAGCATCCTCGACCACCACGGGAGTGAGCTCGGGAGGAACATCAGTCAATTCGGGCTTGGTAAGCTTAACCCTCTTTGAAGTAGATGAAGAGGCTTTCCCTTTTCTCTTCTTCTGAGCTAGACTCTCCCTTAATGCTTCTAGCTCTTTGGGTGTCATACCTACACGATAATAATCCAGTCGAGTACCTAGGTAGCAGTTCAAGAAAAAGGATTAAAGCCGAGACTCACCTTTGGGGAGCTAACTAAGCTTCTCCTGACAAAGAGACTCTTTTGATAAAAGAAGCTTCAATCAAGGGGCTTTGAAAGCTTCGAGAACTACAAAGAGACTCTCCTCCTCATCACTCAAGTCAGGGCAACCTAAGATGGATACCTTTGGTCGACCCCAACTCGATAAACCCCAATCACTTATAGAAGGACAAGAAATAAATAGGAAGCACTCCTTCTACCCTTTAATGACAGAGGGAGTGCCCTCGATTAGTAATTCTACCCCACTTTGGATAGTAAGATACCACCATGATTTGGCATACTGGTGTATCTGGGCAGTGAAGAATGCGTAAAACAAGGAAAGGATAGGCTGAGTTTTGACCAAGAAATAGAGGACCTAGAACCCTACGATATACTAGATGGAGTTTGGGGTCAAGACGCACAGGGTGATTCTATAAAAATGGAGAAGATCAAAAATGAAAGGGAAAAGAGGAAAAAAAGCACCTCCTCATATACTCCTAGATGGTGGGAGGCGGGGGGTCATTGGCTCAAGCATTTGGACCGTTGTCCAAGACATAGTATGCAAAATAGATGAGGGATATTTTCTCCTTATCCGTCAAAGATGAATACACCTCCGGACCAGTGGTTGCTAGCATAATGCACACTTTGCATGGGGCATCGGGGTCCTTTGACCCCTTTTTCCTAGTGCCCCATGGTGGCTTCCCCATCCTAAAGTCCTTAGGGCTCGACATCTATTTCAAGTCCTAAGAAAAAAAGAAAATGCCTATAGGAAAGGAAGAGAGAGCCAACTTGGAACTAGAGTGAAGGAAAAAACTAGAAGTAGCAGACCCTTCAAAGAAAATTATGGATGAAAAAAGGACCAGTGCCCAGGATTGAAGATGACAACCAAAGGACCTAAGGAGAGAAGTTCCAAACTCAGAACATGGAAGAAATCATGGAGAGGCCAAGTCATCCTTTCAAATAAGGTGAGAGACCCCAAACGACATTGGAGGACTTGCCTAACACCATGTGGTAGGGTCTCATTGCACCAGGCCATCATAAGTCACCTGAAGTAAATGCGGCATGCCCCGTAAAGCACCATTAGAAAATATAAGGCAAGGCATATCATTACCCTGTCCGTTCAAATATGCTTCGAAGATGGTGCACCTACGAGTTGAGGATTCCCATGCCCTTAATCCTCCTCTTTTCAGGGTACTTCCATGATCTAGCCAAGACTAAGATCAAGAAGTAGGGGATATCTGTTGGTGGAAAGTATAGTTGGACCAAGGATATAGGATCCATAGTGGTATAAGCACTCCATCGATCAGGCAACATTGCACCCTTCAATTCAACCAGTTGAGGCCAGTGAGGATTCTACAAACCTGTTGACCATTCCTAAGGTGCTCGACCAGAAGTCCTCGAGTAAGTATCGATAGCGATCGACTCCTATGCATGGAAGATATCAGCAAGCCCCGTCGACTATCCCTAAGGTGCTTGACTAGAAGTCCTTAAATGAGTATCAATAGCGGTCAACTCCTATGCCTAGAAGGTATCGATGAGCCTCGCTGACTGCCCCTGAGGTACTTGGTTAGAAGCTCTTGAGCAAGTATCGATAGCAATCAACTCCTATGCTTGAAAGGTACCAGTAAGCCCTATCGATAACCCTTAAGATGCTTGACCAGAAGCCCTCTGATGACTATTGGTAGTAGTTGACTCCTATGCCTGGAAGGTATCAGTGAGCCTCATCGATGGCTCCTAAGGAGCTCAGCCAAAAGGCCTTTGATGAGTATCAGTAGCAGTCAACTCCTACACTTGGAAGGTATTAGCGAGCCCCACCAACTATCCCTAAGGAACTCGATAATAGGCCCTCAAGGGAGTATTAGTAGTAGTTGACTCCTATACTTGGAAGGTACAATGAGCCCCATCGATCACTCCTAAGATGCTTGACCAAAAACCCTTAAGTGAGTATTGATAGTGGTCAACTCTTATGCATGCAGGTATTAGTGAGTCTTGTGATCGCCCCTAAGGCACTCAGCTAGAAGCCCTAAGTGAGTATCGACAATGGTCGATTCCAATGCCTGGAATGTATTAGCGAGCCCCACCGACCATCTCTAAGGTGCTTAGCCAGAAGTCCTCAGGCGTGCGGCAACGAGTCTATGCTGATTGATCAAAAGGCTCTTGATAGCAAGCCCCCTAGCATGGATAGGCCTTGGGCACACCAAGAGTGCTCTAGTTGGCATGGCTTGGACAGCATATCCACTCTAAGCCTCCTAAAGCACAATACTCTAATACTTATCACCGTCACTTATGCCACTTGATAGGGCTATCTATCACATCCTAAAATCATCAAATCATTATAGGATCTTAGCAAGAAACAAGGGCATGCTTAAACCCCCATTACTTGGGCTACCATTTAATAAAAGTGTGACCTACCTTGAACTAGCGATAAAGACATATTGAAGGAGATAATACATTTTTCAATAGATTTGATAAATCTTGGTCTTGTCCAAAATACCCTTGGCTCTCCATCTATAAAAGAGATTCCATAAGAGTTCCCTGAGGTATCAAGCTCTCCCGCTCACACCCCTCATACTGTTGGTATCTTAAGTGTCAGAGTGCTATCTTCGGGGCCACCCCTAGCTAGGCCTTTTTGTAGCTATCATCTTTTGAAGAGCTGCTTGCATGACTCACTCTAGCACCAACTCTAGCTCCTCCTCCTTTGGTGCTCTATGAATTTTGGCACCAACACCTACCTTGACAACCCACTTGGTGATGGGAATGATGGGCACGAAATGCTCCCCGAGATCCCAATGGCTACCATGGGCGATGATGGGGAGCCCACTCAGGACTACCAACCAGTTGAGAGGCTGCTAGGAGGGCTTCTGCTTCAACAAGATCTACCCCCTGCACTGGAGGGGGAACGCTAAGGGCTGACACTTAGTTGGCCTTGGGGTAGGTCAAGTCGAGGTCTACTATAAAGCCTGTACTGCAGTTGCAAGTGACTTGACATGGAATTAGAGTTGATGGAACTGCTCGACTATGACTAGAATAGTAGCTGAAGGCTCACCAATACTTTGGTCAAAGAGAGCTTAAGGGTGATCCACCAAGACCACTGGCTCCTCTATAAGAGGAGTAATGGATCTTACCACTATTTTCCTTCTTGCCATAGCTACACAAGGAAAAGGAAAACTATAGGTCCTCTCAATAATTATTTGAACTAAGGCCCTTCCTCAAGAGCTAATCTATTGTAGTTTTGCTGGTGACTTGCTGACATGGCTAGAGATGGCTATGAGTCAGATGGCTCCAAGCTTCTCTCCATCGAGCTTGGACATTCTAGAACCTACAAAATGAAGAAGCATGGAAGTCCAACTATGATGGGATGGTTTCTTGTGATAGACCCTCTGATGTCTAAGTCAGTCTCCAATGAAGCAAATAGAAAAAAGAAAACTATAGCTTCTAGATGGATAGTATAACGGGGGAGTGGACGAGGGCAAGATAGTGGAAATGGCTAACGGATGTAGTGGAGTGTAGGCGAGGTAGTGGGAGTGGTAGGCAGATATGGTGGAGCATAAGCGAGGTGGTAGAGATAGGTGTTGACAAGCTCAGAAGAGTGAGCGAGGCTTACATAAGGTAAGATAGTCCTAGCTTTTACCTAGACTGAAACTTTTGGGTGGCTCTAAGAGGACTATTAAATTTCTTAGAGGGCTCAAGACGTTTAGGGACGTTTGCCTAAAAAAAGCCTTATAAAAAAGACTTTCTGAGAAGAACTTCTCGAAAAGACTTATATAAAGAGTTTAGGAAATAAATTTTATAGACGAGATATACATAGTACTTGATTTCTATAAAGGGGTAATATGCATGTAGGGAGTGGTGGTCGGTATGTCATTGCAAAGTGCATGCCTATAGAGGAGTGGCTAGAGATAATGCAAAGCTCATCTATACAGTAAGTGTGCTTCTATAGGATGCTCACATTAATAGAGTAGGCCAGTGTCAGAGAGTCATAGTATAAGATTACTTGTCCCTCTGCAGGAAGAGGGCACACCAGGCTTTCTTGCACGATGTCTTGGGTCACATGTTGGGATCTAAAGAACCTGCTTCCTGCGTTGAGCTAGCGGGCAAGATAGCCTCATGCTGAGCTAGCAAGTGAGATAGCACGCTACATAGAATCTATCTAGGCTTGACCATTTCTGGATGCATCACATACATACATACATACGTACATATATATATATATATATATATATATATATGCGCGTGTATGTATGTATATGCATATATATATAGCATCGCCTTATTCTAACAACATATGGTATTAATATTTATGATAGAGCTTCTAGATTTATCCATCCAAACAAATACACAAAACTTCTATTCCACGAAGTAGATTGATCGACATGTTACGCATATAAGATATATACACCAATACATAACCTCCACTAGCAAAGTATTGATTTACATGTGCACAACCTCCATTGATAGGATATCGATGTAGCAATACATAATTCTCACTAACAAGGTATCGATGTACTAGTATACAACATCTATCAGCAAGGTATCAATGTACTAGTACCAATCCGGCAAAGTATTGATGTACCAATGTATATAACCCTTACTGACAGGATTTTGATATATAGTCAAGCCATGAGTTAAAAACCCATCTCAAATCAAACCTCTTTTTTCATAAAATCAATTTCATATTTCAATCAAACAATACACAAAATATCCAAAATCAAAATCAATCAATCATAATCTATAATAAAATCTTATATTGTATAATAAGATAAATTTAATAAACAAATATCATGCTTCATATTTATAACAAATAATTTGACTTTAAATTCAATGATGTAAATACTATATAATTTATCGATAAACTTGGAAAAGGTGAAACATTACTAATCTTTTGAGGAAAACCAACCAATAAATCTAATTAATTCCAAGAATCCTCCTTAGAGCTTAACATTCAAAAATCATATTTTTATTAGATTTTCTTCATGATTATTTTAAGAATTAAATATGAGTTCTAACATTCTTACAAGGATTGGCCATGCAGTATCGAATATCTTAGTTGGTTCAGTCTAGGACACCTAATTGATTTACTACAAATCAAGAATCATGGTTGGATGCTTTTGATGGTGTTTGGCTTGACCAGGGTGGGGTCTGATAGTCATGAGTTAAGATCCCTTCATCATGGTCTATCAAGGTCATTGAAAAAAAAACCTAGAGAAATCATGGAAAAAGAAACAATCTAGAAAGAGAAATTTCATATAGTGAGAAAGTAAGGAAGATAAAGGAAGAGAAGAGTGAGAAACCACTCTTTTTTTTTTTCTTTTTTTTTTTTCATGGTCTTTCATGAAATGGCAGACTTGTCTTATTCTTTTGTAGAATAGAAGAGAGCACCCACCTGATTGTGCCATAGCCGGTGGTTGTTAGGGTCTTGATGGCATAACCGAACACTTCACAACCAGCATTGACGGTGAAGATGGCCGAATAAAAGGAATAGAGGATCAAAAAAATCAATGAAAACTAGTGGCTTGGTATCCTAGGAAAAATTCGGCAATTGCCAATCAGAATCTATGCTTTGGTGGCTGAAGAGATGGGACAAAGGTCTACTAAAGGATTTCAAGCGCACTTATTTGATTTTCCGATGACAATTGGCTTGTGCTGGTCGCGGCACTTATTTGATTTTCCGATGACAATTGGCTTGTGCTGGTCGCGGCACTTATTTGATTTTCTGATGACAATTGGCTTGTGCTGGTCGCGGCGATGGTGGTAGCTTGCATTCAGCAAAGACAAACCAAATTATCGACCAAAAACCTTGAACAAGGGCGATATCTTTGATAAGAAGATAACCCTCTTCCCTTCAAATAGAGTCAGAGGAGAGTCCAACTCCTCAGCTTCAATTTCCATTAAGAAATTAGATAAAAAAAACTCCAAACAAAAATCTACTTCATCCCCCCCCCCCCCCCCCCCCCGCCCAACCTCTTCCCAATGCTTTAAAATTTGTGCAGCTCAACTTGAACCTTTTCTTTTCTTGGTGGCTGCACTGACCATGTGGACCAAGCCCCGTTCAAATTTGAGCCTGTTTGGGCTAAGATATTACATAGATACAACACTTGCTTATTTTAATTTTGGTACTAAGAGATGAAAATTTTCCGTTTTGTCGCCTTGTTAGACAGTGAACAAATTTTGGGTTTATCGCGTTAGAGTGTGTGTGGGAATGTTGTTCGTGGTCCATGAATAGATCTACATGTGTGTTGAATTACTTAAGGAGACCTTAGGCAACTCTGATAATTATACCCTGCCTGTACGATTCTGGAATGTAGTTGGGACTGAATTACAGGTTGAAACCTTCCATGTTCATTGGGCTTAGCTGTGCATGCATACAGACGTTGTCATTCCTCCAGCTTGTGCATTCGAGTTGGGCGTGCCTCTTGATCCTTGACAAGGGAAACGAGAACATAATAGAATCTGACTCAATTCCAATAATCAATATGTTAATAATTAATATTTTACTACATTACGGAAAGCTAAAAGAATCCGACTCTTATTCAAATAAACGTACATACTGATTGGATCAATCTCAGATATTTACAAATCATTTTATGTAACCAACATTTGAAGATTATTTTTCCTGCGCATACCCAGTAAATTGTGGAATGAATAATGCATATAAATTAGTAAAGGCTTCATTTGGTCCCGAGTGTATTTTGAAGTTAGAAACTAGTGAGCATCCTGGCGAAGCAAAGATTGTTTAGCTTGCCTCCAGATGCAACACTTGAAAGTTCACTGTAAGCTCTTGATAAAAGTGGAAAAATCAACAAGCAACTCAGGCAGGGCCTTTAATGTCCTCAGGTGCAAGCACATGGGAAGAAGAATGACAGGTAAATTATTCAGCCTGCAATGCTCTTCGTATGGAACTTGGATATCTCTTTGGCACATGATGGAGAGAAAAGTTGCTAGCAACAAAAGATTTTTTTGGCTCTTTGATTTTGATTACACAGGAAATCATATCACTTCCTTTTCTAGTCTCAAAACAGCCATAAAGGCTTCTTGTGGTACATCAACCTTGCCAATTGCTTTTAGCCTTTTCTTTCCTTCAGCCTGACAAATCATGCAAATGGTGAGAATTGATACATAAAATTCTCAAGTTCCTATTTGGTGCTTGACTGGTGTTCTTGATTGGTCCATGAAATCTCATTTTCTAAGCATATTATTATCATCCAGTACTTATTTGCCAATGGATGCTTGACCTTTTTCACATCAGCATTCAGAGGAATACAAGTAAGTAACACATCAGAAGTGCACTTGACTTAAATATATGAATCATGCTAGTACTGCTCAAAGTAGCACACATAATCTGTCTCAACCCTGTGCATCATTTGTAGATGGAGAAAAAAAATTTTCAATCATGCACTGAACCTGTTACACTATTCATGAACTACACTTTAAGCCACATACAATGAATTTAAATGCTTCTAGACCACCAGTAAAAACAAAGCATCATATCATGTCAGCCTATTTTGAGTCCACTTGAGTATGATAATTATGAGAAGTGCAGAATTTCTAAATTTTAGACTAGTATTTTAAAGTTGTAACTTAGGATCTCCTAAACTTGAGTTTCCTACGAACAGATTTTGTGATTCCCCAACATTATGATTAGAACATAGATCAATTCTCACTAACTCCCTAAATAAGACCTATCAATACGCTATTTTTTCATTTTACAGACTACCAACAAACAATTATTCTAAACAATGTTCATCACCATGGTTTTCAGGTGCCTCTGAACTGTTGATCAAATAACATAACAGTTGTAATGTACCAGGATGCCATATATAATGCCATAAAATGATCACAATAGTTATTTGTGAACTTCTCATCGTTAACAGTATAAAGTTACTTTTTATTGATGTTTTATTATATACAAAACAAAACAAAATAATAAGAGGTGTTGGGATATCCCGGTCCAAGTACAAGACGAACACCGGTTCGGCTGACCGAAGACCTTTCCTTCGAACCAACAACTTCGGGCCTAGAAAGTTCAAGTCAACTATGGGCAACTCAAGGCTCTCCGCCGGCCTACGACATCCGAAAGCAAGACCTTCGGATTACGTCTTCGGCACTAACCGAAGACCAGGCTTTTCGTCGACTTCCGAGGACATACTCTTCGGTTCCTGCCGAAGACACGATCTCCGGTCCTTGGTAAACACTAAGTCCTCGACTCAAGCTGAAGACAGGATCTCCGACCGAGAAGTTCCGAAGACAAGGAGATTCCCGATTTAATTATGAGAATCTTCCTAAGCGGGAGAAATCTGAAGATGGATCCACGGTCTGTCCCAGATAGGCAACAGTAACCAACGGTTACTATCGACTATTTTCATGCCACCATCATGGCGCGCAACTCCAGCTGCCACGTCTCCGGTCTGGCCGGAACCGCTCAATGACAACCCACGATTGCCAATCATAGGGAGAAATCAACTCCCCGTAATCACTGGGAGAACAATGGATCCGCAGGCCGGACGGCCCCTTGTAAATAGTGGTGAGAGGAAATGCACAAAAAAGGTACATGCACGCTAAAAAATCACAGTCTTTCCCTCTGCTTCTCCAGAACTTTCCCATTCAGCCCGCCTCTGACTTTGGCATTGGAGTGTCCCCGCCGGAGCAACTCTGGCAAAGGGACCTGTTTTGCAGGTGAACCGGGGAGCGGTCCTGTGGTGCAGCAGCTCCGACCGGCCGGAACAGGGACTCCACGCCAACAAGAGGTATCCAGTGTGTTGTCATTAAAATGTTATTACCAATATTTTTCATATAATCACCAAAAATAGTAAGTCCAGTGCACTTCCTATTTTAACAAGTTGTATAGCATACTAGTAAGTTAAATATGTATAACATACTAGTAAGTTAATAATATGTCTAAACATCATTTTTAAATTTCTGGCTAAATAAATACGATTATAAAGCTAAAGCTATGTGAACAGCAATAACCAAAAGTCAAAAACCAAAAAAAGGGCCAATAAGTCATGCATGGTTAAAATCAAGGTTTGAATTATCAAGTGTTCAACCAATATCAACCAAGGATGTGTCAAGGACACACCATATCACATGCTGTATCATAAAGGGAATTGTGGCTGATATCTAACCCTTTGCCAGAGTACACTAGAGAAGAGATGCTCATGGGCTATATCTGCAAAGAGACCCCACCAGAAATAATTCCTACGAAGCCATTCCAGTGGACAAGGCAATACCAAACAACAGGGAGAGAAACCAAGCAGAAGGGAAGGTGGTGTGTGTAGATCTCTTTTCTCGTTTCTCTCTCTTGCCTTTTTATATCGTAGGTTACCGAGATAATGCAGGGATGAAAAGTGAGTTAGTGGAACCTGGTTGGTTATCAAATCATATCAAGTGACAAGGTAAAAAGCTTTGTCGCTTGTTCGTCTCTTCGATGATAAGATATGTTTTATTGGATTGTTAACTATTTCCATTAACTATTGTTTGGAAGATTGTCTAGAAAGCTCACATCTTCTTTATTAGAGTATCTATCAGAGATCATAAAATGTGATCTCCAGATCATGTCCTCGACTTGATAAAGACATGAGTCGGGTAGCCACTTTTAAGGAGTCTTAGTACGCTGTGCTCTGGGGTGTTGGTTCGCTTGCCGGATGTTACAAGCGGGTTAGATCATAGCTATCTTGCTGAAGGCCCGACCGACCAGGGATCGGCTATACCAAGGAGTCAGCACACTAAGACTCGCCCAAATTAAGTCCTGATAGCCATGTGTTCTCCGACAACAGGCCCAATAATTTTGAGTGTGGGTATGAGTCACATGTGTTGGTATACAATTATGATGAGAACCGAGGCTTGGTGTGACCAAGCATTGAGTCGTAGAGAAATGATAATTCAAATCCAACTAAGAATGAGGGAAAGAGTTGGTCCTTTCCAACTAATTCGTCTTGGATGTCGAAGGTACATTGATCATACGGGGGTGTTTCGATTGACTTCCTCTTCTTATTATACTTACCGAAGAGCAGGCATTAGAGCTGCCTCTGATTATACGGGTTGAAGGAGGTGGGAGGCAGAGTCACCTGCCTTCTCCCGAAAGTGGGCGAACAAAGGGGACCGGCATTACCCTATCCACCTAGGGCCGGACCTGTGTATCTTTGGGCCACCAAGAAGAGAGGGGGAGGGGAGGTTTTCCCCTTATCAATAGCCCCATACTCTTTCGACTGGGAGTGCAGCGTCCCTGTCGAAAGGGTACAGAGGATCCCCATTCGAGGGGCCCAGTGATACAGAGGTCAGGGCTAGGGTCTTATGTAATATATGACAATCACACAATCATGGAGTTCTTTCCAAGGGGTAAAGCTGGGTAGTGATTGCTTTTTCTTATAAATAAGGGTATCAAAATGCTCTCCTAGGATCCATAGTCAAGTTTGGGAAGGGAGTTTGTAGTGGTTAAAGACAATCTTTGGTGGTAGGGCAATTTCCGATAATATTTCCGACAATAGAATTATTTTCGATAAAATCTCTATCAATAGGGTGATTTCCGGTAATGTTTTCGACAAGGCCCCAATCACCCGGTGGGTGGAGTTTAGGTTTCATGGATCCTATGGGATTTGAAAGAAGTGTGGGATCAACTAGGAAGTCTTGCAAATCGTGCAGTTTATCCGAGTTGTTTGAGGGATGCACTAAGTCCTTTTCAACAACCGGAAAGTTGGGGGGAATCATGCTAGGCACACGTTTCATACATCCATCACGAGGTTTTAAAGAGATAGCCGAATTGATGCGGCTTCCGATGGTCCCTGCTGGGCCCCTAGCAAACCAAGTGACCAATTGCAACCTATATAGGGATGGTACTTTAGGATCTATGCCTAGGTATGTACTTTAGGATCTATGCCTAGGTATGCCGCTTTTTCCATGTGTACGTTGTCTTTGCAGTGTCAACTTGATTTTAACTATGACGACACTAACTCTTATATTTTTCGCATAGCTTGTAGAGGTTAGTAGGAAGGTGATCATGGAGCTGAAGGAGAGGGTGATAGAAGCCGAGGGGGAGTTATGTGAGGCCCTAGCTCGTGCATCTGAAGTGGAGTTGGAAGAAAGGGATTGGGTGAACGCTTTGTCTCACAACTCAATTTGCACGGCTATCAAGCTAGGTGAAATGCATCTGCAGGTGACTAAGGCACAGAAGAGAGACTCAAATCATCACGAAAGCTGAGACTGACATTGCGAATATAAAAGGGGATCATTGGATACAACTAAAAGAATCAAGAGAGTAGACTGATATCCAAATAAGTTGGCTTTAGTAGGAGCTTAGATCAGCTTAGGATCAGAACAAGTGGTTACAGGAGGAGCCCTAGAAAGTTCCAAGTTAGCTTTATGTCAAGGGCTCTTCAGACCAGGTCATAGAAGCAGTTCAACAGGCTGAGCAGATTAGAAATGAGGCTTTGGCCGAAGCTCAGCTCCTCCAATGGACATTAGAAGATGAAAAAAGAAGAAATGAAGCTACGTTCCGTTGGATCCAGGGATGCCAGGCCGAAGACATGGAAGAGGTTCTGACTGCTAAAGGCCAGTTAAAAGTCATCAAAGCCGCCATTAAAGAACTAGAAAAAGATAGCTACTCTCATGGCAAAGAGATTGCAAGGCTAGAGAGGAAGCTATCAATAGCCAAGATACATGGAAATGGTGCAAAGTTTCAACTCGGTCATGCTAGGCACACGTTTCATACATCCATCACGAGGTTTTAAAGAGATAGCCGAATTGATGCGGCTTCCGATGGTCCCTGCTGGGCCCCTAGCAAACCAAGTGACCAATTGCAACCTATATAGGGATGGTACTTTAGGATCTATGCCTAGGTATGTACTTTAGGATCTATGCCTAGGTATGCCGCTTTTTCCATGTGTACGTTGTCTTTGCAGTGTCAACTTGATTTTAACTATGACGACACTAACTCTTATATTTTTCGCATAGCTTGTAGAGGTTAGTAGGAAGGTGATCATGGAGCTGAAGGAGAGGGTGATAGAAGCCGAGGGGGAGTTATGTGAGGCCCTAGCTCGTGCATCTGAAGTGGAGTTGGAAGAAAGGGATTGGGTGAACGCTTTGTCTCACAACTCAATTTGCACGGCTATCAAGCTAGGTGAAATGCATCTGCAGGTGACTAAGGCACAGAAGAGAGACTCAAATCATCACGAAAGCTGAGACTGACATTGCGAATATAAAAGGGGATCATTGGATACAACTAAAAGAATCAAGAGAGTAGACTGATATCCAAATAAGTTGGCTTTAGTAGGAGCTTAGATCAGCTTAGGATCAGAACAAGTGGTTACAGGAGGAGCCCTAGAAAGTTCCAAGTTAGCTTTATGTCAAGGGCTCTTCAGACCAGGTCATAGAAGCAGTTCAACAGGCTGAGCAGATTAGAAATGAGGCTTTGGCCGAAGCTCAGCTCCTCCAATGGACATTAGAAGATGAAAAAAGAAGAAATGAAGCTACGTTCCGTTGGATCCAGGGATGCCAGGCCGAAGACATGGAAGAGGTTCTGACTGCTAAAGGCCAGTTAAAAGTCATCAAAGCCGCCATTAAAGAACTAGAAAAAGATAGCTACTCTCATGGCAAAGAGATTGCAAGGCTAGAGAGGAAGCTATCAATAGCCAAGATACATGGAAATGGTGCAAAGTTTCAACTCGGTCATGCTAGGCACACGTTTCATACATCCATCACGAGGTTTTAAAGAGATAGCCGAATTGATGCGGCTTCCGATGGTCCCTGCTGGGCCCCTAGCAAACCAAGTGACCAATTGCAACCTATATAGGGATGGTACTTTAGGATCTATGCCTAGGTATGTACTTTAGGATCTATGCCTAGGTATGCCGCTTTTTCCATGTGTACGTTGTCTTTGCAGTGTCAACTTGATTTTAACTATGACGACACTAACTCTTATATTTTTCGCATAGCTTGTAGAGGTTAGTAGGAAGGTGATCATGGAGCTGAAGGAGAGGGTGATAGAAGCCGAGGGGGAGTTATGTGAGGCCCTAGCTCGTGCATCTGAAGTGGAGTTGGAAGAAAGGGATTGGGTGAACGCTTTGTCTCACAACTCAATTTGCACGGCTATCAAGCTAGGTGAAATGCATCTGCAGGTGACTAAGG
This sequence comes from Areca catechu, assembly GCA_021397845.1. Lineage (NCBI taxonomy): Eukaryota > Viridiplantae > Streptophyta > Magnoliopsida > Arecales > Arecaceae > Areca > Areca catechu. Next base: position 30,175,567 of record CM038042.1, on the reverse strand, counting down.
CACAGAAGAGAGACTCAAATCATCACGAAAGCTGAGACTGACATTGCGAATATAAAAGGGGATCATTGGATACGACTAAAAGAATCAAGAGAGTAGACTGATATCCAAATAAGTTGGCTTTAGTAGGAGCTTAGATCAGCTTAGGATCAGAACAAGTGGTTACAGGAGGAGCCCTAGAAAGTTCCAAGTTAGCTTTATGTCAAGGGCTCTTCAGACCAGGTCATAGAAGCAGTTCAACAGGCTGAGCAGATTAGAAATGAGGCTTTGGCCGAAGCTCAGCTCCTCCAATGGACATTAGAAGATGAAAAAAGAAGAAATGAAGCTACGTTCCGTTGGATCCAGGGATGCCAGGCCGAAGACATGGAAGAGGTTCTGACTGCTAAAGGCCAGTTAAAAGTCATCAAAGCCGCCATTAAAGAACTAGAAAAAGATAGCTACTCTCATGGCAAAGAGATTGCAAGGCTAGAGAGGAAGCTATCAATAGCCAAGATACATGGAAATGGTGCAAAGTTTCAACTCGGTCATGCTCGGAAGTTTGCATACAAGGTCGGATTTGAGGAGTGTCGGGCTCTAGCGACTCAACTTCTTCCTGTTGACAAGGCTCACTTGTTGGGAAACCTAGGCTATTTCATGCATGCATTTCAAAAGTTTTTAAAATATAAACGTAGTAGAAACTACAAGATTAAATTATTTAATCTACCCATGCATTAGAATATTTCTACAAATAGCTTACACAAGATTATGACATGATAATATGCATATAAAGGCAAGCTGAAATATACAATGAATACATATACAAACCTATTGCTGTGGACTATATCTACAACACAATGATCACATTATTACCTTTCAATAGCAGACGATGCTCGCTGCTACTAGAAGGTGAAGGTTTGAAGACCCTACGAGCCATATAAGGTGTTTGGCCTCTACAGGTGATCCACATAGGAGTACTATCTTGACCAGTCCCCTCGAGTGCTAGCTCCTCTGGAACCTCGATGACTTATCTTCCTTCTTTTGGATGCCAAGATACTCCTGGAATCGAAGAACCTACTGGAGAATGGGATTTTGAGATGGAACTCACTGCCCAAGCCTAGACTATCTAGAACCCAGCCCAGGAGATATTCTTTCTCCCTGAATACAAGCCCCCACACATCCTACTCTCTTAGGTAGAAGACTATCTTAACCAGCCTTTTTCTCTCCTTTTTTCTTAGCTCATTTAACTCCTATACACGCCCAGCAATAGCCTAATACGTAGGCACCCAAGTGGTTAGGAGGATGAGAAAGATAGGGAGAGATAGGAGAGAATAGGAGAGAGATTGGGAGAGGATTCTAACCACTTGAGTTCAAAATTCAAGTGTTTAAATTCATAATTATGAATTCAAAATTCAAGTTTAAATATAAATTCAAAAAACTATTTGAATTTGAATTCACAATTCAAATTCAAAACACGGGCTAGGGCATTTGGATCAAATCCAATCCAATTGGACTCAAAATTCAAATTCAAAACATGGCTAGGGCATTTGGGTCAAATCCAATCCAATTGGACTCAAGCTCAAATCAAATCATATTTGGATTGACCCAAATTTTATCACTCAATCAAATTGTGTTAACCAACAATCTAATTGTTGACCAATCCTCCAATAATTCACCAACTTTTAGTGAACAAATCCTGTCACAACTTTTGCAACATTGATAAGTCGACACTTGAAAAAATCCTAAGTGTTAGCTTACCAAAGTGTCAACACTTGGAAGTATTGACTCAAGATCAAGTATCAATCATATTGATAATTGAACCCTGAAATGATTCTCAATCATTAACCAACCATCAGATAGGAAGTAATTCTTATTATGTGTGATCCCATAGGTTTAAACAATAAGCCGGTACACAGGAACAATTCCAATACCAATCGAAGTCACCATCTAGCAATGACACCCAATATCCGAATAGGTCGAAAGTTAAAAAGCTACAATCAAGAACCTCTGATATATGGTTACTATATAATTCATTCCTTTGACCCCCATGCTCAAAATGACTTCAGGATTTAACTGCCAACGCTTAAATAGTACATCAACAATGAGTCTCAACCTTACAAATCCTATGACTCCTCACAAGACTATCGTGGTCAAGATTTTGTTAAATTGAAACATAATAAGACATTCACTCCAATACTTGGAGGGGTCAATTCCATCTTGACTTATACACCGACTTTACAAGTACTTGATTGCACCTAGAAACCTTCCGTCATTGGATTAGAAATTCAGGTAATCCGATACCAAAGTATAGTGAGTTTCTTGCAAGTCACCATGGTGATCTCAGGCCTAAGGGACACTTATACCCACATCCCTTCGCGAGCAATACTTGGCAAAAGAATGCTCTGCAGGTGGATCACGTTTAGTGAAATATCCTATACTTCACTTGCATGCCATATCAATGTCTTCATACTCCTTGATTAAGAGGACAACCAATCCATATGGCATACAATGGCCTACATTCGATACATTATCATCCTATAACAATGTATCATTTGGTAGCAAATAGTTTAAGAACCACACGATAAATCCTCTCTTTATTGTATAAGATGTACTTCTAAGGACTTCATCCTACAGAGCTCATTACAAAAAAATGCAATGTGATGAACTGCCAAAAATAACTTTTATTTATAATAATTCACATACAAAATCAACTGTCTACAAGTTAGACGATTAGCATTAGAAAATAATTCCCAATCACTGGCTTCAAATTCCGCTTGAGGAGTAGCCTTTGGTGACTTAGCATGATCGATTTAGGTCAAAAATCGAAATGACATTGGTAATCAGTTTGTAATTGATCGAGTGCTCTCGATCTTTTCATTTGTCAGCTGTAATAAGGTGGTCCATAACTCTTACTTTTGAATGAATAGCATATTGAAGCTTTTCTTTCTTTTCTTTAACTGCTCTCTATTTTTCTTTCTTTGAAAGATTAATTGATCTAGCGGGTGCTGGATGTTCAATATTTTGTGGAACACATTTGGCCAAACATCTTTTCCTCTTCGTATTGTTAGCTAGGTGTTAGATGTTATGCGAGGTCAAGCCCTTAGAACCAAGGGGATCGGCAAGGAAGTTGCATTAATGAGACAAGATCTCCGAGGGACATTTCATGATGGCCTTCGCAAGAATCGGAGGGCTTTAAATTTTTCATATTTTTTGAAGGGGGTGCAGTGTTCGAGGTCGAACCGCCTATTCGCCTTCCATAGAAATCGAGGTGCTCTGATTCCAGGATCCTTTGACATCCTAATCCAGACGACTTTGTCTCGCCACTCCTACCTCATGTCGGACCTACATAAGGGAACTCAGCTTTGCTAAATCAGGACCGTCGAACGACTTTATAAAATGCGATTTTTCTTCACCTCTCTGAAGGTTTTACTTTGGCTTCTTTAATTTTTTGTCTTCCTTTTCCTGCCTCGAGCTATCGAGTTTTCAGCCGGTAAGCTCTTCTGGCAATCTTCTCTTTTATTTAGGCATTTAGGATCTTTCGTTCATGTTCTCTCCACTTCCATTCCTCTTATGTCGATTTTCTCTTCATTCTTTATTTTTTGATTTCATCTTGGTTTAGCTTCTACAGGAAACTTGTTTCCAGGAGGGTTTTATCTCTTTTTCCTGTTAATTATCTTTTATTTTCACCTTTAGTTTTGATCTTAGAGATAGAGACATCCTCCAATGGGTTCCTGTCCTTCGGACAAAGGCCAAGCTAAACCCACAGTCCTGGCTATAGTCCTGGCCTCGACTGGGGCGCTGTAGTCCTGGCCTCGACCGGGGCGACGTCCTCAGTTAAGTCTCCCACTATTCTCTCAAGGTCCAGCGGCACAGAGCCAGGAGGATTCCTCCCAGGGGAGGTTCGATCTGAACTGTCAGAGATAGTCCTGGAGGGCCTTCGAATCAAATTCCATATTCTCCCAAAGTTTAGACTAGAGGTCCCTTTGCCCTCGAAACATGTTTGTAACCCACCTCCAGACCGACTTGCACTTTACGAGGAGTGCTTGAAGGCCTAGGTCCGACCCCCCTCTTTCCTTTTTATGTAGAGCTTTTGAGATTTTTTGAAATCTCGTCCTCACTTTAGTACTGAACTCTTGGCATTTTATCTACGGATTCACAACGAATTACCTTTCCGCAAGGGTGAAACCATCCCTCAACCTTTTTAAATCTTTAATTTCAGCAAACACTCCTAGTTTCGAGGGTGGTACTACATATTCCCTCAAAACAAGCAATGGGACAATCCTTTTCTCCAGGGGATTCCTTCCACTATCCATCATTAAAAGGAATGTTATTTCTTCATTAAGCATCCTATAGACAACTGGGGCCTGAGGTCATGGGGGACTTTACAACGATAAGTAATTTTGCCTCCGGCACTGAACGAGGAAGAGAGGGGGAGGTATGAGGTTCTCCTCTAAGATGTTTCTGGTGTCAATGTGCTATTGTCCGACAAAACCCTTTTCTCTATTTAGGTTTGTGTCGATTGCCGCCACAAGGTGCAAGTAGAGCATGATTATTCCATCCCTTCTCTTCCATGCCAGGTCATTTATTTCTATATGGTAATTATGTTTCTTTTTCTGCAAGGATGGATCATGCTGAAGTTAGAAAGTTGAAGAAAAAGACCTTTGTCAAGGCACCGGCTCCTCTCTCAATGAGGTAGAGGATTGAACTTACCTCCCATAAGGGGTCGGTGGGACAGTCCACATTTGGAGGCAGGACCGTGCAGGCCGAGGGCAGCATTCTGCCCGTGGCCTCGTTAGCACCTGTCGGGGCAATTGACATCGGGGTTTCGGTGGAAGCCCCTGCATCGGTCTCTGGGTCCAAGGAGCAAGGGCCACCGATCACACTTGGCCCAAGAATCAGTAATTGGGCTGCAGCCCTAAGGGCCTTCAAAAGCATTCCCTTTCCCACTAACATTGAAAAGTACATCGAAAGGCAGACCACTCACTGGCCTCAGGAGTTGTAATGACCTATCTCTAGGTAAGCAGGAGTCAGATCCCATTACTACTTATAAGTTCATAGATTATTTTACTGACACTTCTCTTTCCTTCTTCAACTAGGTCATTATATTAATGACCATACTCAAGTATGGACATACATTTCGAAGTTGGAGAAGGAAAAGCTGGCACTCAATACTGTTAAGTCCTCTCTTGAGTTTGAAAGATCTTCCCTCGAAGCTGAAATTGCCCGACTAAATGGGCTTTTGGCTAAGAGGAAGAGAAGACAAAGAAAAGGAATCGCAGGATACACTTGCTAGCATATGCGGGAAACTATCTAAGACCCGGTGAGAGTTGAGTACTATGGCCCGCGAAAGCATCGACGTATATAAAATTTGGAAGAATGCGCCAATACTAAGACTAAGAGGGACTATGCTGCTGCTTCTTATCTTTTTGGCAAGGGTGAGGTTCGGGCGAAAGTGCTGTTGAAGTATCTAACTCTTTGGTTGGATTTTCTGGATAAAAGATCTGACAACGACGGCGACACCGAGGCCCCCGAACCCCCCGAACTCCCCATGGACTCTTCTAATGACCTGCCCCGGCTATCTGAGATTCTCTCTCTATAAATGGTGCTGGTTTGCTTTCGGGCAAACCACTTTTGTAGCAGCCCTAAGGCTTTTTCCTTTAAATGAAAATTGTTTTTGGATTTTGTCATCTTGTCTCATAGTTGTTGCTCGAAACCTTGTTTAATTAACTTTCCACACATACATTCATCGATATCTTTAATTAGGAATATCGTGAATGTACCCAATAGGTCTTTGAAACTTTAGCGCCATTATTCTCTGTAGGATCATGTGGCGATGTTGTTTAATTTACCCCTACCGGTTAAGGGTTTTAAAGATTGTAATCCAAAGGATAAGGGCCTTCGCCCAGGGTCCAAAGGATCACAATGGCCGAGGGTCGAGGGTTTGTATAGTTAGCCCTCAGCCCCATATCGGGTCTTTACAATTATCCAAGCCGGCAAGCGAATGAGGGCTCCCCCTCGTCATTGAGTTGGGACTTTGTAGTTAGCCCGACACTTGGCCGAGAGTCGGGGGCCTGCATAGTTAGCCCCCGCCCGATGAGCAGATGAGGGCTTACCCCTGTTAAGGGGTCTCAATATGCTGCACCCTAGGGTAATCGTTCACCTGCCAGAAATTACAGGCATGGGTCAGGTCATCGCTGCCTCGCTAATGGCCCAATTAGCCAGAGGTTGGCTATCTTAGGAGATAATATACTAGGACCCGTCTAGATTAGGTTCCAATAGGGTACGTGTTCCCTGATAGCTGGTCCAATGACTCTAGGTACGAGCATGAGTCACATATGCTAATATGCTACTATGGGGCAAACCAGGGTCTAGTGTAATCAAGCATCAAGTCATAGAGAAATAGTAGTCAGGATCCAAACGAAGGAGAGGGGCAAGGGGGTCAGTTCATTCTGACTAAGGATTCGATCCTGGCGAGATGTCCTGTGGGACACCGAGATCGGGTACCATCCCATGTATTAGGACAGGACATCCTGCCAGCATCCCAGCATCCCAATCGGGATACCTTGGAATATCCCGTTCCGAGTATCGGGACGAGACGAGATGCATTGGCATCTCGTTCAATGAAAAAATCGGGACAGCACTGGGACGAGACGAGACGCATTGGCATCTCGTTCCATGAAAAAATCGGGATAGCCCTATCCCACGGGATTTAAAACCTTGATTTCGACTACTTTTCTTGGGTGTCGGAGATGCATGGATTGCATGGAAGTGTTTTGGCTAACTCCTTTCTACCACACCTATTTGAAAGCAGGTGTCGAGGCCATTTTTGAGTACAGGAGTCGGAAGAGGTAGGAGGTAGAGTTGCTTGCTTTCTTCTAGGACACGAGTATAAAAAAGCTCGACCTGCATGTCCATGGGCCACTGAGAAGAGAGGGGACGGGAGGTTTCCTCCTATCAATAGTTCCCGACTCTTTCGAATGGGGTTGTAGCATCCCTGTCGGGGGTAATATAGGACCCCTGCCCGAGGGGCTCGACAATACGGAGGTCATGACCAGAATTTTGTCATGACCACCAATATATTTGCAGAGTTAGTTTTTTTCTAAGGGATAAGGCTAGGTAGTAATCGCTTTCCCTTATAAATAGGACTATTGGAATGCTCTCCTAAAAAATATGCTCAAGTTTAGGAGGGAAGTTTGCAGCAGTTAAAAGTGATTTTGGTAATAGGGTGATTTCCGGCAACATTTCCGATGAGGGTGATTTCCAGTAATATTTCCAACTAGAGGGCAATTTTCGATAATATTTCCGATGAGCTCTCAATCACCCGGAGAGGGGTTTAGGGTTGATGGATCCCACAGGGTTTGAAAAGATGTGGGGTCGGCTAAGAGATCTCGGGAACTACATGGCTCACCTAAGTCACTTGAGGAATGTAACGGTCTCCCTCAAAGACCGGAAAGCTGAGAGCGACTGCACTGCGTACACGTTTCCTATGTCCGCTACGAGGTCTCGAAGAGGCAATTGAATTGATGCAGCTTCCGACAATGCCGGTCAAGTCCTCAACTCATCAAGAAACTGACTGCGATCTGTACAGGGATGGTATTTTGGGGTCTGCGCCCCAGGTATGCCATTCATTTTCACATATATGTTTTGCCTTTGTAATGTGGACTAATTTTAGTTGTAATGGTATTAACCCATATATTTTCAAGACAACTTATAGAGGTTAGTAAGAAGGCGATCATGGAGTTGGAGAGGGTAACAGGAAGCCTAGGGGAAGCTGTGTGAGCCCGGGCTTGCGCGTTTGAGGTAGAGCTGGTGTTTAGAGAAGAAAGGGATCGAGTGAAAGATTTGTCTCGTAGCTTAGTTTGTGCAGCCATAAAGTGAGGCGAATGCACCTGCACCTCATTGAGGCATGAAAGTCTCAAATCGTTACAAAGGCTGAGGTTGATGTTGCAAATATCAAAGGGGACATTAGGCACGGCTGAAGCCTAAAAGAGTTGAGAGCAGGCTGATGTCCAAATAGGTTGGCTCTGGTAGGAGCTCAGATCAACACGGGATTATAACAAATAGTTATGACTTATGAGAGGAGCTCTGGAAGGCTCGAAGTCAGCTTTAGGCTAGGACTCTATAGACCAGGTTATAGAAGCGGTTCGACAGGCTAAGGTTAGAGACAATGCTTGGCCAAAGCTCGATTCCTTCGACAGGGCATTAGAAGATGAGAAAAGGAATGAGATCATGTTTTGATGGGTCCAGGCAAGATCGCTGAACCATTACCAGGATCCATATCGGTCAGCGACCGGTACAGTATAGTATCATACGTACCATATCCGTATATGAACCGGTCTTGATGAAATAAGAAAAAACTACCTTCCTCCCCCTCTCAAGCAAAAATCATTGAACCAAACTTGAATCGTACCCGTCCAGGCCAAACCGACCCCAAAGGACTGAACCGAGCCATACTGGACCGAACCGACCCGTGCTGATCCAATTCTGGTCATTTTTTATGGTCTAGATCCTGAACCATTTCTAGGAATGAATTGTACCTGTATTTGGCCAGTATGGTATGGTACATCCAGAACCGAATGGTTACGAAAATCCTGGGTCCAGGGATGCTGGGCCGAAGACATGGAAGAGGTCTGACTGCCAAGGCCAGCTAAATCACTAAAGCCACCATTACAGAATTAGAGGAAGGCAGCTACTCTTGTGACAAAGAGATTGCAAGACTAGAGCTGTCAATGGTTAAGGTAGAGGCCAAGATACGTGGAGAGTGGAGACATTGCGAAAGTTTGACTCAGTCATGCACAGTAGTTGGCATACAAGGTTGGGCTCGAGAAGTGTTGGGTTCTAGTGGCCCAACTTCTTGAGGATAAGACCTACTTGCTCCAAGTCCCCCTTAAGGAGTAGCCTTTGGTGACCGGCGCGACCGATTTAGGTCAGGGATCAAAAAGGCATTTGTGATTGGCTTGTATCGATCGAGTGTTTCCGATCTTTTTTTATGTCAATTATATAGGGCAGTCTGTAACCCTCATCTTTGAAATGAATATGCACATCAAAGTTCTTCCATCTTTTCTTTTACTACTTTTTTTATTTTTCTTTCTTTGAAAGATTAATTAACTCGATGGGTGTTAGATGGCCAACACTTTGCTAAACGCCTTTAGCCAAACATCTTTCCTTCTTCATATCATTTGCTAGGTATCAAACATTCTGTAAGCTGTGTCCTCAGAGTTACGGGATTCAGGGAAGTCGTATTAATGGGACAGGATGTCCGAAGGACATTTCATGATGGCCTTCGCGAGAATTGGAAGGTGTTAATGTTTTGGACATTTTGAAAGAAGCATGGTGCTCAAAATTGCACCTGTCCACCCTCCACAGGAATCGAGGCATTCACGACTTTAGAGTCCTTTGGCATCCCGATCCAGATGGTTTCGTCTCGCCTACTCTTGCCTCAACACGTGTCAGGCATGTATGAAGTTGATCTCAGCTTTGCCAAATCAGGACCCCAAACAATTTTATAATTACATTTAGCTTTGATCTAAGGAATGGAGACATCCTCCAATTCTATAGGTTCCTAGCCTTCGGATAAAGACCAAACTGAACCCATAGCTCCGACTGCAGCCTTGGCGTCGGCCAGGGCACTGTCCTTGACCGAGGCTCCCACTATCCTCCCACGATCCAGGAGCATAGAGCCAGGGAATTCCACCTAGGAGAAGTTCAATCCAAATTGTCCAAGATGGTCCTGGAGGGCCTTCGAATCAAATTCCATATTCCCCCAGAGTTCAGATCGGAGGTCCCTTTGCACTCGGAATGGGTTTGTAAGTTGTAACCCACCTTCGGCCAACTCACACTCTACGAGTGATTGAAGACCAGGGTCTGACTCATTTTTCTTTTTATGTAGAGCTTTTTAGGGTTTTTAAGATCTCGCCCTACATATTCGTGCCAAACCCTTGGCAATTTATCTATGGGTTCACGATGAAGTGCCTCTTCATAGGGGTAGAACCGTCTCTTAATCTCTTTAGAGCTATCTTCAATTTTGATAAACACTCCCGGTTCTGAGGGTAGTACTACGTATTCCCTAGGAACAAGCAATGGAAAATCCTTTTCTTTAGGGAATTCCTTTTGCTGTTCATTATTGGAAGGAATGTTATTTTTTTGTCAAACATCCTACGGACAACTAGGGCCTGAAACCATGGGGGACTTTACAACGAGTAGTGACCTCGCCCCTGGCACTGAGTGAGAAAGAGAGGGGGCAGTATGAGGCTCTTTTTCTCCACGACATTTCTGGCATGGACATGCTACTGTCTGATGAGACCCTTTCCTGACTAGGTCTATGTTGGTTGCAACCACGACGTGCGAGCAGAGCATGATCATTTCATCCCTTCTCTTTCGTGCTAGGTTATTTATTTCCGTATGATAATTGTGCTTCTTTTTCTTGCAGGAATGGATCTTGCCGAAATCAAAAAGTTGAAGCAGTAGGCCTTTTCCAAACCATTGGCTCCCCTCTCGATGAGGCAGAGGACTGAATTTACATCCCACAAGGGGTTAATGGGAGGTTCCACATCTAGAGGGACTGCAGAAGCCAACGGCGACATTCCACCCGTGGCCCCCGTCAAGGTGGCTGATGTTGGGATTTCGGTGGAAGCCCCAGCATCAGTCTCCAGTTTTGAAGGACAAGGGCCGATGGTCACACTTGGTACAAGCATCAGCAATTGGGCTACCATCTTGGAGGCCTTCAAGAGCATTCTTTTTCCCGTCAAGATCGAAAGTACGTCAAGAGGTAGGCCACTCACCAGCCTCAGAATGCCGTAGTGACCTATCTCCAGGTGAGCGAAGTCAGATTCTATTAATTCTTTTAAGTTCATAGATCATTTTGGTGATACTTCACTTTTTCAGCTAGGTCATTTGGTTAATGACTATACTCAAATATGGCCATATGTTTTGGAGTTGAAAACGAAACTGGCTTTCAATACCACCAAGTCCTCTCTCGAGTATGAGAAATCCTTCTTCGAAGATGAAATTGCCTGACTAAACAGGCTTTTAGTTGTGAGAAGAAGAGAGAGGACAAGGAGCTGCAAGATACGCTTGCCGGCATGCACGGGAAATTATCTGAGGCCTGGCGCTAGTTGGACACTAGCCCGTGAAAGTATCGAGGCATATAAGAATTCAGAAGAATGCGCTGATGCCAAGAGGGATTATGCTGTCGCTTGCTATCATTATAGCAGGGTGAGGTTTGGGCAAAGGTGCTCTTGAAATATCTGAACCTTCGATTGGGTTTTTTGGATAAAAGGTCCAATAATGATGACGACACCGAGGCCCCCGAAGCCCCTACAGACTCCCGGTGATCTGCCCCTGACATTTAGCTTTGATCTAAGGAATGGAGACATCCTCCAATTCTATAGGTTCCTAGCCTTCGGATAAGGACCAAACTGAACCCATAGCTCCGACTGCAGCCTTGGCCTCGGCCAGGGCACTGTCCTTGACCGAGGCTCCCACTATCCTCCCACAATCCAGGAGCATAGAGCCAGGGGAATTCCACCTAGGAGAAGTTCAATCCAAATTGTCCGAGATGGTCCTGGAGGGCCTTCGAATCAAATTCCATATTCCCCCAGAGTTCAGATCGGAGGTCCCTTTGCACTCGGAATGGGTTTGTATGTTGTAACCCACCTTCGGGCCAACTCACACTCTACGAGTGATTGAAGACCAGGGTCTGACTCATTTTTCTTTTTATGTAGAGCTTTTTAGGGTTTTTAAGATCTCGCCCTACACATTCGTGCCAAACCCTTGGCAATTTATCTGTGGGTTCACGATGAAGTGCCTCTTCGTAGGGGTAGAACCGTCTCTTAATCTCTTTAGAGCTATCTTCAATTTTGATAAACACTCCCGGTTCTGAGGGTAGTACTACGTATTCCCTAGGAACAAGCAATGGGAAAATCCTTTTCTTTAGGGAATTCCTTTTGCTGTTCATTATTGGAAGGAATGTTATTTTTTTGTCAAACATCCTACGGACAACTAGGGCCTGAAACCATGGGGGACTTTACAACGAGCAATGACCTCGCCCCTGGCACTGAGTGAGGAAGAGAGGGGGCAGTATGAGGCTCTTTTTCTCCACGACATTTTTGGCATGGACATGCTACTGTCTGATGAGACCCTTTCCTGACTAGGTCTATGTTGGTTGCAACCACGACGTGCGAGCAGAGCATGATCATTTCATCCCTTCTCTTTCGTGCTAGGTTATTTATTTCCGTATGATAATTGTGCTTCTTTTTCTTGCAGGAATGGATCTTGCCGAAATCAAAAAGTTGAAGCAGTAGGCCTTTTCCAAACCATCGGCTCCCCTCTCGATGAGGCAGAGGACTGAATTTACATCCCACAAGGGGTTAATGAGAGGTTCCACATCTAGAGGGACTGCAGAAGCCAACGGCGACATTCCACCCGTGGCCCCCATCAAGGTGGCTGATGTTGGGATTTCGGTGGAAGCCCCAGCATCAGTCTCCAGGTTTGAAGGACAAGGGCCGATGGTCACACTTGGTACAAGCATCAGCAATTGGGCTACCATCTTGGAGGCCTTCAAGAGCATTCTTTTTCCAGTCAAGATCGAAAAGTACGTCAAGAGGTAGGCCACTCACCAGCCTCAGAATGCCGTAGTGACCTATCTCCAGGTGAGCGGAAGTCAGATTCTATTAATTCTTTTAAGTTCATAGATCATTTTGCTGATACTTCTCCACTTTTTCAGCTAGGTCATTTGGTTAATGACTATACTCAAATATGGCCATATGTTTTGGAGTTGAAAACGAAACTGGCTTTCAATACCACCAAGTCCTCTCTCGAGTCCGAAAAATCCTTCTTCGAAGATGAAATTGCCTGACTAAACAGGCTTTTAGTTGCGAGGAAGAAGAGAGAGGACAAGGAGCTGCAAGATACGCTTGCCGGCATGCACGGGAAATTATCTGAGGCCTGGCGCTAGTTGGGCACTAGCCCGTGAAAGTATCGAGGCATATAAGAATTCAGAAGAATGCGCTGATGCCAAGAGGGATTATGCTGTCGCTTGCTATCATTATAGCAGGGTGAGGTTTGGGCAAAGGTGCTCTTGAAATATCTGAACCTTCGATTGGGTTTTTTGGATAAAAGGTCCAATAATGATGACGACACCGAGGCCCCCGAAGCCCCTACAGACTCCCGGTGATCTGGCCCCTGACAGTTTGAAGTTTATGCTTTTTGTTAATGGTGTCGGTTTGCCCTCAAGCAAACCATTTTGTAGCAGCCCTAGGGCTTTTCTTTAAACGAAACTCGTTTCTTTAGAATCTATCACTGTGCTTTATGTTTTGCTATTGCTTAGAGTCTTGGTTGAAACCTTGCGCACATAATTATCGATACTTAAAAATATCATGACTGTGTCCAGTAGGTCCTTCGAATTCCAGCGCCATCATTCTATCTCTAGGATCACGTGACTATGTTGTTTAGTTTGCCCCTACCGGTTTTAGATGTTGTAAGGCAAAAGGTAAGGGCCTCCACAGGGGGTTCCGGAAATTTGTTTAGTAATGAAAGTTTACACGATCTGCACACTTGGCATCTAATTTTCTTGACACGCACTTCAATCATGGAATGACATTAGATTTCTCCAATTTTGCTTTTCCTATCCCTTCATTTCTCCTTTTAAGGGTGGCATGGGGGTTTCCTTATTTATTCCCCAAGGCATGCTCCATGACAGGACCTTTCCTTTATGCCGGGAACGAATGATACACTAGTTTGTCCGGGAAATAGCGTTCAACAAGAATAATTAACTCAATTTCTAGGAGAGGGAAATTGCCCAGAGAGGGGTGTTGCACTCCCACACCCCTCCCCAAAGGTGCTGACCTCCTGGGAAGAACCACGCGTTCGCCAATCGTAGTGCCTGGGTATTAGTAGGGACATGCATTCTACATTGGTAGGATGAGAGTGCGTTTAGCTAACACCCATTTCTCCATAAAGCGGAGATCTGTCGAGACGAACAACGCATACTTCCCCACCTTTTAGGTCACATGAGGAAAATAAGGTGCTTTCTCGTGGGAGACGGGGCCCCACCAAACTTGTTGTCTCTTCTCCCTGGGAGGGTTTTTCTTTAAAACCCTATTTCGATAAAGTAGAAGCGCAATGGCAGATGCTTACCTTAGGATGGGAGGTGTTGGTAACAGTCAGCGGCCTGGCTGCTTTATTGCCTCCCTCGCTAGCCAAGGGATGGAACTAGGGAGACTTCAATCCACGTGCCTCACCTCTCGAATCTCCCTCATCACCCAGTGTCAACAGAATCTAGGTGTGAGGGAGGCAAGGGCACGACGCCGCCTCCAAGGTCTTCACCCTCTCCACTCATCCAGTGCCCTCTTGGTTGTAACCAAGTCTCCAAGAGGTGGAGGGGCACTAGCCGCTTTGATGTGATCAAGAGCCTTTTGGCTCCTCGGGACAAAGCTTTCACTCAAGGATCGCCGAACCGTGCCATACCGGCCAGTTCAAGGCATACCGAACTGGACCGGTGGCCGGCTGGCATGGTTCGGCATTATAAAATGATTCCCGTAATTTTCCAAGAAAAAAAAATTAAACTAGCCCGAACTGGTCCTGAATGGCTGAAACCGTAACAAACCGGTCGGTTCGGCCGATTCATGACCGGTTTCAGTCTGGTTCGAACTGGTTTGTACCAATTTTTTTTGGCTTTTCCTATTTGGCACTGTAGTCTACAGCGTGGGGGGGTGTTTTAATAACGAAAGAGAGATAAAGAGCTCTCTATCTCTCTTTTGTTGTTGCAGGGAGTTTTAATGGAGAAAAAACCCTTTTTTCCCTATTTCAAGGCAATCAAAGGTCCAAAAATTGAAGAGCAAGGTAAATTCAAGATATGTAAAGCATCCTTTTTCCTTATTTTCCTCTCTCCTCTTTTTTTCGAAATTCATGAAAATTAAAAAATTAAGGAGAAATGCTGTCAAATTTATTTTGTTAGGCATGATTTTAGAGTATGTGATAGATATAGGATAGATCTACACAATGATACTAACTACTAAGATCTTGATTTTTTTGTTAAGTATATAATTTTTAAATTAAAATTAATTTTAGATTAAAAATTAATAAAAAAATTATAATTATATATTATTATTATGGGGCTCATAAGCTACTCTCACTATGAATTTCATGTCGATTTATCCAAGTTTTGATGCGTCTTATGAATAGTGCTTTAGATCTTAAATTGAAGAAAAAGTATCCTTTAATGCATTTTAAGAATCTTAAAAAATGTATGTAGTATCTATGATCGGATCCTACATGAATCTAATATCAGTTTTTTTATAATATTTTTATTTTTCATATTTTTTAAATTCAAAAAATTTAAAAAATATTTATTTAAATTAAAAAATTTTAAAAATTAGGTTAACAAAGTATTAGTTAATATACGTAATTATTGACCTTATGTGCAATTTAAATATTCAGGTATGGATCCATCAAGGAAAAAGAAGGATCTGGAGCGTGATATTGGTTGGTTACATGGAGAAATGCTCTCGGGTCGACATCACTGGAGATATAAATGATGCAATGTAGAATTCAAAGATAGGGATAACAAGGTTGAAGCAGCACTTGACTGGTGGCTATTCTAATATATCTGCATGCCGACAATATCTACAGGAGGTCTGTTAGTTGAAGCATTTTGCTGATTTCAAAGCTGAAAAGGAAAAAGCATCAAAGAAGGCAGGGTGGATCCAGAGCCGCAGAACCACCTTCTTGTTACTCCAGGGAGTCAGAGGGAGTGTCTATTCCTTTTGATGAGGCACAGATGGAGGCTACCATTCAGACGAGCTTGTATGAGCAGAGACAAGTAGAGACATCAGGATCCGGCTCTGTTAGTATTGTAGGAGAGTCTGAGACAGTTTAGGACCTCCTCGTCAGAGAGCCCGTCAGAAGAGGCACCAACCATATTGCATCCATGTTGGGAACATTTGGCAGTATAAAGAAGTCCTCTAGGGACATTTCAGCAGGAGCCATTATCTATGATATCGATCCATATGCCCTTCCTAGCAGAGATTCCAAGCAACAGAGGATTAACACCATGCTGAAAAAGAATAAAAAGAAGGATATGTGGCGGCCCATCGGATCCTGGTTTCATTTTAGTCATATCCCAGCGCACGCAGTAGACAATTCATATTATCGCTCTACTATTTCATCTATATAGACTACTGGTACAGGTGTAGATCCTCTAGGATCGAGGAACATTTATGGTCAGCTTCTGAATAGTAATAAGGACTAGAAAATTGGATTGCCTCCTATCAGAGCAAGTAGCCAGTATATGGGTTGACAGTGATGTGTGATAGTTGGACTGGTCCTACTAGACGGAGTATCAACTTCTTGACTTATTATGATGGAAAAACTTTTTTCAAGAAGTCTATTGATGCTTCAAATCAAGTGCACGACAGCAGTTATATCCTCAGATAATGGGCCACAGTACAAGGCTGCAGGACAAATCTTGATGCAGCGATGACCGTATATTTTCTGGACCCCTTGTACTGCACATTGTATAAACCTCATATTGATGGATATTGAAAAAATCCGTAAGGTGCAGAAGATAGTTGAGCTAGCACAGACGATCACCAGATTCATATATAACCATACATGGGTCTTATCATTGATGAGGAGCTTTATAGGAGACGAAATATTGAGACAAAGGGTCATACGGTTTGCTACTAATTACATAGCACTTAATAGTCTTCTTGGTAAGAAAGTAGAGCTGCATCAGATGTTTGTCAGTCAGAAATAGCAACATAGCAGATATGCCAGGACAAACACAAAGAGCAATGTCAAGAATTTAATAACGAGACAGACATTCTGGCAGCGAGCTGAGAGGATAATGAAAACTATCAAGCCTCTGTATGAGGTATTTTGGCCTGTAGACTCTAATAGGTATGCTCAAATAAGCTTCCTGTATTACATGATGCAAAGGGCAAAGAAAAAGATCTAAGAGGCAAATCCATCACATGCTTCTGAGTATATCCGGATCATTGATGGATGGAGTTATCAAATGAGTTCAAATTTGCATCTAGCAGGTACATAGTAATTTATGAGGTTCCTAAAAATTTAAATTAAATTAGATTTATACAAGTATGCTTGACTAATTTTTAAAATATATATGTAGCTTACTATCTGAATCTGAGATTCCAATACTCCATACCGGACATTGCCATGGATGAAGAGCTTATGTCTGCCTACACAATGTTATCCATAAGATGGAGCCCGATCCAGATGTCACTGCTATATGCCTAGAAGAAGTTAAGTTAAAATTGTTGAGTGATTTTTATTAGCACTAATTCAACAAGCAGCACATGATAACAAAACTATTTTTTGCAGATGAAACTTTTTAGGGATGGCACAGATTCTTTTGGATCCACTATGGTAATCAGAAGTAAATCAAAGATGAATCCTAGTAGGTACTACCAAGCACTAAGTCTAATATTAGATTCACATTGATTTTTTTATTTTACTGAATCTAAAATTCTAAATGATTAATGTCCTTTGCAGCTAAGTGATGGGTGCATTTTGGTATATCAGCAAAAAATCTAAAAGTTCTTGCAGTCAAGATCATCTCCTAGACAGTGTCATCTAGTAGATGTGAGCGCAACTGGTTTACATTTGGTCTTATCCACTCTAAGCAGAGGAACCGTCTAAAATAGAAACACCTCAACGATCTTGTATATGTACACTATAATTTAAAGTTGAGCCTAAAGTGCATTCAGGAGGAAGTTGAATTAAAATACTCTGATCCCACTGCAAGTACATATGTTGATGAGGATGAAGATCCAATGATTGGATGGGTCTTGAGTCAGTAGCAGGAGCCAGAGCTTGATGAGACAGGATCGCCTCCTCGACAAGCCAATTTTTGTAGCTAGCAAGGCTGGGGTGGATGCTAGACAATGGGCAACAAGCAATATTCCTCACAGGACTCCAACAGATACAGCACATCGTCCCTCCCCGCCATCTATTCGGCCTGGAGATAAAGAAAAAGGAAAAGCAGTTGCACCTCTATCAAACCACTCAGTTCATTCAGATTCATATACCAGAGTGGTGCTAGTACTTTTTCAGATAGTGGAGGATCTAGTGATCAGGGAGGGGCCGGAGGACAGGAGTCACAGCTGCCTATTCATATTCGATTCACTAGGGAGTCAATTTAGCAATGCAACACAGGATACAGATCATGGAGCACCAGTTAGTAAATCTCGCGATGATACAATTCCATATAGGCGATGGACTCCGCGAGATCATTCGGGACACAATGCAGCTGCAGCTCTTGCACGTGGAGTAAGATCCATGGATCTATCAAGGTCATCCTTATATTCAAGATCCTCTTACCCATAGCTACCGGCAGCTTGTGATCCATATGGTCCATATGGTGCATCTAAGACCAAGATTTTAAATCTCGTGGGATGGTACTGTCTCGGTTTTTTCAGAGAATGAGATGTATTGGCATCCCGTTCTGTCCCAACACTCAGGACAGGGGATGTCCCCAAGGTTTTAAATCCCCTGGGACGGGACTGTCCCGATTTTTTCATGAAACGGGATTCATTAGCATCCCGTCCTGTCCAGACACTTAGGACAAGAGATGTCCCTAGGTGTCTCGATTGGGATGTTGGGATGCTAGCAGGACATCCTGTCCCAACACATGGGATGGTACCTTGTCCCGATATCCCACAGGACGTCCTGCTAGGCCTGAATCCTTGGATGTCCTTAGGTATCCCGATTGGGATGCTGGGATGTTTGCAAGACATCCTGTCCCAACACAGGATCGTACCCCATCCCGGTATTCTTGATGGAAGGTCAAGGCTGAAAGATAAGATCAAACTCCATAAGCTCCAACACCTATTTGGCCATTCAACCTGCAGCATCTGGCCTATGAAAGGTAGTCCGAAGGGGTTGATCAGTCAGGATCACAATCGTGTGTGCCTAAAAATAAGGTCAAAGCTTTCTGGCCAAAACCACAAAGGCGAAGAGCAAGTTTTCCAAATGTGGGTACCAGACTTCTGGATTCTGTAATATTCTGCTAACATAATAAACTGGCCGTTGTATCCGATCCTCTTCTCAAATCAGCATAGATCCGATGAACGTCGGGGAGGCCACCAGATACATATATAACTCCTTACCATCTTCTGGTTTACTAAGAAGTGGAGTACTAAGATGGACCTTAAGCTCCTCGAATGCTCTCTAGCATTCGTAAGTCCATTTGAAGTCTTTTGGCTTTTCCAATGTTTGGAAGAATGGTAGACACCGCTCGGTCTACTTAGAAACAAATCAATTAAGGGCGGCTATCGAAGCAAATCAATTAAGGGCGGCTATGCTTCCCATAAGTCTTTGCACATCCTTAACTATCTTTGGAGTGACCATCTGTCTCATCGCCTGAATCTTCTCTAGGTTAGTTTCAATTTTCCGATGCGAAACCATGAACCTGAGAAATTTACCGGAGGTCACTCCGAAGGCATACTTGGGAGGATTCAATTTAATCTGGTATCTTCGTAAAGTAGCAAAAACTTTCTCTAGGTCATTGACATGATCTTTGAATGCACAGCTCTTCGCAAGCATATCATCAATGTAGACCTCCATATTGCACCCGATCTGCTCTTGGAATACTTTGTTCACCAATCACTGGTAAGTCACCCCAGCGTTCTTTAGGCCAAAAAACATTAACCTATACAAAACAAATCACAATTAGTAATAAACGCAGTCTTCTCGTCTTCTAGTACCATGCAGATCTGATTGTATCCAAAGAAGGCATCCATGAATGAGGAGCTCGTAGCCCATGATGGCGTCCACCGGTTGATCAATCCAGGAGCGAGGGTAACTATCTTTCAGACAAGTTTTGTTTAGATCGATGAAATCGATGCACATCACCACTTTCCAATGGCCTTTTTCACCAAGGCAATATTAGCTAACCACTCAAGGCAGTTGACTTCTTTGATAAACCCAGTACTGGTAAGCTTGTCCACCTCCTATGCAATAGCTTTCTGTCGTTTAGGGACAAAATCTCTCTTTTACTTAACTAGTCCAATGGAGAGGATCCACTTCCAAACAGTGCATCATAACCTCAGGGCTGATCCAGGCATATTTGCAGGGTACTAAGCGAAAACGTCAGCATTCCTTAAAAATTCTATAACTGGGTTGAGGTTTCGCCCAGCTTCGAACCAACATAGACATGTTGGGGGTCATCATCCTATAAGGGGACGGTCACCAAGTCCTCAACGGGCTCACCTCGCTCCTCAGTTAACTCATCATGGATAACTAGGCCTTTAACAAGAATAATGTTGGATGTCTGAGGCTGTAAGGAAACCATATAACAATGCTTTGCTAGGGTTTCGTTCTCTTGGACCTCTTTGACTCCTCATACCATCAAAAATTTCCTAAGCAGATAGTATAGTGGAGATGATCGCACAAAGAGCATTCAATCATGGTTGGCCAAGAATGGCATTATACGCTGAAGGGCCCTTCATAATCATGAAAGTCAAATAAACTAGCGATCGTTGAAGTGGTTGCCCAACAAGAAAGGGTTGGATCTTTGGCTAAAGGCTATAATCACTAAAACTTTTAGCCATGGAATACCGAACCAATACCGGGCCCCGTACCGGTCACCGATGATATGGTACGGTATGGTGACTGACTGGTATGGTACGATACGGTACCGTACCATACCGTACCAAGCAAGGTTTTAAATCCAGTGGAACAAGGAGTTGAGATTCCTGGGCACTGATACTACTTGTTGGGAATCCGGATAAGCGCTTACACAGCGGAAATAACAAGAGAGAGATCAAGAACCAACCTTCTTGATTCAAGAAACTAGCAACCTGTTCTTGGATTCAATATCATGCAGAGTAGGAGAAGAGATGTAGGAGAAAAGAGAGATTGTATTCCTTAGAGAAGAACCTTATTACAAGACACAAGAACGGGACACCGATGCCTCCTTTCACACTCGAGAAGACCCACGTGAAAACCCTCACGTACAAGATGCCACCCTTCTCCAAACCTGAAGCTGTCTCTCACCAAGCCAAGCAGCCCCACAGTCAAACCAGGGAGAAGAACCTCCACGTGAAAACACCCTCACGCACACCACCCTTCTTTCTCTTGAACCGTAGGCCTCCCACATCAAGAAGATGCCATCCCAGGACCGTGAGCCAAGCCTCACGGTCCTCTCTCAAAACCGTGGACGCCCCAAAGGGGGCGATCCCCCACGGACTCCCTCACGCAAACTGGAGATCCTATTAACCATCGCACACCCTCCTCTTTAAATAGATGGGGAGGTGGTTAGACTTCCTTGAGTGAGTAGATCTTGGTCTTCTTGTTAGGCTAAGACTTCTTGGGTTGTTAGGATTCATCTTCTTGGACCCAAACCGGTTAGGACTCCTTAGGTGGTTAGGCTTCTAAGTGGTTACAACCAACCACCTAACCAACAAAGCTAACCTATTAACCAACTGAACCCCCTTTCACACCAAAGGGGCAGCTAGCTAAACCTGGACCCAACCCCATAACCCAACTGGGTTATGTTACAATCTCTCAAAAAACTCTTCCCAACAAATCAATATGAGAAAACACTCAAATCCTGAGCCCATGTACACCCATGTCTCACATGTTCTCTCAACCTTGGGTCAAATCCCCTGACCCAACATGACTCTGGGCCCCCCTGGAACACCTCCAAGACCTCTGGAACACCTCCAGAAACTGCTTGGCATGCCTCCAAGCTCCGAGAGATCACCTCGAACATTCTTGCCATGGCCTTCCAAGTCTCTCCAAAGCTTGGGAGCAACATTCAAAACCCTACAATCTCCATCTTGGTACCCCCAAGCTTTGGCAAACATGGCAATGTCCTCCTGCACAACCCGTTATAACTGTGTTCCTGACAACCTCTTTGTGCGGATCTCCTTGCCTCTGCCAATACCCTTCAGCTACTGCGCGCCCTTGGAAGCCTTTGGGATGACCGCCTCTGCCATTGAAGATATTTGCTTATATCCTGGCACCACCATTGTAGCCTTCCTTCGCCTGGCAGTTGCATCAGTCTTTTCCTTGGACTTCCTTGGAAAGACCACGACGATCCTGAGCTGACACTTGCTGTAAATGGAGCTCTACCAGACAGTCTCCACAAAGCCATGCCAATCTCTGCACACTCTGCTCCACCTGGCTAAGTGCATCCCTGGCGCTCGTGCTAGGATCTGGCCAGTATCCTTGCACCTCCTGCTCTGAACTCGTGCCGAGTCCTGCTCCACCCGTGAAGCCACCTCTCCCCGGTGCTCCACTTCAAACTGAAGTTCCCCTGATGCCACAGAAAGAAATCCCGAGGCCAGCCACTCAATGCTGCCCTGCTGAGCCTGCCACTGTATCTCGTACCCAGTCGCTGCCTCCTCGGACCCTGCGCATCCTGCGAACCTCTCCGAGACTGTTTCGGATACACTGCATCCCGCAGGCTCCTCCAAAATAAAGAGCTCATCCAACTCTTCCTCTGATTCAGCGACGAAACCTAGCAACCATCTCCATAGGCTACTGCATCATGTCCCAGCCTGTCCCTAGGCCAATCCTGCCATACCAGGACACTCCCGGCTGCATGATGCCCTTGGCGCTCTCTGAGACCTGTCCCCTCGGTCTCCCTGAGCTGCCATCTCCATCAGCTCCAATCTGTCCTTAGGCCAATGCCGCCATACCAGGATACTCCCGACTGCCCGATACCCCCGGTTTATAGTCTATCACCAGATTTATATATAACCATACATGGGTCTTATCACTGATGAGGAGCTTTACAGGGAGGCAATATTGAGACCGGGAGTCACATGGTTTGCTACTAATTACATTGCACTTGGTAGTCTTCTTGGCAAGAAAGCAGAGCTGCGTCAGATGTTTGTCAGTCAAGACTGGTAGGAGAGCAGATATGCCAGGACAAATACTGAGGGAAGCAATGTGGAGAATTTAGTGACGAGACAGATATTTTGGCAGTAGGCTGAGAGGGTAGTGGAGGCTATCAAGCCTCTATATGAGGTACTTCGTGCCGTGGACTCTGAGAGGTATGCTCAGATGGGCTTCTTATATTTCATGATGCAAAGGGCAAAGGAAAAGATCCAGGAGGCAGATCCATCACATGCATATGAGTATATCCGGATCATTGATGGACGGTGGAGTTATCAAATG
This sequence comes from Areca catechu, assembly GCA_021397845.1. Lineage (NCBI taxonomy): Eukaryota > Viridiplantae > Streptophyta > Magnoliopsida > Arecales > Arecaceae > Areca > Areca catechu. The sequence continues at coordinate 30,152,446 of CM038042.1, read as the reverse complement.
AGTTCGGATTTATATCTAGCAGGTACGTAGTATTTTATGAAGTCCCTAAAAATTAAGTTTCAATTAGATTCATACAAGTACGCTTAACAGCTTTTTAAAATATATGTACAGCTTACAATCTAAATCCGAGATTTCAGTACTCCGTACCGGACATTGCCATGGATGAGGATCTTATGTCTGCCCTACGCAATGTTATATATAAGATGGAGCCCGATCCATATATCGCTGCTATATGCCTTAAAGAAGTTAGGTTGAAATTATTGAATGATTTTTAAGAGCATTAATTTCAACAAGCTAACATTTTTTTTCTGGCAGACGAAATTTTTTAGGGAGGGCACAGATTCATTTGGATCCACTATAGCGGTCAGAAGTAAATCAAAGATGAATCCTGGTAGGTACTACTAAGGAGTAAGTCTATTATTATATCAGAATTAAATTTTTTATTTTGCCAAATCTAAAATTCTAAATGATGTAATGTCTTCTGCAGCTGAATGGTGGGTGCATTTTGGTGGATCTGCTAAAAATTTGAAAGTTCTTGCAGTGAAGATCCTCTCCCAGACGGTGTCATCCAGTGGATGTGAGCGCAACTGGTCTACATTTGATCTTATCAACTCCAAGCAGAGGAATCGTCTGAAACAGAAACGCCTCAACGATCTTGTGTATGTACACTATAATTTAAGGTTGAGGCTAAAATGTATTCAGGAAGAAGTAGAATTGAAATATCCCGATCCCACTGCAAGTTCATATGTTGATGAGGATGAAGATCCAATGATTGGGTGGGTCATGGGTCAGCAGCAGACGCCAGAGCTTGATGAGCCAGGATCGCCTCCTCGACCAGCCAGTTTTGTAGCTAGTGAGGCTGGGGTGGATGCTGGATAATAGACAACAAGTCATATTCCTCATAGGGCTCCAGCAGATACAGCACATCGTCCGTCCCCACCATCTAGTATACCTGGAGACAGAGGAAAAGGAAAGGCAGTTGCACCTCCATCGGAGCACTCAGTCCACTCAGATTCATATACCAGAGACAGTGATGACAGTGCTTCAGATAGTGGAGGATCTAGTGATCAGGGAGGGGCAGGAGGACAGGAGTCGCAGCCACCTGTTCATGTTCGATTCACTGAGGAGTCGCAGTTTAGCCATGCCACACAGGATACAGATCATGGAGTACCATCTGATAGATCCTGTGGTGATACGATTCCATATAGGCGACAGGCTCCGCATGGTCGTTCAGGACATGATACAGCTGCAGCTCTTGCACTTGGAATAGGATCCATGGATGTATCTGGATCATCCTCATATTCAGGATCCTCTTATCCGCAGCTACCGACAGTTTCTGGTCCATATGATCCATATGGTGCATCTGAGACGTCAGCATCCAGTGGTTATTATCCCGGAGCATCTTATGCATCTGATTGTGCTGGTATATTTGGATTCCCCCTGCACTGCCATATCATCAGTCTTTGGATAGCTCTCAAAGTCGGGACATCAGAGAGGGATCTGCGATTAGTTATGATCCATCACGCATACCTCCTGGGATGAGCTTAGAGTATCATACTGCCTGGCAGGAGGGACATGCAGAATTTCCTACAGAATACATATATGATCCCTATATTTATGGACATCGTCACTCTACCCGATTCTAGACATTGGTATGTAATTATATATTTATGCTACATTTTACTTTCATTAATTACTAATAATCTTAGTTTAATTATCATTTTTTTTTATTTCAATTGAAAATAGTCCTAAATATTAGTATTTAGTCCTAAACCCTAAACCAGTATGCCATCCTAAATCCTAAATCCTAAACCCTAAAGCCTAAACACTAAATTCTCCCTAAACCCTAAACCCTTAAAAAATAAAATAAAAACCTTAAAATTACAAAGAAAAATCAAAAAAAAAAAAAAAAAATTGGGCGTACCGGTTCAAACCAGTACGCCCCGCTGTACCGTGTATCAGTACGGAACGGTACGGCACCGTACTGGTACCAGTCGGCCACCGGTATGGCACCCGGTACCGATACCGGGAACCTTGCAGTAACCAATAAACCTTTTGAGAGTCAAATGATGCTTAAGCATGGCTTGAATGAAAGCCAAATCAAGATTAAACCGGCTAACATAAAATTTGTGCTTAAGGCTGAAGCTTGAGCTCAACTCTTATAATGCTGAGCCCAAAGTCAAGCTATATATAAAGTCTTATTAGAGACGATGTTTTTAATTGATCAATTACTGATTGTAAATTAATCTTAATTTAGCAAAACATGATCATGCCAGCCAATCCTAAGCTTGGTGAAAACTATTTCAAGCTCATATTCAAGGCTCAAGCCTGGATCATGTAGTAAATACCTATTGAGCCAACTATCACGCTCATCAGCACTTATTGAGCCAACTATCAGGCTCATCAGCTTTAAACATAATGTTAAATCAACAAGCACATGGAAGATAGCATATAAACTTATAAAGTATGCAAAATTAATACATCAAATAGACAGGAAACTAAGACATGATGTAACCATGTTGACAAAGATCACCTGCTTCTTTAGCAATTTCTTTTTCCTTGTTATATCACCCCCTTCAAGAAAACAAAGAATATATTAATTCTTGAAGAGATCTTCAATTTAAATAACTGCTTATGTTATGCTACATGAGAACTTGCATGATATATAATTTTTTTCTTCTAGAATCAAATTATATAACAACTTCACATACGAGGATATAACAATTTTGACTTCGACAGTTCGATATATTCGGAAATTCATAAGTCTTATTATACACACCATAACATTTTGATAGAACATCTTTCCTGATGGCTGACAATGATTCACTAGCAATCACCTTTGAACCAATGCATGCCTGTCATTGCATCACACATCATTGACATGTCAGTATAACCTAAAGAAAAATCAAATTGATATGGAGAATGGTTGTTTTCGAAGATACTAAAAGCATGTTAAAGATTTAAGTGCTGGTGTTGATTAATGTGCCAACCAATGACTGCCTAGAAAGTGGTTCTGCTGTATGTGCCATGCCATGCCATACCAACCAAAAAAAAGAAAGAAAGCTTTGTGGCATGGTATCAAGTAGCACCAAGCCATGTTGATTTGTTAAGCCTTATTGACATGGTTCAATACCCAATGAAATTTGGATTATCATGAAGCACACGCTGTCAGTATGGTGGTCTAGCTAATTAGAGTTAATAGTTTCCATGTAAATATAAGCCGTTTAAGCAAAGTAATAGCTATAAATATCTATGTAATTATGATATAATTGCTTTCTATAATTAGGCCAAAATTATAGCTAACAGTAGCTGATTTTTAGGGATGTAAATCAAAACGGTTTCCACATTAAAGAAAGACTCGAATCTCGATTGAGGGACATTCAGAAAAATATTGATATGGTATTAGAGCCATACCTCTAAATCTGTATTTCCTTTAAGTTATTTGGTTTCCTTGATTTTATTTTGGTGATTAGTCCTAGATACCTAGGACTCTTGGGTCTTGGATATTCTTATTATCTTCGTGCTCTTGGCCTTTGGGATTTTTGGGATTTCTTGTGCTGTTCTAGAAGATGACATCAAACAATTTTGATTCTTTCAATGTCCGATTTACTGGAAAGAATTATTCTACCTAGGAATTTCAGTGTCAAGTATTTGTCACAGGAAAAGAATTGTGGGGTCTGGTGGATCATGGATGGAAGTGATCCAGTTCCTACGGATCCTACAAAGCTGCTTCAATGGAAGGTCAAAGATGCTCGGGTGATGACCTGGATTTTAGGGTCTGTTGACCCTCTTATTGTTCTTAATCTAAAGCCATACAAGACTGCAAGGACCATGTGGGAGTATCTAAAAAAGGTTTACAATCAGGACAACACAGCAAGACATTTTGAATTGGAGTATGACATTGCTAATTATTCTCATGGCAATCACTCAAACCAAGATTATTTTTCTGGTTTTCAGAATTTATGGGCAGAATTTACTGACATTGTTTATTTATAATAAGGTACCCGCCGACTCTCTCTCTCCGTTGTTCAGGAAATTCATGGGCAAAGCAAGCACGATCAATTTTTGATGAAATTGCGATATGATTTTGAGATTATTCACTCAAATTTGATGAACTGTGACCCTTCCCCCTCCTTGGATAGTTGGATGATTGCTTTGGGGAATTACTTCGTGAAGAGTAGCGTCTTCTCACACAAGACACTTTCAAGCAAGAGAATACTGTCACTATTGCTTTTGCGGCTCAAGGAAAAGGAAAGGGTAGGAATATGGGCAAGATACAGTGCTATAGCTGCAAAGAATATGGACACATTGCCTTCCATTGTAAGAAGCAGTTCTTCATATTTCAATTATTGTAAAAAGCAAGGGCACATCATTAAGGAATAAGGAGTGTCCCACTCATCCTTAAAACCACAAAGTCAACACTTTTCAAGCTGCAGCTAGCAACTCTTATCCTGATGGCTCATCTTCAGCAGAAACTAACAATCAATTTACTGCTCCAGCGGTATCTACAAGCCTTTCTACAGTAGCTGGACAAGTGGTTTTTACTCCTGAAATGGTGCAGCAAATGATTATTTCAACCTTTTCAGCTAGGTCTACAAGGTAATAATACTACATCGTCTCAATTTTGGCTTGTCGATTCTGCTGCCTCAAATCATATGACCAACTCATCAAGTATGCTTAAAAATGTTTGTAACTATCATGGTTCATCACAAATTCAAATTCCTGGTGGAGGTACCATATCTACTAAAGTTGGCGATATCACTCCATTCTTCATGAATGTTTTGGTATCACCACAGCTCTCTACTATCTTGTTTCGGTTGGTCAACTGTTGGATAAGAACTATGATGTGCATTTTTCTCGTAATGGTTGTCTTGTGCAGGATCAGGTGTCGGGGATGATAATCGCGAAGGGGCCTAAAGTTGGATATTGTTTCCACTACCTTTTTCCATTCCTCATTTCCTATCTTTTGGTTGTACTGCTATTAAGAATAAGAATGAAGTGTGACAAACATTTAAGCCATCCATCTTCTATTGTTTTGTCTCATCTGTTGAATGTTAGATATTAGAATAATGAAAATTAACCCAACTTTATTTGATTAAAATTGATACTTTTTATGATACTTTGCAGGAATTGACTCCATAAACGTGTAGATCTTGATTTTAGGAGTCCAACGACGCAAACGGAATGTAATTCGGACTTCAAACGGGCCCGAAATGAATTTTAGAAGATTTTAGCACGGATTTCAGAGCTGCACGATTTTTGGAGCGGCCCTAAAAGCTTTTGCTGGCTCATGGTGGACCGGCTCAATGGTCCACCGCACAACCTCTTGGTCCACGGCAGCCATTGCTGCCGGTCCACGGGCAGAGCCGTGGACCACCGTGCGCCGTTTGCTCCGAAATTCGCCAGAGAGCCTTCCCCGGCGCCGCCCAAGCCATCGGAGACCTCCCCACCCGCCGGAGAAGCCCGGTTCGGCCGGAAATCGGCCATAAGCCATGTCCGTCCGCCTTCCCCGGTGCCGTCCAACCTGCAGCCGCCGCCGCCTCTGCCGGCGCTGCCCAAGTCCGCCATCCCCTGCATCCGCGAGCCACGCCGTTCGCCCCATCGCGCTGCCCAGCCGAAGCCGTGTCCGCGCACTCCGCCGTCCGCTGCAGCCATCTCCGCCCAGCCCACATGCCGCCGTCCGTGAGCCATGTCCGCCGACCACGCCGCGTCTCCGCTCTCCGCCCCAGCCGCAAGCCGTGTCCGCCTTCACCGCCGAAGCCGCCCCTCCGCCGTTTGTCCGAAGCCGTCCTCTGCCCAGCAGCGAGGCGCCTTCACCGCGTGTCCGCCTCCGCTACCCAGCCGAAGCCCCCTCCGCGCCCGTGCCCAAGTCTGCCGCCGTCCGCGAGCCCCGCCGCCCAACCGTCTCCGCCGCCGTCCGCGAGCCACCCCACCGCCTATTGACTTTGGCTCCTTAGTTTTGATGATTAACAAAAGGTTGAGTATATGTTTAGACTAATGTTTCATCTCAAGATAAAGTTTCAGGACTTAGGTTATTCAAAAAGAGTATCAAAAGTACAATGATGAAACTAAGTTTGCATGATTTGGAAAAGAGCTCTTCTACCTTGGACAAGATCAAAATTCTCATAATGGACCTTCTTGTTAAGAAATATTTGACAAAAGAAACAAAGGCTTAAAGAAACTCAAGCATGGCACGCACATCTCAAAGAGTTTCAGAAAAATTCAGATCAGAGGTCGACCCCCAGAGGTCGACACCTTGTCAAAGGTCGACCACCAGAGGTCGACTCATGAAGAGAAGAAAAGTTCAACATGGCCGGCATGGCAAAATCTCAGTGGCACGCACCAGAGGTCGACCACCAGAGGTCAACACCTATCCAGAGGTCGACTCATAGCCTGAGAATTCAAACCTGGCAGAACTATGGTATTCTGAATTTTTGCCTAAAATTTACTGGAGGTCGACTCATGAGGTCGACACTTGATCCAGAGGTCGACTCATGAGGTCGACTCATGGCATAACGGCTAGTTTTTCTGAACTTCTGATTTGATTTCTAACGGCCATAAACGGCCATATTTTTGAATCTAACGGTCTTGTAGAGTTGTTTCAGCATGAATGAGGTATTTAACCTCCACCAAACTTCAAAAAAGACAAGGAGACAAAGTGGAAAAGTGTAGATTCAAAGTAAAAAGCCTTCAATCACTTCCAAGCCAAAAGAGTGAGAAAACCAAGAGATTCCTTAGCCAAAAGCTTTCCATCTTTGAGGAATCCAACTTTCAAGTGTTTGGCATTTAGTGAGGTCCAAAGATTCCAAGGGAAAAGGCTTGAAGAGTCTCTATCAAGAGCTTCAACGAATTTCTTATTGCTCAAAAAGGAGTTTGTTTTATTTTTATTCATTGTATTCAAATTCTATTTGTGGTAGGCTAGTTTCAAGGGAATTTGAAACTAGTGTAAGATTTGTTGGTGAGCCAATTGATAAAACCAACTAGGGTTGCTTGTAAGCCCGAAGCCAAAACAAGTGAGTGAGGTTTGTTGGTGAGCCAATTGATAAAACCAACTAGGGTTGCTTGTAAGCCCGAAGCCAAAACAAGTGTGTAAGGTTTTGACTTGTGAGCCTGGTAAAACAAGTCGGCTGTAATCTAAAGATTATAGTGGAAATTCCCAAGTGGAGCTTGGGGAGTGGATGTAGGTGCTAGGTGCACCGAACCACTATACTTCTTGTGTGTTTGCATTGCTCTTCTTTTGCTCTTTAATTGTTGATTTATTTCATTGCTTCCGTTGCACAATTATTTGAGCACTATCACTCTTCACCTTAAAACTTGATAGCACATATATTGCTTTAATTTTTTAAATACCCAATTCACCCCCCCTCTTGGGCACCATATCTGGGCAACAAGTGGTATCAGAGCACCGGTATTCTCTTGTAGGTCCAACAATCTTGAGTTAAAGATCATGGCCGCCCCAATTGGAATGGGTATAGTTGAAGGTCAAGCATCAAATCGCCCTCCTTTCTTTAATGGCACAAACTACACATACTGGAAAACTCGTATGCGTATTTATTTACAAGCTGTAGATTATCATATATGGAGAGTAATCACTAAAGGGCCTCATCAGCCCACTCACTTGGTTAATGGCATTATCACCCCAAAATCTGAAGAAGAATGGGATGACAATGACATCAAACAGGCTGAGTTAAATGCTAAGGCGATGAATTTGCTATTCTGTGCACTTGATCCTAGTGAATTCAACAGAATATCAAATTGTATTTCCGCCAAAGAAATTTGGGATACACTTGAGGTTACCCATGAGGGTACACACCAAGTGAAGACCACAAAGGTGAACATGCTCATTCATACGTATGAGATGTTTAGGATGGAACCAACTGAAAGTATAAGTGAAATGTACACTAGATTTACCAATATAGTAAATGGTATGAGGAGTTTGGGAAAAATTATATCTAATGGTGAACTGGTTAACAAACTTCTCAGGTCTCTTCCGGCTTCATGGGATGCGAAAGTAACAGCCATAGAAGAAGCCAAGGATGTCAATACTCTACCTCTCGAGCAGCTTCTTGGATCACTGATGACTTACGAGCTTTCACTAAAGCAGAAGACAGTGGACAATGACAAGAAAAAGAAAGCCATAGCCTTCAAGTCCACTACAAAAGAAGAGTCAAGTGATGAATCAGAAGAAGAAGCTGATGATGATGAGACAGCCCTCATTACAAGAAAATTCAAAAGATTCATGAGAAAGAAGAAGGGCTTCTACAAGAAAAGGCCATAAAAAGGTGATCACAACAAGAAGAAAGAGAAAGAGAAAGAAAGGGATCCACCCATCTGCTTCGAGTGCAAGAAGCCTGGACATTACAAAACGGATTGCCCTTTGCTTAAGAAGAGTCGAAGGATGTTGAGAAAGAAAGCCATGATGGCTACCTGGAGTGAGAGTGAGGACTCCAGCAGTGAAGAAGAGCAGCAGGTAGTCGCCAACTTATGTTCATGGCCAATGAAGATAATGAGGTAAATTCTGAACCTGAAACTGAATTTACTTTCAATGAATTGCATGATGCTTTTGATGACTTAGTTATTGAATATGAAAAATTAAAATTGAAAAATAAGAAATTAAGAAAGCAAAATTTTGAGCTTACTAAAAATTCAGAAAAGATTTCAACTGAAATTGAAAATTTAATTCAAGAAAACAAGAAATAAACTTGATGAACATGGTATTGTAATTAGGACCAAAGCTAGACTTGTTGCTAAAGGCTACAACCAGGAAGAAGGGATCGACTTTGATGAAACCTTTGCTCCTGTTGCTAGGCTAGAAGTAATTAGACTTTTACTTGCTTTTGCTTGTTTTATGGATTTCAAGTTATTTCAAATGGATGTTAAGAGTGCCTTTTTAAATGGATTTATTGAAGAGGAGGTTTATGTTGAACAACCTCCTGGTTTTGAAAATCATGAATTTCCTAATCATGTCTTTAAATTGCATAAAGCATTGTATGGTTTAAAGCAAGCTCCTAGAGCTTGGTATGATAGATTAAGTTCATTTTTGATGAAAAATGATTTCTCTAGAGGTAATGTAGATAATACATTGTTTTTGAAAAAGAAAAATGATGATCTCTTAGTAGTACAAATATATGTAGATGATATTGTTTTTGGTGCTACTAACGAATGTCTTTGTCAATAATTTGCTAAGTTAATGCAGAGTGAGTTCGAGATGAGCATGATGGGAGAACTCAACTTCTTCCTCGGACTCCAAATTAAGCAAACCAAAGAAGGGATCTCCATCAACCAAGCCAAGTACACAAGGGAGATATTGAAAAAGTTTGGGATGGAGACTACCAAACCAATAGGTACCCCTATGAGCTCTTCATGTAAATTAGACAAAGATGAATGTGGTAAATCAGTAGACCAAAAATTATATAGAGGCATGATTGGTTCATTGCTATATCTAACTGCCAGTAGACCAGATATAATGTTTAGTGTTTGTATGTGTGCACGTTTTCAGTCTGCTCCTAAAGAATCACATCTCTTAGCTGTAAAACGTATACTTAGATACCTATCTGGGTCTATCGAAATTGGTCTTTGGTACTCTAGAGAGTCATCATATGAATTAATTGCATATTCTGATGCTGATTTTGCTGGGTGTAAACTTGATCGAAAAAGTACTAGTGGAACTTGTCAATTCCTAAGAGTTAATTTGATTTCATGGAGCAGTAAGAAACAGAATTCGGTTGCTCTATCTACGGCGGAAGCCAAATATATAGCAGCTGGAAGCTGTTGTGCTCAGATTCTATGGATCAAACAACAACTCGAGGACTTTGGCATCAAACTAATTAAGACACCCATAAGATGTGATAATACTAGTGCAATCAATTTAACAAAAAATCCTGTACAACATTCAAGAAGCAAACATATTGAAATAAGACATCACTTCATAAGAGATCACGTTCAAAACTCTAATGTGTTGTTAGAATTTATTTGTACTGATTATCAATTGGCTGATATATTCACAAAACCATTGAATGAAGATAGATTTTGTATGATCAGAAGAGAACTGGGAGTCATTGATCCTTTTGCTTGAAACTCTTCTGCTTGAAACTCTTCAATTTTCATCAAAATTCCTCAAAAATGATTTATAAATTCTCAAATATGTTTAAAGGTTATTTTTCTAAATTTTATCAATTTTTTTTATTTTACAGAATTTTATTAATTATTGGGGGTCGACACTTTAATTTTCGGAGGTCGACACTTGAGGTCGACACCTAAGTTTTGGAGGTCGACACTTGAGGTCGACCCCTGAAAATTTTCAGAGGTCGACACTTGAACGGAAACCTGCTTTTTTAAAACCCGTCCGCAAGCCTTTTTTCTCCACTTTTTTCTTACTTCTCCTTCGTGTGGTCCCCCTCCAACTTCCTTAAACCCCTAAATAGTAGATTTCCACCCTTCTCCTTCATCATTTTGGGTAATCCTCTCCTCTCCTCTTGCTTTTCTTGGAATCAACCCTCTTTTTGACCGTATTCTTGATTTTGGACAACCGAAAGCCTTCGCACCTATCTACCCTCAAATCTCGGTTGTTTTTCAATTGAAATTACGTATTTCTTTCCTCCGTTTCTTACTTTTTCTTCATTTACTCTCTATTTTCTCCATTCTCACAAACCCTATCTCACCATTTCACCTTCTCCTCTTTTTCCCAATCCATGAACCTCTCTTTCCCTCTCTTTTCCTCTTAGCCTTGCCTCTTTGCTCTTCTCCCTAAGTTACCCCTCTTCCTTTCATATGGGTCCGAGAAAGCACTTGGCAGTAAGGAAAAGGAGATTGGAACAAGGCCAGGGTAATACTGAGCGACGACGAAAGGTCAGACATGAGCGTGAGCCGACCCCAGAGCCACCTGCACCAGTGCCAGCCAGCTTAGTCCGGAAGAGCATTGCTAGTGGGAGGCGCGTGGATATACCATTCTGGGATCAGCATCACTTCTTCATTGGAGATGTACTGAGAGATGCAGGTCTGGTTCATTTCTGTACGATGTCTGAGAGATTCTACCCAGACCTCATCAGGGAGTTTTATGGATCCATGGCCACTGATGGCGTTGGATGGTCTGCTACAGTACGAGGGATCGAGATTCCAGTGACACCGGAGGTCATCAGTCGCGTCTGGAGGATTCCACTTCATGGCCCTGCTGCCACTTCGATCAGCGATAGAGAGCACGCCTTCAGATGTATCCTAGAGCGTGAGGATGTTAGCGGCATTTCCACAGTAGCCGCTAACCAGCTTTCACTGGAGATGAGAGTGCTGCATCATATCATCGCCCGTATCTTGATTCCGAAGAGCGGGAGATTCGATTTTATCACTGAGCGTGAGCTGGTGTTGATGGTGTCCCTGAGACAGCGGACTCCCATCAACCTTCCCAGGATCATGCTTCAGCAGATGGGTGAGGCAGCTTCTCACAGGAGACTTGTTCAGCCTTATGGCATGGGACTGACTCAGATATTCAGAGAGCATGGTGTCTCATTCGATGGTATACCCTTCAGTCAGCTACAGCACACTGATACTTATGGAGAGAAATCCCTGCATAGGATGGGATTTCGACTGATCAGTGACCGTTGGGTACGACGAGAGTCTGGCCAGGAGCCAGATGAGGAGGATGAGATCCGAGCTGCTGAGGCAGGGCCTTCTGAGCCTACTGATCATGGTACACCTCGCCCAGCACCGGAGACAGAGACTGCGAAGCCTGAGCCATTCACGCCACCACCCTCATCAGCTCCAGCACCTACTATTACTGCTACACCACGGAGGACTTCAGTGAGGATATCGGACTTCGAGCAGAGAGTGACTGATCATATTTCAGAGGTCCGGACAGAGATCACTAGTGTACGACAGGAGCTACATGATCTGCGGATACACACAGACATGCGCATTGGTGCTCTCTCAGCTAGTATGGATACAGGATTCCGACAGATCCTCAGCCTACTGAGATTAGCACTGCCATCAGGGACTGCAGATCCGACAGTATCTCCTCCACATGATGATGATGATGATGATGATGACTCCAGTGGATACAGTAACAGTGATGGAGATCAGCCTGGAGCAGGGAGTTCTGAGGTTCCACCTGCAGATCCGATTCCAGAGATACCCCCTGCTACTGATCCTCCAGCTACAGATCTTCCGAGTACAGCTCCTCCAGATGTGCCAGTTGATACTGAGCTTACAGAGTCACTTTTTGAGACTATCACTGGGATTCCGAATGACATAGATGAGCATACAGAGACAGACATTGATGATCCCACAGCTTATGAGATAGTCAGCAGGCAGACCCCGGCTCAGTCTACTCAGCATACTGATCCGTCTACTCCTTCTGCTACTGCTTCAGTCGGGACACCTGTGGAGCCCTTTCCTAGGACATATAGATCTCGTAGGACTACCCCTAGGTCTAGTCCCTCTCTGAGGACTCGGAGTTCCTCACATAGGACTCCAAAATCCTCATCTAGGATCATGGCTCCTGTATCTTTTGATATACCTTCTGATGAGGAGTAGCCTCATAGATTTACTTGTTGTACTTAGTTTGCTTTGTATGGTCTGTTATATCAGTGTTTTTGTGCTTACTATGTAAGCAATTTTGTAACTGTATACATTTGTTTTTATCTATATTGTGACTTTTTATCTATATTGTGACATTTTGTGACATTTTACTGTCTGATACCAGCTCTTAGCATTTATCCTTTTAAACCCTCAAGTTAGAATATTTTGTTATATTGAATGCACAAATTGAGGGGGAGCATGTATTTTATGCACCTAAATACTTCATTATAATTGAACATAAGTTTCATTAATATATCTTTCACTACAAAAATGGACTTTTTGATTCTTGACAAAAAGGGGGAGTAGTAAAGTATATATGAGACTCATGATACCAGTAGTATAGTATATATGAGACTCCTTATGAGTAGTAAAGTAAAATATGATTCTTATGAGTAAAGCTTGTATGTTTCTTATCTTTTTGACTCATGAGAATGTTTTCACAAAAAGAAAGAAGTAAATGAAAAGTAAAATCTTTTTGACTCTTGAAAATGGTTTCACAAAAAGTAAATGAAAAGTAAAATCATTTTGACTCTTGAAAATGGTTTCACAAAAAGTAGATGAAAAGTAAAATTTTTATGATATACTCATGCATGTAAGGATTCTTTGAAAATTTTTATCATTGCTATATTTTGCTTTTGGACTTAATTGCATATATACTCAAGGTTTTGTCATCATCAGAAAGGGGGAGATTGTTGACTTTGGCTCCTTAGTTTTGATGATTAACAAAAGGTTGAGTATATGTTTGGACTAATGTTTCATCTCAAGATAAAGTTTCAGGACTTAGGTTATTCAAAAAGAGTATCAAAAGTACAATGATGAAACTAAGTTTGCATGATTTGGAAAAGAGCTCTTCTACCTTGGACAAGATCAAAATTCTCATAATGGACCTTCTTGTTAAGAAATATTTGACAAAAGAAACAAAGGCTTAAAGAAACTCAAGCATGGCACGCACATCTCAAAGAGTTTCAAAAAAATTCAGATCAGAGGTCGACCCCCAGAGGTCGACACCTTGTCAAAGGTCGACCACCAGAGGTCGACTCATGAAGAGAAGAAAAGTTCAGCATGGCCGGCACGGCAAAATCTCAGTGGCACGCACCAGAGGTCGACCACCAGAGGTCAACACCTGTCCAGAGGTCGACACCAGAGGTCGACTCATAGCCTGAGAATTCAAACCTGGCAGAACTATGGTATTCTGAATTTTTGCCTAAAATTTACTGGAGGTCGACTCATGAGGTCGACACTTGATCCAGAGGTCGACTCATGAGGTCGACTCATGGCATAACGGCTAGTTTTTCTGAACTTCTGATTTGATTTCTAACGGCCATAAATGGCCATATTTTTGAATCTAACGGTCTTGTGGAGTTGTTTCAGCATGAATGAGGTATTTAACCTCCACCAAACTTCAAAAAAGACAAGGAGACAAAGTAGAAAAGTGTAGATTCAAAGTAAAAAGCCTTCAATCACTTCCAAGTCAAAAGAGTGAGAAAACCAAGAGATTCCTTAGCCAAAAGCTTTCCATCTTTGAGGAATCCAACTTTCAAGTGTTTGGCATTTAGTGAGGTCCAAAGATTCCAAGGGAAAAGGCTTGAAGAGTCTCCATCAAGAGCTTCAACGAATTTCTTATTGCTCAAAAAAGGAGTTTGTTTTATTTTTATTCATTGTATTCAAATTCTATTTGTGGTAGGCTAGTTTCAAGGGAATTTAAAACTAGTGTAAGGTTTGTTGGTGAGCCAATTGATAAAACCAACTAGGGTTGCTTGTAAGCCCGAAGCCAAAACAAGTGAGTGAGGTTTGTTGGTGAGCCAATTGATAAAACCAACTAGGGTTGCTTGTAAGCCCGAAGCCAAAACAAGTGTGTAAGGTTTTGACTTGTGAGCCTGGTAAAACAAGTCGGCTGTAATCTAAAGATTATAGTGGAAATTCCCAAGTGGAGCTTGGGGAGTGGATGTAGGTGCTAGGTGCACCGAACCACTATACTTCTTGTGTGTTTGCATTGCTCTTCTTTCGCTCTTTAATTGTTGATTTATTTCATTGCTTCCGTTGCACAATTATTTGAGCACTATCACTCTTCACCTTAAAACTTGATAGCACATATATTGCTTTAATTTTTTAAATACCCAATTCACCCCCCCTCTTGGGCACCATATCTGGGCAACACCGCCTGCTGCCGTGCCCGCTGTCGCCGTGTCCGCCCCATCCCGTCGTCACCTCCGTTCCCAAGCTCCTGGAGCTGCTTGTCACCGCCCCTGCCGCTCGGACCGGGATGTCCGAAAACAAGGAAGCATCGGAACGAGAAGAGATGTCGGACAACGCTGGATTGTGCGATAGAATTTTTGAGTTTGATTTTTGAGATGGGGATGATCGTAAAAAAATCAGATAAGGAGATATTGCAGAGTTTGAAAATCAAATTGAGATGAGGAAATCACTGCGCTTTCCATACGGACTCGACACGGTATTTTTCATCTATAAATACCTCGGTGATTCTCTTCTGCAAAGGGACGAATTTTTGGGAGGTTCCACTTGCTGTCCGTAGTTCCACCTATTGCTGTCATAGAGAGTCAGAGTCGGATAAAAAGGGAGAAAGGGACCCTTGTTCCCTTTTCTTTTATTTTCTCTGTACCCCAATCTTTTATGGAATAAATATTTATTTGCTTCATATTAATCTATGTTTGTTTATTTTTATTTTAGTAATGCTGGAGTCATGGTGGATTAGCGTCTAAGGTAAGTCGAAGTGAATTAATTTTGACTGACCTATACTTAAGGGACGGGCCGTGATCCACGGGTACGGGCCGTACTCTTGAGATAGGTCATATCTGAATTATTTTCACGAATTTATTATTTGCATCTATTTCTTGCATTAGTTCTAGTTTATTTTAGTTTATTTTAAATCAAAAGAAAATACTTTTTCAAGATAACCCCAAAGTCTCTGTGGGATCGACCCTTACTCCCGCTATTCTACCCTTTAGAGTAGTGGAATTAAGGTTCTAAATCGGTGCATTACGACACGCATCAGATTTTTGGCGCCGTTGCCGGGGACTTTCGGCGTTATTCTTAAAAAAAAAAAATCAAAAATCCAAAAATCCACAAAATTTTTTTTTTTTCAATTTTCAAAATTTTACATTCAAATTTTTAAAAAAATTCAATTTTCAATCTTGAGTGCCCTGACATAAGGTTGCCCTGGCATAACTAGGAGGTTATGTTGAATGGTTGTCCTAGGGTCCAAAAAGGTTGAACACATTTTTTTTAGATTCACTTAGGTAAATTTATTTTTTTTGCAAAACCAAAAAATATTACCTAGACATTTCATAATTTATTAGGATCAGATACTTAATCATCAAAATTAAAAAAATTTAAGTTTAATTTTGTTTGTTTATAACTTTTTGGACACCTTAGCTGTTGCATTTCATAATTTCATAATATATCTTAAGGGCACAACCCATTAATCAGATAAGGTGGGGAGATCAATACCCTTCCTTAGCCCACAAATCATCAATCCAGCATCTGCATTGACCCAAGCCTTTAATTTTAAAATTAATTAGACGTCAACCCTAAGGATTTCGAGCTCAATAGGACAAGGAAACCCTAGAGTTGGACCGGGTTCAGATCATTTAATTCCTTGGTGTCTAAGGAAAGTGGTTCAGGGACTAGAGCCCGAAGAGAAGTGAGTTGGTTCCGCTTACCTGGACAATTTTTAATTGGTGTCTAAGGCAAGCGATAAGGGAACCTTCACCAACCTTACACTTACCTGGACAAGTCAGTTAATTGATCTTGGGCTTGGAGTGCTCAAAGGTAACCTTGGATCAGTTAGGAGCTGTCTAGATCCAGGTTAACCCTAGGATAGTGATTTTGATTTGTTTCACTTGTTTGATTGAAAAAAAAAAAAAAAAAAAAAATTAATTAACTTTCTTCTCTCTAGTTTAGGCCTCTCTTAGGAACTTCTCCTTTAGACCTCTTCTCATTCTTCCACTTTCCAATTAAAAAAAAAAAAAAAATTAAAAAATCTTTGATTGCTGTTTGCTTTAGGAGGGAGGGTGTATGTTAGTATATTCTAGGCGCCGACTTCGAGAACCTAAACATATATCCCTAGATCCGAAAATCGAAGGCTCCAGTAGAGCAACCAGCCCAGGTACTATGGATCCTAATCAAGGAATTGACCCTCCGCTGAAGGAGTACTTCACTCCTTCAAAATACACTTATTCACCTTGTATCCAAGTACCCCCTGTAGATGCCATCCAGTACGAAATCAAGTCCAGTGTGGTTCAGATGTTACCCTCTTTTTACGGACTTGCAACTGAAGATCCATATAAACATCTAGATGAATTTCTAGAAATCTGTTCCACTATTAAGATCCAAAATTTCTCCAACGATGCTTTAAGGCTTAGGTTATTCCCTTTTTCCCTGAAAGATAAAGCCAAATATTGGTTGAATTCCCTAGACACTGTGACAATTTCAACTTGGGATCAACTTCAGAGGGAGTTCCTTAAGAAATATTTTCCCATAGGAAAGACGAATCAAATTAGAAAAGCCATTACTAGTTTTTCCCAATTAGATGGAGAAATGTTTCATGAAACCTGGGAGAGATTGAAAGAGCTAATTAGAAAATGCCCTCACCATGCCATACCCAAATGGCAATTAGTCCAGTGCTTCTATGACGGTTTGTCAGAAAGGCACCGGCAAATGGTGGATGCCTCATGTGGAGGAACGTTCATGCTTAAAAATGAACATGAGGCATGGCAGTTGTTTGAAACTTTAAGTGAAAATTCTCTACATCATATGTCAGCTGCCCGTAGAGATCCTCCCACAGGACCTGTAGAACCCAAGAGAGGAGGTATGTATGAAGTTGGTCATGCTGTAGACATCTACAGCAAGGTTGATGAGCTATCTCAGAAGCTCGACCAACTTTTGCAAGCTGGAAATAATTCCTCCTCATCTCATCCTACTCATGAAGTCTATATTATCTGCTCGAGTTCCACCCACACCTTAGGTGATTGTCCATCAACTTACCAATTTCCTGAGCTTCTTCAAGAGCAAGCTCATCAAGCTCAAACCCGAATGGCTCCTAGACCAGGAAACGACCCTTATTCGAACACATACAATCCCGGCTGGCGCAATCACCCAAATTTTTCTTGGAAACCCCAACCCGGAATCAATTCTTCCGTTAGGCCCAACTATCAGGAGACCAAATTTCAAAGCATGCCATTTCCACAATATCAAAATGCCCCACAGCCTCCACAACCTCCGCCAAGCAATCTTGATCCTTCCTTTCAAGAGAAGATCCTTCAAACTTTGAAGGAGGGGCTGAACATCAATACCCAAATCCTTCACTCCCATACCCAATCCATTGCCAAGCTAGAGACTCAGATAGGTCAGCTAGCTACAGCTTTCAATCGGAGAGAAGAAGGTAAGTTGCCTAGCCAGCCCATTATCAATCCCAAGGGTCAATATATGGCTGAGAGTTCCACTGGACCTGAAAATTTTCCTGAACACGCTAAATCTGTTATCACCTTAAGAAGTGGAAAAACATTGGATCAACCTGACCCGACCCAAGAAGTAGAGGTGGCTAAGCCAGAGAAAAAGAATGAAGAGGAGAAGGAATCCATTGGTCAAGTACCTGTACCTAAGGCTCCATTCCCTAGTGCTTTGGAGTCACCTTTACCATTGGATAAGAAAAATTTGAAAATGAATGAGATGCTTGAATTATTCAAGCAAGTCCAAATCAATTTACCTCTCCTCGATGCCATCAAGCAAGTACCGGCTTATGCCAAATTTCTTAAGGATTTGTGCACTCAAAAACGGAAATCTAAGGCACATATCCCTAAGAAAATCCTCTTAACTAAGCAAGCCAGCTCAGTTTTTCAGCAAATAGCTCCACCCAAACTCAAAGACCCAGGTACCCCAATTATCTCTTGTGTCATAGGGGACCTTACAATCAAGAAAGCCTTGTTAGATTTAGGTGCGAGTGTAAACCTTCTCCCAGGTTCAGTGTATGATCTGTTTAAATTCGGAGAATTAAAACCCACGACGGTGACCTTACAGTTAGCTGATCGATCCATCAAGGCACCTCGTGGAATGCTCGAGGATGTGTTGGTAAAAGTAGATGAGTTCTACTTCCCGGTTGATTTTCTTGTTTTGGACATGGAATCTAGCGGTAACCCTGGTCAGATACCCATCATTCTTGGAAGACCTTTCCTAGCTACCGCTAATGCTTGCATAAATTGCAGAACAGGGGTTATGGATGTCTCTTTTGGGAATAAGAAAATGCGGTTGAATGTTTTAATGCATGCCAAGGACCACCCTCTTATGATCATAACGAAGTAAATATGATAGAAGTAGTAAATAGGAATCTTCCTGTGTTGCTTGATTCGAATCCCTTGCAAGCATGTTTGACACATTTTGGAACTGACGATTTTGATGTTGATGAATATACAAATGAAGTGAATGCTTTGTTAGAGCCACCCAAGTTTAGCACCATTCCTCTTGGACTGTAAAATATGAATCATTACCGATTCAATCAAGCCCTTTAGTGCCATCCTTAGAAGCACCACCCAATCTGGAATTGAAGCCTCTTCCTGACAAGTTAAAGTATTCTTTTCTTGGATCCAATGATACCCTTCCGGTAATCATTGCATCTACTTTGACCTCTGATCAGGAACAAAAATTGATGGATGTACTCAGGGAACATAAAGAGGCAATAGGATGGACAATAGCTAATCTTAAGGAATTGACCCTTCTGTTTGCATGCACCACATTCACTGTGAAGCAGAAGCTAAACCACATAGGGACATGCAACGGAGGCTAAATCCAAACATGCGGGAAATTGTTAAAAAAGAAGTGGTTAAATGGTTGGATGCCGGAATTATTTACCCAATTTCGGATAGCCAATGAGGTCAGTCCAACTCAGGTAGTACCTAAAAAGTCAGGAATTACTGTCATTCAAAATGAAAAGGGTGAGTCAATTTCTACCCGAGCAACCACTAGTTGGAGAGTGTGTATAGATTACCGGAAACTGAATGCTGTTACTAGGAAAGATCATTTCCCTCTGCCTTTTATTGATCAAATTCTAGAACAACTAGCAGGGCAGAGTTTCTTTTGTTTTCTGGATGGATATTCAGGATACAACCAGGTTCCAGTATTTCCTGCAGACCAAGAAAAGACCACATTTATTTGCCCTTTTGGAACGTTTGCATTCAGGCGTATGCCTTTTGGTCTCTGTAATGCACCAGCCACCTTTCAACGATGTATGTTGGCCTTATTCTCCGATATGGTTGGTCATTTCCTTGAAGTGTTTATGGATGATTTTTCTGTCTTTGGATCTTCATTCGAGGACTGTCTCCATAATTTGGCTAAGGTATTGAAACGCTGTATAGAAACCAACTTAGTCTTAAGTTGGGAGAAGAGCCATTTTACGGTTCGTGAGGGAATTGTACTCGGACACATTGTTTCTAAGCGAGGGATTGAGGTTGACAAGGCTAAGGTTGAATTAATCTCGAAATTGCCTCCCTCGACCTCGGTTAGACAAGTACGATCCTTCCTTGGCCATGCTGGTTTTATAGACGATTCAACAAGGATTTTAGCAAAATCTCTCGACCATTGTGTGATTTACTTGCCAAAGACAAGTTCTTTGATTTTAGTAAAGAATGTTTGGCCGCTTTTGACATTCTTCGAACTGCTTTGACCACTGCACCTATCATCAAGCCTCCAGATTGGACTCTGCCATTTGAAATCATGTGTGATGCTTCTGATTATGCTGTAGGAGTGTTTTAGGACAGAAGCTCAATAGGGAACCCCATGTAATTTACTATGCTAGTAAAACTCTTTCAGATGCACAAATGAACTATACCACTACTGAAAAAGAGTTACTAGCAGTTGTATTCGCTCTAGAAAAATTTCGATCATATTTATTAGGGTCTAAGGTCCTAGTTTACTCTGATCATGCTGCATTAAGACATCTGCTATCCAAAAAGGATACAAAACCTAGATTGATTCGATGGATCCTTTTGTTACAGGAATTTGACTTAGAAATTTTGGATAAGAAAGGTTCCGAAAATATGGTAGCAGATCACATTTTAGGATCTTAGTAGAATACAACAAGGAAATTATTGGAGATAGGTTTCCTGATGAGCAGCTATTCTCAATTTCTTCTACCAGCAATCTCCCCTGGTTTGCCCATATTGTGAATTATCTGGTAACAGGGCAAGTTCCTCCATACTGGTCACAACAAGAAAAAGATAGGTTCTTTTCGCGAATCAAATATTACTTTTGGGAGGAACCTGAATTGTTTAAACACTGTTCAGATCAAGTGATCAGGCGATGTATCCCTGAGAGTGAATTCAAGAGTATACTCAATTTTTGTCATTCTCTTGCATGTGGGGGACACTTTAGTGGGAGAAAAACTGCAGCAAAGGTGCTGCAAAGTGGATTTTATTGGCCAACTCTCTTTAAAGATGCACATGAATTCGGCCGTAATTGTCTCAAGTGTCAACAAAGGGGGAATATTTCACGAAAAGATATGATGCCCCTAAACCCCATTTTAGTTGTTGAAATTTTTGATGTTTGGGGTATTGACTTTATGGGACCATTTCCTCTTTCCTTTGGATTTGAGTACATTTTGGTAGCAGTGGATTATGTTTCGAAATGGATTGAAGCTGTGGCAACTCGAACTAATGATCACAAAGTTGTGATCAAGTTCATTCAGCATAACATCTTTAGTCGGTTTGGGTGCCCAAGGGCCATTATTAGTGATGGGGGTGCGCATTTTACAAATAGACACTTTGAGCACTGATGAAAAAGTATGGAATTACCCATAAAGTAGCCACACCATATCATCCTCAGACTAGTGGTCAGGTTGAAGTTTCGAATAGAGAGATCAAGTACATTCTTGAGAAAACGGTAAGACCCGATAGGAAAGATTGGTCAGAACGTTTGGATGACGCTTTATGGGCTTACCGAACTGCTTTCAAGACCCCTCTAGGAATGTCTCCGTACCGGTTAGTGTTTGGTAAGGCTTGTCACCTACCTGTTGAATTGGAACACCGTGCATTTTGGGCTATAAAGCAATTTAATTTTGACATGAAGAATGCAAGTTCCCATAGAAAACTTCAGTTAAGTGAATTGGAAGAGTTACGAAACGAGGCGTATGAGAGTTCGAAAATTTACAAGGCTCGAACAAAGGCTTATCATGACAAATTCATTAATAGAAAATCATTTGAGCCTAATCAAAAAGTGTGGCTCTACAACTCTAGGTTACGTCTTTTTCCCGGAAAACTCCGCTCACGATGGGATGGACCTTTTGTAGTAACTCAAGTATTTTCCCATGGAGCTGTTGAACTTAAGGATCCTAAGCAAGGGAATGTTTTTAAGGTGAATGGCCAGCGTTTGAAACCGTATATTGAAGGAATCAGCGATGGAGAAGTTGTTGAAACTCTTGATCTTGAACACCCAGTCTTGCTGTAAAGATCAACTTAGTCTGGCTGAAGACTATAAACTTAGCGCTCCTAGGAGGCAGCCCAGCTCTTTCCTTAGTTCATATTTTAACTTCTAGTTCTTTGTTTTAGAATAAATGGAGTAATAAAAGAAGATTGTGGGAACATGGTGATAGAAGGACGTCCAATTCCATACCCTACCAGGTTGTATCCTTCCATGCCATTTCGTTTTTAATATTCTCTTCCATTGGGGACAATGGAAATTAAGTTGGGGGGTGAGGTAATTTAATTAATTAAATCAAATCCTCGAGTAAAATTTTAATCAGTTTTTGTGTACAAAAATTTGTCTTGAGTTGAAAAAAATCAAGCTCACTAAATGAGGAGTGATTAATGGTTTAGAAAATTTTAGAGATACTGAGGGATGATTTATCAAGAAAACCCTATAAGTGGTAGAGTGTAGTCCAGAAAATTTTAGAAGAGTAATTCCAGACCCTTCGGCCTATTGATCTTAATAATGAATCTTACTTATTTTGGTATAGGCATTATAAAAAGTCCCCAATTAAAAAATTCCTGAGGTTAATAAAGATTTTTAGCATCTCTCATTGAGTAACCGGACCCCTTCGCCTAAGTAAGCGTTGTTGTTCGCGTCAAAATGTGGGGATGTAACGAAATCTTTCGTAGAGTTAGTCTTGACTTAGCCTTTTTAACTCGAGTCAGTAAGCCCGAGGGGTGTTTTACACCTAATGCCCTAAAGCCAACTGGTTTGGGAGTCATTGGCTTAAAGCTCGCTACAAGGGTTAATTAGAAAGCAAGGTGTCAGGACATTGCACTGACTTTATATTAAAAAAAAAAAAAAAAAAAGGGAAATGAAGAAAAGAAAAGAAAAAGTGGGGACTAAATAAATATTGCACCAAAACCAAACTAAGTTGGAAGATTTAGATAGTGAGATAGAAAGTTGGGAAAGAAAAAAAACTCTTAAAACTTCTATGGACTTTATTCTACTACTAAATGGGTGGAATTGGTAATCCAATGAAGTACCTTTTTAATAGTCTAACCATGTATCCTTTGATTTTAGGGTTAGTACGATAATTTTCATTTCATGGACCATCTTAGTACACAAGACTCAACCATTTCCTTTACTCGAGGACGAGCAAAGTTTAAGTTGGGGATGTGTTAGACATTAGAATAATGAAAATTAGCCCAACTTTATTTGATTAAAATTGATACTTTTTATGATACTTTGCAGGAATTGACTCCATAAACGTGTAGATCTTGATTTTAGGAGTCCAACGATGCAAACGGAATGTAATTCGGACTTCAAACGGGCCCGACATGGATTTTAGAAGATTTTAGCACGGATTTCAGAGCCACACGATTTTTGGAGCGGCCCTAAAAGCTTTTGCTGGCTCACGGTGGACCGGCTCAATGGTCCACCGCACAACCTCTTGGTCCACGGCAGCCATTGCTGCCGGTCCACGGGCAGAGCCGTGGACCACCGTGTGCCGTTTGCTCCGAAATTCGCCGGAGAGCCTTCCCCTGCGCCGCCCAAGCCACCGGAGACCTCCCCACCCGCCGGAGAAGCCCGGTTCGGCCGGAAATCCGCCGTAAGCCATGTCCGTCCGCCTTCCCCGGCGCCGTCCAGCCTGCAGCCACCGCCTCTGCCGGCGCCGCCCAAGTCCGCCATCCCCTGCGTCCGCGAGCCACGCCGTTTGCCCCATCGCGCTGCCCAGCCAAAGCTGTGTCCGCGCACTCCGCAGTCCGCTGCAGCCATCTCCGCCCAGCCCGCATGCCGCCGTCCGTGAGCCATGTCCGCCGACCACGCCGTGTCTCCGCTCTCCGCCCCAGCCACGAGCCGTGTCCGCCTTCACCTCCGAAGCCGCCCCTCCGCCGTTTGTCCGAAGCCGTCCTCCGCCCAGCCGCGAGGCGCCTTCGCCACGTGTCCGCCTCCGCTGCCCAGCCGAAGCCCCCTCCGCGCCCGTGCCCAAGTCCGCCGCCGTCCGCGAGCCCCGCCGCTCAGCCGTCTCCGCCGCCGTCCGCGAGCGACCCCACCGCCTGCTGCCATGCCCGCTGTCGCCGTGTCCGCCCCATCCCGTCGTCACCTCCGTTCCCAAGCTCCTGGAGCTGCTTGTCACCGCCCCTGCCGCTCGGACCGGGATATCCGAAAACAAGGAAGCATCGGAACGAGAAGAGATGTCGGACGACGCTGGATGGACGTGGGATTGTGCGATAGAATTTTTGAGTTTGATTTTTGAGATGGGGATGATCGTAAAAAATCAGATAAGGAGATATCACAGAGTTTGAAAATCAGATTGAGATGAGGAAATCACCGCGCTTTCCACAGGACCCGACACGGTATTTTTCATCTATAAATACCTCGGTGATTCTCTTCTGCAAAGAGAGGAATTTTTGGGAGGTTCCACTTGCTGTCCGTAGTTCCACCTGTTGCTGTCACAGAGAATCAGAGTCGGATAAAAAGGGAGAAAGGGACCCTTGTTCCCTTACTTTTCTTTTATTTTCTCTGTACCCCAATCTTTTATGGAATAAATATTTATTTGTTTCATATTAATCCATGTTTGTTTATTTTTATTTTAGTAATGCTGGAGTCATGTTGGATTAGCGTCTAAGGTAAGTCGAAGTGAATTAATTTTGACTGACCTATACCTAAGGGACGGGCCATGATCCACGGGTACGGGCCGTACTCTTGAGATAGGTCATATCTGAATTATTTTCATGAATTATTATTTGCATCTATTTCTTGCATTAGTTCTAGTTTATTTTAGTTTATTTTAAATCAAAAGAAAATACTTTTTCAAGATAACCCAAAGTCTCTGTGGGATCGACCCTTACTCCCGCTATTCTACCCTTTAGAGTAGTGGAATTAAGGTTCTAAATCGGTGCATTACGACACGCATCATTGAACTCTAGCATGTTGGGAAATAAAGATAAATTTTCTTCTCAGAGGGTTCTCTTTGATTGTTCTACATGTAAATTACGCAAGAGTAAAACTCTTCCTTTTTCTTCTCCTGGTAGTTGTGCTGCAAAGTGTTTTGATATTATTCATAGTGATGTTTGGGGCATTGCCCCAATTATCTCTCATGCTCACCATAAGTACTTTGTAACATTTATTGATGATTATAGTCGATTTACCTAGGTATACTTCTTCATACAAAATTTGAGGTCTTTTCTATTTTCAAGATTTTTTTGGCCTATATTGAGACTCAATTTTCTACTTGTATTAAGGTGTTAAGATCTGATTCTAGTGAGGAATATATGTCTCACAAATTTCATGATTTTCTGTATCAAAAAGGTAGTGTTTCACAATACCCATGTGCCATGTCCATATATGTCACAGCAAAATGGCGTTGCCGAGCATTAGAACCATCATCTTTTGGATGTTACTCAGACCTTATTGATTGAGTCTTCTATACCATCTAAATTCTAGGTTGAAGCTTTGTCTACTGTAGTTTATTTAATTAATAGACAGCCTTCTCAGGTGTTAAATCTGGACTCCCTATATTATCGTATATACCATAAGTCTCTTAGGCAGCTATCATGATTTGCATACTTTTGGTTTGTGTTAGCTTTGTACATTTGCCTTCTTATGAACGTCACAAACTTTTTGTTCAATCTGCTACATGTGAATTTATGGGTTATAATGTTTCTCAAAAAAGTTTTGTTTGCTATGATCCAAGCTCTAACAAACTTCCTATTTCAAAAAATGTTTTCTTTGAGAATCAATATTTCTTTCCTACTCATGTTGAGTCCTCACCTATTGTTATTATTCTTTCTCATTTCGAGGATTTGCCATCTCCTCCGGTTCAAGCCTGGATTTCTGTATGAAAGACATTGATCAACTTTTCTCCTTCTCGAAAATGATCCACCACCTGAGACTGCTCCAGAGTCTACTCCTCTTGAGCCTGCTCCTCGATGATCTACCAGAGTATCTCATCCTCCTGATCAGTATGGTTTTTTTGCTACTTTGGCCGCTCTTTTTACTCCAACATGTTCCTCACAAGCCTTCAAGCATGAGTGTCGACAAAAAGCAATGCAGGAGGAACCTCAGGATCTTCAAGAGAATCACACATGGAAAATTGTTCCTTGTCCTCCAATTGGGTGTACATAGTTAAGCTACACTCTGATGGTACTCTAGATCGATATAAAGCATGGTTGGTCGCTCTTGGTAATAGGCAAGAGTATGGGATGGACTATGAGGAGACTTTTGCTCTTGTGGCAAAAATGACTACAATTCATACAATTATTGTCGTTGCTGCTTCCCAGAGTTGGCCGCTTCATCAAATGGACATAAAAAATGCTTTTTTCCATGGTGATCTCAAAGAGAATATTTATATGGCACCTCCACCTGGTTTGTTCTCCTCATCTACATCAGTGGTGTGTAAGTTGAAGAGATCCTTGTATGGTTTGAAATAGGCTTCCCGGGCATGGTTTGAAAAGTTCCGGTTTACCTTGCTTCGCTTCTCTTTTGTGCAAAGCAAATATGACTCCTTGTTTCTTAGCAAGACATCTACCAGTTTTGTTCTCCTCGTTTATGTCGATGACATTGTTATTACAACTTACAAAAACAAATTCTTCATTAATCAGCAGCCTTCAGCAACTCAGGATTCTTTTCATATGAAGGATCTCGGTTCTCTTAGTTCTTAGGTTTGGAGGTTCTTGCTAGTTCTTTTAGCATGTTCTTGCATCAGCATAAATATGCTCATGATTTGATTGCTTTGGCTGGTCTTCAAGATTCTTCTCCAATGGACACTCCTCTGGAGGTGAATGTTAAGTATCGACGTGCGGGAGATCTTCTACCTGATCCTACTTTATTTCAGAAATTAGTTGGTAGTTTGAATTATCTTACTATTACTCGGCCTAATATCTCTTTTGCTGTTCAACAAGTCAATTTATGCAATCTCCACATCATCTACATTTGACGGCTGTTCGTCGTATCATCCAATCTCCTAGGCTCTTCTAGCCGTGGCTTATTCTTTCCTACTGGTTCTCCTATTCGCCTTTAAGCTTTTAGTGATGCTGATTGGGCAAGATGTCCTGACACTCGTTGCTTTGTCATGGGTTGGCGTATGTTTCTTGAAGATTCATTGATATCTTCGAATAGTAAGAAATAGGATCGCATTTCCAAATCTTCGACTAAGTCCGAGTATTGAGCCATTTTGTTGCTTGCTCAGAGGTTGTTTGGCTTCAAGGACTACCAGTAGAGATGGCTTTCCCCAATCTAATCCTACTCTTCTCCATGCTGACAATACAAGTGCCATTCAGATTGCTACCAATCCAGTTTTTCATGAGCATACCAAGCATATTGAAGTGGATTGTCATTCTATTCGAGAAGCCATGGATGCTAGAGTCATTTCTCTTCCACATGTCTCCACAGACCTTCAAATAGCTGATATGTTCACCAAATCTATGACTCGCCAATGTCATCAGTTTTTAGTTGGCAAATTGATGCTTCTTCTTGATCATCCGGCATCAATTTGATGGAGGATGCCAGTATGTTGCTCCAGCTAATTAGAGTTTATCGTTTCCATGTAAATATTAGCCGTTTAAGCAAGTAATAGCTGTAAATATCTGTGTAATTATGATATAATTGCTTTCTATACTTGGGCCAAAATTATAGCTAATAGCAGCTGATTTTCAGGGATGTAAATCAAAACAGTTTCAATATTAATAAAAGGAGGGACATTCAGCAAAATATTGACACATGCATCCACTTGATTCTTTGGAAAGTGTATTTCAGTTATCCAGACAAGATATGCAAAGTGATATTAATTTCCTGAGAATAACGTATTTCAGTTATCAAGACATGTTTCTTTTTCACATATATCTATCATCAAAGTAGATTTTATGTTGGTTTCCTTAAGATATCATGTTGGTAAGCAGAACATAACAGACAAATTGATCTCTACTAAGAATATTTCTTTTAGGATTACTAAGTTAGTTGAACATGAAAAATATAAACTAGTGATAGAGATGAGCACCGAAATCTAAGTGGACTCTTTTCTATAGAAAATATAAATTTGCATACCTTTTTGGTAAGTTCTTAGTAAGGCAACATTATAAGATTGTTGGAAAGAGACACCTCCTTTGAAGACATCTATTAGATTATACTAATTTTACATGAATTTCTATGTGGAAAATTGCAAAACTAGAAGAGTGTTTAAATAAGCAAAGCATTACTACATAAATAAAATGATGACCAATTAAAACTACCCTGGTTTTAGTTATTGTTAGAAGGACCGTGCTTAAAAATTAGTGTATATGTGTATCTTAAAAAACAACTAACAACTTTCTGGATATCTCTAACTATTTCAAAATTTAGTTTCTCCAGTTTGTTTAGGTGTTTGTAATATTTGCTTAATCTACCAATCTATTCCTTCAAAATTTCAATCGCAAGCAAGTGTGTAGGCTCATTAAATTATACATAAAGAGAAGTTCTAGTGGATACATGATGGAGTTCACAGCTATTGGCAGAGCTCAGGAAAGAGCTGGGGGCCCGCTACACTCACTAAGCTTCCAGATTCCTTCAAATATACTTCCATGTATTACCCAACAATAATAATAAAGCCCTCTTTCTAAAGTTATTTGAAACCCTCAAAGCTTTCTCCTATCCTAAGGATATAATAGAGATGGTCCTCAATTGAATTTTAGACCTCCACAATCTATTTGTGTGCCTCTTATAGTTTCATACAATAATACCTTTCCATTTGACTAGCACATATTCTTAATTATATCTTACTAGATAAAGATATATTTTGTGAAAAGTTGTTCATATCTTAAATTGCATTCTTGTGTTTAAAAGAAATATAGGATTTAACCATTTAGTTTGTAATCGCATATATCCTAAACAAGGTCACCCTCTAATCATCTCTCCTTGACACCATCTTCTCCACCTCTTAAATCATTGAACTGTACTCTATTTGCTTGGCAACCTCCACCTTCTCTCTCTCTCTCTCTATGTGTTGTGTGTGTGTGTGTGACTGCCCCCCCCCAAAAAAAAAAAATAAATAAAATAAAATAAAAGCATGCAACCACTTAATGTTTCATGGCCTTAGATGTAGTTCTCGTTCCAGGAAATGGAAAAATATAAACTTGTGTTGGCATTTTTTGGGGTTAGGACATCTCTAACTGCAATACTTTCATAATTTCATTTCTTTTAAACATAAGCTAAGCACTACTCTTTTTGTCCCTCTAAGTTTTGCAACAAAGCATGCCTTTTGATCTTTTTTCCCTAATATAAGAGATTATTTTGGTACCATTGTTCTTATCATGTGTTACTTTGTTGTTAATTTTGATAATAGTTGTATGGTGATTCATAATTTTTTTCACAAGTTATCACTTCTCCCCTGCCTCCAATGGAAAAATTTGCATCTCTGCCCTATTCACAAGTTTAATGAAAACTCCAACTGCTGATGCTCTAGCCAATTTAATGCAGAAATGAAGTTCATCATACTCCATGAGGCATGCCACTGCCATTGAAGTTTTTATTGGTTGATGGTGTCTTAAAAATAAAAAGTTGTCATCTCATTTTCGTAACATCAGATAGAGAAAAAAGGTGGTTGTTTCCTCTCAGCATGGAGTCCTTATGTCAGGTCCCTTGGAACAACAAAAGGTACCCTAACAAGGTTAAAGAACCACAGTCAGAACTCATAAACAAACGCTATACAGAAAATTGTTTTTTTGCATCAAGCATACATCAAATCTGGTCCGTGAACATGGTCTGTGTAGCCTTTGGATCACAAACATTATTCTAGTTCCTACAAATCAAACTATCAGATTGATCTCATAAAAGAAACTTAACTCAATTGATGGTAATTAATAATGACTCATTTAGTTACCGGACCTGTGCTCACTTACCATTGTGAGAACTGTCAAGGAGAATACACTAACGTTCTATCAACACTCAACACTGCACAATCTAGACACAGACTCCATTCAGGACCTAACATTGAATTATACATCTTTATGCTCTCAACTTTTCCATGCATCATGGGGTTTTTTAATGTCCTTGGTCACAAATTCTGGTTACAGCATATGCTTTAACTGGTTAGGTCAAACAAGATGTGTCCCATATCCCATTAACATTAAACTAGATGATAATCTAAGATAATCATCTCCTACCAGCCATTATTGGATTAAGAATACCAGTCACCAAGAATGAGATAATGGTTGGTTTGTGGCTTTGTGTAAACGTTGTAGAAAGTGAAACTCAATAATACTATTCCCAGTTAATGAGATCCCATCTCCTTAAATAGATAGGGATGCATGGCATACAAATACATACTATATTTAGAGACACTAAATATATCCTTCCTATATAAAGACTTACTGAATAAAGCATAATTCTAATACTCTCCCCCAAGCTAGAGCATATATCAAATATGCCCAGCTTGTTACACAGAGTTAAAAATACCAAAAGGTAGATACTTAGTCAAATTATTAGCTAAGTGCTTGGATGATGGAGAGTGAATGGTGTTCTGATAGTCATGTTCATCACAGCATCTCTTACAAAATGACAATCTACTTTGATATGCTTGGTCCTGTCGTGGAACACAGGATTGCTAGCTATAAAAATGGTTGCCCAATTATCACAATGCATAGGCATAGGACTATGAATGATGATCAAAACCAAGTTCAAACATCAGGGATTTTATCCACATCATTTAGCAAGTGTAGCCTCAGGCCTCGGCACTACATTTGGCGACAACATTCTGCTTTTAACTTCTCCAAGTTACAAGATTACCTCCCACATACATACAGTATGCTAGCAAGGATTTTCTGTCCTCTATCTCTTGCATATCCAAAGTCTGAATAGGTTCCAATTATAAGATGTCCATGCTTCTTGTATAGTGACCTCTCCCTGATGAATTCTTAACATAAGCTAATATTCTCAAGACTGCTGTCCATTGAACTATCATAGGCTTTTACATAATCTGACTTACAACCCCCACTACAAAGACTATGTTTGGTCTGGTAACAACGAGATAAATGAGTTTACCTATCAACCTCCTGTATCGTATAACATCTTCAAAAACTCTGCATCTTTAGCCCAAAACTCTAGATCAATGTTAATGGGAGTCCTTTTAGGTTTATAGCCAAGTAATCCTATCTCTTATAATAAATCAATGGCATACTTTCTCTGAGAAAGGAACACATCTTGTTTGTTATACGCAATTTCTATCCCAAGAAAGTATCTATGCTTTCTCATATCTTGGTAACAAAATATTGTTTTAAGTATTCCTTAGTGTCCTCTATACTAGGGTTCCCGGAACCGTCCCGTACCGCCCGGTACGGGGCGTTCTGTACCATACCAGCCAAGAGCCGGTACGGTTCGCCACCGAAAAACGGTCCGGACACCAGACCGTCGACAAAAACAAAAAAAAAAATTTCATACCGAAACGGTACGGTACGGTACCAGTACAGTACAGAACCGCCCGGTTCGGGTCGGTTCAGGCTCAGTTCAACTCGGTTCGGCCCGGTTCGGGTCGGTTCAGGGTCGATTCAGGGAGAGGGGGGAGAAAGATTGTTTTTTTATTTAATTTGGCACGCCGGTACACCTTAGGTACGATACGGTAGTACCGTACCGTACCGCCCGCTGACCAATAATATGTCATCAACATAAATAGCCAAAATAACAATTCCTGCAAAGTTTCGACAAACAAAAATAAAGTGATTAGAGTTACACTTGTAGAAACCAAATGCCATAACAACTTGGTTGACCTTGTCAAACCAGGCATGACTCTACTTAAGACCATAAATTGCCTTATTAAATTTGCATACCATGTTCTCCCCCTAAGCAATATATCCAAGAGGTTGCTTTATATATACCTCATCTATCAAATCACCATATAAGAAAGCAGTTTTGAGATCTAGCTAGAACATAAGCCACTCTTTGTTAACAGTAATTGAGATGATCACCCTGATAGTGTTTAGCCAAGCAACCGGTGAGAAAGTCTCGAAATAGACAATGCCATAAGTTTGAGTAAACCCTTTTGCAACAACTCTAGCTTTGTACTTATCTATAGTCCCATCTGGCTTATATTTGATAATAAATACCCATTTGCAACCAATCAAGGTTTTAAATCCCGTAGGACAGGGATGTCTCAATTTTTTCATAAAACGGGACGTGTCAGCATCCCATCCTGTCCCGACACTCAGGATGGGATGTCCCAAGACATCCTATTTGGGATGCTAGGATACTGATGGGATGTCCTGTCCCAACACATGGATGTCCCGGTGTCCCATGGGACATCCCGCCGGGACCTGAATCCTTACAACCAATAATATCAGAGCTAGTAGGATGGTCAACTAGATCCCATGTACCTCTAAAGAGGAGAGTGGCAATCTCCTCATCTATAGTAGCCTTTAAAGCTAGATTACCCAAAGTTTCCTTGCAAGACCTAGGCACAAATAGAAAGGCAAACTAGCAAAAAGAAGGTGTAAGACCAAGGATCATTGAACTGATACCGAGATCCATACCGGTCAGCAACAGGTACAGTATGGTACCATACCGTACCATACCATAGCCTACCGGTACATCTATCGGCCTTGGTGAATTAAGAAAAAACTATCTTCCTCCCCCCTCTAAAGCAAGGATCGCTGAATCGGATTTGAACTAGACCCAAACCGGGCCATACTGAGCCCGAGCAAAACTAACCTGCCTACCAGTATGAACCAACCTGTACCGAACCGACCCGTAACCGAACCGACTCGTACCGGTCTGGTTCAGGTCAATTTTTATGGTTCGAGTTCCGAACCATTTTTTAGAACTGAACCGTACCGAGAACCGAGCGATTCGGGATGGTACCGAAAACCTTGGATAATTCAATCATAAAAAAAAAATGGGAAATAGGATGAGTTGTGGCAGATCGTTTACCTTTACGAAGAGCAATTGGCAAAAATCTAAATCTAGGTAATCACAAGAGATTAAGGTGGTAGATAGCTTGGGTCACCGCTCAAAATGAGGGATTAGTTTTGTTAAAGAAAAATAGCCGACCTGACCTAAACTATCAGGCAAAAGGGTCCTTATATAGGCAATATAAGTAAAACAACTTCCTAAGTTACCATTGTTATAACATAATAATATAATAATTACTCAAGGATAAAATAAGCAAAGGAGAAATAGATAACAAAATAACTAAATCTCAATACTCCCTCTCAGGCTGCAGTATATATATCTTGAACCCCAATTGAAATAGCAATTCTGAAAGGAAGATTTAGGTAAAGCATTTATGAAAATATCCAGTCTGATCAGCTGGAGAAATAAATGGACTAGTCATAATTTTTTGAGAATAGCATCATGAACAAAGTGACAGTCAACTTTAATGTATTTTGTTCATTCATGAAAGACTGGATTAGCAGTAATATAAATAGTCTATTATTGTCATAGAATATTTCTATAGGGTCAAGCTAAGGAAAACCAAGTTCAAGCAAGAGTTTCTTTGGCCATAAAAAATCACCAAGTGTGAGTCATGTATGATATTTTGCTTTTGAACTAGAATGGGCAACTATACTCTATTTCTTACTTTTCCAAGTCACTAGATTTCTGCCTAAAAAGGTACAATAGCCTGTAATGGGGGGTTTATCATCATAAGAACCACCCCAGTCATCATCATAAAGACAGTGAGTTGATAGTGACCATTTTTCTTGTAAGTAATTCCTTTACCAAGAGAATTCTTTAGATACCATGACACTCTACAAGCAGCTTCCCAATGTGTTGTTTGGTGCATCCATAAACTAGCTTAGAACACTACAGAGAAAGAGATATCAAGCCTTGTTACCATGAGATAGATCAACTTTCCAATCAACCATCTGTATCGAGTACAATCTCCAAACAAGTCATCTCCATTGAGTATTAATAGGTTTAGCACCAAGTAGGCCGGTTTCTTTAATAAGTCAAGGGTATACTTGTGTTGAGAGAGATTAAGCTGATTTCTAGTGCGAACATAACTTCAATACCAAGAAAGTAATGCAAGGTTGCAAGATCTTATATTTGAAATGCATCCTTGAGCCATTTCTTAGTCTAAGTAATCACCTGCACATTATTCTCTATCACAATGATGTCATCAACATATACCACAAGTATACACACCGCTACCTGAACGATAGACAAAAACTGAATGATCTGAAGAGCATTGGATAAAATCAAATTTGCCAATAGTCTTGCTAAATTTATCAAACTAAGCCCTTGGAGACTGCTTAAGATCATAAATAGCTCGTTGCAGTCGACAGACCTTCCTTTCCTCCACCTTAACCACATAACCTGGAGGTTGGCCCATCTACGTTTCTTTCAAATCTCCATAAAAAAAGGCATTTTTAATATCTAACTGATGAAGAGCCCAATCCAAGTTCATAACAAGTGAAAGTATGACTCGCATAGAGTTCAAACGAGCTATAGAAAAAAATGTTTCAAAGTAATCTACCCACATATTTGTGTGAAATCCTTTGCTACCAGTCTTGCTTGTAATCTCTCGACAGATCCATCAAGAAGGTACTTGACAGTGTACACCCACCGACATTTTACCATCTTTTCTGAAGGTAGGTCAATAAGGGTCCAAGTGTTTCTAGACATCAAAGCCTTCATCTCATCATCCACAGCATCTCTATCTTGGTACAGCAACAGCATCGATAAATGTCTTGGGATTGGGAATAGTAATGGAGATAGAGAGGGTATAGAGGAACTAATACTCTAAGATAGATGAAAGGTAGAAGTATAGTTTGATATATGATAAGCTGCTGATCTTTTACCATGCCTTAAGGCTATGGGAAGGTCACATTTAGACTAAGTTGGATCTATAGGACTAAGAGGATCAGTGGACATATAAGAAGGTACCTTAGCTTCAGGAGATCCATCATAGTCAGTTTTCTTGCACCTAAAGTAAACTTGTAGAGGTTTTTCAATCTGATTTGATAACTCTACAACCTTCAAAGTAGGTTCTACATCCACGGAGGTAACAAGCAGGGAATTGGACTAGAACTAATAGACTGATTTAATGCTTCTCCTTAGATGAGTAATAAGGTATGGTTTCAAAACATCTATATACCCTTTTTGAGTTCGGGAATATCTAATAAAAATGCACTTAACAACCATAGGAGATAACTTGTTTGGGACATTATGTAGATGAACAAAGCAACAACAGCCAAAACTTTAGGTGGAATTGAAAAAGTGTTCTTTTTGGGAAAGACAATTTGGAAAGAAGATTTTCCATTCAGTACATGCAAAGGAACACTATTAATCAGGAAACATGCAAAAAGTAGGGCATCACCCCAAAATATCTTAGGAATGGACATATGAAATAGGATTGTTCGAGCTACTTCTAAAAATGATGGTTTTTACATTCTACTACCCCATTTTTGCTAAGAGATATAAATACAAGATGTTTGGTGGATAATACCATAGTTTTGATAGAAGATTGCCAATTCAGATTGAACATACTCCAAAGTCCAAAGCATTGTCAATTCTAAGAATTTTGATGGAGATGCCAAATTGAGTTTTTATTTAATGATAAAAAGAGATGATATATCAAGCATCTTCGACAGGCTTTTCAAAAGTTAAAGCCATGTCATCCAAGAGAGTTAGCCATAAATGACACAAAATAACAATAACCATGGATAAAGGAGATCCGTAATGGACCCCAAATATCAAAATGGATGACATCAAACAATGCAGAACTCCTAAACCTTGTACTACTAGGATAGGATTGATGTGTGTTTGCCTAGTTGACAAGCTTTGCACTCAACAATAAACTCACTGGACACGGAAGAAATCATTTGACAAAGAATACAAATAGATGGATGTCCCAGATGAGCATGCCATTGAAGGGCAGATACATCACGAGTAAAAAAATTGCAGCAACACACTTAAAAATAGATGTCCTGAAGTTATCAAAATAGTAGTGTCCTCCTTTCTCACGGCCTCCACCAATCGTCCTTTGTCTTGAGATCCTGGATGATACATGAATCAGGAAAAAAAATCACACTATATCATAGGGATTTAGTTGACTAACATATAATAAGTTGATAGGAAACTTAGGAAAAATAGAACAGAGGGCAAGGACAGAGAATATGACAGAGATGTCACCGCATCTAGTTACAATAAAAGTTGATCCACCGGCTAGATACACGTACAATGGGCAAGACTTAGTTGGATTGATAAAGGAAAACGTTCCTTTTTACCTCTCATATGTGTAGTGGCTCTAGAGTCAATAATCCAATGAAATGAAGATAAGGTGGAACACAAAGCTGATGTACCTGATGGGCAATTTGTGCTGCAAAACTCTGAGATATACATATTTGAGTTTGAAGTCCCTGAATGATTTTGTTCACTTCTTCCTTGGTGATATAGTCAAGAATGGGCTCCATCGAATTGTTATTTGTAGTAGAGTAGCCACCCATAGAGTTGGAAAGCAATACAGTTTAAACAAGAGGGCATCCCATGTAATTTCCAGCATTTATCTAATATATGACTATATAGATGACAATGAGAACAAACACGAGAAGACCCATTAGACCTACCTCAGCCTTTGCCTCTTCGACCTCTGCCATGTGAGGAAGTCAACCAACAAGAGCAGAATTATCCTGGAAGGAAACAGAGGATAGCATTCCCTGATCCTTAACTATGCGCTGTAGTCTAGCACAGTCTTCATTCATAGAAGGAATAGAAGATTCAACCAAGATCTGATCTCTGATTGGATGTAATTTGAATTCAGCTTGTATAAGGAGACATGCAGTTCAAATCTCTGTTGTTTTAATTCTTCCAGATTGCTAGTAAATTGATATAGATTAGCTCATCTATAATATTTTTCACATTGCTGAAATCAAGGTCCGCTGAACCGGTACCGGGACCCGTACCGGTCAGTGGGCGGTATGGTACGGTCCATACCGTACCATACTGGCACATGTACCGCCATGCCAAATTTTAAAAAAAAACAAACTTTCTCCCCCATCTCACTGTATCGACCCTGAACCGACCCGAACCGGGACAAACCGGGCTGAACTGAGCCTGAGCCGACCTGAACCGGACGGTTCATACCGGTACGATACCGTACCGTACCGGTACAAAAAAAAAAATTATTTTTTTCCCCAATCCGGTCTTCGGACCGTTTTTGGATGGCAAACCGTACCGGCTCTTGGCCGGTACGGTATGGTACGTCCCATACGGGCAGTACGGGACGGTACCGTGAACCTTGGCTGAAACTCTATACAGATCTTCCTGGAAATTGCTGAATACCTTCTTATAAAGATAAAAAAATCTTACTTTGATTCTTTTCTTGAGCAAAGGTAATTTTCATTATTCAGATCTTAACATACAGTTTTAGCAGTATCATGAAACATAAAAGAAGCAGCATTATTTGTTCCATGCTATTCCAAAGCCATATGCTTACTTGATCATTTTCTTTCCTCCATCGCTTTCAGGCTGGATGAGTAGTGTCTGGACTCTGGAAGGTTATCATAGATATAATCAAGTCTATCTTTAGCATTCAAGAATATTTCTACTACCTTTGACCATAACAAGAAGTTGGACATGCTGACAAGTTTCATAGTAATGATTTAAGAAACCTTGTGCTACTGGACAGAAGGGTGAATAAAAGATGAGGTAGTCTTGTTGTCAGCCATGTTCTTCACGGTAGAGAATAATAACCTAGCAGCAAGTACTCCGGAGATTCAAGAGTTTTTCTCAAAGTTAGAACTTAGAAGATCATCCAGAAATTCAGAAATAGCGGTAGAAAAATATTTCAGACATAAACTTGGGTTAAACAAGCAGTAACATAAGACTCTTAATCATATAGGTGAGAATAAGGTAAATAGCAATGCAAGGGATCATCAGGGAAGACCAGCGGTACAGACCATAAAATAATTGAGTGGCAGCAGAAAAAAGAACAACAGCTCCAGGAGAGTATAAGTAGCACTAAGAGAAGGCGAACAGCATCAGGAAAGCCAGTGGCAGCAGTTTTTTTGTTGGAGAAAATAAGAGAGTCTAGTAGCAAGGAAGGCAGCGGCAGCAAGGAGTCCAGCAGCAGCAGGTTGGTTTTTGTTTTGGAGAAGAGAAGAGAAAGAAGAAGGAAAGGCAACAGCAGCAGCAGGCGGAAGTCCAGCGGTGGCAGGTTTTTTTTTCTTGTGTTGGAGAAGAGAAGAGAGGAGATGGTGGCTAGGGTTTTGACGAGAGGCAAGGGCAGCAGGGAAGTCCAGCAACAGTAGGTTTCTTTTTGTTTTGGAGAAGAAAAGAGAAAGGAGAAGGGTAGGCAAAACAGCAGCAACAGTAGGCAGAAGTCCAGCAGCAGCCAACAGCAACAGTTTTTTTTTTTTCTTGTTGGAGAAGAGAAGAAAAAGGAGATGGCAGCTAGGGTTTTGAAGAAGAGACAGGGAAGGCAACAGCAGCAGGGAAGAGAACAAAGGAGATGGAGATGGCAGCTAAAGAGGAGAAGAGGAGATGGCGGCTAGGGCAAAGGCAGTGGCAGCAGGGAAGAGAAGAGAGGAGATGGAGATGGTGGCTAGAGAGAAGAGGAGATGCTCTGATACCATGTTAAAGAAAAAATAGCTGACCTGACCTAAACTATCAGGCGAAAAGGTCTTATATAGGCAACATAAGTAAATTAACTTCCTAAGTCACCCTTGTTATAATACAATAATATAATAATTACTGAAGGGTAAAACAGGTAAAGGAGATAAATAAGATAAATGACTAAATCTTAACAAGTTTAAGCAGAGACACGTGCTTGAGATTGTGTCTTTTGCTACATACCTG
This sequence comes from Areca catechu, assembly GCA_021397845.1. Classification (NCBI taxonomy): domain Eukaryota; kingdom Viridiplantae; phylum Streptophyta; class Magnoliopsida; order Arecales; family Arecaceae; genus Areca; species Areca catechu. The sequence continues at coordinate 30,113,698 of CM038042.1, read as the reverse complement.
CAATGGTTAGTAGTAAGTAGTAACACGAATAGGCACAGATTCAACAACCCAATTGGCTGAGAAAAAAGAATATGCTCAATAGTAATTTCTAGAGACTCATCAAAGAAATAAGGAATGGACTCAAAAAGGTAATATCTGTAGATGTGTGATACTTTCTAATCACCGGATCATAATACTTATATCCCTTCTGAGTCTGAGAATATCCCATAAAGACACTAGATTGACCCGGATGAATTTATCAAGATCAGGTCGAAGATCCTGCACAAAACAAACACATCCAAAAATACATAGAGAATGAAGAAAATAAGTTTATCAGGATAGAGATACGAATAAGGAAAACCTCCATGGAGAATTGATGATGGCATTTGGACCGAATAACAAGCAGACAAAATAGCATTTGTCCACAAATATTTAGGTACATGCATTTGAATCATGAGAATATGAGGGACATCTAGTAAGTGCCAACATTTTTTTCAGCAACACCATTTTGTTGTTGAGAGGTGTGAGCACAAGGAGATATAAAATACCATGGGAATAGCAGAATTGAGAAGCATCATGCCTCAAAAATTCAAGAGCATTATTAGTTGGAAGAATATGAATGGAAGTGAAAAATTGGATTTTTATTTCATTATAATAGATTTTGAGAACATCAGGAACTTGTGTCCTGTGCCTGTCTTTCAACATATATGCCCAAGTCATTTAGAATAACCATCGACAAATATAACAAAATATCTAAATCGAGCAATGGAAGAAAAATGACATGGACTAACTTAAAAGGGATGGAACTATATTTATTGACTCAACTTGCATAGGAGGTACGATGGTGCTTGCCTAATTAATAGAACTCACACTCCAAAGAAGATATAGATGACTCAAAAGGCAGAACTTATTTTAGCTTTTGTAAGGGTGGCCTAATTGGTAGTGCCACAACAAAGAAGAGAGACAACAACGAAGAAACCACAATTAAAAAACTGGAAGGTGCACCATTGTCAAGATAATAGAGGCCACCTTTCTCATGTCCTAAACCAATCCTTGTGCTAGTTTATAGATCCTGAAAACAATAGTATGTGAGAAAGAATGTCACAACAATTTTTAGATTTGGTTATTTGGCTAATGGACAAAAGGCTAACAGGAAACTTTTGAACATAAAGCACATGATCTAAGGAAAGCGACAAGGAAGCATGAATAATTCCCTCACCTAGAACAGGACAAGAAGAGCCATTAGCAATAGCAACAAAAATAATAGGACTAAAACTAGACAAGTGAAATTAGATTTTATACCTATCATATGAAATGATGGTCTTGAATATAATACTCAGGAATTAGTAGAGGAAGCAATGAACGCACTAGTACTTGGAGTGGTGGCGTAAATGGCTCTCTATGCATATTGAGTATATTGGAACTGAAAAAATTTCTCATACTCAGCCTGAGGGACCTACATCATGCTAAGAGCCAATGATGTTGGAACAGGTGTATCAATCATGGCGTTGTAGAAATCAACTGCGCCTAGTTAGGTTTGCTAAACTTGGGCTAGCAATTCTTAGACACATGATTGTTGTGCCCACATGTGAATAGTGGCATGGTCCCTTGTCAGATATGAGCAGACAACTACTACCAACACCATGGCCTCCCTAAATCTCTACCACATCCTCTACCACGGCCAGCAACAGCCATAGCCTAGTGCTTCATTAGATATATAGTAGTGGAAGTTAACGTAATTCCAATAAAGATGTAGAACTCTAGAAAAAGTCACAGACAAAGAAAGAACTAAGTCTGAATCACCACCAAGAATCTGACCATGAATATAAACTAAAGATGGGTTCAACCTAGACATAAATTTAGCAATTACTAGACCTTCATGATAGTCCTTTAACTTCTATGGATCCAGGACTAGAGGTTGTTGTAAATCTAACTCATCAAGAATACCTCTCAAAGAGGCATAATAATTGGCTACAGGTTTATCACCTTACTATAGTGTAAAGAGAGTTACTCGTAGAGTACAAATATCCTTGATATATTCTTCTCATGTCCATACATCTCTTTGAGGGAGAGCCATATTTGCTTAGCCATCTTTAAGAACATGACACCAAGTCACCAGCACTAACCTTCTCCGCCATACTATTCAATAACCATGACATAACACAACAGACATTAGCCAGCCAGTCTTCATTAGTAAGATCTTTGGAATTTAGAGGATCATTAGTCAAGTGCTACACCTTCCATTAGGCACCAATAAACAGTGTTGTGGGAACTATTTACTCAGCCTTGAGATGCCTACTAGACCACCGACTAAGACAGAGTCGATCACCGTACAACCAAGGAGCGATCACACCACCGACTAAATCACTAGCTAAAGAGGAGACAGCAACCAGACCACCAATCGGGAAAGAGATGATTACCGACTATTGATTCACTCGACAACCAATTAAGTAGAAGATGATTAAGCTAGCTACTACACCAAATATCTCCGATACCTTGCACCAAGAGACTATATGCAGCCAGGCCGACTGACATTCCTTGACATGCATGCACCGAATACTTACTCTAGCCCGACTAACTCCAAACTTAGTCATACATGCTAGAGTGCGATGTCAAGGGCCCTTCTCTCTTAGTCAGGTCCTTTCTCGGCAACGGACAAGCCACCCTAATATTCCGAGTCCATAAAACCTAAGTGGCAGTGGCCGATCCCAGCTATTCTAGTTGTCCCAACAGCAATCGTGGCAGATGATACGGGGGAAACCCCACCCCTGGGATCTCAAAGTTCTAAGAACTAAGAATGGATTGGTCAAGTCTATTTCAGGACAAGATGGAACCACATTCGGTTATTTCTAATGGAGTTTATGGTACCCCAGACATGTGTATGCATATATAGAACGATCGCCTCCACAACCCAGAAATAATAGAACCCGTACCACCTGAGTAATATGCTACCGAATCATTCGAAAGGACAACATTCATCTCAGGTTATTACCCCAAGGAACCTCATTAATCATTCAGCCCCACTAGCTAGGACTGATATTTTAGAACTCCCAGTTCTATCAACCATCATGCCAAAACATCTTCGATCCCCCGGATCCCGCCAGGCCAAACCTCCGGCTTCCAAGATCCCTATTTGGCTAAGCCTTTGGCCTTCTGGCTCTTTACCAGGAAAAACCTATGGCTTTCCGAGCTCCTAGCAAGCTTAACCTTCGGCCTTGAATCTCGTCCGGATAAACATTCAGATATTTGAACTACTATTTCATTGATCTCTGGCCAGGGTAAATCTGCTCGCATCCCTTCAGCCTAATAGGCACCGGCCTCTCGTAAACCCTAGTCCCGAAGGACTTCTAGACCTACTGAACCTAAACACTTGGAGTACTAGCCCAACCACTAACATCCTGTGAAGGCATTTCACCGCGAAGGACTGTCATCGCTCATTCTGATATGTCTCTCATCAACGGACAAATAGTCAAATCACATGATCGAAAGTAGATCTTAGCCATTAAAGAAGCGTGACCCCTATTTAGGCAATGACTCCCAGACATTAAGGCAGACGGCGAAAGGCACATAAGACAAAATCTCTCATGAATGAAAGGAGGGTATCCAAATAAAGGACGACTTCCTTCGTAAAGCCTTGACAAAGGCCAAAATCCAATCACTTCCTATCTGCCTACTGACATATCAAGACATTCCAAGAGTACCCTCGAAGCTTGAGTATAAAAGGACGTTCTCCAAGAATTCCCAGAAGTGTGCAAGAATACATACCTTCATGCACTCTCTATTATTATTCCACTATTTTATTATGGTCTGAGATATTGACTTGAGCGTCGGAGGGCCTTCGCCGGAGCCATCTCTGGTCAAGGCTTCTTTTGCTGGTGCAACCATCGGTGTCCCTTCTCGAGCTTACTCGGTGTTCGAGCAGATTCGATTCGGCACCATTAGATAGAGGAAGGGCCTACTATTTGCTTGTTGTTTGAGAAAGACCTTTAATGCAAGTTACATGCCACCGAAAGGTGCACACTCGATGCTCCAGCACCACCATTCCCACTAGGACAATCAACTGACCGGGAATCTAGGTCTAGGGGCCTAGGTTGATACTTGATACCATCCCACAAGGTAATCAATCTGACACTAGAACGACCCATCCAGCAAGTTCATGAGTTGACTGCCATTGTCCAAGTGATGCATCGTTCGGCGATGTTTGCAGCACCAGCAGTTGCACCGCAGCCAGAAGCAGATCAGCCATGCCACCTTAAACTCCCGCACCCTTGGAAATGGCATGCTTAGAACCACGACGACTCCCACTCCAACAAGACATCAAGCGGGAGGAACCTGCTCCTGTGGCACCGGAGAATCCCAGGCAAGCAAGGAGGCGCTCTGCTTCACCTCGATCGGACAAAGAGTCCACTCCACCCTATTCACCCTCACGACCTTCTGAAGCACACTCAGTCAGAGATGCTGAAATGGATCATAATTTCAAAAGATAGATCCATGCATTGAAGCATTGCGAGGCTTAGCACTGCCCAGAGATGAAGATCTCTATTTCACTAATGAACCACCTTTTGAAGCCCATATCATGCAAAAGCCCTGCCAAGACATTTCAAGATACCGTAGCTGGAGATAAACAATGGGTCAACTGACCCAGTGGACCATTTGCAAGGCTTCAAGACAATGATGCTCCTGCATGGAGCAACCGATGCAGTGCTATGCCATGCCTTCAAATCTTAAGAAATTGGCTAAATACTGGTATTCTAGCCTAAATAGGTAAGAGGGGATCCCATCCAGATATGATACTTTGACCGCTCCTAAATGCTCAGTCTTCTCTCTCATCGCTCTCAGCTCCAGCTACAATAGCCTACTCTTCCCACTAGCTTGAGCATTGGAGAGTCCCCCACTGGTTACCACCAGTCAAAGATATTTTTGCAGGTCCTTGTAACAGAGCACCCAAGACCCTCAGGCACTACTATAGCCTAGCAAAGGGTGATTTGTCAATAACAAACAATTTGAACGATTGGACCCACAAAAGACAGTGCCATTAAGCTTTACTGTAGTTGCCATTAGATTCTTTATCGAAGTGTCAGAACCAAGAGTCAAAAGTGTCAATAGTTATTTATTGTCATATTTGAGGATGCCATAATAGTCAAAGAAAGAGGATAGAAACAACCAAACAATGAAATCATGGGTAGTGTACCACTTTTGTGATTAATAGATAGCTAGATAACCTTTACACAGCATAGAAAAGATAACTATGCCATATAGAAAAAGAGGAGAGAAGATCAAGAAACAGGAAAAAAATCAAGAAATATCAAGAAGAGAGGTGGTGAGGAGGGAGGAGGTGGCGATAATGATTTGAGGTAGTAAAGATGGGTGGTAGCTAAGGTTATGGAACCTGATGCTCTAATACCATGTAGAAGTTGTAGAAAGTGAAACTCAAAAATTAATATTCCCTGTTAATGAGATCCCATCTCATTAAATAGATGGGGATGCATAGAATACAAATACATACTATATAGAGATACACTAAATATATCCTTTCTATATAGGGACTTACTAAATAAAGCATAATTCCAATAGTTTGCATGACTCCTTACATGTGAGACTTCGTGAGGATCAGATTAATTCCATGGGATGATAAGCCATCAACTTAAAATGACCAAGGGTGCCCCTACTTGCAAGTTGCAATGGCATTCTAACTTAATGGTGCAGAAGAGGAAGGCACATAATATGGCCATCCACTCTTGTAACTTGGATAGTTAAGCAGAAATGACACAAATAAATAAGGATTTCCATTTCATAAAGGAGGTGGTCAAAGTTAATTAATTATTCATTATGGTTCCAAGCAAGGTTTTAATTTCCATGGGATGGAGGTGTCCTAGTATCTCTGGAATGAGATGCCCCATTGTCGTGTCCCATTCCGACAACTATCCCGGTCATGCAATTGGTAAATATCCTCCATCTCCCTTGCCTTCTTTCCTTTATTTTCCTTCTTTGTGTTAACTTCCTTCTTTTCCTTCTTTTTCTGCCTTCCTTTTCTTTTTTATTTTTCTTATCCTTTCCTTTCTTTCCTTTTTTTCCTTTTTCTTCTTCTTCTTTCTTTTTCCTTTCTCCCTTCTTTCCATCCTTTCTTTTGTTCTTCATTCCTTTCTTTCATTTTTCTTCTCCATTCCTTTCTTTCTTTCATTTTTCTTCTTCCTTATTCCTTTCATTTTTTACCCTTCATCTTGCTTTCGTTCTTTCCTCTTTCTTCCTCTCTATGACATAAATGGGTTTCAAAGTCCTAGTCCTATCTCGGTACCATTTTCTTATAAGAACAAGACGAGATGGCCATAATGCCCCCCATCCCACTGGGACATAAAACCTGGTTCCAAGAGGGCCCTTTGATCATAACCAGAGAGGTTCTAATAGAAGTTACGACTCCACTCACAACTTTTAATTGCTAGCATTTTTCTTTAATATATTCTAATATCCTTTAAAATCTGAAAATAAATTTAAGTCCTTGTGTGATTACAAAATCCTGAACATCTACATCAAGTGTAGTGTTGTTCATACAAATATACACCAACTATCCTATCGCACATCTTTCAGCCACACTTTATTATGAAATGTTTGTTCAGCCTTCCCTTCACATAAAAAGAACTTGACACAAGGATTGATAGTGAAAAACTAATAACGTGTAGCTAAACTTACCATGGCAGTTTCTGGATCTTTTATTTAAATTGAAGGGACAAATTTAGTTTTCTGAAATTATATGCAAATTTGAGAATTTGGAAACCAAGCATCCTACTGCTACAAGACTTTGGTTTTCACTAAAGACTTAATAGATAAAAAAGAGAGGCTTATAAATGTTAATCTCGTTGAAGTTGATAAATCATTCTCTGGATTCATATGCCAATACGGGACAAAAATTGCTTTGCAAAAAGTAATGGTAGATGAGGTATAAAAGCCTTTCTATAACATCAGTAATTGTCATGTGTAGTCAGATTCATTTTATGACTATAAAGATGTTCTCAGGAAAAGAAAATGGATCTTACTTGTATGGGTACTTTGAACATCTGTCTAGGAATTAGTTCTTTCAGTTTCTGAGTCAGAGCCCTCCCTACTGCATATGCCTGGAAAAATACCCTCATGTTGAGATAAAAATTTAGTAGAAAAATAGAGCCACATCACATGTTGTTATAGTGACAGAAATGGAGTGCATTTTGATTAGAAAAATACAATCAGAGTAGAACTAAAAAGAATATTCGCAATATCCCCAAATTTTGTAACATATTATGTGTAACTATTTGAATAAATAAGCTAGATATGTTATTGAATATAGCAGCATGTGTGTGGATGTGATTCATTTAGAAGCGAATAATTTAATGCAGGGTTTTTGCAGGGAATACCTAAGAGACATTAAGGATTAAATGAAAATTGTTTACCTGCCATTAAGTATAAACTGAATAAGTGCAAGGATCAGGCTGTAATTCTCTAATAGTGAGCTACCATCCTGCACTTGCTAATAAACTGCCACAATGTGCTTGTTAATAGCTGCCACCATTCGAGGCAGTTTGGGGCGGTTTGGCTAACCATGGTGATACCATTGTACCAAGGTTTAAAATCCCATGGGACAAAGGTGCCCTGGTTTCTCCATGGAACAAGATGCACCACTGTCCCGTCCCGTCCCGTCCCAATAGCAGTCCCAGACTCCCAGTCATGTATCTCGTTAGATATCCATCATCTCTCTCACCTTCTTTCCTTTTTTTTTTTTTTTCTTCTCTTTTCCCTTTTTTTCCTTCTTTTCTTTCTTTCTTTACATTCCTCTCTTTTTTTCTCTTTTTCTTCTCCCTTCCTTTCTTTTTTCAAGGTTTTGTCCCAATCGGATGGGGGGCGTCCTGGCCATCTCATCTCATTCCTATGTGAAAATGAGACCAGGATGGGGTCAGGACTTCAAAACCCATTCATGTGGGGAGAGAGGAAGAAAGAGGAAAGCATGAAAGCAAGATGAAAGGTCAAAAGTGAAAGGAATAAGGAAAAAGAAAAATGAAAGAAAGAAAAGAATGGAGAAAAAAGAAAGGAAAGAAAGGAGAGAGGAAAGAGAGAAGAAAAAGGAAAAAAAAAAAAAAAGAAAGGATAAGAAAATAAAAGAAAGGAAAGGAAAGGAAAGAAAGGAAGATAGAAGAAAAAGAAAGAAAAGAAGGAAGTTTAGAAGAAAAAGAAAAGAAAGAAGGTGAGAGAGACAAAGGATATCTACCAAATGCATAACCAAGACAATTGTCAGGATGGAACGGGATAATGGGGTGTCCCGTTCCTTAGAGATATCGGGACGCATCCATCCACGGAATTTAAGATCTTGCTTTTTTTATTTTTCTTCATCTTTCCTTTCACCTTTTCCTTTTTTTTCATCTTTTCTTCCTTCCTTCTTTCCTCTTTTTTCCTCTCCCCGCGTGGATGGATTTCGGAGTCCTGAACTTGTCCCGGTCCCGTTTTCTCACAGGAATGGGATGGGACGACCGGACCACCCCCCATCCTACCGGGATGCAAAACCTTGCATTGTACAATCATCTAGAAAGCCAATAACAAATAGTTGGGAAAGGCTCAACCGCTCAAGGATTATGGCTATATGCACCATTATAAAGATTTTTTTAGTCATCCATAAAAATATTAAACTGCACTAACGTGATCGTAAGTCTTTAAATACAATGTCAATTATGTAAATGAAGCAAATAATTAAATCACCTTATCCTTGTGGACAATTGTTGCCAATGGTTCAACAGGCTCACCATTGATGTGGATGTCAAGCTTCACCAATTCACTTTCCCTATAACTGTCCATTGAACAAAAGTTTCAATTAGTCAAATAGAAAGCCTCCAGGCAGGTCTAATATATAAACAAAATCAGTTCATAAACTTCAGTTCATTCCCAACTTTTAGCTGAAATAAAAGTATTTATATTTCCACACCCTATCAACTACTGTGACTGAGTGAAATTTTTTTCCAAAGCACTATGCTTCATATCATCGAAAACTTCCCACAGAAAAAAGTTGCACATCATCACATACACCATTAGTGCAGTTTGGCCCAAAGGCATAAAATGACTACTAGAAAGACCATTATATAATATGCTAATAAGGAACACAAATCACAATATTATTGCTTAATCTCCCACTCTAATGGCAAACAAAAGTAACAAATCAGATAGCATGAGATTAACAAGAGAATATGAATCCGTAGATTCCTAGGAATCGAACATCGTGAACTAATTCCACACAAAAAAGTAAGATATTCTGCCATAAAATTAACATGATGAAATTAAATTCTGTTATATATCTAAAGGTAATGGCAAACAACTACATTATTCATAGCACATCCACTACTGTCTCCGCTCTTAGTAGTTAATTATTCTTAAAGATCAATTTCTTGAGGAATAGGACTACATAATCACTAGTAGCTCATGGCTTATCTAGAATCAGAAATAGTATAAAAAAATATTTACCTAGTTGACAAAAAACGAAGTGAGTTATTTAATTTACAAACATGACTACAGGGAGATAAGGAGTTCAGAATGTTGTACAATTATGCAAAAAATATAAAGGTGCAATGAGGCTAGTTGTAAGGATAGGAATGCTGGAAGGAACATATTGTAGAACTAGAAAGTGAGCATTAAAGGAGGCATGATGAGTGAGAGTTGCCACCAAGGTTTTAAATCCCATGGGACAGGATTGTCCTGGGTTTCATGGAATGGGATGCATTGGCATCCCGTCCCGTCTCGACACTCGAGACAGGGAATGTCCCAAGGTGTCTCGATTGGGATGCTGGTAGGACGTCCTGTCCCAACACATGGGATGGTATCCCGTCCCGGTGTCCCATGAGACATCCCGTCAGGATCGGAATCCTTGGTTGCTACTATGCAAAGCAAAAATGATGGAAGGCTGATTAAGATGGAGAACGTGCACACCTAAAACATGAAAAAACCCCAACAAAAAGAGGTGCTCAAACACGTGAAGTATTTAGAAAGAGAATGAACTAAATTAACATGGAAGTTGGAAGAAAGGATCTAAAGTAGTTTCCAATGGTATAATAGGTGGCCCTTAACAGGAAAGGTCTTAAGGATGATGAAAATAAGGACGTCTGATGGTCATGCACATGGCATGGACAAGGGATAAAAAGATAAAATGACAATACTTGAAAGCAAATTACAATGAAAGAAATGTAAAGATCAAAAAGAAAGAGCCTACAAATATGCTCCAGTATCTACCTAATTCTGATGAAATTCATATGGGTTAAATGGCATGATAATTGAAAAATAATGATTGATACAAATTTTGCCCTATTATTAGCTGTATTATGCTTGCAGTTTATCTCTTTGAACTTGTTGTGGCTGATATCTAGCCTGTCGTCAAAGTATGCTGGAGAAAAAGTGCTTGCGGGCTGTTTCTGGGAAAAGACCCCACTGGAGATAGTTCCAGGGGAGCCACTCCGGTAGACAAGGCGATACCAGACAACAGGGAAAGAAAGTATGATGGAGTGGAGGGTGGTGAGTGTGTCCAGATCTTTCTCTTGTTTCTCTTTCTTCCTTTATATCCTAGATTCTCAAGGCTATGCGGGGATGGAGAATGGGTTAGTGGAACCTGGTTGGTTGTCCAATCATGTCAGGTGCAAATCACATCAAGTGAGTGTGGAAAGCCATGCCACTTGTTTGTTCCTTCGATGATGAGTTCCTTATCTCATCTGGTCATCAGCCGCTTCCATTAACTATTATTAGGAGGCAAGGATCGCTGAACCAGTACCGGGACCCAAGGATTTAGGTCCCGACGGGACATCCCACGGGACACGGGACAGGGTATTATCTCATGTGTCGGGACATGACATCCCGCCAGTGTCCCAATCGGGACACCTTCGGACAGGATGCCGACGCGTCCCGTTCCAGGAAAAAACCGGGACAGCCATGTCCTATGGGATTTAAAACCTTGTCGGGACCCATACCGGTCAGCTACCGGTATGCTACGGTACGGTCCGTATCGTACCATACCAGTACGTGTACCGAGGCTGAAAAAATGATAAAAAATTCTCTTCCTCCCTCTCAAGCAAAGATTATTAAACAGACCCGAACCGAGCCCAAACCGAGCCCGAACTGGACTGAACCGGGCAGTACGGTACAGTATGCTACAGTACCATACCGTACCATACGGTACAGTATTCTAGCAGTCTTTTCTTTTATTTTGGTATTTAGGATCCTTCATTCTGTTTCCTCCATTTTCTATCTCCTTCCATCATCCTTTCTTATTCTTTTTTTTTTCACCTTAGTTTAGCTTCTTCAGGAAGCTTGTTCCCGGGAGCATCTTCTCTCCTTTTCTCGCCGATTATTTTTTATTTTCTTTAATTTTGATCTTAAGAATGGAGACGTCCTTTAATCTACAGGTTCCTGGCCCTTGGATGAGGGCTAGGCTAAACCCGCAACCCTGGCTGTAGCCTTGGCCTCAGCCAGGGTGGTGTCCTCAACTGAGGCTCCCTCTATCGTCCCAGAGTCAAGGAGCACCAAGCCGGGGGGATTCCTCCTAGGAGATGTTTGATCTGAACTATTCAAGACGATCCTAGAGGGCAAGTAGAGCATACAGACTGGGGCCTGAGTCCATGGGGGACTTTGCAACGAACAATGACCTCGCCCCCGACATTGAGTGAGGAAGAGGGGGCGACATGAGGCTCTTCTTCTCTACGACATTTCCGGCATGGATGTGCTTCTATCCAATAAGACCCTTTCTCAACTGGGTCTATGTCGATTGCAGCCACGAGGTGCAAGTAGAGCATGGTCATTTCATCCCTTGTCTTCCATGCCAGTTTATTTGTCTATGTATAATAATTGCATTTCTTTTTTCCTGCAGGAATGGATCTTACTGAAATCAAAAAGCTGAAATGGAAGGCTTTCTCCAAGGTGCTAACTCCCCTCTCAGTGAGGCAAAGGACTAAGCTTAGCTCCCGCAAGGCGTCAGCGGGAGGTTTCACATCTGGAGGGACCATGCAGGCCAAGGGCAGCATTCCATCTGCCGCCCCATCGGACCCTGTCGGGGTTTTAGTGGACACCCCCAGTTCAATCCTTGGGTCCGAGGGACAAGGGCTGCCAGTCACACCTGGCCCAAGTATCAGCAACTGGACCACTGCCTTGGGGGCCTTCAAGAGCATCTCTTTCCTGCGGATGTGAAAAAGTATGTCCATAGGCAAGCCACTCACCAGCCTCAGAATGTCGTAATGGCCTATCTCGAGGTGAGCAGGAGCCAGATTCTACTACCACTTTTGAGTCCATTGATCATTTTGCTAACACTTTTCCACTCTTCTTTTTCAGCTAAGTCATTTGTTAATGACTACACCCAAATATGGACATATGTTTCGAAATTGGAGAAGGAAAAACTAGCTCTCAGTATTTCCAAGTCCTCTCTTGAGTCCGAGAAGTCCGTCAAAACTGATGTGCCTGACTGAATTAACTTTTAGCAGAGGAGAGGAGGAAGGCAAAGGATAAGAAGCTGCAAGATATGCTTGCTAGCATGCACGGGGAATTATCTAAGGCCCGACACCAGTTGGACATAGTGCCCACGAGAGTGTCGAGGCGTATAAGAATTCAGAAGAATGCGCTGATGCCAAGAGGGACTACGCTGCTACTTGCTATCATTTCGGCAAGGATGAGGTTCGGGAAAAGGTGTTGCTGAAGTATCCAACCCTTCGACTGGATTTTTTAAATGAGAGGTCTGACAACGATGATGACACCGAGGCCCCCTAACCCCTACAAACTCTCCTGGTGATCTGCCCCCAACTACTTGAAAAGTTCATGCCTTTTGTCAATGGTGTCAGTTTGCCCTGGGCAAACCATTTTTATAACTGGCCTAGGGTTTTTCTTTAAATGAAACTTGTTCCTTTAATTTTATTACTACAATTTATGCTTTCTATGGCTTAAAGTTTTGCTTGAAACCTCGCATACATATTTATCAATACTTTTACTTAAAAATACTATGACTGTCCAGTAGATCCTTTAAACTCTAGCATCATTATTCTATCTCTAAAATCATGCAATTAAGTCATTTAGGCTTCCCCTACTGGTTTTAGATGTTGCAACTTGCAAGGCAAAAGATAAGGGCCCCTATAAAGGGTTAAAAATTTGATTAGTAACAACAATTTTCATGACCTGTGTAGACTAGGCCGAGGGTCGAGAGTCTATATAATTAGCCCCTGTCCTGTACCGGGTCTTTACAGTTATCCCAGCCAGTGAGCGGACGAGAGCTCACCCCTGTTGTTAAGCTGGGACTTCGTAGTTAGCCCAACATTTGTCCAAGGGTTGGAGGTCTGCATAGTTAGGCCCCGGTCCTGTACCGGGTCTATACAATTATCTAGCGCGATGAGTGAACGAGGGCTAACCCCCATCATTAAGCAGAGACTTCATAGTTAGCCCAACATTTGGCTGAGTCAGGGGTCTGCATAGTTAGCCCCTGGCCTGAGTCCTTACAGTTATCGTAGCCGGTAAGTGGACAAGGGCTCCACTCCCGTCGTTGAGCCAGGACTTCGTAGTTAGCCGACATTTGGCCAAGGGTCGGAGTCTATACATAGTTAGCCCCGACCCTATAACGGGTCTTTACAGTTATCCCAGTCGACGAGTGGATGAGGGCTCACCCCCCGTCATTGAGTCGAGATTTCATAGTAACCCATCCTTTGGCCGAGGGTCGAGGGTCAACATAGTTAGCCCCCGACACTATCCAGATCTTTACAATTATCCGAGCCGGCGAGCGCGGACGAGGGCTCATCCCCCATTGTTGAGCCAAGACTTCGTAGTTGGCTCAATATTTGGCATCCGATTTTTCTTAGCATGCACTTCGATCGTTAGAACGACATTAGATTTCTCTGCGCTCACTTTTCCTATCCCTTCATTTCTCCTTTTAAGGGTGCATAAGGGGTTCTCTATTTATTCCATAAGGCATACCCCATGATGGGACCTTTCCTTTAAGACAGGGAACGAGTAATATGCTTGTTTGTCCAGGGCCTCCAGGCAATAGCATTCAATAAGAATAAGTAATACAAATTCCAGGGGAAGGAGTTACCCAGAGGGGGTTAATGCGCCTCAACACCCCTTCTAAAGGTGCTAGACCTCCAGGAAGGAGACACGTTCTCCGATCATGGTGCTTGGGTATCAGCAAGGACACACATTTTACAATGGTAAGATGAGAGTGCATCTAGCTAACACCTGGTTTTCATAAAGTGGAGGACCGCCAAGATGAACAATGCATACTTCCCATCTTTTAGGTCGCGTGGAGAAAATATGGTTGCTGTCTAGGCAGGAGACCGAGGTGCGCTAAGCTTATTATCCCTTTTTTCCTGGAGGCTTTTTCTTTAGATCCATATTCTAATGTAAGAAGCATGGTAGCAGATGCTTACCCTGGAATGGAAGGTGTTGGAAATGATCAGTGGCCCGGCACATTGTTGCTTCCCCACTAGCGGGGGATGAGACTTTGGGGAGGTCCCGATCCCGCACCTCACCTCCCAATTCTCCTTCATCACCCAGTGTCAAAAGGATCAGGGTGTGAGGGAGGCAGGGGCGTGAGGTCACTTCTGAGGTCTTCACCCTCTTCACCTCCTCACTCATCAGTGCCTCTTGGTTGCCACCAAGTATCCAAGAGGCGGGAGGGGCACTGGCCGCTTTAGCATGATCAAAGAGCTTTGGCTCCTCGAGATGGAGCCCTTGCTGCTTCTAGCTACAAAGTAAGCATCATCAGGCAGACGCAACCTCTATAGTCTTCTCACGATCTTTGTAGATTTCTTAGTCATTGTTCATGAAAAATCCCGATTGTCACACCTTGTATTTATATATACATATATATACATATTTTTTTTTTATTCGGGGATTCATTTCCCATTGGTCTTTGGTAATACCCCCTTGAAGTGTTGTATTTACATACAAAATGAACAGAACTAGTGAGGGGAAGGATTACATAACTGATAATCGTTCAAAAGTTCTTGGAGTTCCACGGACAGGAGAGAGGCGTCCCATCCAGTTGCACCAAGCGATAAGTCCCTGATCGTATCCATCTTCTAGCTTGTATGGTCCCTCCCAATTCGGGGAAACTTTCCTTGGGTGGTCGGCTAGGACACCTCGATTCATCGAAGCTCGAGGTCTCCAACTTGAAAGAATTTATTTCGGACCCGAGCTCATGGTATCTGGCAACCTTATGGCAATAGGCTACCATCCTTTAGCTTGCTCTCAGGCCTCTTCTAGAAGGTCTAAGTTCATTCACAGGCACTCCAAGTTGTCATCGTCTTGATAATTCTCAACTCGGAAGGAAGGTAAATCCAATTCTATAGGGATCACGGCTTCAGTCTCGAAGGCGAGATTGAAAGGAGTTTCGCCGTCGGGATTCACCGTGTGGTACGGTAAGCCTATAAAAGATGGGGCAGTTCGTCCAGCCATGATCCCTTAGCACGGTAAAGTCGGGTCTTCAATCCCGCAAGAGGTTCTGTTAGTGATTTCAGCCTTTCCATTAGCTTGGGGGTGGCTTGCAAAAGTGAAATGATGCTTTATGTCCAAGTCGTCACAAAATTCGGCCAAACTTGAAGCAACTAAACTGTCGACCATTGTCTATAATAATGACCCGAGGGAGCCATCACGACAAATAAAGAATTTCCATATAAAATCCTTGACTCATGCCTTGGTGATTTTTGCCAGTGGTTCGTACTCGACCCATTTTGTGAAGTAATCAATGGCTACTAACAAGAATCTTCGCTGCCCAAAGCCAGTAGAACGAACCAGTATATCTATCCCTACTGTACAAAAGGCCATGAAAGCGCAACTGGAGTCAATGGGGCAGCTGACCGCAACTTTATATTAGAGTTGCTGACAGCAATCACATTTCTTAACATAACTCATAGCATCTGATGTATAGTCGACCAATAGTAACCCTATTTGAGTATCTTGTGTAGAAAGGGATTTTTGCCAGTGGTTCGTACTCGACCCATTTTGTGAAGTAATCAATGGCTACTAACAAGAATCTTCGCTGCCACAAAGCCGGTAGAACGAACCGGTATATCCATCCCCTACTGTACAAAAGGCCACGAAAGCGCAAATGGAGTCAATGGGGCAGCTGACCGCAACTTTATATTAGAGTATTGCTGACGCAATCACATTTCTTAACATAACTCATAGCATCTTGATGTATAGTCAACCAATAGTAACCCTATTTGAGTATCTTGTAAGAAAGGGATTTGCCCCCAAATGGCTCCCACAATCCTTCATGGACTTCCTGGAGGGCGTACTCTGCTTCTGGGATGCGGACACCTCAATAAGGGCAAAGTAAAAGATCTTTTATACAATTTACCTTCATAGAGGACATATTGAGAGGCCTTATGTTTCAACTTCCTAGATTCTTTTGTCAACAAGAAGGGCCCCATCATGAAATGTTGACTTGGTCTTGATTTTGATAATTGACAAATACTTAAGTATATATGAGTACTAATTGTATGTTTTAGTGTGTTATCAATTAAGTACTCATATCAGTTGAAAGAACAAAATGCCTGTATTTCAATTGAAGAAGTCCTCAAATTCATGGAATTTCAAGTTATATGGGCTTTGGAACATAAGGAAGATCTTGAAGAGCTCAAAATTTTAATTTGGACAAGTTTTGGAGCTTGACACACACTTTGGAGTTGGCCTGAGACAAAGAAAGCTGAATTTTAGCCAAGTACGACTCAAGTGTCGACCAAGTGTCGACTCATAGAAGTGTCGACTCACATAAGTGTCGACTCACAGAAGTGTCGACTCATGAACAAATCCAAGTGTCGACACTTGGTGTAATGGCTAATTTTCAGAAGTGCAGAATTGATTCCAACTTGCTTCAAAAAGGCTAGTTTTCATCCCCAACGGTCATAAATGGTCATCTATGGTTTGGAGAGCTATATAAACACCAAATCAAATGGGAAAAGCAATCCTTTGGTGAGATCATTTAATATCCTTCAAGAATTCAAGAGTGAGTGGTTCAAGCCTTCAAGCTTCCAAAGAAAAAGAGTTGATCCAAGTCCACAACATCAAGCTTCATTCAAAGGCTTCAACAAATTGAAGATAAGCTTCTTCAACATCATCCAAGGGCTTCAAAGAGATACTTTATTTTAGAAAGCTTTATTGTATTTTTACTCATTCTTACATTGTTGTATCAAGGTTTTTGGTGAGCCTTGGAAGACCAAATAGGTGGTGATCTCGTAAAACCAACATAGGTTGTTGATGAGCCCGTAAAATCATCGGAGGTTGTTGGTTAGCCTAAGTTATAAACAAAAACAGGGGTTTTGATTGTGAGCCCGGGAAAATAAAGTTGGGTTGTGATTAATGAGCCAGGAAAAACTAATCGACTGTAATCTTGGTGATTATAGTGAAATACCCAAGGAAAATTTGAGTGGATGTAGGTGCCTTGGAGGCACCGAACCACTATAATTCTTGTGTTTGTAATTGCTTTTATTTATTGCTTATTTACTCTTGCATTTACTTGTCAATTCATTGCATATTTTTATAAGCACAAACACTTTAGCAAAAATAAGTACTTATTTGAATTGGCATATACTTATTTTATATCCATTGAAATAGTTCAAATAATTTTAAAACCCAATTCATCCCCCTCTCTTGGGTTGCATCATCACTGGGCAACATGAAGGCAGTTGATCAAAAGGGTCGATCCAACAAGGTTCAGGGTCGAGCTGCAATACCAGGTTGGCTCTTCAATACTAGGCTTATTATTACTTCAAAAAAGACCTGAAAGCAAGGCCAAATGGCATGCTTGTCGTCAATTGGAGAGAGCATCAGCTTGGACATTCTCTGCCTGAGAATCTGTTGAATGTCAAAAATACAAAAGGCCTTAATCAGGTCCTTGACCTTCAACAAGTATCTCTTCATATTTCCTCTGAGTTCTATTCCAAACCACATGTCCCATGATGAGCTACGAGTCGCTGCAGCTCTTCAGATGCTGCACGCCCCAACCTTTAGATATCTTAAGACATGATATCAAGGCCTCATACTCTGCTCGTTATTGGAGGGGAATGCAAAGCGAAGGGCGTATTGAAGAACATCCCTTCAGGGCTAATAAGGATTAAATCCAGCAACTGAGCTATCGCATTCACGAACCATCAACATACAGCACCCACTGGCTTCCCGGGGCTTCCATAATTGATCCGTCAACTTCCTCAGATCCTAATCCGGGATGGTGCACTTAATTATAAAGTATGCCAAACCGAGCCTTGATGGAAGGTCGAGGCCAAAAGACAAGGTCAAACTGCATAAGTTCGGTGCCTATTTGGCGTCCAACCCATGACATCCGGCTTATACAAGGCGATCTGCAGGGATTGATCAGTCAGGACTATAATAGTAGGGCCTAAAAATACGACTGAAGTTTCTTGGTCGAAAACCAAGAGGGCGAAGATTAACTTTCCCAAACAAGGGGTATCGAACTTCTGCATTCTATAGTACTGTACTGATAATAAACTGGCCATTGTATTTGACCCTCTTCTCAAATTACAATAGATCCAACGGAGATCGGAAAGGCCACTAGATACAAAATACTCTTTACCTTCTTCTGCTCACTAAGTGGAGTGCTGAGATAGGCCTTAAGCTCCTCAAACGCTCTCTGGCATTCGTGGTCTATTAAAGTCCTTCGACTTCTTCGATGTTTGGAAAAATGATAGACACCGCTCAATTGATCTGGAAAAAAATCGGTTAAGGGCAGCTACCTCTCGATAAGTCTTTGCACATCCTAAACCGTCTTCGAAGTGACTATCTGTCTCACACTTGGAATCTTTTCTGGGTTAGCTTTAAATTTCCCAATGCGAAACATGAATCCGAGAAATTTATTTAGAAGTCACTCCAAAGGTGCACTTGGAAGTATTCAATTTGATTGAGTATCTTGCAGAGTAGCAAAAGTTTCCTCCAAGTCGTTGATATGATCCTTGGACGTGTGGCTCTTCACGAGCATACATCAACGTAGACCTCCATATTACACCCAATCTGCTCTTGGAACACTTTGTTCACCAATCACTGGTAATCACCCCCGCATTCTTAAAACGAAGGGATTTGATTAATAAATGCAGTCTTCTCCCTTCTAGCGCCATGCGAATTGAGTTATCCAGAAAAGGCATCCATGAGCGAGAGAAGCTCATGTCCAGCAGTGGCGTCCACCAATTGATCAAATCCAGGGAAGAGGGTAGCTATCTTTAACCAAGCCTTATTCAAATCGATGAAATCAATGCACATCCACCACCTTCCAGTAGCTTTCTTCACCAAGCCAAACATTGGCCAACCACTCAAGGTTAGTGGACTTCTTTAATAAACCTCCGTGCTAGTAAGCTTGAACACCTCCGCAATAGCTTTCTACCGCTCAAGGACAATTTCTCTTTTGCTTAACTGGTCGATGAAAAGGATCCCCTCCCAGTTAATGCATCATAACCTCGGAGCTGATCCCAGGCACATCTATAGGGGACCAAGCGAAAACGTCAGCATCCCTTCTTAGAAATTCTATAAGTGACCGAGTTGAGGCTTCACCCAGCTTCGAACCAACATAGACAACACGTTGAGGGTCACTATTTTATAGCAGGACAGTCACCAAGTCCTCCATGGGCTCACCCTGCTCCTCCGTTAACTCATCACGAGTATCCAAGCCTTCAACAAGAATGGCAGTGGTTGCTCGAGGTGGCAAAGAGAGCATATGCAGTGCTTTGCCAGCGTTTGGTTCCCACGGACTTCTCCAACCCCCGGTGCCATAAAAAATTTCATAAGCAAATAATAAGTTGAGACAATCACACGAAGGGCATTCAATCCTGGTTAGCCGAGTATGGCATTGTATGCCGAAGGCCCTTCATAATCGTGAAGGTCAGATGCACCAGCGATCGTCAAGGTGGTTGCCCAGCTATTACGGGTAAAACAATTATCCCTTCAACATGCACTGGCTCCCCAGAAAAGCCTAATAATAATCCACACATTTCTCCCAGAAGAGTTGGCGAAATGTCCATTTTCAAGATCGCATCATAAAACAAGACATCCACAGAGCTTCAATTGTCAACAAGCACACGATCTACATTATAATTAGCAATATTTAAAGTGACAACCATAGGGTTGTTATGGAGATACTGTATCCCTTCTGCATCAGCCCAGGTGAAGGTAATGATCTTGGCAGCTTCTACGATCCTCCAATTCTTACTAATGGCGGCCTGCACCGACCCGCTGACAATAATACTAACATTGCCAGAGGCAGGCCAGTTGGTCGGCGCTTCAGGTCTTGGAGGTAGTTCCGGCAAACACGGCAAGGCCTCTACGGGGTTGCGCCTCCTATCGACCTTGTATGAATTTACCCAATTTACCATGCCAAACTAATTCTTCTATCTCATACCGCAACTAAAGGCAATCCTCGGTATCTTGCCCGTGGTCGCGGTGGTAGAAACAATATTTACATAGATCCCGGTATCCCGACGGCGTCCGCATCTTTCTTGCCTTTGGCAGTTGTTCTCAAACTTGCATCAGGACCTTAGTCCCAGGGTTATTCAAAGGAGTGTAATAGTCATACCTCCTGGGTGGTGGGGCACTCACTCGCTCTTGGTGATTCAGGTAGCATTGAATCCGAGAAGGCCTTCGGCATCGCAGTGAGCAACTCCAACACCGCCCCTTCCCTCAGTCATCCATTCTTGGCAAGGACTCATGGTCCAAGGGTTGCTTCCTAGGTACCGAGGGAGGAGGCTGAAAGTGGAGCGAGCAAAAGCTCAACCAAAGCAGCTGTTGGGGCATGAGCACCAGATGTCACGACACTAGGAGGAATGACCTGATGCGTATGAGCATCATATCCCTCTTCATCCCGGGCATATTTCTCAGCACCTACAAGCATCTCGAAAAAACTTGCAGATGGTCTCTTCTCCAAAAATAAAAGGGACATTGCAAAAGGCCGCTCTTCAGGATGGTCATAGCAACATAATGGTCTAAATTATGGACTTCGGGATCTACCTCCTTGAACTGACTCACATAAGCACGAGAGACTCTCCATCCCTCTATTTTATATGGATTAAGGAGTCGAAGCTTTACCGCAATCTTTTGTTATTGGCAACCTGAGAGATGAATGACCGACTTAACTGGTCGAAGGAGTGAACCGAACTCAGTTGAAGACTAGAATACCAGTATCGTGCCAATTTACACAAGATAGAAGGGAAAGCACGGCATAACACTCCATCCGTGGTCCCATGTAGAAGAATCAGGGCCTTGAACCTCACCAAATGATCCATCGAATCAGTAGATCCATCATAGATATCAAGTTGCGGCATTTTGAAATGTTTGGGCAATGGCTCGGCCATAAGCAAGCATCAAACGATGGGTCGGTAACGAGTCCGAGGCCTTCGTCCCAAGATGGGGCCAGGCCTTGCATAGTCTCGATATGCCAATCCAAGCATTGCTGAACCGGTACCGGGTCCCGTACCGATCAGCGACTAATACGGTACGGACCGTACCATACTAGTACATGTACCGGTCCTGGTGAATTGAGAAAAAATTATCTTGCTCTCCCTTTCAAGTGAGGATCACTGAACCGGATCCGAACGGGGCCGAACTAGCCCAAATCGGATCAAACCAACCCGTACCATACCAAACCGACCTGTACCGTACCGAACCAACCCATAGTAATCCAGTTCATATCAATATTTATGGTTCGGGTCCCGAACCATTTTGTAGGACTAAACCGTACCGGTTCTTAGCCGGTACATTATAGTACTCCCCGAACCAGGAAGTTCAGGATCGAAAACACTGCACCAATCCAATTCCTGGAACCTTCGATCGACTTCAGCCTCCGTAGCCGCCCATACTTCAAAGTATCATGGAGGTGACGGAGCTAGGGTCGACCCTTCATCAGACTATGGTGAGCAGCACCGCCCCCTCTTCAACCCGGGACTCGAGGGTGCACCAAGATGGAGAAGCTCCTCCCATTCAAGACTTTGGGGAAGCAAAAGTTGTCGTCATTCCCTTCA
This sequence comes from Areca catechu, assembly GCA_021397845.1. Lineage (NCBI taxonomy): Eukaryota > Viridiplantae > Streptophyta > Magnoliopsida > Arecales > Arecaceae > Areca > Areca catechu. Next base: position 30,091,733 of record CM038042.1, on the reverse strand, counting down.
CTCAGCCCTTAGCAGTGCTGGAGTTTGAGGTGAAACTGCTCGGCCCGCCTCCGACAGTGTGGCTGTTGGTGGGGCCACGAACATCGCCAGGTGTTGGATTGCTCGAACAGTAGCCGCCAATGCCTCGACTTGTTGGGCTGGCTACTCTAGGCAATCAAGTTGGCCCTCTTGGTGACTAGTTCTGGCTTGATGCTCCAGAATAGTATTCCGTGCAGGTCACGCGACCTACCGAGAAGAGGTAGCGCCGGAGCACCGGGTTGACATACCTTTGGATAGCATGGCACCCCACACAACATTTCTCCCTGTGAAAAAGGCGTTACAAAGGTAAACCTTTAGGTTACAACCAGGAATTTCAGAACCATCCCGAACCATCCGGTTTGAGGCATACCACACCATACCACCAAGAACCAGTACAGTTCAGCCTAAAAAATGCTTTGGGATCCAAACCATAAAAAATGACAAACTAGACCAGTACGGGTCAGTTCAGTACGGTACAGGTCAGTTCAGTATGGTACGGCCTAGTTCAATCCGATTCAAGCTTGATTCGGGTCCAGTTTAGCGATCCTTGCTTGAGAGGGGGAAGGAAGATAGTTTTTAAAATTTCACCAAGATCAGTACATGTATCAGTACAGTATAGTACCGTATAGTACCGTACCATATCGATCACTGATCGATATGGGTCTCAGTACCGGTTCAGCAATCCTTGCCCTTCCTCTATCTGTTATGACTATATCCGGCCTATTGTCTGAGTATGCTGGAGAAGAGGTGCTTGCGGGCTGTTTTTGGGAAAAGACCCCACTGGAGAGTTCTGGGGGAGCCACTCTGATGGACAAAGCGATACTAGACAACAGGGAAAGAAAGTGCGGAGTGGAGGGTGGTGAGTGTGTCCAAATCTTTTTCTTGTTTCTCTTTCTCTCCTTTATATCCTAGATTCTTAGGACGACGTGGGGATGGAGAAGGGGTTAGTGGAACCTGGTTGGTTGTCCAATCATGTCAGGTGCAAATCACATCAAGTGACTCATGGAAAGCCATGCTGCTTTGTTCCTTCGATGATGAGTTCCTTGTCTCATCTAGTCATCGGCCACTTCCATTAACTATTATTTGGAAGGTTGCCCGGAAAGGATCGCATCTTTATTAGTGTATCTGTCAGAGATCATAGGAGATGATCATTAGATCACATTCCTGGCTTGGTAAGGATATGGATTGGATAGCCCTCGTTAAAGGGTTTCAGTATGCTACGCCCTGAGGTGTTAGTTCACCTGCTGGAAGTTACAAACAAGGGTCGGGTCACCGCCACCTCGCTAATGGTCTGATTGGCCGAGGGTCGGCTATATCAAGGAGTTGGTAAACTAGGACCCACCCGGGTTAGGTTTCAAGAGGGTATGTGTTCCCCGAGAGTTGGCCCAATAACTCTAGATACAAGCATGAGTCACATGTGACAGTACGCCACTATGGATAGAGCCAAGGTCCGGTATAACTGAGCATTGAGTTGCAAAGAAATGGTAGTTAGGATCCGATCGAAAACAAGGGGCAGGAGGGTCCATTCATTTCAACTACTTTGGGTGTTGGAGATGCATGAATTGTATAGAGATGTTTTGGCCGACTCCTACCTACCATGCCTATCTAAATTTATGGTGTCGGGGCTATTTCTGATGACGGGAGGTGGAGTAGCTTTCTTTAGGGAGGCGGACACAAAAAGGGCTCGACGCTACCCTACTCTCTCGAGGGCCAGACCTGTGTGTCCTCAGGCCACCGAGAAGAAGAGGGAGGGAAGGTTTTTCCCCCCATCAGAACTTATTTCCCTTTTCCTTACTACGGATTTCCTGAGTCTATTTGTTCTTTCGTCATGAAGCTTCCATTTTAATCTAATTTACATCTTCCATATACACATGAGATTTATTTGCATACAATATTCTAGTTCTTTCTTGCCCTTAATATCAAGCCTTACCAGTAGTGAATTTCCTTTTCTGCTTAGTCCTTACCTGGTTCTAGAAAGAACAACATACTCTTACAGATGCAGATTTGCATTTGTTGTAATGCTCTATGAGTAATATATAAATGTATTGTTCAAAGAAACATTTTATGCACCAACATGCACCGGCTGGTACAGGGAGTACTGCACAAATCCAGTATGACACCAATATCATATGGGTGCTTGGTTCACCCACATTCCTACACGTGGTACAAGTATTGTGCCAGCTACAACAACATACCATGTCCATGTGTACATGGGGGCATACTGTATCACCCCATATTATGCAAGTAAGGTACTAGTATGGGCTCCAATACCTATTGCTTCGAAGAACTATTGGCATAACTTACAAATAACAATTCCTCTTATAGAACATCAACCAATATTGAACAATCTTGCCTGGCAGTACAGAATAATATATTTATGTCCTAAAAAATAAGAAATATAATAGTACCCCACAAAAGTGTATTCCATGCTAGCATATCCTTTGCTTCTAGACTTCAGCTGATCAAAGAAATCCCCAACCACCTGCATATTAACCCAAGTAACATTGAATACAACTGATGTAATCTGATGATGCAACATGAAAAAATATTACTACGACATGAAAGGAGATAACTGCAAAGTGCAGATTAGTTCCTGGAGGTAAATCATGCATTTAACAATTCAACCTTCTTCCTAGGTTAGCAGCCTACAATCATTGAGCCTAACATCCATCAACCAGGGTGACCAGCATCTGGTAACATCTAAGTTCAGACAAGGTCCAGTAAAGATCATGGGCCAGATTGCAATGAATAAAATTATAGAGAATTCATATGAAAGAGAACTTAGTAAGAAATTTTAAAGTGGCTTGGTCTAATAACAGAGTTAGATAGGAATGATGGAGTCATGAAGATCTTTCCATAAATCCAGACATGTATTAAATGATTTTTTTTATGATTGCATTTTTGGGAACAAAATGTAATCCTTCCATCGGGAGTACCTCTGCTAGTGGTAACTCGTAAATAATTGAGGCTCTGTTCTCTGTGATAAAGTTCATTTCTTTAAATTCGCCTCTTCTTTCTTGACCGAGCTCCATTAGAGAGCCTATATATTCCTTTGGGGTGAGCATTTCAATCTGTATCAACAACACTCCCAGACAATCATTTATGAAATATGGAGAAATTCAATTTGATAACAAATAAATAGAGATTGTAAGAATGAAAAACCTTAACAAATGGTTCTTCAATTTTCTTTCTCTTTCCAGGCTCTGGCAGTAAAGCTGGATTTGAGCAGTCAATCTACATCAAACAAAATTAGTATGTTCATATATCACTAAATTAAAAAAAAAAAAACACAGTTCAGCTGACGCAGCTTCATTGATATCAGTGATGATACTATGCCTTACATAACATTACCAGATGGAAAATTCTGAACAATCTACCAGACAAAATTGTGCAATTTAAGTTCACCTTAAGAATTTTCTTGTTAATTTTATCAGAATGCTAATTTACCATGAAAAACAATGTTTACCAGGTTTGCTCAGTTATTTTAGTAATAGACATTTCTTTCCTAATAGCTGAAGTACTGCTTATTCATAAATTAATTCCAGCAACCAAGGATGTTATTTGTCAGTTTTCACACATGGATGGCCATCCAAGAGTGTTCATAAACTGGAACATGCAGAGTAGCATGTTAAGCATTTTTCCCACAATCCTTCCTTACATCAATTATGTCTTCCACAGTCTCACACTCTCACTTAATTCTCAAGCACTCTTTTGAAATTTTGAATGGGTGCGACCAATATCTCTTTATTCACCTATTATTCTGGTTTAAAACAACAAGCTCTGTACTCCAGATGTTGATCAAAATATGGTATCGAATTTGGTAGAAACAAAAAATACAGATATTTATAAGTTCAATGCATAAAATAAATTGTTATGGACTAAATTATAAAAAAAAATTGGGTCAAAAATGAATATTTGAGAATAGTGTGGATATCATTTGAAAATGAGCAATTCAGATAGAATCAAACTTTTGATTGATCCGAGGACTTGGGATCCTATGGATAAAGATATGGCCTCTACGATCTCTAATAATGGGTCTCATATAGCCCGATGGGACAAGGGATGTCCCGGGCATCCCGTCCCGTTCTCATGGGATCGAGCTAAAGTCGGGACTCCAAAACCCATCCATGCAAGGAGAGAACAAAAAAGAGGAAAGAAAGAAAGGAAGATGAAAGGTAAAAGTTAAATAAAAGAAGAAAAAAGAACGACAAAAAGGAAGGGAGAAGAAAAGAAAGAAAGGAAGAAATGAAAGAGAAAATAAAAAAAAGAAAAAGAAAAGAAGAGATTAAAAAAACAAAGAAAAGAAGATAGAAGAAAAAAAAAGAAAAGAAGGAAAAAAAGAAAGGAAAGGAGAGAGAGAAGATATCTACCAGGATGCATGACTAGGATAACTTTCGGGACGAAACAGGACGGGATAGCAGGGCCAAGATTTCTCGTCTCAATACCGAATCCTATACCACTACCATCCTATTACAATATCGGTACATGGCAAAGATTTCTGACTGGTATGAGATTTGTACCGGTTGCTGGCTGGTATGATACTAGTTCGGTACCATACTACACTCGGTATGGCAGATCGGCATGCCAGTTTTTTTGTTTTTTTCTTTTTTATTTCTTGTGATCTCAAATCAATTTTTTAGGATTTATTAAATTTTTTTAGATCCAAATTGATGTTTGTTAATAGTTAATACTAATTGATATTTATATCACTTCATTACATTCTTAATCGCGTGTAATGCAAATCTGAATTATAGAATTCTAAATAATCATTCAAGAATTACATATCATTGAATCTTAAAATGCTTAAAACTTGAAAATAAATAATCAATACACACTGATAGTTAGAATATGGTCGAATGTCGATGTCCATAAATATCAAGATCATTAATATACTCAGTAGGAACATCAATCCATCCCTCTATCCAAGTAACATTATAATCCTCTATGCTCATTCTATGAGATACGTGTGCTAGATCGTAACATGTCGCAGATCTCTCGTTGAGATCCTAACTCTAAAAGATATCATGGGATTAATAGGGCTGTGGAGGGGCCCATCCAAATATACCACTAGAAGACAATGCCTCGAACACACCATATCCATATCTATACAGTTCATAAGCTACCGATGCCTACGGGTAAAAAAATCTAAAGTACGAGGATGAACCTGATACATCCACGGATCCTACTTCACATGTTACATCACTTGCAACTGTATATGTCTCAAGCGACCTCGTGAAGCCTATCACCTATATGAAATCATATTATCATGGACTCTACCAGCTTGTACACCATGATCCCTATTCTATGTGGTGTGCATAAGCTAAGACTGCATCCATATCCTATATGAAATTGTATTATCGTGGACTTTATCGGCTCGAAGACCACCAACTGACTACGTCTCCTATCCTCTGATCCCTCCCTGATCATTATATCCTTGACCATCACAAGAACCACCGGCACTGCTCTCTGGTATCTGAATTTGAGCGAACTAAGTGCTCCACCCTCTCCACTGGGGCTGTAGCTACCTTTCTTTTTCCTTTGTCTCTATGCCAAGCAGCTGCCTGCCCTCTCATCCAACCTCACTTTGGTTGCCTAAGCTACGAGGGTGGATGCTATGGCGTATCAACTAGAGCCATGTGAAATGTTGCTGTTTGCCTATTACTCAGCATCAATCCCAACCTCACTAGCTAGGAAACTAGCTAGTCATGGAGGCGATCTTGGCTCATCAAGCTGTGGCTCCTGCTATTGACTCACAACCCATCCAATCATCAAATCTTCATCTTCATCAACAGAATCACTTAGTCGGATCCAAGTACTTCGGCTCAACTTCCTTATGAATGCATTTTAGCCTCAACCTTAAATTATAGTGCACACATAACCGTTGAAGCATTCTGTTTTAGATGGTTCCTTTGCTTGGAATGAATAAGGCCGAAGGTTGACCAATTACGCTCACATCTACTTATGAGACTATTTGGGAGGATCTTGATATGAAGATCCTTCAATTTTTTTTTCAAATTCACCAAAATTCACCCACCATTCAACTGCAAAAGATCAAAATTATTGAAATTCAACAAAATCAAAAAGAAGAATGAATCTGATATTAGACTTATTAGTACCTACTTGGATTCATGTTTGATCTACACTAGATCCAAATAATTCTGTGCCCTTCCTAAATATTTTTATCTATATAAAATTGTTGTTACGTGTTACTTGTTGAAATTATAGTTAACAAAAACCACTCAATAGTCTCAACCTAACTTGTTCTAGGCATAGCCATGACGTCTGGATTGGGCTCCATGTATATTACATTGTATTGGATGGACATAAGCTCATCATTCATGGCAATCCAAGGTATGGAGTATAGGAATTGGTTAAGTGTACTTGTACAAATGCAATAACAGTAAAATTTTCAGAGTTCTTGATTTGTTGCTTACTTGCTATTTGCTAAATGCAACTCCCTACCCATCTGATAGCTCCACCGTCCATCGATTATCTAGATGTACTCCCGGCATATGTTGGATCTGCCATCTTGATCTTTTCCTTTGCCCTTCAATCATATAATATAGAAAGCCCATCTGGAGGTATCGCTTAGAATCCACGGCCCGAAGCATCTCATATAAAGGCTTGATAGTCTCCACTATCTTCTCGACTCATTGCTAGAATGCCTGTCTCGTCACTAAGTTCTCCACCTTGCTCCCCTCACTATCTGCCCTGGCATATCTACTCTACTACCACTCTGGACTAACAAATTCTAGCACAGCTACACTTTTTTACCAAGAAGACTACCAAATGTTATATAATTGGTAGACCCGTGTGACACTTGGACTCAATCTTTCTTTCCTTGTATAGTCTCGCATCAATGATAACACCAATATATTGTTGTAGAGAAATCTAGTGATAATCTATGCTGATTTCACTATTTTCTATACCCTACGAATCTTTCCAATAACCATTAACATGAGATCGATACAATGTGCAATACACAGGATCTAGACAATATGCGGTTGCCACTCCATGAGGATCTTCCCTGCAACCTTATAATATGGTCTATTATCTATGATAACCTTATGACATTCAGCTCTTCTATTTGATCAATCATCCCCTCTGCCTCTATCAATCTAAGGATGTAGCTAGCATTGTGCGCATAATTTGAAGTATCAACAGACTTCTGGAAAAATATATTTTTATCATAATAAGTCAAGAAGTTGATGATGCTTTATTTAGTAGGACTAGTTCAACCATCACACATTGTGTCAATCCATATACGGGCCACTTACTCTGATACGAGATAATTCATTTTCTAGCTCATTATTATCAAGAAGTTCACTATGGATATCCCTTAGTCCTAGAGGATCTACATCTGGACAATAGCTATATGATGAAAAGGCAGAGCAATAATATGGGTTGCCTATTGCATGCGCTGGGATATGACTGGAGTAAAACCAGGAACCAATATCCCGTAACATATCTTTCTTATCCTTCCCCAACATAGTATATATCAATTCTCTGTTGCTTAGAATCTCTGCAAGAAAAGGCATGTGATCCAAGTCATGGATAGTGGCTCCTGCTAGAATGTCTCTAGATGACTTCTTTTAATTACCAAATGCTCCTAACTTGGATACAATATGGCTGGTGCCTTTACTGGCGTGCTCTTTAATTGAGAAAGTCCTAAACTGTGCCTCAAACTCTGCTATAGTACTCCTAGAGCCAAACCCTAACTCATAAGCTGACAATCCAAATCGACTACTAAGCCTAGCTATATATATCCTTTAGCTATCATTGATCATCCAAGCTTGCCTGAATGACAACCTCGATCCATGCCTCATCATTTAGAATAGATGCTTCCTCTGTTTCCTAAAGTGATAAAAAGGTGGCTTTGTAGCTCAACGGTCCACCTCTATCTTCTTTGAAGTCCTTTCCTTCACTACTTTAAAATCGACTAAGTGCTTCTTCATCAACTAATGGATCTCTTATAGACACTCTCAGTACATAGATACATCATGATAACTGCTAGCCATATGCAATTTCAACACTGTTATCTCACTACTTTTAAATTTTACATTACACCATTTATGTCTCCAATGATGCCGACACAAGAGCATTATTCCATGCTCCCAACTAATGTCACTCTAGATCCTTCTTCCTCGATGGATGCATTCCTAAAGATTCAACAAGCACATCAATTTAATAATTATGTAAAAATAATAAATTCCATTTACCTATTTTTAAAATTTTTTTAATTAATTATATATATTTTATTAATTCTTGGAATTAAAAATTATTAAAAATTATAAAATTATAAAAAATGTATATGGTCTTAAATTCGTGTTAGAATCCTATTATAAAAACTACATTTATTTTTCTAAGATGGTAGGCATACATAAAATGCCACCTTTTTCCAATGTAAACCTAGGCCACTACGCATATGATGCATCAAAACTTTGAAAAAAGTAGCTTGCAAGTCCTTAAACAATAATTTAATTTTATAATTTTTTTTTAAAAAAATATTTTTTAAATATTTTTACTCTAAAAAAGTATTTTTAATTTAAAAAATTATATACTTAATGAAAATAAATGATTTTAGTGTCATTGTGTAGATCATCCATAGATCTACAACATAATTTAAAATCATAGCAAAATAAAAATTTTGACATCATTTTTCTTTGTTTTTCATTTTTTATGAATTTTTTAAACAAAAGAGAGGAAAAGAAGAGAAAGAGGGGAATAAGCGTACGCACCTTTAATCCACATTTTCTCCATATTTTCCTTGTGTTTTCCTAGTTTTCTTGCTATAGAAGTTTGAAGAGAGGAGAAAAAGCCTTAGATGAATGAGAGGCTTTCTCCTCTTATCCACTCTCATTTAATAACCACAAATGACCCGAATTGGGCCAAACCGCCCAATTGAGCCCAAAACCTACTGAGTACTGAATGCTCAGTTTGGCATAGTTTCGATCAATCTAGAGGTCAGATGACCGAACATTCCTGGTTCAGCCCCGATGCAATTCGGTACAAGCTGAACTGAACGATTCGGTCCAATTCCGAAAATCCTGGTACATGATTTGGTATGGTACGAGATGGTGTACCAAGTGTTGGAATAATACAAAACATCGTATCGGTTTGAGATCGGTATGGTACGGGCAAGGATCGCGGTACCATCTCGTACCGCCTGGTACGGGGCATACCGTACCGTACCGGCAGCAGCCGGTACGGTTCAGCCCATTTAAACGGTTCGACATTCGGACAGGTAAAAAAAAAAATTTTGATTTCGTACCGGTACCGTACCGTACCGGTACAAACTGGTCGGTTCAGCCCGGTACGGGCTCGGTTCAGCCCGGTACGGGTCTTTTTTTGTTTTAAATGTATTTTTGGGAGGGGGAGAATGTTTTTAATATTAAAAAATGGGTCGGTACACCCACCGGTACGGTACAGACCGTACCGTACTATACCGGTACCGTACTGACCTCCCACCGTACGGCACCCGGTACCGGTACCGGGAACCTTGGTACAGGGTACATATCATGAGCAAGGCATTTCATTCCATAGAGATACCGAACACCTACATCCTATGGTACCTGTTCAAGTGTTGGTATAATACAAAAAATCTAGGCGGTTTGGCCCAGTACGGCATTCCGTGAGCAAGGCATCTCATTCCATAGAGATACTGGGATACCTACGTCCTATGGAATTTAAAACCTTGGTGAATACCATCACTTTGATCAACTATACATTAAGCCTGTATAGGGTGTCATTATGTTGTACTTTGCATGTCAATGATATAGCATGTCCGTTCAAGATATGCTAGAGAAAATGTTGAAGAACACAAGGTCTGTAGAACAGTGATGCAAGAGCCAATAATGCATTGGATGACATGTAAGGGAAAAGTTTTAAGGTTGAGTTTTGGTGAAGGCAGCTGCAACTGGATACTACCATCACTTGTCCCTACTCTTGTTTCATGTCCTTGGTGATCTCAATACATTGATTTAGATGAACATTCTTCCTTCTTAAGCACCAAATTACTTTACCCAATCATACAGTTTCTTCGAGTAGATAATAAAAACACAAGGACAAGCATCTCTGCTCAAGCATTGGTGGAGGAAACCACAACAGGATATTGCATGGCACTAATCATTTTCTATATCCTTAAAGATCTTGATAGATTAACTACATTCACCATTCTTCCTTCTCAAGCACCAAATTATCTTTTGACTTGCTTCAGTGAAGACTTACTCCAACTAAACAAGAACACCGTTCCAGCTCTTGTTCTCTCCTTGTTTGTGTATAAATCTGTTCCATGGCAAGTTGAGTTTCATCAGTATCTAACTGCTAGATCTATGCTGCCGATACAAACCACTGCAAGGTGTTGCTACTTTTTACTTTGCATAAATCAAGGAAATGAACTTGTGGCTCTGTTAATAATTTGCTATTAGTTAAACCAAAATAAGATAACTAATGACAAGTATTTGCAACCAATAATATATATCCAGTGACATATCAGATTAAAGTTGTCCTATGAGACAATAAGTAAATCTTTTCCTTTGGAAATTAGGATGCAGAATGTTCTAATGTACTTAATGTTTGTACCAGGGTTTGCGGTATCATCTCGTACCGCCCGGTACGGGGCGTACCATACCGTACCGGCCAAGAGCGCCGGTATGGTTCATATATATAAAACGGTCTGGCACTCAATTAAAAAAAATAAAAAAATTAAATTCCATATGGTACGGTATGGTATTGTAGCATACCGTACTGTACCGTCCAGTTGGCCCGGTTCGGGTCCGGTTCGTATCCGATTCAGGTTAAAGTTTTTTTTGATAGGAAAAGAAAAGATTTTTTAAAAAATTTGTGGGCCCGGTACAGGGCCGGCACGGTACGGTACCGTACCGTACCATACCGGTCGGTGATCGGTATGGGGCTCGGTACCGGTTCCAAGTTCCTTGATTTGTACAGAATATCCCATACTGTCTACACAACATTTGTAGCAAAAAGCAAACATATCAAAATGAATGATGTACACTTAACCAACAAAGGCTGAAGGAACACAGAATTTACAGTATCACCGTTTATACAATCAACTCGGTAAACCACACTTGGTGCAGTTGTTATCAATGTCAGGTTATACTCTCTCTCAAGCCTTTCCTGAAAACAATGGATATTATAATTCAAATAATTTAGAGAATTTACAATCATCACCTATATTGCACAAGGACTACTCAAACCTGAACAATTTCCATATGAAGAAGACCTAAAAACCCGCATCGAAAACCAAATCCCATAGCACTAGAAGTTTCAGGCTCAAACTGCAAAATCAAAAAATGGTGATGAAATTCTGAAGAATTTTCAATGAATCATTATTATAGTGCTGTTAGAAAAATCATAGCGCTACTACAAGATCAACAGAAGCACACTAGGCTGATGCCATTGATGTAACATAGGTTACTACAATAGATTCACAAAATTTTGCAACAGAATCACCAAATTGAAAGATGAGATGAAAACTTAAAGAGCAGAACCTGAAGAAAGAAATTTTAGAAACCTAAAGTTTGATGTAAGGAGATTGAATGTCTCAACTCTTAAGTAACATCTTTAAAGAAAAAGGTTTAACTTGCGCTCCATAAAATATGTAAATTTGAAAGCTGATGGAAAATACATTTTCCATATTGGGAAAGAAACGTCGCTCTTAAAGCAACTTTCAGTGCACTTTCATGACTTCTTATATATTTATGTGCCAATGCATGTGCATAAAATTAGCAGTTTAGCACAATAGTGTATGCTTTTTTGGAATTGATAAAATGGGAAGATGCATGATACTTCAAAGTTCAAACAAAGCTTCCATCATGTAGCTGCACTTAATCTGGATAAGTAGCACCCAATCACAACCAAAATCACAGGTTCTAGCAGATGGGAACTTCTAAACGATCATGTTCGTAATGTAGCATATGCACCTATAAAAACGTTCAACTGCTGTTCAGGAGGATGACAAGGATGGAAAAATTGTAAGGGAAAGAAACTTAAGAGGGACAAGAGAAACACGGCATGTGCAGTTAGGCACTAATCTTTGGCTCGAGACAAAGTACGAGTTGCTCTGACAAGAAGACCTAGAGCACTTCTGCAGATCTGCCAACAACCAATGGATTTCATGTTGTTGACACATGCATTACAAAAAATGTTTGATTAAAAGGTAACTTACAGTGCCAAGAACTCCTTAAGGTGCTGAAACCTTCCAACCCTCACAGTGATGAACCAGGGATGACCATGCCTTATCATTTTTTTAAAAACTAATCCGAGCAGTATACACCACAACATCTTCTTGGGGTCTAAAGACAACCTCACATGGAGGAAATTCACTATTATACAAGGTTCAAAGCAAGGTTTTAAATCCCATGAGACGAGGATGTCTCGATTTTTTCATGAAATGGGACGTGCTGGCATCCCGCCCCGTCCCGACACTCGGGACAGGAGATGTCCCAAGGCATCCCGATTAGAATGCTAGGACACTAGCGAGGCCTCCTCTCCCAACACATGGGATGGTACCCCGTCCTAGTGTCCTATGGAACGTCCCGCCAGGACCTGAATCCTTGGTTCAAAGTACCTAATTCCGATTAGAATGCTAGGACACTAGCGAAGCCTCCTCTCCCAACACATGGGATGGTACCCCGTCCTAGTGTCTTATGGAACGTCCCGCCAGGACCTGAATCCTTGGTTCAAAGTACCTAATTCCAACCCCCTTTGACCTCGAATCAGGATGGTACTTGCTCTATTGCACGCCTTACCTACAAAGGTTATCAACTAGTATGCTTAAAGATGGCCAGTATGCTTAAAGATGGCCAGTATGCTTTAAGATGCTTAAGTATGGCCCAATATGACTCGTCCTAGCCAACATTTATTTCTCATGCTTCACTGTCTTGATGCTATGTTTTTGGAAGAAATATGGTATATCTTGCTTTAAGTGCTCTGGTCATGGTTTTCTATGTGTCCTGAAGTGCCTATTTACCTAGTTTATTACATAACATCACAAAACTATCAAATAAATGCATTGAAAACAAATACATTGGTACTTACAATTGAAATGAATCCATGATTACCATGATTTTGATCCTGATGCCCTATGGCACAAACCCAGTGATCAAAGACCAACAGATACACCTAGAACAAAATTCCCATCAAATTTTATCAATTAAACAACTAATATAACTTGGATTTTCCAAGAAATGGAAAACAAGAGAGAAGAAACTACCAAATTAAAATGACTTTTCTAGATCAAAATCAGACAAACTTTGTAAAACCCCACATTCCTTGCCTTTGAATCTAGCATTCTGCCTCCCACAATTGAAATGAATCCAGTTACCATGATTTTAATCTCGATTTCATGCTCTAGGACCTATAGATCACCAACACAAAATCTGCACCTTGTTGAATACAAGGATCGCTGAATCAGTATCGGGACCTATACCGATCAATAACCGATACGGTACAGTATGGTACTTACAGGATTCTATGAAACTTAGAAAAAACCTCCTTCCCCCCTTTACTATAAGGTCCGGCCCAAATTGGACCAGAACCAGCACCAAACCGGCCGAAACACATTGGTACGATTCCGTACCGTTTCAATCCTATACGAGACTCTTTGAACAATCCAGGGATTCGAACCATTTTCCATGGCTGAACTGTATCAGTTCCTGGCCAGTACAGTTCGATATGCCTCAAACCGGACGGTTTGGGATGGTACGGAAAACCTTGGTTGAATTCATTAAACACCTAATATAACTTGGATTTTTCCAAAAAAAAAGGAAAGAAAACAAAAGGAACTAGGGTCAAATACTCTACCTCTCTCTGATAGCTCTTGCCACAAAAGGATGGGAAACAAGCTTCTAAACTGCCAAAAGTAGATTTCCAAGACATACCAGGAAGATGTTTGGATCACCCACAAATTAGGAATGGATCAAACTAACTACTACACCTTATATTGCCTGCTCCTACATTGAGTTGGGTGGTTCACCGCTAGTTACCATAATTCAAGGTGTACTAGGACTCCCCATACCGGTCTTCGTTAGTATAGTATGTACTTACTGGTATGCACATATACCTATATCTAAAATCATGGCATTACCAAACATGCTTTGGAAATTTAGAAAGTTGCCCATGGCAAATGACAAGTAAACAAAGAAATTCATAGTTTGGAGAAAATATGGCAATTGTCTGTGCCTTAGAGCAATGGAGAAATACTTGATCATCTTCTCTTCTTGTTCTCTTTATAGTTGATTAGGGACATTCATCCCCCTAGTAAAAATTTTTAATGGAAGTTAGATCTATTGAACATTTTCCTAAGATTACCTTGAAAATAGAAGTTTGACCATAGCTTCTTGGTTTGATAAATATGGGATAAACAGTGTTGTGTCGACCATTTACTCGCCCTCGAGAATCAACCCGGGTGACAACTAAGCTGGAGCCAACTAAGCTACCAACGAGTAACCAACATGCCCGAGATCCAGAAACAAGTGAGCTTAACACAACTTCCTCCAATGCGCCCTAACTAAGTACTTGCACCTGACTAACTACTAGGACAAGCTTAGTCGGGAATGCCGGGATAGTGTCAAAATGACTATAGTCAACGTCCAAGACATCAATCACTGTCCAAGACGCCCAAGTTGTTAGAAATGTATGTCGTAGAAGCCAATTTGACTAACACACTATTTTTCTAGGACATTGTACTCAATAAATTTTCTATCAATAAAAATTGGACATTTTTTCATCTATATTTGTGTCTATGAATTGTCTATGGAGTTAATGGACAATGACACATTCTCAAGAGTTGGGAATTTGAGACATGTGTTATTATAGGTTAACTCTAAATGCTCCCGATCGTTGGATCATCACAAGAACGATAATCGATCCATCAAGATCGATGCATGGATCGCTTCCCTTTCAAGTAGACGAGTCTCGAGTCTACAATATGGGGACACTAGAGCGAGAGTGCAAATGGTTGTTAGAAAACAATGGTACTAAGCATGACCAAAGAACGAGAAATCACATGGATGTCTACACACTCGTCAATGACTTCTCGAGCTGTAGTTGTGTGAGTAGTTCCTTGACTTGCGGTGCCTCGGTCATTCACAGTGAGGTTGCTATAATTTGACAAGCACATAAACATGATCCCTAGCCATATGGAGTCTTGTGCTATACAATGGCTATAGTAGGTTTGTTGTAGAAATAGGGAGTGCACCTATAGATGATTTATCGATCTTAGTAGTAAGGAGTAGTCCTATGTGACTTAAAAGGCTGAGCCCATGAGCCTATGGCAACAGCAGCATGATAATGGAAAATAGTTTCCATGAAAATCATAATTGGGCTCGAGCCGATTAAGTCTAGTATATGACGGATACTTAGGATTTGAAGAGAATCCATGACCTGCATCCTTTCGAAACTTTTGAATGAGGAATTTGATCACACGGTAACTACACCTAAAGGTTCATCTTTAAATTTTGTTAAATTGCCACTACATACTACTAGGTGTCACTAGTGGATGTGGGAACTCTCTTGGATCATTTTCAGATCAACAATCCATATTAGGGTTGAGCTGGAAAAGTTCCGGCCATTAAAAAGGATTTCGATGTACTATGACAGAGATCATCGTATATCTCACTACCAAACATAATGGAACCTGAGGTATCATACATAATAGCAAGGTTTTAAATCCCGTGGGATGGGGCTGTCCCGGTTTTTTCATGGAATGGGACACATTGGCATCTCGTCCTGTCCTGACACTCGGGACAGGGGATGTCCCAAGGTATCCCGATTAGGATGCTAGGATGCTGGTAGGACGTCCTGTCCCAACACATAGGATGGTACCTCATCCCGGTGTCCCACAGGATGACCGGCTGGGACCTGAATTCTTGCATAATATGGGCTTGACTTGATAAGACTTGGATCAAATATAGTACTTGCTAATTTTGGCACCTGCTAATTTTAGTACTAGGAACTTAATTGCAAGAGTTGCAATATTAATGAACTTAATTAATTTTTGGACCAAGTCCTAATTAATTTAAATGAGATTTTATTTAATTGGACTTGACCTAATTGGGTTTACAAATCCTAGTTGGATTAGGATTTACAATCTTTTCGAATTCGATTCGAATTAGACTCGAATTCGATTCGAATTGAACCAAAATTGAACCTAATTATATTAGACACCCAAACCTAATTGGATTAGGCTTAGACTTTCTCAAAATCTTGTGAAAATTATGTTTTGTGAGATGGGAATGAGGAAGCATATGCAGAATTGAGAGAGGGCGATCCAAAAGTTGGCACCCCTATGCTCTTGGTCTCTATCCCCTTATCTAGATAAACTCTATTCTTATCTTAAGTTTTTATCTGAATTACTTTTGAGTTAGGATAGGATTTATCAGAAGTTGGGACATGGGCATTGGTTTTGTGTGACAAAACTCATAAGAAGAATAAAAACCAGCACACCAAAAATAGTTTCTCACCGCTATTTCATCTAGTCCTTGATGCCAATTTTTCTCACAATTTGAATGGGGATTCAAACTGGGATAACACCTTATCTAATGAGGCATGAAGGGTAAGAGAGGAGTTCAGATGTGTGCACAAAACATAATAAAACAAGAAGGGTTGAGGGCGTGCATGAAGTCTAGTCTTCGGATATCTCATCTTGCCGCACATAATATTCTCTACCGCCCACCTCTCCATTTTTCTTCGAAGTTCCATGCCAAAACCCTCTTTGAGAAGAGAGTTAAAAGAGAGGACAAGGGGAGAAGAAAAGTCTTCTCCTCCCCTGGTGTCCGAGAAGTTGTCCAGTCCGATTACATGAAAGGGTTCACACGAAGGCTGCAAGGGCTGCAGCCTTGTTTCTTCAAGATCGTCTCGGTAGAAGCTCCAAATCCAAGCCGAAGGAGAGGCCTACAAGGAGCTAGCACTCTGGGGGCCTCGGGGAGTCAAGCAACGTCATCCCCATGTGGATACCAGCAGAGGCCGGGCACTTGCATGGCTTTGACAGCAATCCCTAAGATCCACCAATCCGATCATGGTTGGAGGAATAGCGATCAAGGTAAGTTGATCGATTTTCTCTTCTTTTCTTTTCTTCTATTTTTCAGATCTGAGTTCATGTGATGAATATCTAATCAACATATTAGTTAGATTCTTAGGTGTTATTTTTAAATAATTTTGCATGCATTTTATAAAAAAGTTTCATGATATGCTTTCGTCAAGATTTTAGAAACCCTAAAATTTCAGCATGCCTGCACCTATACTTCTTTCACAAGCAAGGGGCGAGGGCAAATATGGGACAACTGTCATAACACAAAGCCATTCCCCGAACCAAAAGAGGTTAGAATCTCAACCGGGAGCTATTACTTCCAACCGAAAGAGGTTGGCCTCAACAAAAAGCTGTTATATCCAACCAAAGGATGTTATCTCCTAACAAAAATTGATTACCCCAAGTAACTCTATAAATAGGTAAGAGGGGACTCTCAATAGGTAACAGACACTATTACCACTCTCAGGCTCAGTCTTCTCCATTATTCCCTCTCTACTTTACTATTGCTCAAATCCTTCACTGACTTGAGTATCGGAGGGTCCTCCACGGGTAATCACTAGTCAAGGGACTTCCCCTTGTAGGAATCACAGAGCTCCGGTAGCACATCTCCCCAGAGAAGGCAGTAGGACCACCCAACGCAAACGAAGTTCCATGAGCAAGTGATTTGGGCAACAGATTGGCATGCCAAGTAGGGGGCAGAGAAGAAGATTTTGGAGTTCAAAGAGGTGGCATGGCGAAGACTAGAGCCTAGAGTGCCTCTGGATGCTTTTTGCATCCTGGAAGACATCCTAGCCAGACTGTGGAGCCCGCTGCTCAGCCACCCCCATAGTTGATGGACCAGCAATAGCACCTCACCACCTTGGTGCAATAGGAGCAAGTTTTGAAGCAGCGGCAATCAAAAGCCTCTGCAGTTCCCATCGTTGCTACACAACCCAGCCAATGATCTCCTAAGAGATCTCAACACCGACCAACTCTTGCCAATCGCAATCTCTTTCCCCGCACCGAGCAAGTCCCTAGCACGAGGAGCAATAACAAGGAAGAGAGCGAACATGAGAGAAATGCCCCCGTTCCTTGTCCGAATCCTCCCAAGAGGGATTCACTCAAGGGATTTCTTGGTAGTTTGCCGGTCGGCTACTCAATGACTACAACCGCAAGTTACAAGAGATCAATGCCAACTTGTAGCTCTTTAAGAAGCAAGCAGAGCCTTGATGGATTTCAACATCCATCCTCCTTTCTCCCAATGAATTCTGGAGGAACTGATTTCTAGTTGGTTCAAGATGCCCCAGCTAAATCCCTATGATAGCATAACTAATCCACTGGACCACTTGGAGAGCAACAAAGCTCTCATGATGATTCAAGGCATGACCGATGCCTTGCTTTGCATAGCCTTCCCAACCACTCTTCGAAAAGTGGCCTAAGTATGGTATTCCAGACTCGAGCCGACCAGTATCCACTCCTTCAAACAACTAAAGAGAATTCATGCCTTACTTCAATGCCAACCGAAAGGTGCCGCAAGATCCTAATACCCTCTTCTTGATTTGACAACAGGAGGGGGAATCATTAAAGGATTATGTGGCCTGTTTTAAGATGGCCATGTTAGGCCATGCTGGAATGAAGAGAGAATTGTGCCCTTCTCGGTTCACTTACTAGAAAAGACTTATCCCAAGTCTTATTCAAAGATGTTGACCCATGCTTAGAAATATATTCATACGGAGGAGGGTGCACTCAATCAACATGAAGCAAACAGAAGACCGAACAAGAAGCAGGCTCAAGGACCAAGCGGGAGCCAGACTGAGAAAGCTAACTCTCCTACCCAAGAATCGCTAGACTGGTACCGGGACTCGTACTGGTCAACGATCGGTATAGTACAGTATCGTACCATACCGTACAATATCGGTACATACAAATCATGGTGAATTGAGAAAAAATTATCTTCCTCCCCCCTCTCAAGCAAGGATCGCTGAACCAGACCGAAACCAGATCTAAAACGAGCCGAATCGAGCCAGAACCAGACTGAACCGGACCGTACCAGTCCTAACCGACCCGTGCCATACCAAACCGACCCATAATGGTATAGTTCATGTCATATTTTATGGTCCAGGTCCCAAACCATTTTCTAGGGCTGAACTGTATCGATTCTTGGCCAGTACGGTATGGTACGTCCCGAACTGAGTAATTTGGAATGGTTCTGAAAACCATGGTCTTGCCAAAGAAGTCCCAGACCAAAGGAGTCATCCAATAAATTTGATAACTACACCCCTCTCCTAGCCCCTAGAACTAAAATTCTTATGAAAATAGAATGAGAAAAGTATTTACGAAAGCCTTGCCCGATGAAGTCTTTATCGACATCCCAGGACAAGCAAATACTGCCACTTCCATCAAGACCATGGCCATGACACCAACTGTATTCAGCTAAAGAATGAAATAAACGATCTCATTCGACAAGGCTATCTCGAGAAGTATGTCCGAGTTCGACCTGACATCTAGAACCTTGACTAGCCGCAAGCTCAAGCAGAGATTGACAATCAACCGAGGGTTGGGCAAATCAACATGATCTCTCAAGGGGCATCATCCTGGAGGACAGGACATCCTTCGAAGAGATAGAGGAGAGGGGGATGAAAATATAATTTCCTTTTCTGATAGGGACTTAGTCAGAGTTCAAACTTTGCATGATGATGCTATTATCATATCAATGATAATAGCAAACTATGATGTAAAAAGGATTTTAGTTGATAATGGAGGCTCCAGCAATGTCTTATTTTATGATGCTTTTGTTTGGATGAATCTATCTGAGAATCAATTAAGGGTTTCCACTCCTATAATCGGTTTCTTTGGAAACTCAATCAGGGTTGAGGGCAAGATCCTCTTCCTACCACACTAGGAAGCTTGCTTGGACAAAGCACAATCCATCTTACATTTACAGTTGTTCGGGTGTTTTCGGCGTACAATGCCATTCTTGGATGACCAGGACTGAATCAGCTAGACGTGATTGTTTCAACCCGACATCTCCTTGTCCGCTTCCCAACAAAAAATGGAGTTGGAGAGATGTGTGGAGTCTAGTAACTAGCCCGACAATGCTTCATGATAGTGACCAAAGTGCAAAAAGCTAGTGAAATGCTGACTACCGAGCAACCAGATCAGAGAGAACTAGAAAAAGGAGAGAACCAACAAAACGACTAATCTCTTTTCCTCTAACCAATGAAGATCCCTCGAAGGTGGAACAAGTCGAAGCTATTTTGTCCAAAAAAGAAATGCGATCAAACAAGAAGTTACACTACTAATAGGCTTACAACCAAGAAGTCTAATCTCTGCTAGCAAGTTAAGTGCATATTTTCGATGAAAGACTAACCCCATCAAAATAGTAAGTAATCTCAAGGCTTAAGAAGTACCTTGACCTACCGAGATTTTTGATAACAAAGTGAGATTGAATATATAATTTGACTTCAACGATGCCCTCTATATCCTCACCAGTAAAGAGAATATCATCCACATAAAGTACAAGTACAATAATTTCCTGTGAACTCTTTCAGATAAAGACATCATCAAACTATAAGCATCCGAGCCCTATACTAGCAACAACCTCTGTAAACTTGTCAAACCAAACACGAGGCTCTATTTCAATCTATTGATAGCCTTCTTGAGCTTGCATGGCCAATTCTCCTCCTGAGCAAGATACCTTGGTAGTTGCCCCATATAGGCATCCTCAAGAAGGGCATCGTAAAGAAACACATTCTTGACATCTATTTGAATAATATGCCAGTCTTGATTAACAATAATAAAGAATACAACCCGAACAAAATTCATCTGAGCCATAAGAGAAAAAGTTTCATAATAATCAATTTCGTAAGTCTGAGTAAATCCCTTGGCAATCCGTCGAATCTTGTACTGGTCAATACTCAATAAATCTATCCGGTAGGTGTTTGATAGTAAACACCCATTTGCACTCAACAAGCTAAACACCCATAGGAGGGGAAACAAGCTCCTAAGCACCATGACTGATTCGCATTCGTATCTTCATCCATAGTGGCTTTCGAAGCTGGATCAAACAGTGCTTCTGAATAAGTCTTGAGAATAGACACAAATGATATAGACAAGGTAGAATGGCAGAAGAGGGACTGAAATGGTCAAGAAAGATATAATCAGCAAGAGAATGCATGGTACATGTACATTTACCCTTGCATAGAGCAATAGGAAGATCAATGTCGGATACCTTAGGATCCAAAATCGGAGTCGAAGAAGGCAAACTCAGGTGAACATGAGTTATGTTTCTGGGATGCTAATAAACCTGCAAAATAGGAGCTGTTGGCACTTGGCAGTGTCTCTGAAGGCTGCTTAGGATCCGAGGAAGGAACACCTTTATAGGGACGGAGCCGGTGTTGGTAGAGGTCCAAACAAACGTAACAATAGTCTCGGAAGGAGAAAAGAACAAGACAGATTCAAAGAAAGTAATAGCAGTAGAAACAAAGTGACATAGGGCTACAGGATCATAACACCAATACCCCTTTTATATACAAGAATCAGGGTTTTTGGTACAATCCCAAACCGTCCTGTTCGAGACGTACTGTACCATATCGGTCAAGAACCAATACAGTTCAATCCTAAAAATGGTTCGAGATTCGAACCATTAAAATTGACCTGAACCGGACCAGCATGGGTCAGTACGGTATGGGTTGGTATGGACTGTACGGCCCGATTGTCCGATTCGGGCTCGTTTCGACTCGGTTCAGGTCTAGTTCAACGATCCTTGCTTGAGAGGAAGAGAAAGATAGTTTTTTCTCAATTCGACAAACCGGTACATGTATCGATATGGTATGATATGGTACGGTACCGTATCATACCAATCGCTGACCAGTACGGGTCCCGTGACCGGTTCAGTGATCCTTGACAGGAGTAATCGAAGAAAACATACTTAACAAACCAAGAAGAGAGTGTCAACTCCAGGGCCAAGCAAGTGAACGAAGCAACAGCCTGCCAAACACCTGAGTTAATGGAACAAAGACCTATCAGGATAAATACAAGAGAATGGTGTCTAACTATTAAGAACCAAACAATTAATGAGATAGCAAGCAGCAAGAATAGCATCCCCCAATATAGTTTAGGAATATACATTTGAAACATTAGGGTGCAAGCCATATTCAGGAGGGTACGATTCTTATATTCAGCAATCCTATTTTGTAGAGAAGTACAGGCATAAGAGAATTGATGAATACTACCATTAGAAGTACAAAACTATCTAAACAAGGAGTTTGTAATTTCTAGGACATTATTAGTGCATAGAGTTTTAATCGATAGAAAATTGAGTTTTTATTTCGATAGAAAATTCTTTGAATGCACAAAAGAGTAAAGATATCATACCAACTCCGAAAAAGATAGATCCAAGTGATCCGAGAAAAATCATCATAAAGGTAACAATAGCGAAATTCAAAATGAGATGATATGAGACTCAAATCCTAGATATCCGAATGAATAAGCTCAAAAGGAGAGTATTACACTAATGATGGACACTAGTGGGAAAAAACATACGATGGTGCTTACCCAACTCACAAGCACCACATGGTAAAGAGGACAAAGTAGAAGAAACATACACAAATTTACCTAATGACAAGATTCCAGGATGGCCGAGTCTGCAATGTCATAGAGACTAGAATCTTGAGCAATAGGAAAAGTAGCAGTGGTGGTGGTAGGTTCCGCATCTAGATAGTAAAGATCCCGCAACTCATGCCCACCACCAATCTGCTTTCCGGTTCAAAGATCCTAAAGGACAGTAGGAAGGAAAAAAAGTAACTGAATAATCCAAAGAGCGGGTAAGGTGACTTATGATAGAAGATTGATAGGAAAATTCGGAAAAAAGAGAACTCCAAGAAATAAAGAAAAGGCAACCACTGACCCCTCCCAGAATAGGAGAGGAGCCATTAGCAATAGATACAAGAGGATGAGTAGAAGAAAAAGACAAGATAAAAAATAGAGACCGATTACCTGTCATATAAGTCAAGGCACCAGAGTCTAAAAGCCAAAACTTACCATGAGCAATAGCCAAAGTAAACCCAAAAGATGGAGATGCAAGGAATGAAGAGGCAAGTAGCTACAATAATATATCATACACCATCTTAGTGAGTGTAATAACATCACTTGTGGACTCAGAAATAGGGGCAGCATTAGCAGGAGAAACGATGGTAGGTTTGATAGTTTCTGATTTACCAAACTTCTGCCAACACCACTCAGAAGGATGGTGCAAATGCAGAGTAGACACGAAGGAAAAAGGCAACCACAGCCCCAGCCACGTCTCCCAGAAGCAACATAAGCAGATTGATCAATAGGTGGACAAAAATTCAGTAGGCATGGCAGTAAAAACTCGGAGTACATGAACAAGGGCACTAATCAATAATGGGACAGCAAAGTCAGACAAGGGAGACTGCCGAACATGACTGAGACTTTCATCCAATCCAAAGAAAAACTTAGCAACAAGGAATTCCTCACATTGTTGCTTCAAAACAGTCGCATCATTAGTAATGGGATGATAAATATTCAGCTCATCCCACTTGCTTTTAAGTGCTGCTAAGTAATCATTAATAGGAGGCCCATCTTGATAAAGATTAAAAATCTTCTCATATAAGGCATAAACATGGCTAATATTTTATTATGCCCGTACATTTTATTGAGAGCATCTCACATATCTTTTGCTATAGAAAGAAACATAATATTGGCACTCAGAAGGTTTACAACTATTTAGAAGCCAAGTGACAATGCATAGTCATCATCCTGCCACTTATCCACAGATTTAGTTGCTATCTTGACATCAAAATACCTGGATGAAGAGATGTCAGAAGGGGTGTCAGTTAGATGTTTCAACTTGTATTGAGAACTAACAAAAAATGGAAGGCCTGATCCTAGAAAATATAATTGGCACCATTCAACTTGATAGTGGTGCCTAAAGGGATGGACTTCTGAACTTCTGAAGATGATGCCATATAGATCCGAGGATAATGGTGGAAGCACATAAGAGAGGCCATGATCACAGCATAGAGAAAAAGAAAACCAAAGAATCTACAAGCCTCACCTAGACATGGAACATAAAGAAGGCAGTAATGAGCTTTGGGCTCCTAAGAGGGTTGTCGAAACTAAGAGGGTTGGCAGCAACACCTTTGTAGTGCCCTTGAAGCATCTTCTTCCTTTCTTGGAGGCATGTAAGAGAGGGAGAAAAAAAAAGTAGCAAGGGCAATAGCAAGAAGGTAGAGAAAGAAAGTAGAAAGGAAAAGGAAGGAGAGGGAGTGGATGGTGATTAGTGTTTTGGAGGGTGGCGGATAGGGTTTTATTTTGGTGTTGGAGAGTGGGGAGGGGGGCGGGCTGCGGCTAGGCAAAGAAGAAGGGGCTGCAGCTAGGGTTTGGTTTGGAGGGTGGTGGATGGGGAGGGAAGAGGGTAAGGAGGGGATGGGGAGTGGATGGAAGGAAAGAAGGGAAGGATGGGGGGCCAGTGGCTAGGGTTTGGAAGAGAAGGGAAGGAGGGGGTGTGGTGGCTAGGGAGAGAAGGGAAGGAGGGGGGCGATGATAGGGAGAGGAGGGAGGGAGGGAGGGGCGGTAGCTAAGGAGAAAAGGGAAGGAGGGAGGGGCAGCAACTAGGGAGAAGGGAGGAAGAGGGGCAGCAGAGGAGGAAAATCTTGCTCTGATACCATGTTGAAGGAAAAAGAAAAACAAAAGAGGTTCAATCAATTAGGGCCACAACAGCCCTTAAATAGACTTCACAAAGAATAAGTTATTCTAGAGGAACAACATAAGTTAAACTTCTATATTCTAATTCTAACATATTATATTGGCCCACACCATAGGATAAATGAAGTACTACTAGACACTCCACAAGTTATGATTATGGTACTATTGACCCCAGGGTTCACCAAATTATGCCAAACTAGCCAATTCGGGCCAAACTGAACTAGACCAACAACCAATCAGCATGGTTCGGCTCTTAAAACCGGTTCTCCCCATTCCAAAATAAAAAAATAATGAACCGAGCTCGACCCATGCCGAATCAACCGGTACAACCGGTTCAGGCATGGTTCAAAGTTCAAACTTGTTTGGTCCAGTTTAATTTTTTTATTGCTACAATAATATAGGTAGGGGCAAGGTTCCCGGTACCGGTACCAAGACCCGTACCGCAGCTAGTCAGTACGCTATGATATCGATACCGTACCATGTGTCGGTACAGTGAGGCATGCCGATCTGATCAGCAAGCCAAGTTTTTTTGATTTTTTAGAATTTATTAAATATTTTTAAATCTAAATAGATGTTTGTTGATGCTAATTGATATTTATATCACTTCAAAATACTTTAAAATGTTGTCTGATCTCCAGCCATGATATATTATTTTTTAAAAAATTCCTATAAAGTAAGATTATCACATAATTACATAATTGGATAAATCGACACGAAAATTATAATGAAAAGTAGCTTACAAGTCCTTAAAAAATAATCTATTATTATAATTTTTTAATTAATTATTTTGTTTTTTATTAATTTTTTAATCCAAAAATATTTTTTAATTTTAAAAATCATAATTTAACAAAATCATGATCTTAACATCATTGTGTAGATTTTTCATAGATCTACAACATAATCTAAAATCATGCCAAAATAAAGAATTTTGATAATAGTTCTTTTATTATTTTTCATGAATTTTAAAAAAAGAGAGAAGAGGGAGAAAGAAGGAAAGGTTGTGTACCTTGAATCCACCTTCTTTTTTGCTATTTCGGTATTTGATTAACTTGAAATACTGAAAAAACTTAGTTTGGAAACCCTTTCCCCCTTTCTATCAAAATTGAGAGCTCGAAAGGCTCTTAGTTGCTTAATAACAAACCCCCACCCATGCTACTATAGCATATAAAAAATTAAACCGGACCGAACTAGTTCGAACCGTGCTCGAGCCATCAGTTGATGTAGAAGCATTTTGCTGATTTCAAAATAAGAAAAGAAAAAATATTAAAAAAAAAGGTAGTGGATCATAGAGCTGCAAAACCACCTTATCACTTCAAGGAGTCAGGGAGCATCTATTCCTTCATAGATCGAGGCTGCCATTCAGGCAAGCTTGTATGGGCAGAGGCAGCTAGAGAAGATGGCCAAGCATAGAGAGCGATTTTGGCCATCACTTTTGAGTCAAGATCGGGATCGAGCTCTGGAAGTGTTGCAGGAGATAATTTAGGAGGATCTCCTTAGTCAGAGAGCCCATCAAGAGAGGCACCAGCCATATTGCATCCATGTTGGAAGCATTTGGTAGTAAAAAGAAATCTTCCAGGGACATTCCAATAAGAGCCACTATATATGACATCGATCCACATGCCTTTCCTAGCAAAAATTCCAAGTAACAGAAGATTGATAATATGCTAAAAAAAGGATAAGAAGAAGGATATACGGTAGGCTATCGAATCTTGATTTTATTTGTCATATTCCAATGCACGTAGCAGACAACCCATATTATTGCTCAACAATTACATCTATACAGGCTGTTGATATAGGCATAGATCCTCCAGATTGAGGGACATGGTCAGCTTCTAGACAGCCATAAGGAACTAGAAAATTGGATTGCCTCCTATCAAAGTAGCCCGTGTATTGATTGACAATGATGTGTGATGGTTGGACTGGTCCTACTAGATGAAGATCATCAACTTCCTGACCTATTATAATGAAAATTTTTTTCATAAATCTATTGATGCTTTAGATCAAGTGCACGATAGCAGCTATATCCTTAAATTGATTAAGAGATGATTGATAGATGGGAGAGCAAAATGTCATGCAAGTCATCACAGATAATGGACCCAGTATAGGTCCGCAGGACAGCTCTTAATGTACCGACCAAGGTTCGCGGTACCGTCCCGTACTGCCCGGTACGGGGCGTACCGTACCGTACCGGCCAAGAGCCGGTACGGTTCGCCACTAAAAAACGGTCCGGACACCGGATCGGTGAAAAGAAATAATAAAAAAAAATTTCCATACCGGTACGAACGACCCGGTTCGGGTCGATTCGGGCTTGGTTCAGCCCGGTTCGGGATCGGTTCAGTGAGATGGGGGGAAAAAGTTTGTTTTTTTTAAAATTCGGCATGGCGGTACACGTGCTGGTACGGTATGGTACGGACCGTACCATCCACTGACTGGTACGGACCGTACCGTCGACTGACCAGTACGGTCCCGTACCGGTTCAGCGGACCTTGGTAGTGACGACCGCATATTTTTAGGATTCCTTATGCTGCACATTGTATTGCCTCATGTTAATAGATATTGGAAAGATCCATAGGGTGCAGAAAATAGTTGAATTAGCATAGACTATCACCAGATTCATCTATAACCATACATGGATCTTATCATTAATGAGAAGCTTTATTGGAAAAAAAATATTAAGACCAGGGGTCAGACGGTTTGCTACAAATTATATAGCACTTGATAGTCTTCTTAGAAAGAAAGTAGAGCTACGTCAGATATTTGTCAATCAAGGTGACAGCAGAACAGATATGTCAAAAAAAATACTGAAAGGAGCACCATAGAGAATTTAGTGACGAGACAAACATTCTAACAACGAGCCGAGATGATAATGGAGGCTATCAAGCCTCTATATGAGGTACTTCGAGTCATGGAGTTTAAGCGATATGCTCAGATGGGCTTCCTTTATTAAATGATGGAAAGGGCAAAGGAAAAGATCTAAGAGGCAGATCCAGCACATGCCAAAAAATATATCTGGTCATTAATGGATGGTGAAGTTATCAAATGAGTTCAAATTTGCATATAGCAAGTAATCAATAAATCATGAATGCTCTAGAATTTTAAATTTAATTATATTTATACAAGTACACTTGACTAATTTTTAAAATATATGTGCAGCTTACTATTTAAATCCGAAATTCCAGTACTCCATACCGGACATTGCATGGATGAACAGCTTATGTCTGCCCTAGCAATGTTATATATAAGATGGAGCCTGATCCAGATGTCGAACTATGTGCCTAGAACAAGTTAGGTTGAAATTGTTGAGTGATTTTTATTAGCACTAACTTCAACAAGTAACATATGATAACAATTTTTTCTCTCACGAAATTTTTTAAAGGGCACAAATTCTTTTGGATCCAATGTAGCCATCAGAAGTAAATCAAAGATGAATCCTAGTAGGTACTAATAAATCTAATATTAGATTCAAAGTAATTTTTGAATTTTACTGAACTTAAAATTCTAAATAATTTAATTTCTTTTGCAACTGAATGGTAGGTGCATTTTGGTGGATCAACAAAATATTTAAAGAATCTTGCTATCAAGATCCTCTCCCAGATGGTGTCATCTAGCTGATGTGAGCACTAGTCTATCTTTCGTCTTATCCATTCTAAGTAAAGGAACCATCTTAAACAGAAATGCCTCAACGATCTTGGACATGTACACTATAATTTAAAGTTGAGACTAAAATACATTGAGGAAGTTGAACTAAAATACTCCAATCCTAATGCAACTAATTATGTTAATAAGGATGACGATCTAATGGATGGGTTGAGTTAATAGCAAAAGCCAAAACTTGATGAGCCAGGATCACCTTCTCGACCAGCTAGTTCTGTAGCTAACAAGGCTGAGGTGGATGCTGAACAATGAGCAATTAGTATTCCTCATAGGGCTTCATCAGATACATCACATCATCCCCCTTGCCAGGGTTTGCATTACCATCCCGTACCGCTCGATACAGGACGTACCGTACCGTACCGCCCGGTACGGGACGTACCGTACCATACCGGCCAAGAGCCGGTACGGTTCACATATAAAAAACAGTCCGGCACCCCGGATCGTTAAAAAATTTAAAAAAATAAATTCGTATGGTACGGTACAGTACTGTAGCGTACCGTACCGTACCGCCCGATTCAGCCCGGTTCGGGCTCGGTTCGGATCTGGTTTAATAATCTTTTCTTGAGAGAGAAGGAAGAGAATCTTTTATCATTTTTTAGCCTCGATACACGTACCAGTACGGTACGAACCATACCGTACCGGTAGCTGACCGGTACGAGTCCCGGTACCGGTTCAGCGATCCTTGCTCCCTGCTATATATTCAATGCAGAGACAACAAAAATAGTTGCATCTCCACTGGAGCACTCAGTTCATTCAGATTCAGATGCTACTAGCGTGTACTTCCGCCAAAAGAGAAAAAGGGCCTATAGAGAGGAATAGTGTAAAGAGAGTAGTGGTGTACTGGCTTGGGGTAGGAAAGTAAGGACTAGGCTGTTGAGTGAGGTTTGGCCGAGGGGACTTCCATCATGTAGCTGGATACAAATAAGCCAGTGAAAGACGAGTCTAAGGGCTAAATAGTGCTAGTGGGGTACGTAAACGAGGGCAGATCACATGGTTCTAGTAGTACTTCAGATAGTCAAAAATCTAATGAACAGGGAGGGGCCAAAGAATAAGAACGTAGACAGCTATTCATCTTTGATTCATTGGTGAGTCGTAGTTTATTCACGCCATACAGGATACAGACCATGCTACATCAGTTGGTAGAGCGCACAGTGACATGATCTATATAGGCAACGGGCTTCGCAAGGTTGTTCAAGACACAATACAGCTATAGATCTTACACGTGGTGTAAGATCCATGGATGTATTAGGATCATCCTCATATTCTAGATCATCTTACTCGCAAGTAGCGGTAGCTTGTGATCCATATCGATATGGATATGGTGCATTATTCCATATAGCCCAGAGCATCTTACGGATCTGATTTTGCTATCGATATATTTGCATGGGCTCCTATATAGCCATATCATCAGTCTTTAGATATCTCTCAAAGTCGATATCTCAGTGAGGGATCTACGACAAGTTACGATCCATCATGCATACCTCCTAGGATGAGCTTACAGAATTATCATGCTACCTAGTTAAAGGGATTTATTGATCTTCCTACTGAGTACATTAATGATCCGATATTTATAAACATCAACACTCGATTCGATTCTAAAATCGATATGTAATTATATTTATATTTCACCTTTCATTTTAATTAATTATCGATAATATTACTTTATAGGAATTTTTTCAAAAATAATATATCATGGCTGGAGGTTAGAAAGCATTTCGTAGTATTTTGAAGTGATACAAACATCAATTAGCATCAACAAATATCTATTTAGACCTAAAAATATTTAATAAACCCTAAAACGATCAAAACAAAAAAAATGGCATGCCAGTTCGAACCGACATGCCTCACCATACCGACACTTGATACCGTACCGTAGTGGCCACTCGTCGGTATGGGACCAGTACCGATACCAAAAATCTTGATTGATCCACTTTGCAAGATATAAAGGCACTATTACCGGCATGCTCCACAGGGTACAAATTCTATTTACTAGCCCTATCATATAGTATAAATATGGCTATAATCTTATAGGCTATTGAGTTAAACATGGATTTGTGGACTAAGTTGGAATCCTTGTGCTTTATTGTTTAAATATTTCTTTGTAAATTGTTTGATCTAGCTAGATAAAGTAGATTGTTTCTTAATGGATTGTCAAGCAAATATTTTGCTTTTCCTTATTTCCAAATTTGGAGGCTTTGAGATTGAAAGGTTACCATATGAGTGTGACAAGATGCAAAAGCACAACTTTCAGTGTGGCTTAAAACAAGCCTTTTTTCAGTGTAGTTGTTGGATTTAGTTTATAGGATTTCCTTCTTGATTTATCTTGGACATTTGGAGAATTGTTTAAGTTAGAACCTTGAATTTCTTTGTGGTATCTTATTTGTTTACAACTTGTTAACCATTAAATTTGGAGATTTAGTTGCTACAATTTTTCTTCCATTGCCTATGTTCAATTTATTATGTCACCATGTTTATACTAATCTAATCATAGTTGGATGCCTTGCATGCTTGCAAGGAAATGCCCTATAAGTATGTAGCAATGGCTATGACTCTGGCTTGTGATTTAGATCAAGGGCGTTACATGCAACAAGGACATCCTTTGAAACTTAATTGGTTGCCTTGGGCAATTGGAACAAGAACAGATGTTTCAACTCCTTAAACAAAACCCAAATATAAAGATTCTTGGAAAACAAAATCAACATGGTTCACAATTCAGATAGTTGCAACCTTTTTGAGTTGCTAGAGTGGACTTCACATCAACTTTGATATTTCAAGGCACAATTAAAAAAGTTGACAAATCTACCTAAAATAAGATTTTCTAGATAAACCATGTTTTAGTGATAGCTTTTAGATATTCCCTCACCTAAGATATTCATGTGCACCTGTTCATGTCAGTCACTTTTATGGCTGTGTTGTGTAAAGCCATAAACCAAAACAGAGCTGATCAGGACAATCAATATGGCATGACAGATACTGCCAATAAATTGCTAGCACTCAAACTAGTGCATGGACTACACACAAGTACACTGACAACTTCCACGTTAGGGACCGAAGTCACATGAGCTGTGATAGTTTTGACTTTTGACTAATGAAGAGGTAATTAGTCATAATATACCTAAAGCAGACCTTTGATCTGAATCTCATATATAGCCTACCTTTGTAGTCCCATCTGCTCACTACAAGGTCTGGCTTTTTGTAAATTTATATATGCACTTACAGCAGATGCTTAAGTCCACCACAGGCTTGGACTCACCTATAGAGCATGTACACTCGGCCTGTTAGAGAAATTATGCCTTGTTCACTCATCAAGGAAAAGGGCTTGAGTCTTTGGGTCTTGTGTTTATGTTTTATCAGCTTTGAAGATTAAGAGGAGGAGATGTGAGTGTCCCCCCCTCTCCTTGAAGTTAGGTTGGAAGGAAGGCTAGCCCCACATAGAAGGGGTACCATTTCCCTACTTGCATTAAATGAGGCACCAATGTCCTAGCGAGCAATTCTCTAACATCCCTCTCTCCTAGTAATTTTTTAGTTGACCAAGAGATTGCCTCATAGTTTTGTGACAAAATCCCTCTCTTAAATCTGTCGCTCACACTGTACTCTCTTTTCCTTCTCCTGCTCCCAAAAACAAGTCAAGCCCTAGCAATGCCTTTCTAGTGAAAGAAGCAATTATGAGTGACAACTCCATGTGTATACCAGGATCGGAAACCATGCATTTAAAATAGTCTCCATCCAACTGCATATATCAAGCTTATCTAACTGCTTAACACCCTAAACCTCACATGCTTGATTTCTTGAGAAAATATTAATATGCCACTATGCATTGTTAATGTCTAGGCACCTACATGTTTTTTGCTGCATACTGCCCTCATGCTATGCACTAGGCACCTACATGTTTTTTGCTGCATACTGCCCTCATGCTACACCTTCCTCCACCGGCTCGGCTCAAAAGCAAATAAGCCTGATGTTTGAGGAAGAAAATGGTAACAAAGAGATCGTCCTGAAATCTTTGGAAAGTTTGTCTTCGTGACCTGCATATTCTTTGTATGTGCTATGAATACTAATCTGACAAACACAGGAGAAATTTTGAAGTAGCAGAAATGATTTTGAGCCACTCAAAATAAATCACAAGATCCTAGCTAGCTATCATGCAATTACTTAAGTCAATAGTTTAGGTGATGAACTTCTTGATTCTTATGAAATTCAAACTCCTAATTAGAATGCAGAAAGAGCATAAAGCCATCAACATAAAAGCTATCAAAAGATATGATATCTTTATAATCAAAAGCAAGGAACAAAAAGAAAAGGCCTAAGATTTAAAGAAAAGATGAAAAAAATCACAGGCTAGCTGGTGGAAGATCCAAAGGGTGACTAAACACCAGCCCACCTTCAGAGCAGCATCATTGAGTTGAAGCTTTTCCAATGCATCACGCAACTCAGGAAATCTATCAAAATAAACAGAAGAAGAGAATAACATGTAGATATTGTAAATTTGATAGGTAGTTGGTTAAACAATGAAATAAAAGATAGTAAGAGGCCAATACTGATCAGCATCAACAGGGAATAGACCGCAAAACACCATGGGTCTGGCCTCCTTGTATCCCAGCAAAGAGCTCTCTGCCCTTCTACTGAAGTGAGTAATTGTGTCACCAACCCTGGCATCTGCAACTGATCTTATTGAAGCTGAAAGATAGCCCACCTGAAAAGTTGGTGATTAGCAAGGCCAAGCAACACAATAAATAAATAAATAAATAATAAACAAATAAATAGAAAGTGAAAGATATAGAACATAGACACACAGCGCACAGAATCTCAGAGGTCAAGTTCAAAAGGAGAACAAACAAAAAGAATTGACCAGATATCAAAATTTCAATTTATAGCCATGGTGAATATCAGGAGATCTGGTTAGATGCCAACAAACTATGAAAAAATGACTGAAGGAATCAAGTAAATAGCACACACCATGCAAACAAGAACTTGCTATACTATTATATCATTTATGGATACCTAAACTCTAATCTGCAGAAACATATGAACTAGTAGCAGGCGGATAAAAATTTGTGAAGTAGCCATAAAACCAAAATTATAATAATAGAAAGCAATCAGATTGTCAGTTGTATTTTGAAATATTAAGTATACCTCACCAACATATAGCTCATCTACTGGTAGTTGATTGGGTGACAAGACACCAATTTCATCAGCAATGTAATCCTGATTATGTTGAAAAGCAAAATTAATGTAGCACAGTGAACTTGTAATAAAGTTGCAGTTTATATTGAGAAAAATGAACAGAGGGACATTCTTTGTAAAGTTAAGAGTGAAGATCATCCATCAGTTTAACAAAAAAAAAAATATTCTCCCCTATAAAACACTTACTGTTATGATATCCCAATTTTGGTCCAATTAATTATTTTCCTCTTATTTTATTGGTCACATCAGCTGGCAAAACAAGAAGTCTCCGGCTTCATATTACCATCTTGATCCAAAGACCATGCTTAATATTTATGGCCATTCCGGAAGATATTATTAACTCTGGGTCTTCGGCCTCGTACACTCACCTTGATCCGAAGACTATGCCTAATATCTATGGTTTCATATTATTATCTCAGTCCGAAGACCATGCTTAATATTTATGGCTTTAGGTCCATTCCGGAAGATATTATTAACTCTGGGTCTTCAGCTTCGTATTATTATCTCAATCTGAAGACCATACCTGATTCATGGTTTCGTATGTCTATGACCCAGGAGATAAGTTTGTTTACTGTCTTCGGTTTCGTACATCCACCTTGATCCGAAGACTTGACCTCCCAGGCGAATATCTTCGACTTCATTCCCTCAATATGATCCGGAGACTGTAAGTATTTATTTTTTGTTATATCCAAAAGAATCCGAAGTGTAAAGCTAACATTCCCTTCAGGAGCGCTACTAAAGAAAATGTAAGGCTCACTTCGGATCTATGCGTAAAGAAAGGAGGTTTTGGAGCATGTGGGTTTTTTTGGACAAACAGTTAAAATCTATTTGGGTTGTTGCAACCACCCACATTGTCCGAAACCTCAGATTGAACAAATCCCGAGTGTAATGGCTTTTCCGACAACCATTACTTATAGTTATGAAGTGGTTGCGTCCGTCAACCTCCATAACCGTCAGTAGTTGCGTTGGAGCCTATAAATACTGGTAAGAGGGGACACTCAGGGATCTTTTTTCGCTCACTTTTTCTTGCCATTTTGTGAATTTCTCTTTTCCTCCTTGCTCTCAAAACTCTCTATTCTGCTGTTGCCTGGGCCCTTTCTGACTTAGGCATCGGAATATCCCCCGCCGGAAAACCTCCGGTCAGGGACTTCTTTTGCAGGTACCGATTCGACGATGATCCGACGGAAGAACTATTCCATCCGGTCAACAAAGGTTCAGGATCAACAGATTGGCGTGCCAGAAAGGGGAAGAAGTTTGATTCCTCTATTTTGAAGGAGAATTTCTACTGAGCAAGAATGGTGAAAGGAAAAAACAAGAATACTTCTACGAGTCAGGAGCAGCAGGCTTCTCCATCAAACAGACCTCCAGTGAGCACTCTTCCGGCGGTTCGGGATCACCGCCTCCTATGATAATGGTGGAGAAGCAACAATTCGAAAATCTGATGAACAAGGTAGAAACCTTGACGGTGTTGGTGCAGCACTTGCATGAAGCTGCAGCTCAAAAACAATGCCCTCCCACTTTCCACAATCTGACTATCCACCTGAGAGGGAGAGAAATCAACGTCGAGAGATCACCCCCAGTTTCTCATAGATCCGGTCATCTCGTGGCCGCTACACCTCTCCGCCAGATCAACAAGCAGAGAATCATGCGAAATGAAGAGGGTCCGGCGATCTCCCTCTGTTTCTTCTAAAAGCTATGTGCCAGAAAATTCAAGGCAGAAGGAGATCAATCATGAGGTGCAGGAGAAATTTAAGGCTATGCAAGCGCAGATAGCAAGAATTTCAGAACTGAAAAGAAATGACGAGGTTGTGACCTTCAACTCTCAGCCCCCTTTTTCTGATGAAATTATGGATGAAATCATCCCTTGGCATTTCAAGATCCCATAATTGGAGACGTACGATGGGATTTCGGACCCCCTTGACCATTTAGGGAGTTACAAAGCACATATGATGGTACAGAGAGCAACTGACGCTCTCTACTGCATTCTTTTCCTGCTACTTTGAAGAAATCCGCTCGAATGTGGTATTCGAGCCTGCCTCCGAACTCAATTCATTCCTTTGCTGAGTTAGAGCGGCAATTTGTCTCGCACTTCAGGACGCGCCAGAAGATGCCGCGCAACACTGACAGTTTATTTCTTCTCCAGCAACAAGGAGAAAGTTTGAAAGGATTTGTCCACCGTTTGAAATTCCGAACTTGAATGAGCATGTGGCCAGTCTGCCTTGAAGAAAGGCTTAAAATCGTCCAGGTTCACTTTTTCCCTGGACAAACGATTCCCAACGAGCTATGTCGAGCTATTGGCAAGAGCTCAAAAGTATGCTACTGCCGAGGAGCAAGCGACAAGCCAAAGACTGGCGGAAGGGAGATTCCCTCCTAAGAAGAAAAGTATTAGGGAACCGAATGCACCATCTTCTAACAACGCTTCGATTTCTAGGCGCAGCCCCAGGTCCAGACAACAGAACAATCGATTCGACGCCTACACACCCCTCAACTTGCCTAGGGAGAAGATTCTGCTCGAAATTGAAAAAGAAAAATATTTCCAAAGGCCACGTCCCCTGAAGACACCGGCAAAAGCAAGGGACAAAAGCAAATACTGGCGATATCATCGAGATCATAGCCATAACACTGAAGAATGTTTCCAGCTTCGGGATGCCATCAGGATTTGATAAAAAAAGGATATCTGGGAAAGTATGTCAACCGCCCAGAGTCTCAAGCCGAAGCAACTGCCCTTCCAAGAATACCCGAAGAAGTTGATTTGCCTCACCAAAAGCCAACCGGTGGAGATGTTGGGATGCTTCATCGGTCATCGGCATGGAACATAGAAGCTGAAGAAAATGTCCCGAAGAGGTTTAAAGGAAAAAATTCTATCACTTTTACCGATGAGGACATTCAGGATGTACAACTTTCACATGACGACCCTGTAGTGGTATCGGCAGTAATTGCCAAATTTGATGTAAAAAGAATATTGATTGATAATGGAAGCTCAGTTGATGTGTTGCTGTATGATGCTTTTCTTCGGATGGGATTGTCTAGATATGAATTGCGAAGATCCCTTATTTTAATAACCGGTTTTGGTGGAAATCGAATTAAAGTTGAGGGTGAAATGGTCTTGCCTGTGACTTTTGGGTCCGAACCATTTCAAAGGACCCTTCCAATCAATTTTATTGTGACCAGAACTTCTTCAGCTTATAATGCAATTTTTGGGTGTCCGGCATTGAATAAATTTAGAGCCATAGTCTTAACATACCATCTGTTGATTTGGTTTCCTACCAGGACAGGCATAGGAGAAGTAGAGGAGATCAAAGGATCGCTCATCAGTGTCTCATGATTCAAAACAAACAAACATCCAAACCTCTGGCACTTGACCAGCTGGATCCAAGAGATGAATCCGAAGACTCTGGAGAACCAGTGGAAAAGACACTTTTCATACCATTATCCGAAGATGAGCCAGCCAAGCTTCTGCAAATTGGCAGCTTACTCGATGAGGAGTCAAAGGTAAAACTAATTTCTTTTCTTCGAGATAATGCTGATATTTTTACTTGGACAGCTTCAGACATGCCTGGAATTTCGCCTGAAGTGATTACTCATTGCTTGGAAGTATCTCCCAATTACAAGCCTGTACGGCAAAAGAAGAGGAATTTTGCTCCAAAAAGGCAGAAGGCTATTGATGAAGAAGTTAACAAACTCCTTGAAGCAAACTTTATAAGAGGTCCAATATCCGAACTGGCTAGCAAATGTGGTCATGGTAAAGAAATCAAATGGCAAGTGGAGGATCTGTATAGACTATACGGACCTCAACAAAGCATGCCCAAAATATAGTTTCCCTTTGCCGAAAATCGACAGTTGGTTGACGCTACGGCCGGTCATCAAATGCTGAGTTTCATGGATGCCTTCTCAGGCTATAATCAAATCAGAATGAATCCTGAGAATGAAGAGAAGACCGCTTTTGTTACAGAGAAAGGACTCTACTGTTACAAAGTGATGCCATTCGGATTGAAGAATGCTGGAGCAACCTTTCAAAAGCTCATCAACAAAGTCTTCAAAGACCAAATTGGGAGAAACATAGAGGCCTATGTTGATGATATAATAGTAAAGAGTCTTCACAAGTCTGATCATATTGCAAACTTGAAAGAGTCCTTTGATGCCCTGAGACGCCATCAGATGAGGCTGAACCCAACCAAGTACGTTTTCGACGTAACTTCTGGGAAGTTCCTGGGATACTTGGTTACCAAGCGAGGAATAGAGGCTAATCCGGAAAAAATACAGGCTCTTCGGACTATGAGGCACCCTATTAGCAAGAAAGAAGTGCAAAGGCTAACGGGGAGAATAGCTTCTTTGAGCCGTTTTATCTCCCGTTCTGCAGAAAGGTGTTTACCCTTCTTCAAGGTTCTTCGTCAGACTCAAAATTTTGAATGGACAGAAGATTGCCGAATCGCCTTCGACAAGTTGAAGGAATATTTGGAAAATCCGCCATTGCTCTCCAAACCCTGTGAAGGAGAAACAATTTATCTATATCTGTCAGCCACAAATGAAGCAGTCAGTTCAGTTCTGGTGCGAAGAGATACCAATCATTCACAGAAACCGGTTTACTATACCAGCAAAGTATTGCATGAAGCTGAAGTCCGATATCCTAGAATACAAAAAATTATCTTCTCTAATGGTGGCGGCGAAGCGCCTTCGACCTTATTTCCAAGCCCATTCTATTATGGTTTTGACAGATCAACCCTTGAAGGCCATACTTCGTTGTCCTAATCCTCAGGAAGGATAGCTAAGTGGGTTGTTAAATTAGGAGAGTTTGATATTGATTATCAACCTAGATCAGCAATGAAGGCATAAATTTTGGCTGATTTTATAGCTAAGTACACGTGGGGATCTGAAGACCAACCAAAAGCCGAAGAATAAGGTACCGAAGACGATCGAGAATTTATTTGGACGTTGCACGTCAATGGTGCTTCGAATGCCAATGGCTGTGGCGCAGGTTTAATTCTTGCTGGTCCGAATAGGCAGCTTATCGAATATGCTCTTCGGTTTTCTTTTCAAGCATCAAATAATCAGGCAGAGTATGAGGCACTCATTGATGGACTTAAAATCTCGCAAAAATTGGAGATCAAGAGGGTCAAAGTTTTTTCCAATTCACAGCTGGTGGTGAATCAAGTAAAAGGTGATTTCGAAGCTCGAAATCCAAATATGATCCAGTACTTATAAAAGGTCCGAAGCCTGGCATCTGGGTTGGAATATTTTGAGATTGTCCATGTGCCAAGGACAGAAAATTCTCGGGCAGATACTCTTTCAAGACTTGCAACCACTGCACCAGATTCTCTTAGGAGGATGTATGTGGAGTATCTTGAAGACCCAAGCATATCGGAATCCTCAGCTGAAATCTATCAAGTTGAACATGAACCTTCATGGATGGATCCGATTCTCCAATTTTTAAAAGAAGGTACCTTGCCCGAAGACAAGTTGGAAGCTAAACGGCTTCGGTGGACGGCCTCTCAATACGTTTCTTGAACGGAGCATTGTATAAGAGGTCTTTCACACAACCTTTGCTGAAATGCTTAGGCCCATCCGATGCAGATTATGCACTCAGGGAAGTGCATGAAGGGATATGCAGAAACCATTTGGGGGGCAGATCTTTGGCATACAAGTAATCCGTCAAGGTTATTATGGGCCAACCATCCAGAAGGATTCTATGGAATTTGTTCGAAAATATGATCATTGTCAGAGATATACCAATGTGCAGAGGCGACCTGCTAATCAGTTGACTCCGTTAACGGCTCCCTGGCCTTTTGCACAATGGGGAATGGACATTCTTGATCCGTTCCCTCCAGCCTCTGGGCAGCGAAAATTCCTCATTGTGGCCATTGACTATTTCACTAAATGGGTCGAAGCTGAAGCATTAGCACAAATTACTGAGACCAAGGTTGAAAGTTTCGTAAGAAATTTCATCTTCCATTTTGGAATTCCTTATTCTATTATTACTGACAACGGGAGACAGTTTGACAATCCGAAGTTCAAAAAGTTTTGCACTTAGTATCATATCCGACACAAACTTACTTCGGTAAGGCATCCATAATGTAACGAAGAAGCCGAAGTGACCAACAGGACTATTCTTCATGGTTTAAAAACCAAGTTAAATGATGCTAAGAGATCATGGGCTGATGAATTGAATTCGGTTCTTTGGGTATACCGAACTACTCCCAGGACGACCACTGGTGAATCTCCCTTTCAATTATATTTTTTTCCCTCAGCAGTTCTTTAAGGGAAGGGATCTCCGGCTCCGACAAAGTCTCAAAGTCTTTGGCATCGGCTTTCAGTATTCTCTTACCGGTGTTTGCATCCAAACGGGAAGCTGTCCATTCGGTATTGAATCCCCAGTGGGTATAATACATGAAAAAGAAGCAAGGCTCCCACTCATGTATTGCACTGGGAGTTCCTTTTATTAGTCTTCGGCCTGGCCGAGGCCTATGACCCACCACCCTTTGCCGTGAAAGTCTCTTTTCAACATAAACAAAGAGGTAAACAAGGATGTCTTCAGCTCTATTTTTCTAAGTTTGCAAAGAACTATGAACCCACAAATGTTCCTAAAACTATTGGGGGTCAATTGAGCCGGGACTATTTGGTAGAGGTTGAAAATTTTTGTGAAGAAAGGGTAAAGTGGAAGCCGAAGACCAGCCTTGAAGTGGTCTTCGTATATGGCAATGGAGTGCATTGGAGATTTATCTACCCTCTCTTCGGGTTTCGGAAGAATCATATGGAAAGTCCGTGGGATATGGTAACATTGCTCAACTTCCTCTATTCTAGCAAGGGAGAAAGAGCTCTTAACGGAATCCGGTGATCGCTCAGGGCTTCGTTTCCTACTAGAACTTCATCTCTTACTGGTTTCGCCGAGGGGATTCCTGCTACTCCCACCTCCCGGTGAGTTCCTATTGGTTTCTCTCTCCGAGATACGCTACCGACTTCACCTCCCGGTGAACCTCTGCTAGAGCTAGAGGAAGGGCTCCTAGAAGACTCCAACATTGTAAGGAATAAGGAAGAAAAGGAAAAGAAAAGACCTCTAACCTTTGGAAAGTCGGAAATGGCGGACTGCAAGAGAAGATAGCAGGTTGCAAAGGAAACGGGGATTCCGGGGGCACGGGTGCGAAGAAAGATTTTCCTCTCAAGATCTCTCCCCTTTTATAGGTAAAGGTAGTGGGTCTTCAAGGCG
Source organism: Areca catechu (assembly GCA_021397845.1). Lineage (NCBI taxonomy): Eukaryota > Viridiplantae > Streptophyta > Magnoliopsida > Arecales > Arecaceae > Areca > Areca catechu. Next base: position 30,050,919 of record CM038042.1, on the reverse strand, counting down.
GTTCGGAGATCTGAACGATCGTGTGCCATATCGGCGGTTTCGATCGTGGGTACAGCCCTCTAAAAAATTCAATAATGGGACAAGCTGTTGCGATCCGTGTGAAACTCCATTTCTGGCTGAGATTACGCCAACAAAGCTGTCACGCTCCGGATGACTGCCACGTGTCCGATCTCAGTCAAATAAAAATCTTTTTCTCAAGAATTTCCTAAGACTTTTCCAGAATCGGGGCGTTTCTTTTGAGGCAGCCTGTGGTGGGACAACACGTGTCTTCGCCACGTTTTATCACGCCACCAAGCAGTTATGGCGGAAAGCGTGTCAGGATCCACTACCATCATTACCTAACAGTTATCACTAGAGGACAAATTTAAAATATTCCCATTCTTCAAAGCTTAATCATTTCGAACTTGGGAGTGGGGGACAGCTGTTATGATATCCCAATTTTGGTCCAATTAATTATTTTTTCTCTTATTTTATTGGTCACATCAGCTAGCAAAAGAAGAAATCTCCGGCTTCATATTACCATCTTGATCCAAAGACCATGCTTAATATTTATGGCCGTTCCAGAAGATATTATTAACTCAGGGTCTTCGGCCTTGTACACTCACCTTGATCCGAAGACTATGCCTAATATCTATGGTTTCGTATTATTATCTCAGTCCGAAGACCATGCTTAATATTTATGGCTTTAGGTTCGTTCCGGAAGATATTATTAACTCTGGGTCTTCGGCTTCGTATTATTATCTCAATCCAAAGACCATACCTGATTCATGGTTTCGTATGTCTATGACCCAGGAGATAAGTTTGTTTACTGTCTTCGGCTTCGTACATCCACCTTGATCCGAAGACTTGACCTCCTAGGCGAATATCTTCGACTTCATTCCCTCAATATGATCCGGAGACTGTAAGTGTTTATTTTTTGTTATATCCAAAAGAATTCGAAGTGTGAAGCTAACATTCCCTTCAGGAGCGCTACTAAAGAAAATGTAAGGCTCACTTCGAATCTATGCGTAAAGAAAGGAGGTTCTGGAGCATGTGGGTTTCTTGGACAAACAGTTAAAATCTGTTTGGGTTGTTGCAACCACCCACATGGTTCGAAACTTCAGATTGAACCCCGAGTGTAACGGCTTTTCCGACAGCCACTACTTACAGTTATGAAGTGGTTGCGTCCGTCAACCTCCATAACCGTAAGTAGTTGTGTTGGAGCCTATATATACTGGTAAGAGGGGACACTCAGGGGATCTTTTTTCGCTCTCTTTTTCTTGGCATTTTGCGAATTTCTCTTTTCCTCCTTGCTCTCAAAACTCTCCATTCTGTTGTTGTCTGGGCCCTTTCTGACTTAGGCATCGGAGTATCCCCCACCGGAAAACCTCCGGTCAGGGACTTCTTTTGCAGGTACCAGTTCGACGGCGATCCGATGAAAGAACTACTCCATCCGGTCGACAAAGGTTCAGCATCAACACTTACAATAATAGACAATGTACTTAAATAACCAATATGCACTGATGGAGTAGTTTCATAAATGTAATATTATTGGCTTTAAAAATCCGAATCCAACTAGCATTAAGAAAGATATTAATATCTATTGAATATCCATATCACCTTCTTCAACAATTAATGTTCAACAGTATCTTCAAAATTATGCAGAATTTCTTCTTAATACTAAGGAATCTGAGGATAGTGTATTACCATCACTCATGTATTCTAGCTTCATGATTCCTATGCTGAATTCTAGTCACTCATGTCTGTTTCTAAGTGCATATTAAAAATCATATTCTGTATGTAGTGTCATTTTGATGGATGGTCCTGATGTTCCAGAACACAAGTTTATATGCTTCACTATTTTACATGTTTTACCTGACTTTTGCATCTAAGCAAAACAGATTTCTGTAATATGACAATATAAATAGGGCTACGATTGTTAGCTATTAAAGATGCTACTTAGATGCATGACTCAAGTGCCAACCATCCAGCATCCTTTAAGTGCTAGAACTTCAGTCTCCAAGAAAGCCAGATAGGATGACATATGCATAGAAAACTAATATAAAGCTCTCCCTTGTTAAAATATAAAAGCAGGTTTACTACTAAATAAGGACCCTATACTGTGCAATGGCTTTGTATGGAAAGCAATGACCCTATCATATTTTAGGAGATCACTGCCCACACATTCTCCTAAATTTTGAATGTAGAGCTTTGAAATATCAAGATGCATGATGTAACAATAAAGGATGGGTACATTACACACTATGTTGAGGATCTTGCCTACAAAGAGTATCAACGGAAATGGGCCTAGGCTGAGTTCTAGCCAGGCTTTGCACCAGGTTTTAGGCCAGGTTTCTATAGGTTCAGGTCAAGCTTGCACCTGAAATTTAAGACCTGAAAGGATGGTTCTCCGAACCAAGCTGAACCAGCTGGTTCGGGATGTACCAAACCAGACCAGCTAAGAATCGGCACAGTTTGGCCATGGATTTCAGTGCCGACACCCGGATCTCCCAAAACCCATCCAAACCGGAACAAAACGGTATGGTTCGGTACCCAAACGATGCATTTCGGCCAGTTCAGCCTAGTTCGGGCTCAGTTCGGATCCTGTTTGGGTCCGGATCGGGTCTTTTACTGTAGCTAGGGATTGGGGGGTTTAGTTTTAATGTAACTGGGAGCCTCTTGGGCTCTCAATTTGATAGAAATGTCCAGAGAGACCTTCGGAAAGCCATTTCCTCCTATCCAAGTGATCCAAATGCCGGGAAATCAAGAAAAAACATCGATTAAAGGCATGTAATCCATCTTCTTCTCTCTCTCCCTCTCCCCTCTTTTTTAAAAATTCATAAAAAATAAAAAAAGAAAAAACTTAGTCAATTTTTTTAATTTTGGCATGATTTTAAAATATGTTGTAGATCTATGAATGATCTACACAATGATACTAAGATCATTAATTTTTATTAAGTATATAATTTTTAAAATAAAAAAATAATTTTAGATTAAAAAACTAAAAAAATAATTATTTTTTAAAAAAATTATAAAATAAGATTATAATTTTGTATCCCATAAGCTACTTTCACCATAAATTTTATGTCGATTTATTCAAGTTTTGATGTATCATGTGAATAATAGCCTAAACCTAATTTTAAAAAAGATGGCATTTCATGCACGTCCACTATCTTAAAAAAATATACGTAGCATCCATGATAAGATTCTATATAAATCTAAGCTTAAATTATTTTTTTATAATATTTAAATTTTTTAATTTTTTATTTCAAAAAATAAAAATATATATAATTAAATTGAAAAAATAAAAAATAGGTAAATAAAATTTATTAATTTTATATTATTATTGAATTAATATATTTTTTAATATTCAAGAATGGATCTATCGAGGAGAAAGAAGGATATAGAGCATGATATTGATTAGAAGCATGGGATTATGCTCTTGAGTCGACATAATTAGGGATGTGAATGGTGCAATATATAATACAAGGATGATGGGGTAACAAGGTTGAAGCAGCGCTTGGTGGTGCTATTCTAATGTATTTGCATGCCAACATTGTCCATGAAAAATTCATTAGCTAATGAAAAAAATACTTCGCTGATTTCAAAGTAAAGAAAGAAAAAATATTGAAAAAAGCAGCAGAGGTGGACCATCGAGCCGCAGAACCACCTTATCACTCCGGGAAGTCAAAAGAAGCATCTATTCTAGAAGATGAGGAAGCATAGATCGAGGCTGCCATTCAGGCAGCTTGTATAAGCAGAGATAGCTAGAGAAGGTAGCCAGGCATAGGAAGTGTTCGGACCGTCAGTTTTTGAGTTAGGGTCGAGGTCAAGCTCTGAAAGTGTTCTAGAAAAGTTTAAGACATGGTTTAGAACTTCCTCAATTAGAGAGCCCGCCAGAAGAGGCACCAGGCTACCAGCCATATTGCATCCATATTGAGAACATTTGGTAATAGAAAGAAGTCTTTCAAGAACATTTCAGCATGAGCCATTATCCCCGACGTCAATCGATATGACTTTCCTAGCAGAGATTCCAAGTAATAGAAGATTAATTCTTTACATATAAGGATAAGAAAAATGATATATGGCGGTCTATTGGATCCTGATTTTACTTTAGTCATATCCCAAAGCACACAGCAGATAACCGGTATTATCGCTTTACAATTTCATCTATATAGGCTACTGGTTTAGGCAAAGATCCTCCAAGATCAATGGATATCTACGGTCAGCTTATTAACAATAATAAGAAGCTAGAAAAATGAATTGCCTCTTATCAGAGTAAGTAGCCCATGTATGGATTGACAGTGATGTGTGATGGTTGGACTGGTCTTACTAAACGAAACATTATCAATTTCTTGACTTATTATGATGGAAAAACATTTTTCATAAATCTATTGATGCTTCAAATCAGGTATACGATGTCAGCTACATCCTCAGATTGATGGAGAAGAATTGATCAGGTGGGAAAGCAAAATATCATGCAGGTAATCACAAATAATGAACCATAGTATAGGGCCACAAAGGAGATCCTGATGAAGCGATGATCGCATTTTTTAGGATTCTTTGTGATGCACATTATATCGATCACATGTTAATAGATATTGAAAAGATTCTAGGGTGCAAAAGATAGTTGAATTAGTCTAGAGTATCACCAGATTCATCTAACACCATACATGGATCTTATCATTGATGCAGAGCTTTACAGGAAGAAAAATATTAAGACCAGATATCACACGGTTTGCTATGAATTATATAGCACTTGATAGTCTTCTTAGTAAGAAAATAAAGCTACATCAGTCATCAGATGTTTGGCAGTCCAGTGTGATAGCAGAGCAAATATGCCACACAAACACTAAAGAGAGCAATGTGGAGAACCTAGTGACGAGATAAACATTCTGGCCATAGGCCGAGAAGATGGTGGAGGCTATCAAGCCTCTATATGAGATACTTCGGGCCATAGACTCTAAGCGATACCCTCAAATGGACTTTCTTTATTACATGATGGAAAGGGCAAAGAAAAAGATCTAAGCAAATCCAATACATGCCAATAAAAACATCCGGATCATTAATTAACAATAGAGATATCGAATGGATATGGATTTGCATCTAGCAGGTAGGCAGCAAATCAAGAACGCTCTGAAAATTTAAATTCAATTATATTGTACAAGTACACTTAACTAATTTTGAAAATCTGTATAGCTAACTATCTGAATCTAAGATTTAAGTACTCCATATCGGACATTGCCATGGATGATCAGCTTATATCTATTCTATGCAATGTAATATAAAAGATGGAACCCGATCCAGATGTCTCAGCTATGTGCCTAAAATGAGTTAGGCTAAAATTGTTAAGTGATTTTTATTAACTATAATTTCAACTAACATATGATAATAATATTTGTTTCCAAACAATTATTTAGGGAGGGCACAGATTCTTTGAATCTCATGTAGCAATTAGAAGTAAATCAAAAATAAATCCTAGTAGGTACACAAATCCAATATTAAATTCAAAGTGATTTTTGATTTCACTGAATCTAAAATTCTCAATGATTTAATATCTTTTGCAGCTAAATGTAATGTGTATTTTGGTAGATCTGCAAAATATTTAAAAAATCTTGTTGTAAAGAACCTCTCCAACACGATGTCATCAAATTGGATGTGAACACATTAGTCAAATTTGGACTTATCACCTCCAAACAGAGGAACTATCTAAAATAGAAATATCTCAATGATTTTGTATATATACTATAATTTAAGGTTGAGGCTAAAGTACATTCAAAAGAAAGTTAAGTTGAAAAACTCCGATATGACTACAAATGATTTTGTTGATGAGGATGAAAATTCGATGATTGGAAAAGTCGTGAGTCAGCAGTAGGAGATAGAGCTTGATGAGCCAAGATTGCCTCCTCGACCAGCCAGTTTTATAGCTAGCAAGGTTGGGATGGATGCTGAACAATGGGCAAGCAGCAATATTCTTCACAAGGCTCTAGTCGATACAACACATCATCCCTCACAATCCATTCAGCCTAGAGATAGAAAAAGGAAAGGTAGTTGTATCTCCAATGGAACACTCAGTTGATTCAAATTCAGATATTAGGAAGAAGTGCTAGTGCTTCTTTTGATGGTCGAGGATCTAGAGATAAAGGAATGACCAGAGGACAGAAGATGCAGCCGGATATTGATTTTCAATTCACTGGTGAGTCGCAGTTTACTCGCACCACATAGGATACGAACCATGGTGCACGAGCTGGTAAAGCCCATGGTGATACAATTCCATACAAGCGACGAGCTTCGCGAGATCGTTCAAGACAGATGCAGCTACGATGATCTTGCATGTTGAGTATGATCCATGGATGTATCAGGCTCATCCTCATATTCTAGATCCTGACATTTATAAGAATAAAGGATTACAATGCTACTTGGCTAAAGGAATTTACTGATCTTCCTACTGAATATATTAATGATCCTGACATTTATGGACATTGATACTCGACCGATTCTAAATATCGGTATGTAACTATATTTATATTTTTTGTTTCTCTCAAATTAATTGTTAGTAATCTTGCTTTATGGAAATTTCTTCATGCTTGACTGATACCATAACTGTTATATTGATCTTTTATGATTGTTCTTCGATGAGAAGCTTTTCCTTTACCATCTTCATTTAGATCTTGTATGTGTAGGTGCTGAAATTCACTATAAGATGGGACCAAAAATATGATCAACAAGCAAAAGTAACACAAATCTTTTTTTTCTTAAAACATATTATAAAGTGGTTGGAGGCTAGACAGTACTTCATAATGATTTTTAGCAAATTAGGCTCGAGGATACATCTATTTGAATCTCAAAAATTTAATAAATCATAAAAAACTAATTTGAGATCAAAGAAAATCAAAAAAAAATTGGCGTACTGGTTCAAATATGCATGCCTACCGTACCAATACTCGATATGGTACGATACCGATACTGGTACCATACCGGCTGGTGATCGATATGGGTTCCAGTATCGGTACTAGGAACTTTGCCTGAAAGAATCTAGGCCATGTTTGGGCAACTATTGGCCGAAAACCCTAACTACATTTTTTTTTATTTTTATATTATATATCAAGGATCGCTGAACCGGTACCGGGGGCCGTACCGATTAGCAAACAGTATGGTACAGTTCGTACCATACCATACCGGTAAAGGTACCGGTAATAAAAAATGAGGAAAAAAAGTCTCTCCCTTCTCAAGCAAAAATCGCTGAACCAAAGCTGGACCGGACCCGAACCGAGCCAAACAAGCCCGAACCAAAGTGTACCGAACGGTACGTACCAGTACCGTACCATATCGGTATGGAAATATTATTTTTTTTATTTTTTTAACGATCCGGGAGCCGGACTGTTTTATATGGCTGAATCGTACCCACCCTTGGCCGGTACGGGGCGGTTCCGGGTTCCCTGTTATATATTTTTTTAGTCATCCATTTTGAATAGATAAATGGGATCTAATATTCCTAAAGAGAATCCTCGCCCACTTTATTTGCCTAACCTCATCTCATGCTAAGCTACCCATACTCCATCTATACCGTCTCCTTTACCTCTAATCCCACCATTCATGCTCAAACTAAGCACTGATTTGCCTCCTTCCCATCCTCCCCAAATTCTTCCCTTCGTACTTTGCTCAAGCACAAACATCCTTCCATTGAACCAAAACCCAACAACTATTCATCAGCTGACATATAAAAACTTCTCTCATAGCCTGTTCTTCAATCCCAACATCTCAATCTCCCTCATTATCTTCATTTACAGCAACTCTATCCCTACATTCTGACTCCTTTAGAACCCAAGCTTTTCTCCCTACCCATCTCTCTAGTGATTGAGGTTATCTAGCCCAATCAAACCTCGAGTTGGGCTTGGGATTGAGTACAGCCCTAACCTTTTAAAGATATTTCAGGCATTGGCCTAGCATTAAAAAAGGGTCAAGCACAGGCAAGGGGTGACCCAAACCACACCTAGCCCATTTGCAGTCTTAATGCACAAGCATAGCTATGGTCTCTCCACCCTTACTATGTGTCATTTTGGATCTTTTTCAAATTCACACAATTTGTGTAGATTTTGCTGTTCCACCCAAAACCTCAAAATCATTGTTTCTAATCTTAGATTCATGCAGTAACATGTGAATTTGATCACCAAATAACCTTTAACCCTTATTTCAAATGGTCAAGAATCTCAAGATTATAAACCTCTAAAGCTGCTTCATTGAACTGGCTCATATAAGATCAAAGGGATTCCAGAATGTCGAGTAGACATGCCTTTGCATGGCATGTTGTTAGACATTAGAATAATGAAAATTAACCCAACTTTATTTGATTAAAATTGATACTTTTTGTGATACTTTGCAGGAATTGACTCCATAAACGTGTAGATCTTGATTTTAGGAGTCCAACGACGCAAACGGAATGTAATTCGGACTTCAAACGGGCCCGAAATGGATTTTAGAAGATTTTAGCACGGATTTCAGAGTTGCATGATTTTTGGAGCGAGCCTTAAAATTTCAATGGCTCACGGTGGACCGGCTCAATGGTCCACCGCATGACCTGCCGGTCCACGGCAGCCATTGCTGCCGGTCCACGGGCAGAGCCGTGGACCACCGTGCTTCGATCACGCCGAAACTTGCCGGAGAGCTTCCCACGGCACCGCCGGAGCCGCCGCCAACCTTCCCGCCGGCCGGAGAGCTCCCGTTCGGCCGGAAAAATGGCCGGAACCTGCTGCCGCCACCCTCCGCCCACGGCCACGCCGTCCGCCCCCGAAGCCGCCTCCGCTGTTAGCGCCGTCCGCCCCCAAAGCCGCCACGTGTCCGTCCGCCTTCCCCGGCAACGGCGCCAAAAATCTGATGCGTGTCGTAATGCACCGATTTAGAACCTTAATTCCACTACTCTAAAGGGTAGAATAGCGAGAGTAAGGGTCGATCCCACAAAGACTTTGAGGTAATCTTGAAAAAGTATTTTCTTTTGATTTAAAATAAACTAAAATAAACTAGAACTAATGCAAGAAATATATGCAAATAATAAATTCGTGAAACTAATTCAGATATGACCTATCTCAAGAGTACGGCCCGTACCCGTGGATCACGGCCCGTCCCTTAGGTATAGGTCAGTCAAAATTAATTCACTTCGACTTACCTTAGACGCTAATCCAACATGACTCCAGCATTACTAAAATAAAAATAAACAAACATGGATTAATATGAAGCAAATAAATATTTATTCCATAAAAGATTGGGGTACAGAGAAAATAAAAGAAAAGTAAGGGAACAAGGGTCCCTTTCTCCCTTTTTATCCGACTCTGACTCTCTGTGACAGCAACAGGTGGAACTACGGACAGCAAGTGGAACCTCCCAAAAATTCCTCCCCTTTCATAAGAGAATCACCGAAAAAAGAGGGTAACATCTGAATCACACTGGACTTGATTTCGTACTGGATGGCATCTACAGGGGGTACTTGGATACAAGGTGAATAAGTGTATTTTGAAGGAGTGAAGTACTCCTTCAGCGGAGGGTCAATTCCTTGATTAGGATCCATAGTACCTGGGCTGGTTGCTCTACTGGAGCCTTCGATTTTCGGATCTAGGGATATATGTTTAGGTTCTCGAAGTCGGCGCCTAGAATATACTAACATACACCCTCCCTCCTAAAGCAAACAGCAATCAAAGATTTTTTATTTTTATTTTTTTTTTTAATTGGAAAGTGGAAGAATGAGATGCTTGAATTATTCAAGCAAGTACAAATCAATTTACCTCTCCTCGATGCCATCAAGCAAGTACCGGCTTATGCCAAATTTCTTAAGGATTTGTGCACTCAAAAACGGAAATCTAAGGCACATATCCCTAAGAAAATCCTCTTAACTGAGCAAGCCAGCTCAGTTTTTCAGCAAATAGCTCCACCAAAACTCAAAGACCCAGGTACCCCAATTATCTCTTGTGTCATAGGGGACCTTACAATCAAGAAAGCCTTGTTAGATTTAGGAGCGAGTGTAAACCTTCTCCCAGGATCAGTGTATGATCTGTTTAAATTTGGAGAATTAAAACCGACGACGGTGACCTTACAGTTAGCTGATCGATCCGTCAAGGCACCCCGTGGAATGCTCGAGGATGTGTTGGTAAAAGTAGATGAGTTCTACTTCCCGGTTGATTTTCTTGTTTTGGACATGGAATCTAGCGGTAACCCTAGTCAGATACCCATCATTCTTGGAAGACCTTTCCTAGCTACCGCTAATGCTTGCATAAATTGCAGAACAGGGGTTATGGATGTCTCTTTTAGGAATAAGAAAATGCGGTTGAATATTTTTAATGCATGCCAAGGACCACCCTCTTATGATCATAACGAAGTAAATATGATAGAAGAAGTAAATAGGAATCTTCCTGTGTTGCTTGATTCGGATCCCTTGCAAGCATGTTTGACACATTTTGGAACTGACGATTTTGATGTTGATGAATATGCAAATGAAGTGAATGTTTTGTTAGAGCCACCCAAGTTTAGCACCATTCCTCCTTGGACTGTGAAATATGAATCATTACCGACTCAATCAAGCCCTTTAGTGCCATCCTTAGAAGCACCACCCAATCTGGAATTGAAGCCTCTTCCTGACAAGTTAAAGTATTCTTTTCTTGGATCCAATGATACCCTTCCGGTAATCATTGCATCTACTTTGACCTCTGATCAGGAACAAAAATTGATGGATGTACTCAGGGAACATAAAGAGGCAATAGGATGGACAATAGCTGATCTTAAGGGAATTGACCCTTCTGTTTGCATGCACCACATTCACTGTGAAGCAGAAGCTAAACCACATAGGGACATGCAACAGAGGCTAAATCCAAACATGCGGAAAATTGTTAAAAAAGAAGTGGTTAAATGGTTGGATGCCGGCATTATTTACCCAATTTCGGATAGCCAATGGGTCAGTCCAACTCAGGTAGTACCTAAAAAGTCAGGAATTACTGTCATTCAAAATGAAAAGGGTGAGTCAATTTCTACCCGAGCAACCACTAGTTGGAGAGTGTATAGATTATCGGAAACTGAATGCTGTTACTAGGAAAGATCATTTCCCTCTGCCTTTTATTGATCAAATTCTAGAACGACTAGCAGGGCAGAGTTTCTTTTGTTTTCTGGATGGATATTCAGGATACAACCAGGTTTCAGTATTTCCTGCAGACCAAGAAAAGACCACCTTTACTTGCCCTTTGGAACGTTTGCATTCAGGCGTATGCCTTTTGGTCTCTGTAATGCACCAGCCACCTTTCAACGATGTATGTTGGCCTTATTCTCCGATATGGTTGGTCATTTCCTTGAAGTGTTTATGGATGATTTTTCTGTCTTTGGATCTTCATTCAAGGACTGTCTCCATAATTTGGCTAAGGTATTGAAACGCTGTATAGAAACCAACTTAGTCTTAAGTTGGGAGAAGAGCCATTTTATGGTTCGTGAGGGAATTGTACTCGGACACATTGTTTCTGAGCGAGGAATTGAGGTTGACAAAGCTAAGGTTGAATTAATCTCGAAATTGCCTCCCCCGACCTCGGTTAGACAAGTACGATCCTTCCTTGGCCATGCTGGTTTTTATAGACGATTCATCAAGGATTTCAGCAAAATCTCTCGACCATTGTGTGATTTACTTGCCAAAGACAAGTCCTTTGATTTTAGTAAAGAATGTTTGGCCGCTTTTGACATTCTTCGAACTGCTTTGACCACTGCACCTATCATCAAGCCTCCAGATTGGACTCTGCCATTTGAAATCATGTGTAATGCTTCTGATTATGCTGTAGGAGCTGTTTTAGGACAGAAGCTCAATAGGGAACCCCATGTAATTTACTATGCTAGTAAAACTCTTTCAGATGCACAAATGAACTATACCACTACTGAAAAAGAGTTACTAGCAGTTGTATTCGCTCTAGAAAAATTTCGATCATATTTATTAGGGTCTAAGGTCCTAGTTTACTCTGATCATGCTGCATTAAGACATCTGCTATCCAAAAAGGATACAAAGCCTAGACTGATTCGATGGATCCTTTTGTTACAGGAATTTGACTTAGAAATTTTGGATAAGAAAGGTTCCGAAAATATGGTAGCAGATCACATTTCTAGGAACTTAGTAGAATACAACAAGGAAATTATTGGAGATAGGTTTCCTGATGAGCAGCTATTCTCAATTTCTTCTACCAGCAATCTCCCCTGGTTTGCCTATATTGTGAATTATCTGGTAACAGGGCAAGTTCCTCCATACTGGTCACAACAAGAAAAGGATAGGTTCTTTTCGCGAATCAAATATTACTTTTGGGAGGAACCTGAATTGTTTAAATACTGTTCTGATCAAGTGATCAGGCGATGTGTCCCTAAGAGTGAATTCAAGAGTATACTCAATTTTTGTCATTCTCTTGCATGTGGGGGACACTTTAGTGGGAGAAAAACTGCAGCAAAGGTGCTGCAAAGTGGATTTTATTGGCCAACTCTCTTTAAAGATGCACATGAATTTGGCCGTAATTGTCTCAAGTGTCAACAAAAGGGGAATATTTCACGAAAAGATATGATGCCCCTAAACCCCATTTTAGTTGTTGAAATTTTTGATGTTTGAGGTATTGACTTTATGAGATCATTTCCTCTTTCCTTTGGATTTGAGTACATTTTGGTAGCAGTGGATTATGTTTCGAAATGGATTGAAGCTGTGGCAACTCGAACTAATGATCACAAAGTTGTGATCAAGTTCATTCAGCATAACATCTTTAGTCAGTTTGGGTGCCCAAGGGCCATTATTAGTGATGGGGTTCCGCATTTTACAAATAAACACTTTGACGCACTGATGAAAAAGTATGGAATTACCCATAAAGTAGCCACACCATATCATCCTCAGACTAGTGGTCAGGTTGAAGTTTCGAATAGAGAGATCAAACACATTGTTGAGAAAACGGTAAGACCCGATAGGAAAGATTGGTCCGAACGTTTGGATGACGCTTTATGGGCTTACCGAACTGCTTTCAAGACCCCTCTAGGAATGTCTCCGTACCGGTTAGTGTTTGGAAAGGCTTGTCACCTACCTGTTGAATTAGAACACTGTGCATTTTGGGCTATAAAGCAATTTAATTTTGACATGAAGAATGCAAGTTCCCATAGAAAACTTCAGTTAAGTGAGTTGGAAGAGTTACGAAATGAGGCGTATGAGAGTTCGAAAATTTACAAGGCTCGAACAAAGGCTTATCATGACAAATTCATTAATAGAAAATCATTTGAGCCTAATCAAAAAGTGTGGCTCTACAACTCTAGGTTACGTCTTTTTCCCGGAAAACTCCGCTCACGATGGGATGGACCTTTTGTAGTAACACAAGTATTTTCCCATGGAGCTGTTGAACTTAAGGATCCTAAGCAAGGGAATGTTTTTAAGGTGAATGGCCAGCGTTTGAAACCGTATATTGAAGGAATCAGCGATGGAGAAGTTGTTGAAACTCTTGATCTTGAACACCCAGTCCTGCTGTAAAGATCAACTTAGTCTGGCTGAAGACTATAAACTTAGCGCTCCTGGGAGGCAGCCCAGCTCTTTCCTTAGTTCATATTTTAACTTCTAGTTCTTTGTTTTTAGAATAAATGGAGTAATAAAAGAAGATCGTGGGAACATGGTGATAGAAGGACGTCCAATTCCATACCCTACCAGGTTGTATCCTTCCATGCCATTTCGTTTTTAATATTCTCTTCCATTGGGGACAATGGAAATTAAGTTGGGGGGTGAGGTAATCTAATTAATTAAATCAAATCCTCGAGTAAAATTTTAATCAGTTTTTGTGTACAAAAATTTGTCTCGAATTGAAAAAAATCAAGCTCACTAAATGAGGAGTGATTAATGGTTTAGAAAATTTTAAAGATACTGAGGGATGATTTATCAAGAAAACCCTATAAGTGGTAGAGTGTAGTCCAAAAAATTTTAGAAGAGTAATTCCAGACCCTTCGGCCTATTGATCTTAATAATGAATCTTACTTATTTTGGTATAGGCATTATAAAAAGTCCCCAGTTAAAAATTCCTGAGGTTAATAAAGATTTTTAGCATCTCTCATTGAGTAACCGGACCCCTTCGCCTAAGTAAGCGTTGTTGTTCGCGTCAAAAGGTGGGGATGTAACGAAATCTTTCGTAGAGTTAGTCTTGACTTAGCCTTTTTAACTCGAGTCAGTAAGCCCAAGGGGTGTTTTACACCTAATGCCCTAAAGCCAACTGGTTTGGGAGTCATTGGCTTAAAGCTCGCTACAAGGGTTAATTAGAAAGCAAGGTGTCAGGACATTGCACTGACTTTACATTAAAAAAAAAAAAAAAAAAGGGGAAGAAAAGAAAAAGTGGGGACTAAATAAATATTGCACCAAAACCAAAGTAAGTTGGAAGATTTAGATAAGTGAGATAGAAAGTTGGGAAAGAAAAAAAACTCTTAAAACCTCTATGGACTTTATTCTACTACTAAATGGGCGGAATTGGTAATCCAATGAAGTACCTTTTTAATAGTCTAACCATGTATCCTTTGATTTTAGGGTTAGTACGATAATTTTCATTTCATGGACCATCTTAGTACACAAGACTCATCCATTTCCTTTACTCGAGGACGAGCAAAGTTTAAGTTGGGGGGTGTGTTAGACATTAGAATAATGAAAATTAACCCAACTTTATTTAATTAAAATTGATACTTTTTGTGATACTTTGCAGGAATTGACTCCATAAACGTGTAGATCTTGATTTTAGGAGTCCAACGACGCAAACGGAATGTAATTCGGACTTCGAACGAGCCCGAAATAGATTTTAGAAGATTTTAGCACGAATTTCAGAGCTGCACGATTTTTGGAGCGAGCCTTAAAATTTCAATGGCTCACGGTGGACCGGCTCAATGGTCCACCGCATGACCTGCCGGTCCACGGCAGCCATTGCTGCCGGTCCACGGGCAGAGCCGTGGACCACCGTGCTCCGATCACGCCGAAACTTGCCGGAGAGCTTCCCACGGCACCGCCGGAGCCGCCGCCAACCTTCCCGCCGGCCGGAGAGCTCCCGTTCGGCCAAAAAAATGGCCGGAACCGGCTGCCGCCGCCCACGGCCACGCCGTCCGCCCCCGAAGCCGCCTCCGCCGTCAGCGCCGTCCGCCCCCGAAGCCGCCACGTGTCCGTCCGCCTTCCCCGGCGCCGTCCAGCCTGCAGCCGCCTCCGCCACCGTCCGCAGCGTCGTCTTCTCTAGCCGCCGAAGCCACTGTCCGTCTGCCCGTCCGAAGCCACCTCCTCCACCGCTGCCCAGCCGAAGCCGTGTCCGCCCGAGCTCGCCGCTCGCAGTGCCCGCCTGCCACGCCGCGTCTCCACTCTCCGCCCCACAGGCGTGTACGCCGTCCGCCCTCCGCCGCCGTCCGCGAGCCACCGGCAGCGCCGTGCAAAGCCACGGCCACGCCACCGTCCGCTGCCCAGCCGTGCCCAGCTGGAGCCGCGAGCCGTCCGCTCCGCAGCCGCTCTCTGCCCCAGCAGCGCCCGTCTGCCCGTGCGAAGCCGCCTCTGCCACGAGCCGTGTTCCCCAGCTGCGTGTCCGCCTCCGCCAGCGAGCAGTGTCTGCCCCTCTGCTGTCCACCGAAGCCGCCTCCACCGTCTGCGAGCCGCGAGCAACCAGCCACCGTTCGCCGCAGTGCCGTCTGCCCAGTTGCTTGTCACCGCCCCTGTTGTTCAGACCGGGATGTCCGAAAACAAGGAAGCATCGGAACAAGAAGAGATGTCGGACGACGCTGGATGGACGTGGAATTGTGCGATAGAATTTTTGAGTTTGATTTTTGAGATGGGGATGATCGTAAAAAAATCAGATAAGGAGATATCGCAGAGTTTGAAAATCAGATTGAGATGAGGAAACCACCGCGCTTCCCACACGGACCCGACACGGTATTTTTCATCTATAAATACCTCGGTGATTCTCTTCTGAAAGGGGAGGAATTTTTGGGAGGTTCCACTTGCTGTCCGTAGTTCCACCTGTTGCTGTCACAGAGAGTCAGAGTCGGATAAAAAGGGAGAAAGGGACCCTTGTTCCCTTACTTTTCTTTTATTTTCTCTGTACCCCAATCTTTTATGGAATAAATATTTATTTGCTTCATATTAATCCATGTTTGTTTATTTTTATTTTAGTAATGCTGGAGTCATGTTGGATTAGCGTCTAAGGTAAGTCGAAGTGAATTAATTTTGACTGACCTATACCTAAGGGACGGGCCGTGATCCACGGATACGGGCCGTACTCTTGAGATAGGTCATATCTGAATTATTTTCACGAATTTATTATTTGCATCTATTTCTTGCATTAGTTCTAGTTTATTTTAGTTTATTTTAAATCAAAAGAAAATACTTTTTCAAGATAACCCCAAAGTCTCTGTGGGATCGACCCTTACTCCCGCTATTCTATCCTTTAGAGTAGTGGAATTAAGGTTCTAAATCGGTGCATTACGACATGCATCACATGTGACCTCCACTCAACATTTCTTTAGAGGGAAAAGAGGCAAAGGTTCAAGCCCTTCCTCTATCTGATGGTGCTAAAACCCACTCGGTTGCCGGAGTATGCTAGAGTAAGTGGTGTTCACAGACTGTATTGCAAAAAATCCCGTCAGAGGTGGCTACAATGAAGACACTCCAATGCTCAAATCAGTATCAGGCCATAGGAAAATAGAATGGAATAGTGGAGAGAGGAGATTTTTTCATTACCTGGGAAGCTCCCAGAGAGCCCGCTTTTATAGGGTGGCCGCAAGGGCATTTTAAGGATTAAAAGTACGTTCTAGTGGGCTGGCAAAAGATAGGCAACTGTCCAATCTTGTCAGGATGCTAGAAAAGGGGTGATCATTTAATGTCTTATTCATGCTAGCATTCCACCCTGCATTTAATGGGGTGCTTGTCGTATTTGCTCTTACAGTTGTTTTTCTTAATTGCAATGGGGACTGTGGCTTGGAGTAAATCATGCTTCTTTAATTGCAGGGATTTCCCATCGATTACAGGATTTGGCTATTTGTCCGTTTTGCGATACGCATAGAATGAGCATCGGCATGTCTTTCCCTTCATCCAATTTGCAGGATGTTAGCTGTTGGACCCCATTTATCATTTAAGAGTGGGGGGTTGGCCTATTGACCGAAATGGGGCCGAAGGTTCACAGGACCAAAAACCTCGATAAATTAAGAAGTCTGCTAGGCCACGGTCCTCTTGGATATGATTCTGCCTCTTCTTTGGGGTGTCGCATCGTTATCACGAGTCTTAACTTTTGAAGGCTGGGCAGACTTGCATCAAGGCCAAGGCTCTTTAGGGTTTAAGAGTTCAAAGGCTGAAGGTTTATTTGGCTGAGGGTTCTCATATGAGTGTCAACTTCTCTGGGAGCCACGCTGTTTGGAGGAATTCAAACCCTTGTTGCTTTGGGCGATTGTTGAGGACCAGTGGTGTACCTGGCTAGAGGGTTTCCAAGCATATTCTCGCCCTCCTTAAGAATTATGTAGCCGGGAAAGTCCTGGGCCTCTAGCGATCTGAGAGTCATCCTTCGTCGTTCGAGAGTTTTGATGGGGCTATCTAAGTGTCGAGGCTTGATTAGTCGAAAGGTCCCATAGGTCGAGAGTAAGCCGGAGGGAAGATCAGCTAGGCTGCCAGACTTGTAGGTGGTGAGTTAATTTAGTTGAGGACGACCAAGAAGCACCTTGGCTATTGCTTGTAACCAAGGAACTTGGTGAAGCCATTGATGCCAAAGTTCAAGTAGGCTGGGGATGAATTTAGCCGAGGATCCCAGGAAGCTATTCCCACTTTTTATGGGGCAAGATTTCCTGAGCATCGGGAAGGTGAAGGTCCCTTATCAAGAACCGAGAACCACGATAATATACTCACACCTTCAGGTGCCAAGGATGCATGTTGGATGAGATATCTTGTTAAGGATAATGTGTAACTGGTGTCGTTCCATCAGGAAATTCAAGGGATAGCTTTGATTATGCCACTCCATTCTTGTTGTAGGTGTTCGGTTGACAATCCATTTGATTGCTTCAAAAACACCCCAAGAGTTGGGGGCCCGACACTAAGGGTTGGTGATACTGGGGAAAGCCGGAGTATGGTCTTGTTTCATCCTAGAGGCGGATGATGGCCACTTATGCCTCTATCTCATCCAGAGGTCTTTGGGATACTGAGAGTGGGGGGGTTTCCCCAACATCAGCCACCAAGTAGTCAATGTGGCAAGTATGGAAGGCTATATGTCGTACTACTTGGTATTTAAAACCTTGGTAAGGGTCAATAAAGAGTGACCAAAAGAACCAAAAGTATACTGTGTTACTGTAAGTTGATATAATATAAAGAGTGACCAAAAGAACCAAAAGTCTTTGCCTTAATCCTATTAAAAGTATTACTATAACCTATTAGGAATCATATATTATCATATATGATGCACTGTACTCTCTTTAAAAGCCTTTATGGCCCTAATTTCAATACAATCTTTTTCTTTCATGCAACAAAATGAACGTAGATTCTATTAATAGAGAAATAAGAGATTAGAAGATCAAAACAGAGATATAAGATTATTGGAAGATCAGGAGAAGACAATGATGAAGAAAGAGGGGTGATCATAATAAAGAAGAATAAAAATAAAAGAGAAGGGGGGTAAAGAAGCAACAAACTAAATTGCAAACAAGAGGAAGAGAATATATGAGTCTATGACAATATGTCACTAGAGAAAAAGCAAGAGAAGAATTAGAAACAAGAGGGGGAGAAAAGGGAGAGAGACACACACACACAGAGAGAGAATAAGTCAAAAGACAAGGAGAAAGGAGAAATGAGAAGGGGAAAAAAGAAAAGGATATAGGAGTACAAATTTAATAAAAGAACTAGATCCAGTTTTTGCACTATATGCAACCAATGAAAGATGACTCTTAGAGTTACCCTAGACTATGACCTATCAATTGTGAGCTTTTAGCTACTACAGTGGACTCTCAAAATTAAAATACATGGATACAAAATGCAGAAAAAGAAAAGAACATGTAGGGAGAAAGAAATAACAGCAAAGGAGAACAATAGGACAAGATGATAAGAGCCGGTAAGTGTTAAAAGTTATTAGTTAGTATGCGGGTGACCATTTTGCCCTTATTATATTTAGATAGAGTGCCTAATAGGAGCATTTGCGTACTTGTCTTTCTCCTAATCAATATAAATAAGGCAATCCATGTAGGGGCTTTGTGAACTTTTCCACACTTTTCAACATGACCCTAAGCCCTATCTATCTCTCACTTGCCTCTACATCACGGGCCCGTGAGCGATTACCGTCATGCTATAAATCAAGAACCTCCCAGCGGTCCACCCCTAGCTGGCCATCGTCATCCTTGTCTCATCGCGGACACCCACCCTGGGCAACAGATTTCGAAGCCTATTCTGAAGCCCTAGCTTCTCTCTAGCCCTTTCCTCCATGTCTCATCACTTCCTCTCCGCAGTTCTTGCTCCATCCTTCACACATCTGCCACTACTCGGATCGCGACGATCCTGTGTTGGATCCCATCAAGCACTGACCGCGACAGCGGCCCTCATAGTCCTGACCGCCTCCGAGCCATGCCTGCCCCCCAACCGCTTGGATCCCGATTAAGTGGCGACTTCCCTTTTGCTCCTTCGCATCAGCAAAGAGAAGAAATACTTGGCACAAGACAGGTAAAAGGGAAAACAATGCACTTCTATCTAGTAACCCTACGTGTCATCTTTGATCAATCAATTGAGAGGCGAGGCTGATCCAACGAGCGCTGCTCGATGTCAGATCCCTTTATTCTGACATTCTCCTACTTCCCTCCCTCTTCTCTTGCTGTAATCAGCGGCAATCTCTATCCCTTATCAAAGATTGGTTTTTGATCACTGTTTGGGCTGATTTCTCCCTGATCTCTAGGTATTCCAAAGTTTTTGGTTGCATCTTTGGTCTGCTATCTATTCTAGGAAACAAAGCACTGTTCCAAAATCTGATCTTTCTGAAGTGATTCACCTGTTTGGCTAATAGTTGCTGCTGCCTGTATCTCCTGTGCCGCAGCCTGTTTCTTCTCATAGTTGCTGCTCCTCTATTAGTTTATAATCGACAGCAAACAATCTTCTACTTCCACGTCTAATCAAGTCCTTAAGAACTTGATCAGTACCATCGTCAAGTTAAATGGTACTATCTTATCTAGGCTCAATCTTTTAAGATTTTCTTGGATACTCAACTAAAACTTGAGCATACCATGTCAAGACCACCGGCCATTATTGATCCCCCTTATAAAGGATGGCTCACCAATGATTAGTATGTACGTGCATAGTGATCAATAGCATAGAGACCTATTTCTCCCAATGTCGTGTTTCTTGATTCTGCCAAAAATTTCTGGGATTCTCTACGTGATTTGTACGGTAACAAGAAGAATATCTCTCGAGTTTTTTAACTTTATGAGAAGCTATTTTCATTGAATAAGGATGATAAAACAGTTATTGATTACTATGTAGAGCTCCATTCAGTTATTAATAAACTTGATGTTCATCAGTCTCTTGTTGTGGAAGAAATATCATGAAGGCTTAGCTATCGCAAAGTTTCTATCTGACCTACGTCCGGAGTTGGCCAATCAAATGCATGGCCTTATCCTTGGCATTGACTCAGCTCCATCTTTATCATCAACTTTTAATCGAGTCCTCCAAGTTTCTATGGGTACGTCCACTCCTACCCCTAAGGCTGTAGCCTTCACTACAGGCACTCGTGGTCATGGCTATGGCCGTGGCAATGGACGTGATTCTAGGCCTGGCCATGGTGGTGGTCAATCATCCTCTGATAAAGGCCTGCACACGTACTCTCATTGTGGATGCAACAGTCATACTATGGATCGTTCTAGGAGAAACATGGTAAGCCTAATTGGGCTCAATTGGCCTCGATCACTATTGGGATTGATTCTTCTACACAAAATAGTGCTGCCTCCCCTAGGTTTGTCCAGATTTCCCTGGCTTAGTATGAGCACTTCCTCCAGTCTCAAGGGGCAACATCTACTTCTACTGCTACTCATGCAATTGCTTCAGGCACTGGTGCTTTTGTTGCTCCCTCTGGTAGTTCATGGATTCTAGATTCAAGGACCACCAATCACAAGACAGTTATAAAATCCCAGTTCTCTTTTTCATCTACTGTCTCCACTCCGTCTGTTACTACTACTGATGGCTCCCATTGTCTTGTCAAGGAAACCAAAACTATTTCGGTTTCATCTGCCCTTTCTCTTCCTAATGCATTTCTAGGTGATGAGACTACACCCCATGGCTTGGCAATGTCTACCTCTGAGTCCCCTCTTCTCTGGCATAATCGATTAGGTCATCCCTCTCTTCGAAATCTACAATGAGTCATCTAGTTCTGGTCATTAGTGTCAAGGTTTTAAATCCCGTGGGACAGGGCTGTCCCGGTTTTTTCCTGGAATGGGACGTGTCGGCGTCCCGCCCCGTCCCGACACTTGGGACAGGGGATGTCCCAAGGTGTCCCGATTGGGACACTGGGACACTGGCGGGATGTCATGTCCCGACACATGAGATAATACCGTCCCGGTGTCCCGTGGGATGTCCCGTCGGGACCTGAATCCTTGATTAGTGTCATCATTTGAGTGTGAATCGTGTCAACTAGGCCAACATCATCGAGCCTCATTTCCGGCTCGCCAAACTCTATATAGTTCTTTCCCTTTTAAATTAGTACATTCTGATGTTTGTGGTCCTTTTCGTATTCCTTCGGTTCAAGGTTTTCATTATTTTATTAATTTTATCGATAATTGTACTCATGTCACTTGGGTTTATATATTGAAAGACCAAGATCAAGTTCCTGATATTATTCACATTCTTTAATAAAATAAAAAATTAGTTTTCCACCGGTATTTGTACCTTGCGCATTGATAATATCCTAGAATTTGTTCAAAAAGATATCTATTTTTTTGATAATCATGGCATTGTTTGTCAAACTACTTGCCCTTACACATCCCAGCAAAACGGTATTGCTAAAAGAAAAAATTGCCATTTGCTCGACATAGCCCACACACTTATGGTTCACATGTAAACACCAAAATATCTATGGACTGATGTTGTTCTTCCTGCGTGTCATCTTATCAACCTTTTGCCATCTTCTATCCTTCATGGCAACATTCCCAATCATCGTATATATCCACCACATAAACCTGTGTTTTTACTTCCTCCTAAGATCTTTGGGTGTGCATGTTTTGTTCATAATCTTACTTCCATTAATGACTAATTATCTTCTAGATCTATTAAATGTCTTTGTTGGTTACTCAAACACTCAAAAGGGATATCAGATTATCAGTACTTTGATGTTTGATCCATCCTCTCGAAGGTACTACATCACTGCTGATGTCACCTTTGAATCCATACCCTATTTCTTGTCTTCTTCTATCTGACCTAGTCATTCCCGTTGTTCCACTACCTTCTATTTATTCCTCTCCTACCAAACATGTTTTCCTTGCCAAGCCATTGTTGGTATATTCACGTCAGAAAGTCACTCTCATTCCATCTCCAGTCTTACCTGATCCGACTCTCCCAGCTGCAACTCCTAGTCATTAGCCTCTTTCTTCTACTCCACCTGATGATCTTGATCTCCCAATTGCTCTCAAAAAATGTAAATGCTCTATAGCTCATCCCAAGGTCCGCTGAACCGGTGCCGGGAACCGTACTGGCACGTATACCGCCATGCCGAATTTTAAAAAAAAACAAACTTTCTCCCCCCTCTCACTGTACCGATCCCGAACCGACCCGAACCGGGCGGTTCATACCGGTATGGTACGGTACCCGGTACAGAAACAAAAAAATATTTTTTTTCACCGGTCCGGTCTTCGGACCGTTTTTGGGTGGCAAACCGTACCAGCTCTTGGCCGGTACGGTACGGTACGGGACGGTACCGCGAACCTTGGTTCATCCTATTGCTAATTTTGTCTTATGATCGTCTTTATCCCTTGTTTCATCTGTTTGCTCTTTCTTTGGCTTCTGTTTCTATTCCTAAGGACTATCATGAAGCACTCAATTTACCATACTATAAGGCTACCATGGATGAGGAGATGACGGCTCTATTATCCTGCCATACTTGGGATTTGGCAGCTTCTTCCACACCTGTTGATATTGTTGATTGCTAGTGGGTTATATTGTTAAGTATAACCTAAATAGTTCTGTTGACCACTACAAAGCCTACCTGATGGCAAAAGGATACACCCAAACCTACGGTGTTGATTATTTTGAGACCTCTCCAATCGCACGCCTGAATTCCATCCGGGTCATCATGTCTATTGCTATTAATCAAGGATGGTCTATGTTAGATGGATGTGAAGAATGCAATTATGTATGGTGATCCTGATGAGGAGATATATATGGAGCAACCTCCTAGGTATGTTGCTCAAGGAGAGATGGTATGCAAACTCAGAAAGGTGAATATGATATGAAGTAGAGCCCACGTGCATGGTTTGACAAGCTGAACAAGGTGATGCTTTTTACTGGCTTCACCAGGTAAATTTTGACCATTCTATTTTTGTACATTACAAGGTTACTAAGACAGTTATTTTGGCAGTATATGTCAATGATATTCTGTTAACATATAGTAACAAAGTAGGAGTGGAAGAAACTAAGGCCTTTCTTAAGTAACATTTTGTTACCAAAGATATAGGAAGCAAGGATTCAGGTCCTGGCGGGACATCCTGTGGGACATCGGGACGGGATACCATCCCATCTGTTATGACAGGACGTCCCGCTAGCATCCTAGCATCCCAATCAGGACATCTAGGGACATCCCCTGTTCCAAGTGACGGGATGGGACGGGACGGGACGCCAATGCATCCCATTCCATGAAAAAACTGGGACAGTCCCATCCCACAAGATTTAAAACCTTGATAGGAAGACCTAGGTATTTCCTAGGAATTGAGTTAGCACATGGCAAACAGGATATTGTCCTATCTCAGAGAAAATATGCACTTGATCTTCTAGCAGAAACTGGACTTCATGGATATAAACCTGAAAACACACCTATAGAGCAGAATCTGAATGTATGGGATGAGTCGGAAGAATTTCCTAATGTTAATAGATATAGGAGACTTTTGAGAAACTAATTTATCTCACAATTATGAGGCCTGATATCATATTTGCAATGGGCCTTAGTTTATGCAAAAACCTAGACAGGTACATTGAAAGGCTGCATTGAGGATACTCGCTTATGTGAATAGAGCACCAGGCAAAGGATTGGTGTATAAAAGTCATAGTCACTTACGTATTGAGACTTATTTAGACTCAGAATATGCTAGTGATAGGTCATATGAGTAATCAAGAAGTCTACTTCCAATTACTGTACTTATGTAGGAGAAAACTTGGTGACTTGGCGAAGCAAAAAATATAATGTTATATCTAGGTCAAGTGCTAAAGCAAAGTGCGGGGCTATATGGCTACACTGAATGTGAATCGATGTGGTTGAAGTCCTTAATGGCTGAACTTGGGATTTCTGTGACAAGTCCTATGCCCATATATTGTGATAACCAAGCAGCTATTTATATAGCTTGTAATCTAGTATTTCATAAAAGGACAAAACATGTCGAGGTAAACTGTCACTTTGTAAGAGATGCTGTGTTGAAAGGCATTATACTCCATTCACTCTTTCTACCAAGCAGCGTGCTAATGTCTTCATCAAAGTTGTCCGTAGGTGTGTTTTCTTTATGTAACAAGCTAGGCATATTTGATGTATTGCTCCAGCTTGAGGGGAAGTGTTAGAAGTTATTAGTTAGTATGAAGGTGACTTTTTTGCCCTTGCTTATTATATTTAGTGAAGTGCCTAATAGGGGCATTTGTATAACTTATCTTTCTCCTAATCAACATAAATAAGGCAGTCTGTGGACGCTTTGTGAATTTTTCCACACTTTTTAACAATAAGAAAAAACTAATTGGAATAAGAGAATGAAAGAAGCAAGAGATCAGAAAGAAGAGTAAGGAGTGAAGCATAGGACAGAATTACTTTACCCATCCTTTTTTTATGAAACAAAAGTGATATTTACAATGAATATTTAACTAAACATGAAAATCTAGAACCACATTCTATTATGAATTTCTAGTTACCCCAATTGCAGCATTTCATAATCCTTTGACTACTACATGACTCATTAATAACACATTGCATTATGATTTTTCAAACACCCTTCATTAATCCTCGATTGCATGATCCCTGATCACCATCAATTGCCTAAATATTTAACCAAATGCATGTAAAATTCTCCACGATATGATACATATTATATGGTCCCATTCCATTAGTTTGCAATAGCTATTCAATTTTTAGAAAATTTGACTAAAAGCTAGGGAGAGACTATGATTAGCAATAAGTAAACAATTAAGTCCACAAGCTTTTACAAATGGTTGATGTAATTTGGTTAATTTTATATTCTTTTGTATAGGGATCGCGGTACCGTCCCGTACCGCCCGGTAAAAGGCGTACCGTACCGTACCGGCTAGCAGCCGATACGGTTCAGCCTATTAAAATGGTCCGGCATCCGGACCATTAAAAAATTAAAAAAAATTGATTTTCGTACCGGTACAAACCGGTCGGTTACCCCGGTATGGGCTCGGTTCAGCCCGGTTCAAGTCCTTTTTATGTTTTAAATACTTTTTAGGAGGGGGAGAATGTTTTTATATTAAAAAAAAGGGTCGGTACGCTTGTCGGTATGGTACGGTACGGACCGTACCATACCGTACCGGCCTCTCGCCATACGGCTCCCGGTACCGGTACCGGGAACCTTGCTTTTGTACTTATCATATAAATATATTATTTTATGCAAATTTAATAAGAATGGAAATGAACATATACCATAAATTAAGATTGATGGACGGAGTGACCAATTTCATTACTTAAGATATATAATATAAAACAATAGGGAGATAAATGAAGATACACAATAGAATTAAAGCCAGTTGAATAATATGGAGAGGTGCATCAGGAATATTATGTGATAGGCCCATATAATGGAGACTTGAGGGGAAAGTTTTATAGAATAATAGTAAGGCATGCAACGTTGTATGGCTCAGAGTACTGAGCAATAAAGAAATAAAACAAAAATAAATTATGTCAAAAATGCAAATGTTAAGATAAACATATAGTAAAACTAGGAACAATAAATTAAAAAATCAATATACTATAGAAACTGTAAGAGATACCAAAATTAGTGACAAGGTGATGTAAAATCCATTGAGATGGTATGGACATATACAATGAAGATCTAAGGTAGCTCCTATTAAGGAGAGGTACTTTGATTTATGTTGAAGGGTGTAAGAAAAAGAAGGCCTAAACTTACATCGGTGGAGGTTGTGAGGAAGGATAAGAGAAATAGGGAATAACGTCAGAAATGGTCCTAGCCCAGAATGCTTGGTGAATAAGGATCAAAAAAGCAGATCTCGAATAGATCGAAAAAGTTTATATCAAGGATCGTTGAACCGGTACCAGGACCCATACCATACCATACTGGTACATGTACCGATCATGGTGAATTCAGAAAAAACTATCTTCCTCCACCCTTTCAAGCAAGGATTGCTGAACCAAACCTAAATCGGACCTTAACCGGACTGAATCGGGCCATACCATACCGAACCAACTCATACCGTACCAAACCAACCCATCTCATACCGAACCGGCCCATCCCGATCCAATTCAGGTTATTTTTTATGGTCCGGGTCACAAACCTTTTCTAGGGCTAAACCGTACCGGTTTTTGACCAGTATGGTACGGTATGCCCGAACCAAGCGGTTCGGGATAGTTCCGAAAGCCCTGGTTTATATGATTGTGATTAGGATCTAAATATTACCTTCTTCATTTTTAGTAATAGTTCTATACTTATTTGTGTAGAATTTATCTATTCCATATATATCTATTCCCAAACATTTCAGAATAAATATAGTGATAGGAGTCTTTGGAATGACAATTGGTTTCTTTACAACATAAGCCAAAGCTTCTTTCTTTCCACTCATTCCTATCACAACAAGATGGATTTTGCCTAGGATGAGAATGGACCAGGCACCAGCTATTAAATTGTTGATGCAAATTTCTTTGACTTATTTCTCTAGGAAATTTATGATTGTCAACTTCTTCCTAACTGATCTCACCATAAATAACAATAACATTATATGATACTAGTATTCCATATTCATAACCTCTTCCAAACAAGAGCAAGAAACATCAATTTATTCCCAAATATTTCAAGATGCCTTTGCAGCATTTTTTTCCTCACCCATTTAATTTAGTACAAAAAACAAAAATGTCACTCGTTGAATTTTGCTTTCTTGACAAGCAAGCAACAATAAAATTGAAGTTCAAGCTCTACATAATACTTTGATAGGAAAATTTTTGCAAGTATTTATCTATGTGATTTGACTTAAGCATTTGCTAATATGAATATGAAATAAAAATGATAGAAAATATTAGGAAATTCTACCTTCCCACTAGCCATGAAATATATCCTGTCCCCTTTCTTTATAGTTCCATCAACAACCCGAAAATAAACAATAACACCTCTGTATGGATCATAATAGCTACAATTCAAAAAGATGTATTTGAGTCAATCATCAAGATATTGTCAAAGAAAATGAATGAAAGATTTGACATGCTCGCATTATCACAACATCAAAAAATGTTTATAGAAATCCTATGTAACACCAATGAAAATACGAACTCTATCGTTATGAATAAAGTGTTAACACAATAGAAAAACATATGCTATAGTTATAGGCATGATTCATCGAACCATCCCGAACCGGGCTATTTGAACATGCCAAACTGCATCGGCCGCCTACCAGTGCGATTCGAACAGTTGATTTGGAACACCAGCTAAACAGAGTGAGGAAGAAAGATAGAGAGGGAGAGAGAAAGGGGGAAGGGAAGGAGAGGGAAAGGCTGCCAGAGGGCTGCCAAGGCCTCTGAGGCTCGACCAGGGCTCCACCTTCCTCCAAGAACAGACAACGGAGAGAGAGAGAGACTGAGAGAGAGAAAAGGGACAGAAGTGGATGAAGAGAAAGGCTGTCGAGAGATCGCCAGTGGATCGCCGAGGCTCTTAGATGGCAAAAATCAATCCCACGACATTCGTGAGGTCAAAACAAGGGTAGATCACCCCTATTTCGACCCAACAGATGACGTGGGGTTGACTTCTACCATCCAGGATCCTCAGCATCCCTCCGACGGTCTCCTTGCCACCTTCCCCTCCATCCATTTCTCCCCCTCCTCTCTCTCTATCTCTCTCTTTGTTGTCCGCTCTCGAAGGAAAGTGGAGACCCAAAAGCCTCGATAGCCCTCCGAGGGCCTCCACAGCCCTTCGTTGGCCACTATCGGCATCTCTACCGGCCTCCTTTTTTTTCCCTTCCTCCCCCCTCTTTTCCTCTCTGATTATTCCTCTCCCCCGCTTTCATTTCTTTGTCAGTCCAAGCCAGGTACAATCCTATGTGGAACGTACCGCCCTGTACCATCGGTCAGCTAGTATAGGGTCCAGTTCCAAGTCAACGAACCTTGGTTATAAGTGCAAAAATGTATATAGATAAGTATAGATTCATCATACGTGTAGATGTAAGCATGCATGCATGAAATTCTATATATAATTTTTGGTTACAGCACGGTAGTGCAGCATGATTTTCGGAACCAGACCGAACAGCGTGATTCAGGGCATTCCAAGCTATACCAGTGGCAAACCGAAATGTTTCCAACACACGAATCAGAACACCAGTGACAAATGACGAAGGTAGAAAGAAAGAGAGGAAGAGAGAGGGGAGGAAAAGAGAGAACGACGCGACCAGAGGCTAGCAATGGTCTGTCGAGACCATCGAAGGGCCACAGAGGCCTTCAAGACTCCGCGCGCTCCGCTAGAACCTCTAATCAAGAGAGATTGAGGGAGGGAGGTGGGAGGGTACCAGAGAGCGGGGAAGGTAGTAAAGAGGGCCCCTACAGCCCTCCAATGGCCACCGCCAGCATCTCTACCACCTATACCTCCTTCCCTCCCCTCCTCTCTCTCTTCCTCTTTTCCTCTCTCTTTTCCTCCTTTTCAGTTCATTCATTAGTTTTGTATCAATTCATGCCGATCCAATACGGTATGGGCTATACCAAATCACACCACCAGCAGACGGTATCGGTTTTGAAAACCTTGTAATGTAGTAATTGCAATTTCATTTGTACTTTAATGGTATGCTAATACCAAAGAAATATTGCTAATTTGATTTGTATCTATCAACATACAGTTCAAATGAGGCTTGAGAATTCTAATAACTGTTTGTATGTCTTTTTTAAATTATGTAGCCTCTTTCTTGTAAAACTTATACTAAAAATAAAAGCAAAATTATCAAGTAATCACATGATACCATACTAAATTTTTACAATGCATCACTACACAGATTTTGAGAAGCTATGAATTTGAGATAAGCAAAATCATAATAAGAAATCTATGGTATATGTCAATGATTTAACATTGCTAAGGGCTGGCTAGACTAGTTGCATAAATTAACCTAATAAAAAATCCCATGTTAACTTATAAACAAACTGAATTTGGTATACGGTACTACACAATAAAGATACTTGATAGGGTAAACCTTGAAAAGTAGATAACATATAACTAGGCCACACCAACATATATCTACTTTATATACTTGTACATGTATACATATATACACAAATATATATACCTATTTATGAGTAAGGTTCACCGTCTCCGTACCAAGCCCCATACTAGTACCATCTACTACAAGGTCGGTATGTAGTATAGTAAAGATGGCAAGGCATACCAAGTGGGGGTACCAAGATTTTCGAAACTATCTTGAACCACTTGGTTCGGGGTATACCGTACAATACCAGCCAAGAACTGGTACAGTTCAGTCCTGGAAAATGATTTAGGACCCGGACCATCAAAAATGACCTGAACCGGACTGGTATGGGTCAGTTCGGCTCGGTACAGGTCGATTTGATACGGTACGGCCCGGTTCAGTCCGGTTCAACGATTTTTGCTTGCAAGGAGAAGGTAGCTTTTCTCAATTTCACCAAGATCGGTACATGTACCGATATGGTACGGTACCGTACCATACCATACCAATTGCTAACCGGTACGAATTCCAGTACCAGTTCAGTGATCCTTAATCATTATGGTACAAGATTATACATCAGTATCAAGAATTCAGGTCCCAGTGGGATGTCCCGTAGGACACCAAAATGGGATACCATTCCATGTGTTGGGACAAGACGTCCCGTCAGCATCCGAGCATCCCAATCGGGACACCTTAAAACTTCTCGTCCCAAGTATCGGGACGGGACGCCGGTGCATCTCGTTCCATGAAAAAATCGGGACAGTCCCGTCTCATGGGATTTAAAACCTTGATCAGTATTGCCTGATATGATATAGTACTGACCTACATGGTAAACCTTGTTTATGAGTGCATACAAAAGCATCCATAAAGCAAATTAGGCCAATTTTTATGATAGCATCAATTTCTACAAGCTCATTTATCTAGTTTATGAGTGCAAAAAATGTGCATAAAGCCTAATTGACTACCAAAATAACATTGTACAGTTTATATTAAAGCATCAACTCCTATTTGCGCATCATTAAGTCACTATTCAAATCCATACTATGAAGATTAATATTGAGATCATCGACTATAAAATTGATTATTATATAGCAAGGTTTTCAATCCCATGGGATGAAGGTGCCCCAACTTCTCCACGAAATGGGATCTCTGTTGTCTTATCTCGTCCCAGCAACAATCTTGATATGCATCTCAATAGGTATTCACCATCATTCTCCCCTTCTTTGCTTTTTATCTTTCATTTTTTCTTTCTTTTCTTCTTTTCTTTCTTTCTTCAACCTTTCTTTCTTTTTCTTCTCCCTTCCTTTCATTTTTATATTTTTCTTCTTTCTTCTCACTATTTTCTTTTCTTCATCTTTCCTTCCTTTCCTTCTTTTCTCTTTCCTCTTCTCTCTCCACAAGGATGGGTTTCAAAGTCCCAAACCTATCCTAATCCCATTTTCTCGTAGGAACATGACGAGCTAGCTAGGATGCCCCTCGTTCCGCTAGGATGTAAAATCTTGATTTATAATTAAAAGTTTAGCATTACCAAAAAGGAAAACACTCTCCCTATCATTTCAAAAGGCATCAAAAAAGTCACTTGAGTGTATCCAGGAAATATCCTAATATTTTTAAAATATTTTGAATATCAGATACTTTACATAAGTATCGAGTATGCATCCAAGAAGCATTCAAAAATCAATATCTAATACATATAAGATGTGAACCCACCAAACACAAAAGGCACCTAATGAGCTTGTCTCCCACAAGCCCTGTACATGCAAATGAATGCTTTTTCATTACCCACTTATGTTCCCAACCAAGGTCATCTGTACTCTGTACCATAGCAGGACCCATGCTGATCAGCAAACAGTACTAGTTCAGTACCATACAAATTCTCAAAAGACCATGGCATACTGTTCACCTAACCAGTATGCCATTTGATTATGTTTTTTCAATTTTTTTCTATTCACAACTTTTTGGATTTGTAGTTAAAAAATTAAATTTTATTGGTTTGTTGTCCAATTTGTGGTTTTAACCTTGTTTTGATGCCTTTTTTATCATGAATGGAAATGTGACTTCTCCAACCAATGTGGTTATAAGTAAAAATGCATACAATACAACAAATTTAATTGATTTTAATGTATTTAAAGTATAAAATACATACTAGTGTCTAAAATCTACCAGAGTGTCAATGTAACTCATAGACGTTGGGATCAAAATAATACTTTAAAGAAGCATCACACCAACTCTCCAGGAGACCTATATTATGATAAGCCTCCATGATCCTTCCATAATCTAGTGGATAGGTACTCTAGGAGCCGTCATCCGCAAGACTCTTGAGACTGCGCTAGCCATCCAAAGATGCTGATTGCAAAATCTGAGCTAAAAGATGGCTGAGGCTGTGAAGAGTGATAATCACTTGAGTACAACGCCTCAGACAATACATATGCAAATGGAACCGTTGTGAAATAGGCTCCGATGTGCAAATCAAAACTAGATACATCCAGGGACCCTACTCTATGTGCAATATTATCTGTTGCAACATCATCTCTCAAATGATCACAAGGAGCCCATCTCCTATATGTAATAATGTTCTCGCGGGCTCCACCAAGTCATGCACCATGGTCCCTATCCTATGTGACATGAATAAACTAGGACTTACTGGTTAATCGAAAACCATCCTGAGATTGAGTCATATACTGTGATGCTCTGTGCATTGCTACCTCCCTAGTCCCTAGCATAATGATCTGGGCAACTAGTCATGTTCGCCGAACCATACCGTACTAGCCGGTTCGGGGCATATCGTACTGGCCAGTTCGGGGACCGGTGGCCAAATGGCATAGTTCGGCCAATTAAAATGGCTCGGCCCGTTTATAAAATAAAAAAAATTAGGGAACCAGTCCGAATTGGTCTTGAATCGGCCTGAACCATGCCAAACCGGTCGGTTCGACCGGTTCGTGACCAATTTGGTCCGGTTCTAACTGATTTTTTTTTTATCGATTACTATGGAGTTAATGGGGGGGGGGGGGGCTTTTTAACGAGACAGAGCTCTCTGAGAGAGCTCTCTGTATAACGTTTGGAAGGAGGCTTCAATGACTCAAAAAAATCGATTTTCTCCATTTTCAAGCTAATCAAATACCAAATAATTCAAGAGAAAAGTAGATTCAAGGTATGTATAGCTTCCTTCTTCCCTTTTTCCCTCTCTTTTTTTTGAAATTCATGAAAATTAAAAAATTAAGAGAAAATGTTGCCAATTTTTTTTGTTGGGCATGATTTTAGAGTATGTTATAAATCTAGAAAGATCTACCCAATGATGCTAAGTTTTTGTTAAGTATATAACTTTTAAATTAAAAATTAATTTTAGATTAAAAAATTATAATTATAGATTATTGTAATGGGGCTCGTAAGCTACTCTCACTATAAATTTCATGTCAATTTGTCCAAGTTTTGATGCATCTTATGAATAGTACTTCAGATCTAATATTGAAGAAAAAGTAGCATTTAATGTATTTTCAGTAATTTAAAAAAATATATGTAGCATCTATGATTGGATCCTACATGAATCTAAGATAAATTTTTTATAATATTTTAATTTTTCATATTTTTAAATCAAAAAATAAAAAAATAATTATTTAAATAAAAAATTTAAAAAAATAAGGTTAACAAAGTATTAATTAATAAACGTAATTATTGAGCTTACGTGCTTTTTAAATATTCAAGAATAGATCCATCGAGGAAGAAGGATCTGGAGCGTGATATTGGTTGATTGCATGGAGAAATACTCTTGGGTCGGCATCATTGGAGGTATAAATGGTGTAATGTAGAATTCAAAGATGGTGGGATAACGAGATTGAAGCAGGATTTGGCTGGCAGCTATTCTGATATATCTGCATGCCGACAGTGTCCACAGGAGGTCCATCAGTTGATGAAAAAATATTTTACTGATTTCAAAGTAGGAAAGAAAAGAACATCAAAGAAGAAGACAGATGGATCGCAGAGCCGGAGAAACTTCTTATTACTCCAGGAAGTCAGAGAAAACATTTATTCCTTCTGATGAGGAGGCACAGATGGAGGCTGCCATTCAGACAAGCTTGTATGAGCAGAGGCAGCTAGAGGAGACGGCCAAGCAGACAGTGATTTGGACCATCAGCTTTTGAGTCGGGATCGGGATCGAGCTCTACAAGTGTTACAAGAGAGTCCAAGACTGTTTAGGAGGACATCCTCGGTCAGAGAGCCCATCAGGAGAGGCACCAACCGTATTGCATCCATGTTAGGAGTATTTGGCAGTAGAAGAAAGTCTTCCAAGGACATTCTAGTAGGAGCCACTATTCATGATGTCGATCCACATACCTTCCTAGTAGAGATCCCAAGCAACAGAGGATTGACAACATGCTAAAAAACAAAAAAAGAAGGATGTGGCGGGCCATCGGATCCTGGTTTCATTTCAGTCATATTCCAACACACGCAGTAGACAATCCATATTATCGCTCTGATATTTTATCTATACAGGCTGCTGATGCAGGTATCGATCTTCCAGGATCGAGAAATATTTATGGTTAGCTTCTAAACAGTAATAAGAAGCTAGAAAATTGGATTACCTCCTATCAGAGCAAGTAGCCTGTGTATGGGTTGACAGTGATGTATGATGGTTGGACTGGTTCTACAAGACGAAGCATCACCAACTTTTTGACTTATTGTGATGGAAAAAAAATTTTCATAAGTCTATTGATGCTTCAAATCAGTGCACGACAGCAGTTATATCCTCAGATTGATGAAGGTGATTGATCATGTGGGAGAGCAGAATATCGTGCAGGTCATTACAAATAATGGACCACAGTACATGACCGCAGGAAAGATCTTGATGTAGCGACGATCGCATATTTTCTGGACTCCTTGTGCTGCACATTATTTGACCTCATGTTGATAGATATTAGAAAAATTCGTGGGTGCAGAAGATAGTTGAATTAGTATAGACTATCACTAGATTCATCTATAACCATACATTATTAATGAAGAGCTTCACTAGGAAAGAAATATTAAGACCAAAAATCACACAGTTTGCTACAAAATTATACAGTACTTGATAGTCTCTTAGCAAGAAAGTAGAATTGCGTCAGATGTTTGTCAGTCAAGAGTGACAGCAGAGCAGATATGCCAGGACAAATACTGAAAGGAGCAATGTTGAGAATTTAGTGACAAGACAGACATGTTGGCAGCAGGCTAAGAGGATAGTGGAGGCTATCAAGCCTCTATATGAGATACTTCGGGCCCTGGACTCTGAGAGATATGCTCAGATGGGCTTCCTATATTACATGATGCAAAGGGCAAAGAAAAAGATTCAAGAGGCAGATCCAGTACATGCTATGAATATATCTGAATCACTGATGGATGGAGTTATTAAATGAGTTCGGATTTGCATCTAGCAGGTATGCAGTAATTCATGAACTTCCTAAAATTTTAAATTATATTATATTCAAGGATTCAGGTCCCGACGGGACATCCCACCGGATACCGGGACGGGGTATTATCCCATGTGTCGGGACAAGACATCCCGCAGCATCCCAAAGTCCCAATCGGGACACCTTGGGACATTCCCTGTCCCAAGTGTCGAGACGGGTCGGGATGCTGACACGTCCCGTTCCAGGAAAAAATCGGGACTGCCCTGTCCCACGGGATTTAAAACCTAATTATATTTATACAAGTACAATTATAATTGACTAATTTTAAAATATATGTACAGCTTATTATCTAAATCCGAGATTTCAATACTCCATACCGGACATTTCCATGGATGAATAGCTTATATCTGTCCTATGCAATGTATATACAAGATGGAGCCCGATCCAAAATCACAGTTATGTCCTAGAAGAAGTTAGGTTAAAATTGTTGAATGATTTTTATTAGCACTAATTTCAACAAGTAGTATATGATAACACTTTTTTTCCAGATAATTTTTTAGAGAGCACAGATTCTTTTAGATCCACTGTAGCTATCAAAAGTAAATCAAAGATGAATCCTGGTAGGTACTACTAAGTATTAAGTCTAATATTAGATTTAATTGAATTTTTAATTTTGCTGAATCTAAAATTCTAAATGATTTAATATCTTTTGCAACTAAATGGTGGGTGCATTTTGGTGGATCCGTAAAACATCTAAAAATTCTTGCAATCTCAGATCCTCTCCCAGATGATATCTAGTGAATGTGAGAACAAATAATCTACATTTGGCCTTATCCACTCTAAGCAGAGAATCGTCTAAAAAGAAATGCCTCAATGATCTTGTTTATGTACACTATAATTTAATATTAGGCTAAAGTGCATTCAGAAAGAAGTTGAATTGGAATACTCAGATCCCACTACAGTACTTATATTGATGAGGATGAAGATCTAATGATTGATGGGTCGTGAGTCAGGGTCGTGAGTCAGCAGCAGGAGCTAGAGCTTGATGAGCCAAGATTGCCTTCTTGACCAACCAGTTTTATAGCTAGCAAGGCTGGGATAGATGCTGAATAATGGGCAATAAGTAATATTCCTTACAAGGCTCTAGCAATACATCACATCATCTCTCCCCACCATCTATTCGGCCCAGAAATAGAGAAAAAGGAAAGGCAGTTGCATCTCCGCCAGAGTACTCAGTTCATTCAGATTCAGACACAAGAAAGTGGTGCTAGTGCTTTTTCAGATAACGGGGGATCTAATGATTAGAAAGAGGCCGGAGGACAGCCGATTATTCATCTTTGATTTACTGGTAAGTCGCAGTTAGCCATGCCACACAGGATACAGACCATGGTGCACCAGCTAGTAAACCCCATGGTGATACAATTCTATATAGGCGACGGCTTTGCGAGGTCATTTAGGATACGATACAGCTGTAGCTCTTGCACATGGATTAAAATCCATGGTTGTATCAGGATCATCCTCATATTCAGGATCCTCTTATCCGTAGCTACCGGCAGCTTGTGATCATATGATCCATATGGTGTATCCGAGACATCATCTTCTAGTGGTTATATCCCATACAGCCTAGAGCATCTTATGGATCTAATTTTGCTATTGGTATATTTTAATGGGCCCCTGCACAGCCATATCATCAGTCTCTGGATACCTCTCAAAGTCGAGACCTTAGCAAGGGATCTGCGATGAGTTATGATACATCACGCATACCTCCTGGCAAGGTTTTAAATCCTGTGGGATGGGTCTGTCCCGGTTTTTTCATGGAACCGGATGCATTGGAGTCCCATCCCATCTCGACACTCGGGCCGGAGATGTCCCTAGGTGTCCAACACAAGGATGCTGGGACGTTGGCGAGATATCATGTCCCAACACATAGGATGGTACCCCATCCTGATGTCCCACGGGATGTCCCGCCAGGACTTGAATCCTTGCCTCCTAGGATGACCTTATAGAAGTATCATGCTGCCTGGTTAGAGGGATTTACTGATCTTCCTCCATAGTATATAAATGATTCCGATATTTATGGACATCGATACTCGACCCGATTCTAATAACGGTATATAATTATATTCATATTTTACCTTTCACTTCATTAATTGCTGTTAATCTACTTTAATTATAATTTTATATTTCATTTTAATTAGAATTAATGTATTAGCATTTTTAAATCCTAAATCCTAAACCTTAAACCCTAAACTCAATCCTAAACCCTAAAAGGCTAAATACTAAATCCTAAAACCTAAACCCTAAAAGAAATAAAAAAAACCCAAAATCCATTTAAAAAATTTGGACGTGCGGTATGGGTCCCGGTACTAGTACCGGGATCCTTGGATTAGATGGCTCACTTTTTGAACCAAA
The DNA here is from genome assembly GCA_021397845.1 of Areca catechu. NCBI lineage: Eukaryota > Viridiplantae > Streptophyta > Magnoliopsida > Arecales > Arecaceae > Areca > Areca catechu. The sequence goes on along the minus strand of CM038042.1, from coordinate 30,013,572 downwards.
GTGAATAGATTCCTCTTCAAGTCTATTCAAAGAAGATGCAACTATCCTTCCTTTGTCTTTCTTGCTAGCATGAACTGTTGCCATTGCCCTGACTCTACTAGGAGGATTAAGTAACTATCCCTCCACCCTAAGTAGATCAAGAACCATGGTAGCCTCACCGCAGCTGTGTGATCGAACTGCTAGAAGTATGCCTCTGACATGGAGTCATAGGATGATTAGCTGGCTGATCAAATGGAATTGAGCATGGAATAAGTTGTTTTGCTCATTACTCGGGATCTTCCTAGCCTCTAGCTACAAAACTAGCTAGTCAAGGAGGCAATCCTAGCTCATATAGCTATAGCTCTTACTGTTGGCCTTCAAGCCACCCAACCATCATATCCTCTTCCCCATACACGAAGTTGTTAAAAAGTGGTTCATTGTACTTCAGCTTGGCTTCCTACTCAATATACTTCACCTGCATATCCAAATTGTAGTGGACACAGAAGAGCATTCAACCACTTTTGCATAAGACAATTCCTTTATTACTATGAATGAGGCAAAGGTAGACTAGTTGCACTCATAGCCATCGGAGGAGACCATCTATGAGAGGATCCAAATTGTCAACTATCATAGGTTCCTAGATGACAAGCCAAAGTGGATCCATCATTCAACTGCAAAAGCATTCAAAAAAACTACATATCAGATATCCATTACTCTCAACACTTGATCTAACGGATTGATAGCCTTCAAAATCTACTAGGCCATGCCAAAACTGTTGGATTGTCACCAAGCCCTCCATGTGACTCCCATTGATGCCGACTTAGGCATATCTACTATCTTGCACTCAACATTAACAAACATCTTACGAAGGCATGCTTTCTTTTCGAAAGGCTATCAAGTGCACTGTGTATTCATCTCAAACTATGTGACCATTGACATCACGATTATTGGTGCAAATATGGTGCTCCCAATAGCCTTGGGAGGCCAAGAGAAGAGTATGACGATGACTCCAAGAGTCTAGGACCGGGTCGGTCCTATAGCTAGGACTGGGTCGGTCCTAAAGTGGAGGTTCAGCCCTCCACCATCCTGAGGCCTAGGTTTTGGAACCTTGAGGGCTCAAGGCCCAGAAGAATTGGGTCTTAAGGGGGCTAACCCAGGTTGGACCAGGTTTGGATCCAAGAGGGTAAGTGCATGGCAAGACATGAGTGTACATGGACTTGGGTGAGTCATGAGTGCATTTAGATCAGGTTAGCCTAGAGAGTTAAGTTGATTCGGTTCAGTGCATTGTATAGGTCTATATATACATTATATGTAACCAGATTTATGAGGAATGAAATCCTAACTTCTCCCTAACCTCTCTCCCTCTCTCCTTGGTTTCATGCCACCCAAGTAGCAACAAGGATTCCACGGCCCTTTCTGAGTGCTGAGAGTCCCTTCTCCTAGGGACTATCTCTCTCCACCATGTGAGGGATTTGCGGACAAGGGTTTCCACGTCTAGATGGAGTCCTTAAAGCTCTAGATTCCCATGGAGAAGAGGAGAGGAGGCGTGCCAAATGACGAGAAAAGGGGCATGCGCATGCTAGGAAGTTGTGCGGCAAGGATTGTGTGCTAGGCATTTGAGTCCTCTAGGACTCTCTCTCCACCACCCAAGAAAGCCTCCACATCTAGGAAAGGCCTCTGATCTGATCAAGAATCAAAGGAGGCATGGAAGGGCTTCTGAGGTGGGTTCGAGTCAAGAAAGCGCACATGGAGACGAGCACAGGCAAAAGCTGCTTACGCTAAAATACTGCTATGGACTTCTTGTCTCATAAGAACTCCTCATTCAAGGTTTTCAATCCAAATCTGCTGGCCTCAAGGATCCACACTCCTAGCCCCGGCTCCTAAGGTATTGGGGGGCGGAATTTCATATCTGAAGGCACGTCCCAGGTCCATAGAAACAGGGAGACACGAACTAGATCGCTGCATCAGGCATCTTGGTGCGCAGGGACCTAGGGCTTGGTGTTTGCTGCCCCTAAAGAGTCGGATCACCATGGACTCTTGCAGAGAGCTCCCTTGCTGGTCTCCTCAGGTCCACATAGGTGCACGGTGGTCCTTTCAATTGGCATCAAAGACAAGTGAAGCGCGGGAGGAAGAAGGCTGCAAAAATTCTGTTCAAAATAGAATCTGACTATAGTCCAATCTTGGTTCTTTTTACTAGTCTCAGGTTTCCAGAACCTAGTGAGACTCCTACACGAGGTAGGAAGCAAGGAGAAGAGCCCCCAAAGATTAGGTTTCAAAGGGAGGAGGTAGGAGAAACATCCAAGGGAGGAAGAAAGCTGCTGAATCTATTTCAGGTTTGCTGAAATCTGCATCCTAGTCCAAGGTATTCTCTACATTTACATTTGTTGTGATTGAGGTTTGGCAGCCAACCATGAGCAGCAGGTTGAAGGTGGTGGAGAGGTGTGACAAGGAGGGGAGCTTCTCATTTGGATGGTATGGATGTATGATTTGTAGGTCCAACTTTTGTTGGATCCGATCTTGGAGGAAAGGCTGGAGTATATGACAAATAGACAATGGAGTTCTCTGGGGAAGATAGGCAGCAAGAGGCAGTTTGAGGGATGAATATTTGGCATGCTAGAGGAGAGGTTCCCCAAGGGATAATGGTTGTGGAGCTAAAGCAGCTACTATACTGTCTTCAAATGCAGGAAGGCGAAGTAGTTAGGGTACATTCAGCAATTCAACCTAAGCATGGATTTGCAGAGCCTTGGAATGGTGATAGTTGATTCTCGGATTGTCACTACTGGTCCAGAGGAGGTCCTCTTGGTTATTTCGGAGTCCACGAAGTGTGGAGGGTCCAAAACGGTAGCCGTGGCGGTGGAGGTTTAGCAAGAGGTTCAACAGGATTGTGTTAAGCAGCTAACCTCGGATCTAAATTTATCTTCTACAAGGGCACTAGGAAGAGTCATCATTCAGGTGGAGCACCAACTAGAGGTGCCTCCACAAGTGGAGGGAGGTTTGGCACAAGTTTAGAGCCAAGAGATGGAGAAGCTAGATTCTAGCACCAGCAGCGGTGACGCACTACATCGGTTGATGCAGGATGTGCAGGCATCAGAGAGATATGGCTCTGAGAAGATCCTATCAGATGGTTTGTTTGCAACAAGAGAGGTTCTGGATGCCTATGAGGAGACTAAGGCAAGCTTCGAGAGAGATAGGTAGATCCTAGCCCGGACAGGGGAGTTGCAGACTTGCAGTCCCTCCAAGAGAAGTCGAAGTTACAGTTGGTGCAGATGCAAAGGAGAAAAACACCTACATGACACAGAAGAGTGCTCGGATACAAGCAAAGATCTTCAACCTAGGTGGAAGCGGTCATCTTAGAGGCCTCCAGGGTTGCAGGGATTGGCATTGACGTTGAAGTTTGCACAGGAAACTGTTAGAATGTGCAGCGGCAGCACGGTGGCAGCAGGTTGGTGGAGACGGATCACGCGGAGCGTACTAAGGCTTGTAGGCACCAAGGTGAAGATTGTTGACATAGATATGATGCTCCAAAGCCTTGGAAGGCCAGGAGAGGAATCATGGTGACGACTCCAGGAGTTAGGACCGGTTTGGATCCTAAGACTAGGATCGGGTTGGTCCTAGGATAAAGGTTCAGCCCTCCATGGTCTTAAGGCGCAGGTTTTGTGATCTTAAGGGCTCAAGGCCTAGGGGAATTGGATCTCGAGGGGGCTAACCCAGGTTTGGACCAGGTTTGAATCTAAAAGGATGAGTGCATGGCATGACATGGGTGTACATTAGCTTGGGTAAGTGCATTCAGATTGGGTTAGCCTAAGAAGTTAAGTTGGTTTGGTTCAATGCATTATATAGGTCTATATACATACATTGTATGTAACCAGATTTGTGAGGAATGAAATCCTAACTTCTTCCTAACCTCTCTCCCTCTCCCTGGTTTCATGCCATCCAAGCAGCAGCAAGGAGTCCACACCGCCCAACGAAGCAGAAGGGGGACACGCGCAGGTTCTTCACGTGCACCCCCTTATGAGCATCGAGAGTCCTTTCTCCCAAGGCTCTCTCTCCACCACATAAGGGATTTGTGGACAAGTCTTCATGCACACCCCCCTTTTAAGCATTGAAAGTCCCTTCTCCCAGGGCTCTCTCTCCACCACATGAGGGATTTGTGGACAAGGGTTTCCACGTCTAAATGGAGTCCTCAAAGCTCTGGTTTTCCATGGACAAGAGGAGAGGGGCACCAAAGGATGAGAAAAGGGGTGCGCACATGAGGAAGTTGTGCGGCAAGGAAGGATTGTACGCTAGGTTTTTGAGTCCTTTGGGACTCTCTCCCCACCACCCAGTGAGCCTCCATGTCCAGGAGAGGCCTCCAATATGATCAGGAATCAGAGGCATGAAGGAGCTTCTAAGGTGGGTTCGAGTCAAGGAAGTGCACAAGGAGATAAGCACGAGCAAAGGCTACCATGCTGAAATGCTACCATGAAGTTCCAGTGCGCGGGGACTCCTCATCCAAGGTTTTCAATCTAGATTTGCTAGCCCCAAGGATCCACACTCCTAGCCCTGGTTCCTAAGGTGTTGGAGGGTGGGATTTCAGATCTGGATGCATGTCCGAGGTCCATCAACATGAGATCAAAGCAATGTGTAGCATATGGCTCTAGATGGTGGCAATGGCAGATCAGTATTATGTGTTGACTATCACATAAGCTAGAATATAAATGGAATGATGATGCAATAGCTCTCGACATCCTTCTTGTCCTTGACTATGATGGTGTCTGTCCTTTACTACAAATCTCTGCTCGGTAAGGTATGTGGATCAAGATCATGAATAATGGCCCTTGGTAAAATCTTCCTAGAGGACTTCTTCCTATTCTTGCGACCAAAGGCCCGAAACCTGGATCTAATAGGTTGCTACCTCTACCAACAACCTCCTCGACTAAGGAGGTCCTCCTAAAATCCAAATCTACACCAAGGATTGGAACCAAAGCCTAACTTGTACTAAAAAGGCCTAACCAAGCCCTATGGCTAGCAATCGCATCCCACTACCACTAGTCATTCAAGCTAGCCTGGATGGCATCTTGAATTTGCTCCTCATCATCAGGCACGAACTCCAGAATGCCTTCCTGTTCCCTAGAGTGATATGATAGTGTCTGTGCTACCTGGTGTTCTACCTCAATCCTCTTCTAAACAGCCTTTGCTTCACTATTTTAAAATTGGCAAAGTGCTTCTTTATAACCTGTCGAACCTCATATAAGCAATTCCGACACATGGACACATCAAGGCATGGAAAGCAGTACCATCCCAAACCATTCAATTTAGGGTGTACAAAACTGTACCGGGGGCAAACCAACACAGTCCACCCTCGATTCGAGAAATCTAATGCGGGAGGGGGAGAGGGAGAAGGAAAAAGAAGAAAAGAGAGGAGGGAAAGAGAGGAAGGAGGGGGGCGAGGGGGCTTTCAAGCCTTCATCTCCTCCAATAGTATGAAAACATAGGCTCCACCTTTATTTTTTTTTTTAAGTCGGCATTCATCCCAACTTCACTTTAAAAAAATTCACAAAAAAAAAAGGGGGCTGAGCCCCCTTTTCATTTCGAAATAGAGGCTCTGCCCCTATTTTCGTGCAGCTAGAGGAGATGGGGGTCTTGCCCTCTCTAAAAACCCCTCTCTCAGCCTCCCTCCTCTCTAAAAAATTTCAAAGAAAAAAGGAACAATGCCCTATTTTGTGTCCCTATTTCAATTTGAAACAAGAGCCCTGCCTCTATTTCCTGCAACCGAAAGCCCTTTCTCCCTCAGCCTCTCTCCCCCTCCCTCTTCCTTTATCCCTCCCTTCCTCCCTTTCCCTGCATCCTTCCCTCTTTCCTTCACCATCTCCCATCCCTCCCAGCTCTAGTTGCATCGATATGAAACCAGAACAAAATGATATGGTAGCTACCATACCACTGGATGATTGATAGTTCGATACAGATCCCAGTATCTCCATTCCTACAAGTTTATCAAGCACAGTCCATATTAGCCTAGAAAAAAAATTATACATTATCTACATGCAGTATGAATTTTTATAATTTCTAAGCATCATTAAATAGTTTATAACTAAATCTTAATTAATAAATTAATATTAAACCAAAAAATATCAAGAAAATTTACTTTAATTTGAAATAATGTAGAATTACAACAAGGATGCAAGATAAATATTTAATCTCATAGCATCATTACTAAATTATTTTTAAAAATAGTGAAGTTTTATTGTAATGTAAAAAAATAATGTTCTACATCAGAAAATATTTTTGAAGTATCCATATACAATACTAATTTTCATAATTTTTTATTATTTATTTTTTATTTTAAAATATAATTTGTAAATAAAAAATATTTAAAAAATTAATGACTTTGGATCCATGTAACACCCTACCAAAGATGCTACATATATTTCTCCCAACTTGTATAGATGGACAAAACATTACTTATTTTTCAAATTATTCAAATTTGGGCCTATGTCATAATATGCATAATCATGCCCAAACTTAAATAAATTGACACCAAATTCCTCCAATCGTGCTACTGATTTTATAAGAATATTTTTAAAATTAACTTTTTAAGTTTTATCCAAAAATATTTTTTAATTTAAAAACTTGTAGAGTTAATGAAAAATTATGATTTGGTGACATTGTGTAGTCAACCAAATATCTACAATATATAATGAAATCAAGCCAAAATCAAAAAAAATAGCATGACCTCCCTCTTTTTTCCATTTCATTGCCTATTTTCAGTCTCTAAATGATATAAAAAGCTTAAAGAGGGGGAGGCATTTTACTTAATTTGAGCTTGGTTCTGGGCAAATTATCGAAATAGAGTTGGGGGGTGGAGGGAGGCCATGCCATGCGAACCAGCGGTTCACACAAATACCCGCTCCAAACTGCCTGGTTCATGTCGGATCTCTTCATTTCTCAAATCGAGGGCAAAATCATTTTGCTTTGCCATCAACACGGTTTGGAATGCCCCCAAACCAGACGACTCAAGACAATTCAGCAAACCTAGTTCCCAAGAATCTGAGGTCTTTGTAGGAGTGAACTAGGGACAGACCTAACCTTAGCTTTTTTTTTTGACAAAATGTGCCTACCCCAGACTCAAACCCATCCATTTCAATGCATGTTAAAATATATGTCAATTATGAGTGTTGCAAACAAGTAAAGATCACCTTGAAAAAGCATTTGTTCAATTGTCCTTACACATTTACCAATCAAACTCATCATTTCTTTAAAAGCACCTATAAATTTAAATCTAAAACTAAAACCTATCAATATTCCTTCCAAAGGGGTGAATGACTATGGTCACATAACTAGTTTAGCTAAGTGGTATACTTATTTGATTAAGAAGATTGCATGGTAGTGATTGATACAAACATGGTCCAATGGATAATGAGCTAGCTCAATAGGAAAGCACCAAGTCATCGGAGATGTGTCTCTATGAAGAAAGGTCACAACAATGTAGCTTAGTGGAAAAATTTTGGGACAATTGTGATAAAGCAAGATAGAAGAGTAAAATCAAGATGATCCTTGGAAATATGAATTCAAGCTAGAAAAAGAATACTGAGGCATTACTAATTGACTTTCATGAGTAAATGGCCTCTTTGCAAAATAATCAACTACCAAGTACTTCAAGGTGGAGTGTGATGCCTCTTCTATTAGGATAGGTGGAGCTCTCAGTCAAGAAGGGCGGCCTGTTTCCTTCCATAGCAAAAAATGATCAGGGTCAAAGCTAAATTACTCTACTTATGAAGCTGAGTTTTATGCTATGGTTAGCACTCTTCAACAGTGGCAGCACTATTTAGTCTAAAGAGAGTTCATTCTCTACATTGATCATGAGGCCCTAAAATATATCAATGATCAAGAAAAGCTGAGCCCCAGGCATATCAAGTGGGTGAATTACTTGCAAGAGTTCCACTTTGTTCTGAAGCACAAATCTGGTGCTCAGATCAAGTGGCAGATGCATTGAGCAGGACAGCCAAGCTACCATGTCTTCTTCAAGTGAAGGTGGTTGGCTTTGATGCTTCGACAGACCTCCATGCTAGCGATCTAGACTTTGCTACCATTCTACAGGAGATCCAGGCAGATGATTGAGTTGACTACCAAGTATGGGATGGTTATCTATTCCGATGGATGCAACTCTGTATTCCTACTTGTTCTTTACAGAAGATTGTACAGGATCTCCATGTGGAAGGCCACTTTGGGAGAGACAAGAATCTCACACCGATTCACAGCAAGTATTACTGGCCAAAGATGAAGCATGACATGATCCGACATGTAGAGCGTTGCCAGGTGTGCCAAGTGTCAAAGGGCACGATGAGGACTGGACTACATACTCCTTTGCCAGTTCCGAACCATCCATTGGAGGAGGTCAATATGGACTTTGTGCTAGGACTACTTGTGACCCAAAGGTGATGTGATGTAGTGCTAGTAATGGTGGATCAGTTCTCTACAATGGCACACTTCATAGCATGTCGCAAAACTTCGGATGCCACTAATGTTGCTCAGCTCTTTTTTAAGGAGATCGTGCATCTCCATGAAGTGCCCAAGACCATTACGTCCGACCGAGACACGAAGTTCATGAGCCACTTCTGGACGAGTTTATGAAAAGGGTCGGGCACATCTATATAGCTTAGCTCGGTTTATCACCCTGAGATGGATGGTTAGACCGAGTCCATTAATAGGAGCCATGGGAACTTATTAAGGAGCCTTGCTGGTTAACGTCCGAAGTAATGGGACTTAACCTTGGCAGTGGCACAAGCTAATTTTGCTTTCAACCATTCAATGAATCGATCTACAGGCTATTGTCCATTCCACAGTCTATATGGGTCCAATCCAAATAGTGCTTTGGACTTGACTCCAATAATTTCCAAAGGACGATCTAGTGTGAAGGCTGAAAGCTGGACCAAAGAAAACTAGGCTATCCATCAATCCATCGAGAAAAAAATTGAGATCAATAATGCCAAGTATAAGGAGGTCGCTGATAAGCATCGAAAGAAGTTGAATTTGAAGTCAATGACTTTGTGTGGGCTATTTTGACCAAGGACCGATATTCTGTTGGTGAATACAAGAAGCTGAGCCAGCAAAAAATTGGTCCTCTCAAGATAACCAAAAAGATCAATGATAATGCTTATCACTTGAGGTTGCCTAGTCACCTCCGTATCGATGTGTTCAATGTGAAGCACATGATTCCCCACATAGGTGATTTGTCAAAGGAAGAGAATATTCAAAACTCAAGAGCAAGTTCTTTCCAGCCTGGGGAGGATGACGTAGATGCCTTAGCTGATAATACCTTGATTTGATGGACTGGGCTCGATAGGGCAAGAAATCAGGTTGATTACACCTGTTTTAATGGTTTTGACATTGTCACATTAAAACAGTCATAAATCTCTCATGCAAAGTCAGAATCGCCTATAAGACCCCAATTTAGAAAGCTAAGCTTTTTCCGTGCTCTACATGAATGACAACTTTGTGGTCACTGCCCAGATTTAGAGCCAAATTCATTTGTCTAACAAGTCAACGGAAACCGGAAGATCCTGGATGAGTTAGAAGTTCTAATTTTACGTATGTTGTATTCATAAAAACTTGGAATGTTCTAGGTAGCTTAGGTGTCAAGTTAGGTTTTTTTTTTTTATAAATAAGGCATTTGGCCAATGTTGTAAACAGTCTACTTTGATATTGAATTAGAACCCTAGAGAGAGTTTCATCTCATAGTGGCTATTCTCTTTCGTGTCTACCTCCTCAATTTCCATTAGAATGTGGCCTTGGCTGCGTCAACACCCCACCAATCAATGCAATGGGATGTTCACCATACCATACCACACTGCCCATATCAAACAAATCATACTGTAGAAGTAGCAAATAAATACTTGATAAGATGGACATACTCAGTGTCGGTATTATGACCCAATCCGAACCAACACTATACCAACATGGTATTGACATGAGTACCAAAACCAGTATTGTAAACCTTGCTTCAGGGTTTAGTGGTAATATAGAATGACAGACTATTCAAGATAAACAGGTTATAACAAGAGACTTACCTTTTAGTCAAGTAAGATATAGAAGTTGCAAAAAGTGAAACTCAAAATGATATTTCCTATTAATGAGATCCCATCTCCTTAAATAGATAGGGATGCATGAAATATAGGTACATACTATATTTAGAGACACTAAATATATCCTTTCTATCACGGTTCGCGGTACCGTCCCGTACCGCCCGGTACGGGGTGTACCGTACCATACCGGCCAAGAGCCGATACGGTTCGCCTCCAAAAAACTATCCGGACTCCAGACCGTTGAAAAAAAATTAAAAAATTATTTTCCGTACCGGTGTGTACCGCCCGGTTCAGTCCGGTTCGGGCCGGTTTGGCTCGGTTCGGGTCTGGTTCAAGATTTTTGCTTGAGGGGGAGGAAGAGACTTTTTTTTTCAATTTTTTAAGCCCGTACACCAGGCGGTACGGTATGGTACGGACCATACCGTACCGTACCAGTCACTGACGGTACGGACCCCGGTACCGGTTCAGCAATCCTTGCTTTCTATATAAGGATTCAATGAATAAAACATAATTCTAACACTCTCCCTCAAGCTAGAGCATATATATCAAACATGCCAACTTGTTACGCAGAGTTAAAAATACCAAAAGGCAGAGACTTAGTCAAAATGTCAGCAAACTACTTAGCTGATGGAGTGAATGGTGTTCCGATGGTCTTGTTCATCATAGCATCTCTTACAAAATGGCAATCTACTTCAATATGCTTAGTCCTTTCATGGAACACAAGATTGCTAGCTATATAAAGGGCTATCCAATTATCACAATGCATAGGCATAAGACCAGGGTCATTAAAACAAAGATTAGATATCAGGGATTTTATCAACATCATCTCACAAATAATAAGAGCCATAGCTTTATACTCAGCTCGGCACTAGATCTAGCAACAGCATTCTGCTTTTTACTTCTCTAGGTTACAAGATTACCTCTCACATAAATGCAGTATCCTGATGTAGATTGTCCCCTTTGTCTCCTTCATATCTAGAGTTCAATATAGACGTGCGTCTGAGACATCTTCTAGTGGCTATTATCCTATGCAGCCCGAAATATCTTATGGATCGGATTTTACTGTTGGTATATTTAGATAGGCCCCTTCACAGCAATATCATCAGTCGCTAGATACCTCTCAGAGTCAAGACTTCAACGAGGGATCTGCGATGAGTCACGATCCATCACGCATACCTCCTGAGATGAGTGCAGAGGACTACCATGCTGCTTGGCTAAATGGATTTATTGATCTTACTACTGAGTAAATTAATGATCCCGATATTTATGGACATCGATACTCGACTCGTTCTAAATATCGGTATGTAACTATATTTATATTCTCCTTTCTCTCTAATTAATTATTGGTAATCTTTTCTTTCTTAAAATATATTGTAGAGTAGTTGGAGGCTAGACAACACTTCGTAATGGCTTTTGGTGAATTAATCCTGATGATAGATCTATTGGATCTCAAAACAACCAAAAAATCATAAAAAACTAATCCGAGATCAAAGAAAATCAAAAAAAATCAAAAAACCAAAAAAATTTGGCTTATCCCATACGGTTGGCCATCAGTACAATTTCCGGTACCAGTACCAGGAATCTTGGCTCATTTCATTTTCCATTTTATTTTCTATGATCATCTTACCCCTTCCTTTTGCCAGTTTTCCTTGTCCTTGTTATCTATGTCCGTATCAAGATCTTACAAGGAAGCTTTGGATAATCCAGCTTGGAAGGCTGCTATGGATGAGATGGCCACTCTCCTCTGGAAAAGTACATGGAATTTGGTTAACCCTTCAACTTGCTCTGATATTGTTTGTTGCAGATCAGTGTTCACTATCAAATATAAGCCAGATAGGACTGTAGAGAGATACAAAGCCAGACTTGTTGCAAAAGAGTTCACTTGACTTATGGCATTACTATTTGAGACCTCACTAGTTGCTTGGCTAAACTCTATCAGGATGATCATCTTAGTTGCTATAAACAAAGAGTTGCCTATGTTCCAGTTAGATGTCAAAAATGCTTTCTTATATGGTGATTTGACAGAGGAGGTATATATGGAGCAACCTCTTGGATATATTGCTCCAGGGGAGAACCTAATGTGCAAACTTAAGAAGGCAATTTATGATCTCAAGCAAAGTCCTTGTGCCTGGTTTGACAAGCTCAATCAAGTTGTTATGGTATTTGGTTTCTGCAAGTGTAACTCTAATCACTCTATTTTTGTTTGTCGAAACTCTATAGGAACTGTTATTTCGCTATTTATGTTGATGACATGCTATTGACGGGAGTAATTGATAATTAGATTATATAGACATATAAAAGCATTAATTTAATAATTAAACTATCTTTATTTATGTCAAATTGATACTTTTATACATCATTTGTAGGAAAGAAGACCATTGTGAAGAGCTCGATTTTGGAGTCCAACAGCATAAACGGCAAGCGAATTGTATCTGAAATGGGTCTAGAATCGATTTTTGAAGATTTAATTCAAGAATTGCATGGTTATTGAAACAACCGATCCATCATGGACTAGCTGAATGGTCTACAAGAGACTTGGCAATCCATGAGCTGACATGGCTATCGATCCACGGCGCAAACCCATGGACCATGAGTAGATTCCAACCCTGAAACACAGCTCGCCGCCGCTCGCCGCTACCAACCATCCTCCTCACAGCCAGGGAAACTCCTCCACAGCCTTCTCCACTTTTCGACCGACCTCCCTTCCGACAAGCCACAAAACGCCATCCGCCACCATCTTTCCCCTTTTCCTCTGCCAGCTGCCGCTGCTCGCCGCAGCCACTGTGCCGTCGCTGTCCCCTACCGCAGCTGTCGCCACCAGTCGTCCTCTAGTTACCACTCATCCCTATTCCAAGCAGAGAACCACGGCTCCCTGTCAAGGTTTTGTTCCACCATTCTTCCTCTCATACCGCCGGCCTCCTCCAGTCACCAAAGCCGCCATGAGACGCTGCCATTGCCCCCTCCTCCCTCTACCTTGCCCGATCTACCCATCACCACAAGGGGCCCATCACGATCGACGATCGCTGTTACTCCTCACCACCCGATGCCACTGCCCATCTCCTTGGCCAAGCTGGCCGCTTTCCCCCTTGTCCCAGGATCCTGAGCCTTCATCCATCTGTCCATTACCTCCTAATCCGATGGGCTGAGACTGATGCAAAGGAGCCCCGGCATATTCCAAGTGTGATCCGTGGCCACTACACCAACAAATCTTAGCCATCTAATGCAGCCAATCCAACGGTCACAAGTAAAGGAGTCTATCTAGTCTTCTCTATTTAAGGACCCTTGGGCTACAAGAAAAAGACATCCTACAGAGAGGGTATTGTACAGGATAGAGGGTTTAACTTTGGATTGCGGGTTTGTCTCTAAGAGTGAGGTTTTTTAGAGGAGAGTTCTGCCCCTACACCATCTTCAAGCCTACTCCATCTTCAAGATCAAGATTCAGAGAGGAAGAAGCAGAGAAAGCCAGTTCGCTCCAAGTACGAAGGAAGAAGGGAGTTCGTTGACCATCTTCCTGACGAGCCTGTGTTGATCCTTCTTCAATCTTTGTTACAGCTTTCTTCATAGTTATTTATTCAATTGCATTTTGTAGTAGGATCCATTTTTTCTTATTAATATAAGTTTATTTTCTTGCACCTTTAAATATGTCCTTCCTTTTTCATTCCAAGTAGTTGCTAGGATCTAAGTAATAGATCCTAGTACCACGTACTTATTTTTCTATATTTTAATTTCTGTTTATCTAGTTTTGATCTCTTAATTTTTTAAATAAAGGATTTCAAAACATTCAATATACTGCCTTTCCTGTGGATTCGACCGACTCACCTTTTTTATGGATTTTTAATTTAATTTAGAAGTCGGTTAAGTAAACTGATAGCCGCAGTGTCTTAACAACAACATCGCGGCCTATCAAGTTTTTGGCACCATTGTCAGGGAAGGCACGAACACAACATTTTTTATCTCTTGATTTTTTTGTAAATTTAATTTACTAATTTTTCTTTTTTTTAGATCAAAAAAGGAAGAAAAAGAAAAAAAAGGGGAGAAAAGTTATCTACCATTCTGGTGCGATCAAACCTAACCTCAAACTAATTTCCTTTTTTATTAGTTACTTTTAATTATTTTTTTATTAACCAAAAAAAGAAAAAATTCTTTTGGATTTATTTCCTTCTTTATTATTGCTCCCTTCCTTTTTGAACTAGCAAAAAAAAAAAGGTTTTCTTTTTAAGTTTTTTCCTTTTTCAAATCTCTTTTAGCTTCTTCCTTTTTAACCAAAATTAAATCTACTCTTTGTTCCCCTTACTTAAATTAGCATAACATAAAAATAAAAAATTTAGTTGCTTTTAATTAGCTTCCTTTTTTTTAAACTAATCCAAAAAAAGAAAAAAAAAATTCTTAAACTCCTTCCTTTTCAAGTGAACCTAAAAAAAAAAAAATCATTGACCTTTCAAACAACTGCCTTAAATAGTAGATTTGATTTTTGCTTTAATTTAGGATATACTTGTTTTATTTGCTTAATCTAATTTTAGTCTTTTTCTCTCGCATTTAATTAACCAAGATTAAAACCTACTTTTTTTCTCTTTCTTGAATTACCATAACATAAAAAGAAAACAAAAAAAAACCGGATAACATTTAACTAAAATAGTAACGAAATAAAATTTAAAAAATTACTTGTTTGGGACACATCTCTATTTTTGTATTGCATATTTCCATAATACATCTTAAGGGCAATAACCTATTAACAAGATAAGGTGGAGATTTGATCACCATTCGTTAGCCTACAAACCACCACCCCGCATTTAGCATACCTAAGCCTGCTAATTAAAATAACTAGACGTCAGCCTCTAAAAACCTCAAGCTCAATAGGACAAGGCACCCGGAAGAGTTGGACCGGGTCAGGATTGGCTGATTAACTAGTGTCTAGGAAAGGCGTTCAAGGATGATGTAGCCCTAAACAAAGTTTTAAATACCATGGAACAGGCTGTCCCGATTTTTTCCTGGAATGTGACATGTCAGCGTCCCGCCCCGTCCCAACACTCGAGACAGAATGTCCAAGATGTCCCGATTGGGACACTAGGACACTAGCGGGATGTCCTGTCTCGACACATGGGATGATAATACCTCGTCCCGGTGTCCCGTGGGATATCCTGTCAGGACCTGAATCCTTGGCTTTAAAGAAAGGTATTTTTAATTGATTCCGCTGACTGACCTAGCCAATTTAATTGGTGTCTAAGGAAAGCAACGGGGGACCCCCACCAATTTTATCCTTACCTGGCCAGTTGATTAGTTAGTTTCTGACTTAAAAGGCTCCAAGATTGTCTAGGAAGTTAGGAGCTGTCTAGATTTAAGATAAACCTAGGATAGAAAGTCATGTATGCTAACTTGTTGTAAATAATACCAAACTCTAACTAATTCTTCCCTCTCTTAGCTCTAGGACTCCTTAAGCCCTTTTCTTTAGAACTCTTCTCCTTCATCTCACTCCTCTTAAAAAAATAGTAATAATAATAATAAATAAATACATAAATAAATAAGGTTGCTCTAATCTAAAACTTTGATTGCATATCCAAATAATCAAAACAATCCGATAGACTGAATTAGTGCCAGGAGAATGAATATAATAGAGTATCCTTTCTCCCAGCACACTAAGTCTCTTCGAGTCCCACTCACTTTAAAAGTGAGTTCCTAACCATGTACCAATCTCTTAAGTCTATGTATGACCAAATTCATCAAGATCAAACTTAAATGGCCTACAGCTCAGGAGGTAACCTATACCTTAATACCTATAATTCAGGTTAGGGGGCTCAACCAGACTTTTTATGGCAACCACACCCGGTGGTTATCTCGGCTACCTAAGGATTCATGTTTGTCGATACACCCTATTATGATCAGCCCTATCCCCATTAAACCTTCTCCAACTAATTATAGCCCATTATTTAAAGAGAAGGTTCAACAAGCACCATACCCACCTCCCTTACAAACCAACCTGGATGTTGATAGGTTTGATCAATTTCAACAAATGATTATAGCCCAACAGCAATCTATCGATAAGCTAATGGATCAAACTGATCAACGATTAATTGAGCTTAATAGAGAAGAGGGAGGTGAACTGCCAGTTAACCCGAGAGTAACCTAGAGATACCATACCTAGCTCAAAACCTTAATGACCCTCTATTTTTTCCAGAACAATCAATTTTGACTCTCGGGAATGAACTAATCTTTAAACAACTTTGCACAACCATAAAGACCAATATAGATAATTTGGCTAAGGCAAAAAAATATATAGAGAAATTAAACTTGTGGGATGAACCAATTCCATCATTACCCCACTCACCTATAGCCTCATTCCCTAGTACCCTAGAATCATCCATGCCTTTTAATGAGATGGTAGAACGAATAGATGCAATGATGGAATTAGTTGAGCCTTCTCAAGAACTACAAATGCATCACATAATAGAGGCCATCCCCACCGTTCTCTCCCAGGATTAAATAGATCCCTATCAGGCTCATTCTGTGATGGATAATTTAATGTAGATGGGTATACCTCACAAGTGAATTACTCAATATAAATACCTTACTTTGAAACCACCCCACTTTCGATTAATGAACAAGAAGAGCCATCACCTAGCCCATTAATAGCTTCCTTATTAGAATCACCACCTGATCTAGAATTGAAGCCACTTTCTGATGTACCCATTGAAACATTTTCAGTGAGCCTTACCCGGAAAGCCCAACTCAGTGATATTCTAAAAGCACATAAAGAAGCTATCAGGTGGGATATTACTAAAATGAGGGATCATGATCTTAGAAATTTTATAATTGATTTCTCCGTATTCAGCACCAATTTTGAGAACTGCCTCCAAAACCTTTCCATGATATTAAAACAATGTATGGAGACAGGTCTAATATTAATTTAGAAAAGGTGCCTAAATTTAAAATGGAAAGGGACATTGACTAAACACATCATGCCTGAGAAGGGAAGTAAAGTAGACCAACCCATAATTGAAGAAATTCCTAGGATACCACCTCCAATCTCGGCCAAACAAACAAAATCCCTTCCTAAGTATTTTATAAATCAGGATTTGCGATACCGTCCCGTACCGCCACGTACGGCCAGGAGTCGATACGGTTCATAATATATAACAGTTCGGCATTCGGACCATTAAAAAAAATTAAAAATTTAAATTCTATACGATACGGTACGGTACTATAGCATACCGTACCGTACTGCCGGTTCGATCCGGTTCGAGCTCGGTTTGGCTCGGTTCGGGTTTGGTTCATATTTGGTTCAACAATTCTTGCTTGAGAAGGGAGAGAAAGAGAGTTTCTTAATTTTTTAAGCCGGTATACCTACCGTACGATACGTACGTTGACCGGTACAGGCCCCGATACCGGTTCAGCAATCCTTGTTATAAACTATAATAATATTTTTAAATCCTGGAATACATGCTTGCCAAGTATACTTTATTAATTCGAGCTAATCGTCGTAGAGTACTCTATGAACATTTTTCTGCAAGATGACAAGGCCTCCTAATTGGCCATTCTTTTGATGTTATGAGGGACATTAAAGTTAATTATCTACTGGACTCCCTCATAATGTTTGGCTGAAGACGTTAAACTTAGCACTTGTTGGGAGGCGACCAACAATCTCATTTTTTTAGTATAATTACAGGAACTTAGATGGAAATACAAGAGCCCACTACTTCACGAAGCCCTTTTCAACTTCCAAAGCACATTCACTCCAGGTGCTCTTTCCTATTTCATTTTACATATTGCACCCTTTATTTTCCTTCTCCATTGAGGACAATATCGATTAAGTTAGGGAGATAACTAATCTAATTAAGTCCTCAAGTATGACCAAAAGTAATTAGTTTGTATCCAAATTTTGTCTCGATTTGAAGTTAATGAGGCACCCTAATCAATGATTGATTAACGGCCTAGATAGTTTTAGAGATACTAAAGGGCAAATCACTAAAAAAATCCAATAAATAGTAGGGTGTTGACCAAGTTAAATTTTGGGAGTGATTCCAGAACTCTTATCCTTCTTATCTCAATAAAAAATCTACTTATTAAGAGCAGGGATGAAAATGTTGAGATATACAAAAAGTTCTTAAAAAAGTAAAAAAATAAAAAAAAATTATTAGAGAATCAGTCTAACCTCACAGCTCTTCTTGAACTCTTATTGAGTAACCAGGCCCCTTTGTCTAAGTAAGCGTTGTGGTTCGTGTCAAAACGTTAGAAGGTTAAGAGATCTGTTAAGCAATGGCACCCTACTAAGTAACCGAGTCCCTTCGCCTAAGTAAGCATTGTGGTTCGCGTCAAAAGGTTAGGATGCTAATACTTAAGAGGTCAAAACATTGCACTGGACTTCTCAAAAAAAAAGAACAAAAGGACTAAAGTATAAAAGACAACAAACCCAACTCAAATCAAGTTAGAGGATTTAAAAAATAAGTTGGGGAGATAGTAAGGAAGACTTCTAAAGATTTCTATGATAAATACTCAACCACAAATTGAGTTGGCTCAGTGATCCAATGAAGTACCTATTTAATGGACTGACGGGTATCAGCTACCTTTAGGATTGCCTAAGTCAACTTTTAATTCAAGGATAAGTTTATATACATAGCTAATTCATCTGCTTTACTCGAGGATGAGCAAAGTTCAAGTTAGGAGATGTGATAATTATATTATATATACATAAAAGTATTAATTTAATAATTAAACTATCTTTATTTATGTCAAATTGATACTTTTATACATCATTTGTAAGAAAGAAGACCGTTATTGCGAAGAGCTCGAATTTTGAAGTCCAACAGCATAAACAGTAAGTGAATCGAATCAGAAATTGTCCAAAATCAATTTGCTAATTTAATTCAAGAATTGCATGGTTATTGAAGCAACCAGTCCATCAAGGACCGGTTGAATGGTCTGCAGGAGGATTGGCAGTCCATGAGCTGCCATGGCTGTCGGTCCATGGTGCAGACCCGTGGACCATGAGTGGATTCTAGCCCCGAAACACCGCTCGTCGCCGCTCGCGACCACCCTCCTCACTACCAGGGAACCTCCTCCACGGCCTTCACTTTTTGGCTGGCCTCCCTTCCGACAAGCCACTAAAATGCCTTCCGCCGCCATCTTTCCCCTTTTCCTCCACCAGCTGCCGCTGCTCGCCACAGGCCATTGTCCCATCGCTATCCCGTACCGCAGCTATAGCCGCCGATTGTCCTCTGGTTACCACTCATCCCTATTTCAAGCAAAAAACCATGGCTCCTTGTTATTGTTTTCTTCCACCGTTCTTCCTCTCATATCGCAAGCCTCCTCCCATCACCAAAAAAGCCACAAGACACCGCCATTGCCCCCTCCTCCCTCTCCCTCGCCCAATCTACCCATCACCACCAGGGGCCATCACGATCAATGGCCGTTGCTACTCCTCACCACCCGACGCCATCACCCATCTCCTTGGCCAAGCTGGCTGCTATTCCCCGTCCCAGGATCCTAAGCCTTCATCCATCCATCCCTTACCTCCTAATCTGAGGCTGACGAGTCTGATGCAGAGGAGCCCCAAGCATATTCCAAGTGTGATCTGTGGCCACTAACATCAATAAATCTTAGCCGTCTAATGCAGCCAATCCGACGGTCACAAGTGAAGGAGTCTATCTAGTCTTCTCTATTTAAGGACCCTTGGGCTGCAAGAAAAAGACATCCTGGAAAGGGTATGGTACAGGATAGAAAGCTTAACTTTGGATTGCGGATTGGCCTCTAAGAGTGAGATTTCTTAGAGGAGAGTTCTGCCCCTACACCATCTTCAAGTCTACTCCATCTCCAAGATCAAAATCCAGAGAGGAAGCAAAGAAAGCCAGTTTGCTCCAAGAAGTACAAAGGAAGAAGGGAGTTCGTCGACCATCTTCCCAACGAGACTGCGATGATCCATCTTCAATCTTTGTTGCAACTTTCTTCATAGTTGTTTATTCAATTGCATTTTGTAGTGGGATCCTATTTTTTTTATTAATATAAAGTTTATTTTCTTGAACCTTTAAATTTCTGTCCTTTGTTTTCATTGCAAGTAGTTGCTAGGATCTAAGTAATAGATCCTAGTACCACGTATTTATTTTTTTACATTTTTAATTTCTGTTTATCCGGTTTCGATCTCTTTATTTTCTTATTTCAAGGATTTCAAAATATTCAATATACTGCCTTCCCTGTGGACTCGACCCGACTCACCTTTTCTACGAATTTTTTAATTTAATTTAGAAATCAATTAAATAAACTGATAGCCACGATGTCTTAACGACAACATCGTGGCCTATCAGTAATCTAAGTGGTATAAAGAAAACTAAGGAATACTTAAAATAGCATTGTGTCACTAAAGACATGGAGAAGCCTGGATATATTTTTGTGATAGAAATTGCACACAACAAACAAGGTGTATTCCTTTCTTAAAGGATGTCTTAGATTTATTACAAGGACAGGATTACTTCGATGTAAACTTGAAAGTACTCCCATTAACATTGATTCATAGTTTTGGACTGAAGATACATAATTATTTAAAGATGTTACATGAAACAAGATGTTGATAGGCAAACTTATTTATCTCACTGTTACTAGACCCATAGCCTTTGTAGTAGAGGTTGTAAATCGGTTTATGCAAAAGACTAAGATAGTTCACTGGAAAGCAATCTTGAGAATATTAGCTTATTTATGTTAAGAATTCACCAAGGAGAGGTCTACTGTACAAGAAGCAAACATTTTAGAATTGAAACATATTCGGACTCTGAATATGCAGAAGAAAAATGAGATAGAAAATCTACATCAGGATACTGCACGAATGTGGGAGGTAATCTTGTAACTTGAAGAAATAAAAAGTAAAATGTTGTCGCTAGATCTAGTGCCCGAGGTTAAGTATAGAGCTATAGCTCTTGCTACTTACGAGATGATGTTGATAAAATCCTTGATGCCTGAGCTTGGTTTTGATCACCCTGGTCCTATACCTATGCATTATGATCAAGGATTCAGGTCCCGACGGGACATCCCACGGGACACCAGGATAGGGTATTATCTCATGTGTCGGGACATGACATCCCGCCAGTGTCCCAGTGTCCCAATCGGGACACCTTGGGACATCCCCTGTCCCAAGTGTTGGGACGGGACGGGACGCCGACGCATCCCGTTCCAGAAAAAACCGGGACAGCCCTGTCCACGGGATTTAAAACCTTGATTATGATAATTAGGCAACCATTTTATAGCCAGCAATCTTGTGTTCCACGAGAGGACCAAGCACATCGAAGTTGATTGCCATTTTATAAGAGATGCTATGATGAACAAGACCATCATAACCCATTCACTCCATCCAAGCAGTTAACTGACATTTTAACTTATTCTTTGCCTTTTAGTATTTTTAATTATACGTAACAAGCAGGCATATTTGATATGTATGCTCCAGTTTGAGGGGGAGTGTTAGAATTATGCTTTATACAGTAAGTCCTAATATATGAAAGATATATGTAGTATATCTCTAAATATAATATGTACTTGTATTCCATGCATCCCCATCTATTTAAGGAGATGGGATCTCATTAATAGGGAATTTTCTTATTAAGTTTCACTTTCTACAATTTCTACATATGCAATGTATATATGTGTGTGTGTTACTTTCTGACTGTATTTTTAGGTTCAAAAGATCTACAGTTTAGAAGTGGGTAGTCCTCATTGAATGGTGATTTGTCTATGTTTCAAGTAAAAAAATTAGTGTAGGTATATGACAAGAAGCCAAAACATCTAACCAAGTTTTTGATTTAATTCTTCTACGGATAAGGTTAAAGTTAGTCCCATTTGCATATTGTTGTATAAAATTTCAAAAGTTTATTCCCTCAAGCATTTTCACAGAATATGTAGTGTCAGATTTTTTTATATGAGCTAGAGATAGTAATGCGTCTTTTGGAAACTAAAGAACAGTCGAAGAATTGAGACAATAACATCTTTAGCAAGCAATCAAGCAAGTAATACAATGACAAGAAGAAGAAACAAATGACAAGAATGCATGGCAATGTTTGTGAAGAGAAGAAGGAATATGCATCAAGAGGCCTCAAAATTTTGCAAGGTACCTATCAAATATAAGAGCTCTAAGAGGATTTCCAGCAGTATCCTTAGGGGGAGGAATCCTTGTGATTATAGCATTGAGAATGTCAGTTATACCTATTCCCTCCTATAACATAGAAAAAACAACCAATAATGAATCACTCTTCTAATTCCCATTTTAAAAAGAAATCGTTCACATACCGTGTCCAACATAAATTCATATGCTCAGATAGAGAAAACAGGATACCAAGAAACTAACCTTAGCTGAACAATGAATTGCACCACTGCAATCTAATCCAATAATCTGCAGAAATGACACAATCATGTCCTCAAAAGATTAATAGTATGCAATTAAAAGTATATAGTTATGTAAAGCAAATTTGAAAATTCATGGCAACTTACACCTCAAGTTCATAAAAAATCATTTAAATGGACTCTGCAAGCAGGCATGCTAATTGGACTCATGGACCCAAGCCCCCACAAGAATTCTAAAGATATCTAGTGATTATACCTTCAAATCTGCTGTGGTACCTTCTCAATTAGGACAACCTGCCCATCACCGCTCACTCCTTCCTCTTGAGACTAGCCATATCTCTTTTTTGGGAAGCATGTAATAAGGAGTTCATTATCGGACCGAGAAATGACACATTGGCATTTCAAAATTGCAACACTTTCTTAACCTGGTTATTTGTAATTCTCAATAAAACTCTTTAGCTGAATTTTTAACCAAGCCAAATATAAACATTGTTTGACGACTAGATTTGAAAATACAAGTGGCTATGAATTATTTTCTTTGTTCTCAATATTTTTCTAGTTCTTAGCCATTCCTCTTGTAATATCCTGGAATTCTTTTGGTAAGCTGACAAAAAAAAAAATAATTAAATTGTGCTTTTGCTAATAGTTTTGTGGGTTGATTTGATAGTATTAAAATTTCAGGACAACCACTGAGAGTTCTGGATTTCTAGTCTCACTAACAATTTTAAAAAGAAATTGTCCTAGAATGGAAAAGTTAATCTGGTGTTTCCCAATTAAGTTTTTGAATCCAGTGGGATAGATAAGTCCCAGTTTCCTAGGACTTCCTAGGACAGGATGCTTGGCATCATGCCCCAACCCATCCCTGTCCCTAAAAAAGGCATGATGTTATGAGATCAGTGAACCCCGGCCCAACTTCAAAAGAGGCTAAGACATGTCTAGAAAAAGAAAAAGAAAGAAAAAAGAACCAAATCGAGTGAGGGCCAAGGGACACACTTTTGCAAACCGAGCAGCAAGAATTACTGTTCGAAAATGTTATGGAATTAATATAAAGTGGTTAATTGGAGAGTTCATAGATTATTGATTTTGAAGAGTGTAATAGTTAGATTGTTCTATTTAATTTGTGGTTGTAGCAAACTATTTGTTTTTGGTAAGTAACAGATTTTGATCTTGCTCTTTCTTCCAAGAATTTTGGATACTCATGCACCTAAATCCCAGCAGAAAATTAGGCCATGACATGTCTTCCTCAAAATCTATGCCCTTTCTCAAGACCTTTCCTTTGTAAGTTAGCACTTAATTTGAAAACAATGCATCAGAAAAGATTATTTTTAGATGGCCTTCACTTTTTTTATGGTTAGTGTTTTGTTGTTAGAATACTTAGTAGATCTTACACAAACTTTGCAGTTTGCACTAGTTGCTAAAATATTCTTTTATTATTTTGAAACATGGAATCCATGGTATATTTCACTACTATAATGTTTTATGAAAAATGGAAAGAACTAATAGAATGATAATCAATGTATCCTCTACAAACAACAAGCATAAGCAGTGTTTGCCATACCACCCCCTACCGCCTGATACAAGGCATACCAATACCATATTGTATCACTACCATACTGGTATGCAGTACCAACATTACCGTACTATACTGCATACTAATGTTAAGATGGTATCAGTATAGGATCCAGTACTGAGATGGCGAATCTTGGACACCAGGATGCAAGTTAACTAAAGGAGACAATGATAAGTTTCCCGTAGCTGTAGATTCTGTACAATGTATTTATAAATCTAGCAAATCCCTTATGGTTTAGTGAGAGCAAATAGCATGCACTTTAAAACCACTCTATATGGTTCTACTAGCAAATCCTTTTCTCCCTGACCACTTTCCCTGAAGTTCGGATAACATACTGATCTAACAACTCAAATGTGGGCACACTTATTAGTTAGAGGATGCAAGTTTAAGTGATGTAAAATTCTCAAAATAAAAAGGATTACATGATATGATAAATGGGTGTTTTGAGCATTTCTCTTTGATCTCTTAGATAAGGAGGGTATATAAATCCCCTTAAGGGCATGTTTGGATATCTAAGATTGATAACATAGGATAAAATTTATGATAGGATGTAGGATTTAATCTTATAAGATTATACATAAAATCCTATTGTGAGAAAAATCCCATGTAAACTAATCCTATCCTATATTTAGATGATAAATTAGGATTTCCTCCTCTGCCCTTTTTCTCTTCCCTCCTCTCTGTACACCTTATTTTACCAAAATAATAAACTTATCATTATCAAAATATCACCTTAATCATTAAAATTACAAATAATTCATATCAAAAAAGTTAATATATCTTTGGTGTATTTTTGAAATTTAAAATTAAAACTCGTTAGGGCTTGAGATAGATTTGAAATTTGCCCCTACGGATTTGGAATTTATACTTTGAGTACTCACTACTCGAAGTAGATTATGTATATGTATGTATGTAAAAGTTTTGACCATGGATATGATCCGATCCAACCCAACCCCTCTTATATAGTTGACCCTACATGACCCACCTCAATCATATCCAAGGCAGGTACCAGGAGGGTATGGATATAAAATTTTTAATTGCAGGATGAGTATGAATATTAGCTGACTTGACCCTCACTTGATCTGTTGCCATCCCTAACTCATTTAGCAATACCCTATAAGATTTGAGAAGTGTTTGAGATTTAAAATTAAAACCCGTTTGAATTTTATCCCTCGGATACCCACTACCCAAACCTAATTATATATATATTAATTATAATTTTTTATAGAAATAATAAATAATAGGAGGATATGAACTCCAAATTTTTAGATTGCCAGACTATTTCTTAACTAATAAGCCACGATTATTTAAATTTAAATTCATTGATAATATATCTATTCTGTTTATAAACTATTATATAAAAATATCCAACACAACCTTAGCCGTCATCTAAGCTTCCCTATTCAGCTGCTCCAAGCCACCCACCCGACTGAGACTTCCAAGGACGTAAAAAATAGATGAAAAATAGAAATCATAGAAAAAAAGCAACAAAACCAAAGGAAAAAATGGAAAGAATTAAAATGTAGGACCTTTTCTAACAAAGATTGATCAATTTTTTTTCTCATTTTTGCTTCTCTTTCTTTGCATTTCATTCATTTCAGAGATCTGTGGGGAAGGAGAGAACTTGTGGGAGATTGAAGGGTTTCTTAGGTTTCAATTAGGGTTTTTTCTCAAGCATATGGGACTTTGCGCGAGTTGTGGTGGTGTGAGCAGCAAAGAACTGCGACAAGGAGGTTGAGGATGGTGGTTCTGAGGGGAGGGCAGGGGGAGGCCATTGGCAGGGGGGAGGGAGAGGAGGAGGTGAAGGAGGGCAAGGAAGGAGAGGGGGAGGAGATCACACAGGCAAAGAGAAGTCAAACACGATTAGTGGGGGGGCGGGGGGAGGTAGAGCCCAATAATCAGTGGGAAAAAATAATGACCTTTGGAGGTCATTATTTTTTTTCTATGGGATTAGCTACTGCCCATTGTTCTTTTATCCCACAGTTAAATCATTCGAACAGTGCTTTGGAAAGGAAATGGGATTTTTATCCATAGAATTGCTAAATCCTATAGGATTTGAGCAAATCCTATCCTTTCCAAACAAGCCCTAAATTGTCAATGATATACTATGATAGATCACAAATGATTTTTTTTATACAATTGATTTCTTGGCACCTAGGAGCAATTTTACACAAGATCTCGTCCAGGGTCTCAAGAAAAATGGGAGGTAGTTTTTCCACGAACCTCTTCAATCTCCTGGGAAACACGATCTGGTTCAGCACCTGGCAGATCTATTTTATTCAAAACCTACATCAGAACAGATTCTCATTAATAAATTTCATCATCAATGTACATTAAAATTACATAAAGCTTCAGCTAAAAGTTGAGTACTTCAGAAAGACCAATTCATCAGCGGACTGAATTGCAAGTAAAAAGTTTAGCTGTTTTAAGGAACTAAGTGCTTAGCAACATCTTTCTTCCAGTAACAAACCATGCATGTTGTTGCTAAAGATATTCATGGCTCACTGTGATGCTTGTAACATTAGGAGACACAAGGAAAAGCTAAAAGAAACACTGGTAGGGGTCTAGACCATCTATGTAATAAGGCTGTCCAATCTATTGCATATTATGCCAGTCCATTCTGATCAAATATCAATTAAGGACAGAATGGTACAACATGTGCACCTCAATGCTGTAAAAAACTGAGAAATATCAATTAAGGACCAGAATGGTACAACATGTGCACCTCAATGCTGTAAAAAACTGAGAAACTTATAGCAAAGATCCATCATTCTGGTAAACCTTGTTTTAAGGACTCACAAAAAAAAAAAGCTGCAAATAAGAGGGGCAGCAAAACTTTCTTTTAAAAAAATCACAGAAATTGCCTTAAACTGGCTAGCCATTGGGCCTCTTTTATAGCTTTTCCATGACTTCTTTACATATACACAAGTGCTCTTAGAAAACAAGCAGCCAATTTCCATATGGACACCCAATTGCCTTTCTAAAATGCGAAAACCAGAATCTGACTTAGAAGTACAAAAATTACACCCTAGCAACTGTATGACTCATCTAATAAGTTCAAATCTTTTATGAGGTTGTTAGGTTTTCATGTTGAAATTGCAATATTTATGTTCCATGGTACCTTGAGGAGCTTTCTCAAGTTCTCCTCAATAAGATAAATCTTTCTTAAAAGAGACCATATGTGATGTAACAAGCTTCAAGAAATCTTTCTTTATTTTGTATTCAAGTCCCTTTAGAGTTGCTTGAAATATTATGTTGGATGTCGGAACTAAAGACATTTTCTCGACTTATTATCTTCATTATGCTTGATCTGCAATTTAATTTGCCAAGACAATATGCAATAGCCCAGGATAGAACAAAAATCAAAGAACATACAATCATAGGGACAGGCGCTGCAACAAGATTTGGCAGCACACTTATGGATCTGACCAAAAATTTGGGAAGAGGGATACAAGGTTAGGCTAGTTTGTGAGGGATGATAAAGCTAGCACACAATCATGAAGTCATGACAATGCCAACAGACAGAATGACTTAAAATTTTCGGGTGGCTGCACCACAATCATGACAGGGATCAGGGTTTTCGGTACTCCCAAACCACCCGGTTCGAGACGTACCATACCGTACCAGCCAAGAACCGTTACGGTTCAATCCTAAAAAATTAGTTCAGGACTCGAACCATAAAAATTAACCTAAATCGGACCAATACAGGTTGGCTCGGTACGGTACGGATCGGCTCGAACCGGTACGATCCGGTTCAGTCCGATTCGGGCTGGTTTGGCCCAGTTCAGGTCCAAGCATTCCTTGCTTGAGAGGGGAGAAAAAATAATTTTTTCTCAATTTACCAAGGCTAGTACATATACCGGTATGGTACGGTACTGCATCATACCGTACCGATCAACATATACCGGTATGGTACGGTACTGCATCATACCGTACCGATCAACATATACCGGTATGGTACGGTACTGTACCATACCGTACCGGTCGTTGATCGGTACGGGTCCTAGTACCAGTTCAGCAATCCTTAATAGGAATAAACTATGATCTACTGAACAATGAGTTTCTGTGCATCTTCAATGATAAATCCTTAAAGGAGAATAAGTTGATAGAATGCCCCAATGAAATGAGAAGAAATAAATCATTGTGAAGAAGATGAGAGAAAGACCCTCACTGGTATGATCTCAAGGCTGTTCTCCAGAGCCAAATAAACATTAGCTAATGTCTGAGCTTCCACACCCTGAATAATTATAATTCAATCAGACTAATTGATCACTACAACCCAAAAGGATTATTGCCATTTAAAAAAAATATGCAATTCAAGCAGAAATCTAATAAATACAGCATTCATTAATATCATTAGCCCTACAATATGTAAGTTGTTTGTGGTAGATATTAAGTCAGATGGAAAACAACTGCACCTGAGAAGCATCCACAACCAGAAGGGCACCTTCACAAGCCGCAAGAGAACGAGAAACCTAACCACCAAATGGAATAATTTTCATTTAACAAAGTAGGCTATTCTTGGCGAACACATATACATAAACAGTCAGTATAAGCAATCACAGAACAGTTTGGTACCATGGCAATGGTGCCGATGAAAGAACCCTTTTGTTTTCCTAAGTGCAGTTAGTGTCTAGTAAGCCAAAAACAATTTCTTCCCAATATCGACTTCCATCTATAATATTTATGTAAACCTTCAGTAATTACCATCCCACTAGTTAAAATAATGAGTGCTTCCCCATTTTGACTAAATCAATTATGCTAAATATGCGAGGCTTAAATAACATGGAAAAAGGATTGAAGCTTTCAGTATTATACATTACATCATATTGCAAAA
The DNA here is from genome assembly GCA_021397845.1 of Areca catechu. NCBI lineage: Eukaryota > Viridiplantae > Streptophyta > Magnoliopsida > Arecales > Arecaceae > Areca > Areca catechu. The sequence goes on along the minus strand of CM038042.1, from coordinate 29,984,813 downwards.
ATATTACAAGATGATGAAATGAAAATATATTTATTGTACCTCATATGAGAAGTCCACATGCCCTGGAGTATCAATTAAATTAAGGCAATACGGTTCATTTTCCAAAACATAACGCATCCTGGCTGCCTACAGTAAAAAATTAGGTATAAACAAGAAAAGTGGTTCATATATCAAGTACGATTATCAACAATCAAGAATTTATATAACTTTAAATATCAAATAGTAATATATAAGTGGGGTATCAAACTACATACTTGTATTCAGTTATGTGGTTCAAAGTTGAATTATGTGCAACAAAAATTAAGGTCACATCTCACAGATACTAACAAAATAGACTAAAGATAACAACACAACAAGCCCACTTTCCAAATAGATTGAACCATGATGATTCAAGACTACCTGCTATTTATGTGCAAGCTGTAGGAGTACCTGATCTAATCTCAAATGTATCTAAATTATAATGGATCTATAGAATTTAATTTGATTATATGAAGGGGCATTATGTGTTAGCAAAATCATGCTACGTAATTCATTCACATTGGTACAAATAAAAAGCTTGGTCATAATACAGACCATTGATAAATAATCATTAGTTTCCTTATTAATGACTGTAAATAAAATAAATAAGAAAGGAAACTAAAATTTCTCCTAATTATGGAAATGTTTATCCTGATTATCTAGATAACTCATATACATACAAAACTTTATCATAATGCACATTATTAGTAAATAGTCATTAGTCTCCTTTCCAATGATTTAAAAAATATATCATGAGACTCATCAGGTGAATTTTGTGATCTCCTTGCTTCCTGAAATTCACCCAACAAGTAGTGACAACATAGGCTGCATTTGGCATCATTGTCACCTTTCTTTATAAAAAATCTGGAAATAATAATTCTATTTCTATTTTTTTTCAGATTTCTGACAACAAAAAAGATGTTTTGTTACTCTCTTTTTTTTTCACAATGAGGGCCAACAACAAGGGAGAGGGAGGAGAATGGGGCTGGCAATGTTGTCTCGATGTTGGGCAGAGAGGCAATCAAGGGAGCAGTAGAAAAAAAGGAAGTGGGGATGGTGCAGGCAATGCAGCCAAGGATGAAAAGGGGATGGGGCTCACAACCAATGTAAGACTAATGGTGCCCTCCTTCCTTATTATCACCACAGCCCCCAGTCAAGAGGGAGTACGTGTACAGGTAGGAGAGTACCACCTTCCTTATTATCACCACAGGGCCCAGTCAAGGGCAAGTCTATGTACAGATGGGAGGTGGTGCCCTCCTTTATTATCACCACATCCTCCTTCTAGCATCATTCTATTAATACAAAAATTTGGCCCGGCTATTAGCAATCTAGAGGGCACTATCTGATCTGTGGTGATGGAAGATGATTACCCTTGGAGTCACAGATCTGCACATAAAAAGAATGGAAATGCTTGCCAGGTTGGCTCCAGCAAAGCCCTTTAATGCCTAAGTCAGGTCAGGCTTCGAAAATTGGAATAACAGTAAAGAAAATATAAAAATAGACTAGTCTTACCCTATTCTGGTCAATGTCTAGTCGATCTAGAGATGGTCGTCGGCCTTAGATCCCTCACACCTCATTACGGCCTGAAAATAATCATCAAGATCGTCATTTCAAATTGTTAGAATTAGAGTAGTATCTTAACTTACGTTGTTCCTCTAGAACAACTTATTCTCTGTAAAGTCTATTTAAATGCTACTTTAGCCCTAATTGATAAAAGCTCTTTTATTTTTTCCTTCTCTTTCAACATGGCATCAGAACAGGGAACCCTTGCTCTACCTTCCCTCTCGCTCTAGCCTTCCTCTCTCTTGCCGTTCCTCTCCCTTTCCACTTCCAATCTCCTATTGCCGCCCCTCCCTCCCCTCCAATCCTTGTTGCTGTCCCTCCCCTCTTCCAATCTTGTTGCCGCTCCTCCTCCCCTCTTCCAATCGTATTGCCGTGCCTCCCTCCCCTCCAAAACCATGCACATACATGTACCATTGGAAAGGAGACCAATGACTATTTACTAATAATGACTAATGACTATGGAAGGGTAAATGTACATGTACGATGCACTCTATTGCTGATTATATCTTCTTGGACCATTTCAGCCCCTCTTTCCGCCACTGTGCCATGTCTATATCATCTGTCTATTCCCAGGACTTATTCAGAAGCATTATCCGATCTAACTTGGAAAGTCGCTATGGATGAAGAAATGAATGCTCTTATCAGTCATGGTACTTGGAAGCTTGTACCCCCTCCTGTGGGTATTCATCCTGTTGAGTGCAAATGGATGTTTACTATCAAACACCTACCGAATGGCTCTATTGACCGGTACAAGGCTCGCCTAATTGCCAAAGGATTTACTGACTTGGGATTAATTATTATGAGACCTTTTCTCCTGTAGCTCGAATGAATTATGTTGGGGTTGTATTCTCTATTATTGTTAACCAAGATTGATCTATTATTTAGATGGATATCAAGAACGCATTTCTTTACATCAATCTTCTTGAGGATGTCTATATGGAACTGCTCAAGAGGAGAATAACTATGCAAGCTAAAGAACACTATCTATGGATTGAAACAAAGCCCTCATGTCTAGTTTGACAAGTTCACAGAGATTGTTGCCAGTAGAGGGTTTAGACGCTCACATCTTGATCACTCAATCTTTGTTCGAAAGAGTTCACGGGAAATTGTTATATTGTACTTTATATAGATGATATTCTCCTCACTGATAACAATACAGAGGGCATTGCTAAAGTCAAACTACATATTCAATCTTACTTTGTTATCAAAGATCTTGACGAGCCAAGATACTTTTTAGGCCTTGAGATTGCTTACTGTTCTAATGGGATTAGTCTTTTTCAGCAAAAATATGCACTTAACTTGCTAACAGAGACCGGACTTCTTGGTCATAAGCCTATTAGCACTCCAACGATTACCAGTCACAACAATTCCTCTACAAATGATAAAGATTTTCTAGATCCAGCTCAGTACTGTCGACTGGTTGGAAAACTAACATACCTCATTATTGCATGACCGGATATTTCTTTTGCAGTTGAACTAATCAGCCAATATATGCACAAGGCAAAAAAAGGGTATTGAAAAGTATCCATTAGAATTCCCATTATATAAAAGGCTCTCTAGAGAAAGTACTCTTCAAGAAATCTGGATATCTTGATATCGAAGCCTACTCTTATGCAGATTATGCAGGATCTGTGGAGGATCAGCGCTTTATCTCTGCCTATTATACTTATATTGAAGGAAACTTAGTCACATGAAGAAGCAAGAAGCAAAATGTAGTGGCTAGATCAAGTGCAGAGACAAAATACAAAGCAATGGCCCATACTGCCTGTAAGATTATGTGGCTTAAGTTCTTTATGAAAGATTTGAGGTTTGCCTATACAAGGCCTATGGATATGCATTATGACAATCAAGCAATGATTTATGTCGCTAATAACCCATTGTTTCACAAAAGGACTAAGCACATAGAGGTGGACTGTCATTTTAATTAAGAAGCTATTTTGAGTGGCAAGATTCAAACACCCTTCACAAGTTCAGCAGATCAACTCATGGATATCTTCACCAAAGCTCTCAACTCTACTTGGTTTTCTACTATATATTCCAACCTGAGCTTAGTTAATATATACACTCCAGCTTGAGTGTTAGAATTAGAGTAGAGTATCTTAACTTACATCGTTTCTCTAAAATAACTTATTCTCTGTAAAATCTATTTAAAAGCTACTTTAGCCCTAATTGATAGAAGTGCTTTTATTTTTCCTTCTCTTTCAACACATCATTTTAAATCATTACAATGCGATGCTTCGATCCATGCACACCTCATTATTACAGTGGGATTTGGAAGGCTGTGCTTTAATTCCATTCCAGAACCTTCTTCCTAATAAACAAGGCGTTAATGCTTTATCTCTAGAGTTATACTGAAGACTAAGGTTGGATTGAACCCGGAGACCAACTACCATCGTCTGAAGTGGTAAAATTACTTCAGACTAGGAAAAGGGGAGCAAGTGTTACTAGGGAATCACCTTCCCAACCTCAAATCATAACCAAATACCCACCTTAGACTAGTTGCTGATGATTCAAGCATAAAAAACAGAACGATCCCCAGACAAGGTGCCTTAGTACTACTAGTCCATCACACAAGCAGCCAAAGAATCCAACATCAGGGTCATATGGTTCCTAGAGACTCCCACAGCAACATCCAATTCCAAGCACTTGCCGACCCAATCTCAAGATCATACACAAACCAACCTCTAGAGTGGTGTTCCCACGTACACCTATGAAATTTCGGATGTCTACCAAGGCCCACCTTGGTATTCCGCTCACCACCGACCAACTGATTTGGTAGTCCAACCCAACAAGATCCCTATATCCCTGAAATATCCAGATAAATCCCTATAACATCGTGCACATGGGCCAAATGACGCACCTAACAAATGCCCTCATAGCTGTTGTGCATTACAGACACTTCTATAATATCGGCATCCCCGCCCTCAATTATTGAAAGTAAGGAATTAATGGAATCAAGTGATTAATCTGAATTTAGAATACATGATGATTGTTCTTTGAGATTCCAAAACAGAATTTGCATACCCTTGGATTCAGAACTTAAATAGAAAAATAGGAAATTCTTAGAGAAGCTCATCAAACGAGATACACAGTACAACCTGGCGGTACTAAGATGTCTAGGAATTTGAAGGAACTGTATTTGCGGAATAATATGAAAAGAGAAATCACTTAATTTGTAGCTCAATTTGGTATGTCATGAGGTCAAAGCTGAACATCAGAGGCTAGCACGGCCACTACATTTTGACATTCCAGTATGAAAGTGGGAACATATCCCCATGGATTTTGTTATTGGACTTACAAGACTCCAGTGGTAATGATGCAATCAACATAATTGTGGAAAGATTAACAAAGTCTGCACACTTTTTGCTAATTAAAATTGGTTTCAGTTTGGATAAAAACTAGCAAAATTATATATATATATATAAATTTGTAAGGCTACATGGAATTCCAGCAACCTATATCGGATCAAGACACCAGATTTGTATCACAATTTTGGAAGAGTTTGCATAAGGCCTTAGAGAATTAATTGAATTTTAGTACAACCTTTCACCTGCAGACTAATCGTCAATCAGAGAGAACTATTCAAATCTTAGAAAATATGTTGAGCCCTTGTATTTTGGAAATGCAGGGTTCATGGGACAAGCACCTATCCTTTATTGAGTTCACTTATAATAATAGGCTAGCATCCAAATGGCACCTTATGAAGCATTTTATGGTAGAAGCTACCGATCACCAATTCATTGGGCTGATGTTGGTGAGCAAAGATTATTGGGACCCAAATTGTACAACAAACAGTTAGAAGATTCAGTTAATCAAGGAACAACTTCGAGCAGCTCAAAGTAGACAAAAGAGTTATGCAAATGTTCGAAGATGAGAGTTGTTCCAGGTCAAGGATCATGTATTTTTTAAAGTATCTCCTTCAAAACGAATTTCAAGATTTGGCAATGGCAAATTGAATCCTAGATAAGTTGACCCATTTGAGATTTGGAAAGAATTGGTGAAGTAGCCTACCGAATTGCTTTACCATCCTCAATTACTGGAGTGTAAAATGTTTCCATGTTTCCATATTAAAGAGATATATACCAAACACAAATCATGTTGTGAAATTTGAGCCTTTACATTTCGAAAGGATCTATCACATGAAGAATATCCTGCATAAATAGTGGAGATCAAGTGCTGAGACACCATGTCATGCCTTATGTCAAAGTGCAATGGAGTCACCATGCAAAAGAGAAACCACCTAGGAACTAGAGGATGAAATGAAACAAAAATTTCCATGGCTCTTTGCAAGCTCTTCGAAAGCATAGATAAGAATTTTGAAGGACAATTTTTTTAGGGGGGAAATGTAATACCCTAATTTGGGCTTAGTCCATTTGACTAGCCAAAAGCTTAATAGGCCCAAATATACAAAAAAAAAAGAAAGATAGTTCCTCTCTCTTCTCTCTTCCTCACCCTCACTCCACTTTCTCTCTCTACAATTTTTCTCTAGATTGTTTCTCCCTCTCTTCAAAATTTCTCCCTCTATGGTGCCTATTGTATCTCTCTACTATGTTTCCATGTTGGCATTGGTGGATTTAGAGGATCCATCTTCCAAGGTTTCTTGAAATAATCCTAGCCGAATTTTATCCCGGGAGATCTAGTCTATGAGGCACTTCTAATTTCTAGTTTAATCCTATATGGGATTTCAACTTTGGATTTTTATTTTTTAATTAGTTGAGAATTAAAATTGATACTAGAATATATTTTGAATGATAGGTCCTGAAAGACCCTCTTAGGATTAATTGAATATTTCCATTCATTGTTCTACAAAGTTAAGTAATAAACCATCTTTTCGAGATATTTCATTTAAATAATTTTATTTTGAAAGAAGATAAATTAGTAATTGATTTATGTGTAAATTATGGAACTGTATTTTGAATGGAATGTAACCTGCAATTTTGAGTTTTTTTGAAAAATTATGGTTTCTTGGTTTATTACAGAATATGCATATGTTGAATGGAATTATCACATATACATTATCTTGCAAAAGTGTTTTAGTATGCATCGGATTTAAGCTCTTAGCCTAACTATATTCTAGACCCTGCCAATGAGGGTTATGCATTGGTTCTCTGATTATTATTGAGCTCATTGTTCCTATTCTAGCCCTGTCTCAGGTATAAATGTGGTCATGGTTGAAAGATGGTGAGTTATATGTGTTGTTCTAAATCAGATTTATAGATATGCATGTATATGAGCATGAATGAGCATGAAATATGTTCCTATATTTATTCATAGCATTTCTTTTTGAATATATTCTATAATAATATTTGAAATGTCTAATTGAGATATTCATTACTTACTAGACTACCGAGCTCATTACCTCTCATTTCTTTTCAGACTCAAATGCTTGCAGATTGCTTGAGAGTGGATTAGAGGCAAGATTTGACAGCATCAACATTGTTGTATTGAGATCTATTATTATTGTTTTAAAACTTTTAGTGAAAACTTATTTAATGTAAGACTTTTCAATTTGGTTATCAATTGGATAGGTTCATTAATTGAATTTCAAATTTTAGTTGTTTAAATTAATTCCATTATGATGCATTGATATCGTGTTTGGAATGTCTTACATGCTTGTACAGAGAGTTCTTCATAAATATGTGGTGGTTGCTGCGACCCTGCTCATGATCTCGAATCGGGGAATGACGGTTATACCATATGGAGGTTCCAATTATTAGTAGGGTTCTATTAATAAAATGTTAAATAAATGAAGGTGATACTGGAAAGAGATTTTATGAACTCTTGATAGGAAATAATGATACTTGAGATTGGTTGAAGTTGAACCATCCTGAACCGAACTGGTCCAAAAAGGGAACAATTTGGGCGATCCAAACAATTCCACATTTAATAAAACCTTGATCTCCCCTTGATGTCCTGCACTCTATTTCATGATCTCACCAAGGATTCCAATCTCCACCTCTCAAGATCTAAAAGAAGGCCCTATCATCCCCTGTCCATCATTTTCCATCACAAAATGCCCCTCACTACAAAGAAACAAAGCCTGCTCTCACATGGCTGCTATTGTCCTTGAACCACAATGATACCGGTCTCTCTCCACCTTCCTTCCTCCCTCCTCATCTCCCTCTCCTAAGGTTCCGATCTATATCCCTCACCGGTGCACCATCTCTCAATCTCATGATAAAGGCACTCTTGTTTCCCTTCCAATTGCCTTCTATCATCGAAAGCCCCTCATTGCAAAGAACAAATCCCGCTCCTCCCACAATCATTGCTCTCCACGAACCATGATAGTATTGACCGCTCTCCCTCTCCCCCCCTCCCTCCCTATCCTATCCATCTCTCTCCCTCTCCTCTCTCTTCTTCTCTCTTCTCCCTCTCCCCCTCACTCTCCTATTTTTGTACGCCCAAGAGCAGCATGGTTCGAACTCATACCGTGTCAAAAGATCACTACCAATACGACTTCCAATACTAGTTCCGCAAATCTTGGTTGAGATCATGAAAGAGTAACAAACAGGAGTTATGCACATTGACTATGACTAGCTTTCATAATTTGTTTGTACCATGGAATGCTATACCCCCAAACCGTCCGATTCAGGGTGTACCAAGCTATAGCAGGGGCAAACTAGTGTAGTTAAGCTCCCTGGTTCAAAAAATCAGAGAGAGGGGGAGAGGGAGGAGAAAAGGAAAAGAGAGAGGGGGGCAGGTGCTACTGACTTCATTGCATGGTTTCAAACAAAGAGAGCCCCTGGCCCCTATTTTGTTCAAAATAGGGGACCAAGGGCTTTCAACGGCCTCCCTCCACCTCCCTCCCTCCTCTCTTTCCTTCTTCCCCTCCTCCTCCCATGCTGGCTTTGCTATGTCAATACAAGCTCAAAACAAATCAGCATAGTAGTATCGTACCATATGGTTGGCAATCAGTATGGGTCTTGGTACCAGCATAATATACAAAGAGCAACAATAGTTACACTCAAGGATCGCTGAACCGGTACCGGGACTCGTACCGATCAGTGGTCAGTATGGTACGGTATGGTCCATACCATACCATACCGACATGTGTACCGGCGATGAAAAATTTTTAAAAAAATCTTTCTCCCTCTCAAGCAAGGATTTGTTGAACCGAACATGAGCCCGAGCCCAAACGACCCCGAACCGGACGGTTCGTACCGGTACGGTACCGTACCATACCGTACCGGTACGAAAATGAATTTTTTTTATTTTTTAAATCCCGTATCAATTTTTATACGTAAACCGTACCGGCTCTTGGCCGGTACGGTAGTACACCCCGTACCGAGCGGTACGGGATGGTTCCGTGAACCCTGGTTACACTAGTCAAGTGTAAGGGTGACCAAATGCATGCCTGACCCCTTCATGGGATAGAATCCTAGTATTTGTTATTTTTGTAGTAGTCAACCAGATTCAAGAAAAATAGAGATGGATTTTGTGCAATTTTATAATCAAAAACAATAATGGAGCTAGCTATCCATGAGAGGGGCATGGGTTCTTTTGAAGGGGAACAAGATCATGGTGAGAAGTGAAAAAAACAGAAAAATGTATTAGACATCATGTCAATTCTGTAGGAAAAGGATAGATGGACGAGACCAATTGTCTAGTTTGGCTTACAAGTCTATGAGGCCTATTTGAATGGGGTAGATGGGATGTGATCAAAGAGGGGTAAGCTTCAAATTAGAAGTTTATGGGACTCACTAACACTACTTAAATAGTTACTCTCCATGGTGTGCATGGTTTTGGGTATGACGCGGTCTTACATTCTTATGTTATTGATTTTCTAAGCAATCATAATTTCCTGCTCCCAAACCAACCCCAGCTATAGCATATGCAATTCAGATTCTTATTTCACCTTATAATAGAAAGACAAAAAAAACTTTAAAAACAAATCAAAATGTTTCAGGACTTCCCTAGCCCACACTTAATTCATGATATTTATGCACAAATCCTACTAAGAGGATGTTAAAAGTTAAAACCAAGTTAAAATTACCTGAAGAAAAGATCCAATAATATAATAAAAAAATAAATTAAACAATTTTGGCTTGGTATTCAATTTTCTTCATTGTTGTGCTTAGTCTAAGCTTTCAACATTTTTGATGCTTCAATGCAATGCATCACTCTCCCCCAAAATTGAATAAAAACTTCATTCATCATGATATAAATTAATTCACATAATTTTAAGCAATTAGCTTCATCAAAAAGCAAATCAGAATAACATCTGAAAGAATGATGGCCTTCATCTAATACTTAATTTAACAAAATGATGTCGAAGGCAGTGAAACAGTACTACAAAATCTAAGCAAATGTAGTTGCATCAAAATGATCAAAAATTATTATTTTAAAAACAAATAATGGATTGCAATAGCATTCAATGATTTTGTGTAAGAAAGATGATCAAACTAGGCATACCTGTAATTTGATTGTGATACCTCTTTCTCTTTCTAAATCCATGTTATCTAGGAATTGTTCCTTCATCTCCCTCTTCTGAATTGTACCAGTCAACTGTAATAATTTATCTGCTAAGGTTGACTTCCCATGGTCAATGTGCGCAATAATGCAGAAATTTCTAATGTTTGATATGGGGACCTGGTCAAAAAGAAATAAGAGGCATCAAGAAAGTGGAAACTAAATTTGTACACGATGTTTTAAATACACAGCAAGGATTAAGGCAATGCCCATTCTAATTCTGTACCATATTATACCTATCTACTGACTAGGGACCTGCACACGTCACCTCTCAGGTTAGTTCCACCAGAAATCTGACCATATGCTGAACTGTACCTATGCCCTGAGCCAACTTGTCCCAATGTACAGATCCCACATCACTAAATCCACGTTTTCTTTTCTTGTTCATTTGAAACCATCAGTTGGCCCGTGCAGCCCCCACACATAAATTTTTTAAATCCTTAGCATCAAGTCATTGGCATGGAAAATACCATGTGGTGCAAGGTGAAGACAAGTCAATGTTGGGCATGATTATCATAGCAAAATGACAAGAACTGATGCATAGCCTTATTGGGCCACACTAGCATATTATAGAGGATCGCTGAACCGGTACCAGAACCCGTACCAGTCAGTGATCGGTATGTACGGTATCGTGCCGTACCATACCATACCCGTCTTGGTGAATTGAGAAAAAATTATCTTCTCCCCCTCTCAACTAACAACCAAAAAAAATTAAAAACCAATTCAAACTGGTCCGAACGGTCCCGAACTAGCTGAACCGACGGTTCATCATGGTTTGGGCCGGTTTGGGACAGTTCGGATCGATTCCTAATTTTTTTATTTTTTAAAGGGGGAATCGATTTTTATAGCCAAACCATGCCGGTTTAGCGCCAGTCCGATTCAGTACGAGCCAAACCTTCCAGTTTGGCACGGTTCAGCGATCCTTGTATTACATATCATGTGCATGACTAGTAACCATGGTATGCTTATATGTTCAAAGAGAGCTTGATACTAATGATTCCTTGAATAGAAGCAACTCAAGCAAAGAAATATCATAGTTTTACATTTAAGAAGCAGGAATATTGTTATTATTGGTTAGTTTTGCCAAAGTTTTAAGTTCCAGCAGGATGCCTCACATCCCGGGCATCCCATCCTGTTCTTTGAGAAATGGGACCAATACAGGGTCAGGACTCCAAACCCAGTTATGTAGAAAGAGTAAAAGAAAGAGGAAAGATGAGAAAAGGAAAAAGTGAAGGGAAGAAGGAGAAGAGAAGAAAGAAAAAAATAAAGGAGTGAAAGAAAAAAAAGAAGGGAAGAAAGGAAAGAAAAAAGGAAAAATAAAATAAAGGGATAGAAAAAAGAAAAAGGAAAGGAAAGAAAGAAAGTTAAAGAAAATAAAAAAAGGAAAAAGAGAATAAATAGAAAGAAAGAAAGGAAAGAAGAAGGGAAAAGAGATAGAGAATATTCTACCAGGATGCATGACTGAGACTACACCAGGTGATGGGGGGAAAGTGAGTCATCCTGTTCCATGAAGAAACCAGGACACCCTTGTCTCACGGGATTTAAAACCTTGAGTCTTGCAAAAAGAGGACAAGCTGATATCATTTTTTGCAAGGACTGGGAATAATGTATAATTTGCATGTTTTCCATTAAAAATTATAACAATCCAAAAAATGGTAAATAAAAACAAGAAAACAACAAACAAAGAAAAACAAATCAGTTCATGAAAAAATAGACAACATCTCAAGATACATTATAACGTTTGTGACTTCAGAATTATCATTTCAATGGATTTTAATTTTTGGAGACCATCCAAAAGATGGAAGTATGAGATTCGAATGCTAGCATAGGCAGCCTATGTCACAAAATTACTTTTCCCTCACGATTTTCATGGAATATAACATCATGATGCTTCCAAATTCTACATCTTCAGAGCAAGCAAGATGTCAACAAAATGCTTCTAGTTATTTAAAAAATAAAGAAATAAAAATATATAGCAAAGAACCAAGACAGTTCATATAATTGGTCTAGTAAGCTGGTTTTGGCAAAATTGCAAGACAAAAACAATTTTGGGTCAGTTCCAATGAACAAGAATACAGTTCACTGTTGGTTCTTCATGCAGAAGAGTCAAAACTCAAAATGAAAAGAGTATCGATAACGGGTATCAAATAAAAGGGAAAAGAAAAATATCAAAACAAAAACAACTTTAAACAAGTTAACCATGGCTTAAAAAAATTAACTTATATGGTATATTGCAAGTTCAAGCATAAGATTTATCACAGTTACTATACATATTCAAATGCAAATACAAAGCAGCAATTTTAAATTAGCAGTATGTAACAAGAGCATAATGATGTCGATGGTAATTAATATATTATAATGTACAATATCTACTTATCCTACTTATAATGAGAACTCTAATTGTTGGACATGCAAAGCCAAACTCCACAAAAATGAAGCCTCTGCATGCCTTATGTAATTACAAAAAAGAAAGAAAGAAAAACCTGGATCTAAACCATGTGCTAGCAAGTCTTTTAGACCATAGGATTTACAATAAATCCTATTAGATTAGATCCATGATTGATTCCCTATTGTGTGTGACCTATTGAATTTCACACCTAGCCAGCAATAGACTTACGTTCGAACCTAATCCAATTAGGTCAAACCCAAAGCATTAATTATTATAACTCCTACTTAATTACCAAATTAAACTCTTTAATTTGTGCAAGTCCGCAAGCCGAGATTAATGTCCGCAATCCCCCAACTCTGTTTGTTACAGCAAGTTTATTCCCAGAATATGCTTAAAATTTCATTTTGTTGTGCCCAAATAACATAAGGAGTTTCTGAGAATTTAACATGATTTCACTACTGTATTGTTGACCATGGGTGAAAGGAGAAACTGAACGGGATTCAAAAATTCTCACAAACTAGTCAATGATAGGTTATGTAGCTGTTTTTCTGAAGAACTTTTGTCTATACCACTCCTGATATCATTAATGAGGTACCACATGTCAACAACCCTCAATTAGAAGAAACTAAACAACTCTCTTTCCATTTTCCTAGTCAGCCCATCTCAAGAATTATCTATTCATATTGCTAAAAGATGATTCTAGCAGGAATATTGACCATCATTATATATAAATCTAAAAGAACCTAGATTGTTACATTCATTAAGTGGTTATGATCACTCTGATAAGATTTTCCGATTTGACAGAGTAAGGCTACATCTATTTTTTTATAATTTAATTGTGTTCAGAAAAACAACTATTTAACTATAATTCAAACATATTTCCTCAAGTACATACATTATAAACAATTAACAACACATACTGTTGCACTTTATATCAACTATGAGTCCTGATTAAGTTATTTTTATTTGTTGCACATGCTTAAGAGAATGTATTATAACTAGTTCTTGAATATACACATATCAAATGTTACATTTTCAGAATAAGTGTGGATCAATTGATAGTGTAAAAAGTAACATGTTTGGCATTGACTCTCTGTGGTCATTCAATCAAGTTATCATCAAAAATTTTACCTCCTTACTTAAGGCATCCAAGTTCTTTATAATCAAGGAACTATATTCTCAGAACAACCACTATAAATATGTAATTATGAAGCTTGCTTCGATTCTTGGTTTTAGATGCATTATTTCCCTTTCATTTTTTATCATGCTTATGATCATGCATGACACCACTGCATAAGTCTTTTTTTCCATCCTCACCACCTGTCATAAGATGGCCTGAATACTCCTTATAGCATCTTGTTGCAGTATTCGCTTTCTATGTGCATGACAATTTCCCGTAAACATCCAAAAAAAGGCTACCGACTTAGATTTCTTGACTTCCTTTTAGACACTAGTTATTTAGCACGTGAATGCACAATTCCATTATTGAATATGGGCAAACAGTGTAAAATTTAAAAACAAAAAAAAAAATATAGTGTGGATTAAATTCTGACCTACCTTCTTCGTGAGATTATTCAAGATTTTATTTGACGCATTATTTTTTAATCTGAATAAGCTTATGTTCCTATGAGAAAAAAGTCACTATGGACGTGGATTTTGTAGTACATGGGACTGTTATAGCACAGAATCATGGCCATCCCCACTTAAAAATTGGGAACCTGGCCACTCTTCGTATAAATTTGACATACCTCTTCGTGAGATTATTCAAGATTTTATTTGACGCCTTATTTTTCTTAATCTGAATAAGCTTATGTTTATGTTGGCGTGGAGTCCCTAGATCGGCCGGTCGGAGCCGCTGCGTCGCAGGACCGCTCCCTGGTTCACCTGCAAAACAGGTCCCTTGCCAGAGTTGTTCCGGCAGAGGATACTCCGATGCCTAAGTCAGTGGTGGATTCCAGCCATAGATGGGGAAGATATCGAGAGTGGAAGAGAAAAGTGTTCTTGGAGATTAGAAAGGCGTATGTGCGAGATTATTCACGCGTACCTCTCGAGCCATCCTCCTTACCCATATTTAAAGAAGGCCTCCGGTCTGTGGCCCGCTCTTTTTCCAGAGATCATGGGGAGCCATTCATTCCCATGATAGTCGATCGTGGGTTGTCAATGAGCGGTTCCGGCCAGATCGGAGGCGTGGCTGCAGGAATTGTGCGCCATGATCATGGCATGATGAGTGTCGATTGTAACCGTTGGTTACAGTTTCCTTTTTGGAACAGATTGTGATTCAAGCATCGGGTTTCCCCTTGCACGGGCTGAAGGCTTGATATTTTCCCGGAGATCATGTCTACGGCGGGGACCGAAGTTCGTGTCTTCGGAAGTCGATGAGTAGTTCAGACTTCGGCCGAGACCGAAGGTGCTACCCGAAGGACTGGCCTTCGGATGTTGTAGTTCAATGTGAAGCCTTGAGTTGCTTACAATTGGCCTTCGCTTAGTCCGAAGTCCGTAGTCCGGAGAACCGGGGCTTCGATAAGTCGAACCGGAGCCTGATCCGTAGCTAAACCAGGATATCCCAACAGTTGCCCCCCTACTCTCAGTTGTCGAAGCAAAGATCTGCCTCGAGAAGTGAGAATATTATTGCCTTGTCGCTTTCTTCTTGAGAGACGACGCAATAAGTGATTACGGGACCTCTATTGAGCTGCCCATCACGATCTGAGAATCAGATGGTGGACAGGTGCCATTCCCTGATTGGGGAAGAGTAGGTGGCCCTGAAGCTATCTCTCCTCGCCCCGTTGCACAGTGGTTGAGGCAATCTTTTGGTTGGGATTTGGATAGTTGTGGTGGCTGCTCTCCGCCCGTTGGATGAAGGATGGATCTTATCCTGGCGGTCAGTCGTAAGTGGGTTACCTCCCAGGGTAACCTTGAGTCAAATTAACCCTCTACGGGGATCCAGAGACCCTTACTTTTCTTTTGGGAAAAAAGAAGGTCTGGGCAAGGAAGCTTCTTCAACCTCATCTCATTCTCCGCCCAAACCATTCTGGAGTACCAGTCTAGTCTTCAAGTAGAATCCTCTTTCCACCCCTTTGCTTCATTCCTTTGTCATGGAAGAGACCGTAGAGAGTCAGGGGAAGCAGGTTGGACCCTCGGGGGCCGGAGATATAGTAGGTCCGGAGTCGGTCCCCAGCTCGGTTTCTCAGAGCAAGGCAACCCTTCTTTGGGAACGCTACCGCATTCCTGAGGAGTTTCCCTTCGTCCTCCACGCGCCCGAGGAGCGGGCGAACGAAGCTCCCCCTGGGTGCCTAGCTGTATACGAAGATCACCTGAAGGCTGGTCTTCGGTTCCCCTGCACCCCTTCTTTGTTAAGATTTTTCGCTTGTACCAAGTGGTGCCAGCGCAGTTAACCCCAAACAGCATCAGGAACATCTGCAGGTTCCTAGTCATGTGCAGCATCGCCAATGTAAAGCCTAGGACCAACTTGTTCTCGGCCCTTTTCGTCCTCAAGAGGGACTTCCACAGCAATGGATGGTGGGTGATTGGTCCTAGATCGGGCCGCAGGGTGATTAAGGATATGCCCAGCGCCATCCACGGGTGGAAACCCGCCTTTGTATTTGTGTTGTCCTTTGATCCATGGGGCTTCGACACTGAGTGGAAAAAGCCTCGCCTGACCGCCAATGACGGAAAGAAAGTCTTGGCGGCCGATCAGTCGGATTATGATCTTCTGACCAACTCGAAAGTTGCTCCCATCTAGGAGTTGTTGGAGGAGAGGAACCTCCATCGAGCGGGAATCAGTAAATTCCCCTCACTAGTATAGCAATGAAAATTTCCGCACTTCTTCTTTAGGTTTCATTGTAGCTCATTTAACTGATGTGATCCCCTTTGCCTGCAGGTGGTGGGATGAAGCGCAATCTAAGCTGGCTTCGCCAGACTTCGGAGAGGAGGGTGGCACAGGCCCTTTCCACCAGGTCTGCAGCTCGGAAGAAAGCTCGGAGAGATGGTCCCGAAGGGGACCAAAGCGCTTCGCCCTCCCGAGGCATCTCGGGGAAAATGCAGCGGCCGCGGAAGAGGTTCCAGCGAGGCCCTGCCCAGTCGAAGCTCCAGCGGCGGTCGCCTCCCCAGTTGACACAACGGGGGGCCCGCCTCAAGGAGCGGATGTGCTGCCGGTTTGCCCCTCTGCCGCTGATAGGGGCAAGGCGCGGCAAGTCGAAGGAGTATCCGTCTGCGGAGATTCTTCAGCCGGAGGTCGCCCGACGAACTCTTCGGAGCCCCCGCCTATGGGTGAGCTGCTGGTCCCGGAGGAGGCCAGACAGGCGTTGAAGGGTACGATACAGCCCCGCAGCCTGGCAATTCTCCTGAACCGGAGCTTTCACAAAGTGTCCGATTCCGGCTTCGCCGCCCTGCAACAGGTATGACTATCACCGTCTCCTTTGCCTTGAGAGTTATTTGACCCTCGATTCTTCTTTTTTTTTTTTTTTTTTGATGTAGTTGGTCTATGGCTTCACTTTCATGGAAGAAGGCCTGGGGAACGTAGATATAGCCTTATTTACGACCTCAAGGAGGAGCTTCAGACTGCTAGGGCTGCCAGGAAAGTAGCCGAGGAGCTAAAGCAATCCATGGAGGACCGTCTTGTCCGGGTGACTGATGAAGTTCGCGACCTGAAGGGCGAACTGAAAAGCGCCCACTCGAGGATAGCGGGACAAGAGGCAGGGTGGAACAGGAGCAGGAGGCAAGTTGAATCCCTGGAGCGGACTGCCAGAGAGAACCAGGAGAGGATGGAGAGCCTGTCCAAGGTGGCGGAGGAGGCTTCTAAGAGGGCCGAAGAGGCGATCCTAGAATCTGAAGCTGCCAAGAGGGAGGTCGAAACCGCCAAGAGGGAGTCCGAAGCTTTGAGGAAGCAGATAGACAATGTCGTGGCTGACTTCAAGATGTCTTCGCAATTTCAGACAAAAATTGATGAAGCATCATTGTATGCCTACCAGCACGGCTTCAATGATGGGCTTTCCAAGGTGAAGGAGACCCTCCCACATCTCGACCTTTCAAAGATCCCCTCTTTCAACATAATTGGAGAGGAAGGAGAAGAAGCGGAGGAGGCCGAAGCCACAGGGGAGGTCGAGGAGTCACCATATACGGCGAAGGAGGCTGCTACCCCAGTCGAAAACCCGGAGGTGATCCCGGCTGCAATCTCAGCCCAGGAGGCGACTCAGGCTGGAGGAGTCCAGGCTGAAGGTTCTCCCGTCCCAGCCCAGATCGATGAGACCTTCTCCGACCAAGTAGATAGGTTGCTCCAGTCCTGTGGTGTGGAGCCTTCTCCTGTTGATGTTGAGTGACCTAGATCACTCCGAATGTATTTTCTTCTCTTTTTTTTTTTACTTGTATTGCCAATGAACTTTGTATTGCAATTTTCCCAGATTTTGGAATGAATTCTCCTTTCTTCATATATGCATTGTTGTGCCTCATATGTTTATGTATGGCATGAAATGGTTCTATCGCTTCTCCTTCGGCCTAGTCGAACGATAGCCTTCGAAGGCCATCTAGTTGATAAGAGCGGTTTTACCATTCTCTTTTCCGCTTAGTCGAATAGTCGTGGCCGAAGGCCATTCAGTCGGTAGGGACGAACCCTTGAACGGACCAAACTCCGTTGCGTTGCCTTTTTTTGGATGATCAACTTGTCCGTTGGGGCGGACAGGAGTCATCTCCCCGCTAATCAATAATTAGGGGGATTTGATTAGGATCACCGTTGTCCACGTGGCACATCGAAATTTGTACAGTCGTGATCTCTGGCCTTATGAGCCGCCGGGCCTCTTTTTCCCAAAAAGAGACCATTAATGATGCCGTCGCATGATGCGGATTTCTCCGGATTCGAAGCGATGGCGGTTACGGTCCTGGGGATGGCTTCCGAGAGACTTTCTGGTTCTTGAAGCATCACCCAGACACGTGGCGCCTTCTCAGTTGGTCGGGAAGGACGTGGGACGCGCCTCCCCGCAGTCGATTATGGGCGCAGGGTTTTATATAATAGGACCCTGCCCCCTGCTGTCGAAGGCCATCATTTCTGTTGGTGTCTTCCTTCTACCAGCCATGAGGTTCAGCACTTCCGAGCTTCGTCGTGCAGCGAAGAGGAGGGCTATTGACCCCGAGAGGAAGCGAAGTCCGGGGCCATCTGGGCCCGCTGGCGAAGAGGAGGAGCCTCTAGTTGACCGTCTCGAGAAGAAGGTCTGCCTTCTGGAGGCTCAGTTGAGGGAGGCCCGGGCCCAAGTCATGGCGGCGACCACGGCGGCGGAGGAGGCAAAGAAGGAGGCGGCGGAGGCCGTCGCCAACTTCAGAACTTCTGCCTCATTCAAGGATGAGGTCGCCGAGGTGGCCCTGGACTCCTTCCACCAGGGGTTTCGGGAGTGTCGGAGAAAGCCTCCAGGTTTTATGACCTGAAGAGCTTGGATAATATCAAACCCTCCGTTTCCTTCCCTGGCCACGAATTCGATTCTGACTCCGACGAGGGGTCGGACTCAAGTTCGGACGGGAACCCCGGGGGCCCTTCGTCGTCCTATCTGGTCTCTCCCCGACGGTACAGGAAAAATCCATCGAAGAGTTAATGCAAATTTCCCAACCTGTTGTTGCTACTGCTGCTTTTCTTTCTTTTTTTTTTTTTTTTGTATCTCTTTTGGAGAGTTTTTCTCTTTTCTTTTTTCTTTCTTTTCTTTTCTTTTTGTAAGAAAAATTGAAAGAAACGAAAGAGCTTTTCTGTTACCTCTTCCCGTGTATTTTCTGTGATGTGTTGCATCACGATTTGTCCATAATGTAGACTCCATAAACCACTTGCGGTTTGTAGAGAAGAAGTAGGGTCCGTTGGATCGTTCTAGAGTGTTTGTTGTTGACAGAGAGGACGACGATGGTCCTTTTAGGCACGTGTTCGGATTTACCGTAGGGTAGGTTACGAAAACCATCCCTGTGCACTTTCTGTCGTGATTAAGATAGGCTGTTCAGGCCCGCCTCGGCGCATGTTCGAATTCACCGCAGGGTAGGTTACGAAAACCATCCCTACGCCTTTGATCTCTTTGGTGGCCTGGTTAGGCCATCCATTGCGCTCGTCGGGCATACCGATAAGGTGAGTGGATCAGACTCTCCTTTGTGCAATTGACCGATTTTTCAGATCAGGTCATTTGGGCTGTTGTCGTTCAGTCGATGCAATTAGCCATTCTGAGTCGAGTAGAGTTGAGGAGCTTTGCACAAGAGTTTTTTGGAATTTTTTCATTGATAGTATTTGCGAAGGTTTTGTACATTCCATGGCCGAGATAGGGTCTTCCCCTCCAGGGTCTTGAGTCGATATGTTCCTGGTTAAATGACTTCTTCTTCTTGATATGGGCCTTCCCAGTTAGGGAAGAGTTTATCATGTTCTGTTGGCCTGGACACTTCTGCTCTTCGCAATACCATGTCCCCCGTGCGGAAAGTTTGCTCCTTCACCCTTGCATTGTAGTACTTGGCGACCTTTTGCTGGTATGCCGCCATTCTTATCTGGGCTTGTAGCCTGGTGCTTGATAGCAGATCCAGATCGATCCTTCTGCGATCGAAATTCTCAGGCTCTTCATAGTTGTCAATTCTCAGGAACTGTAGGGAGACTTCGATAGATAGTACGGCTTCGGTACTGTAGGCTAGGTTGAACGGAGATTCATCGGTGGCTGTTCTTGGGGTAGTTCGGTACGTCCAAAGAACAGAGGTCAGTTATTCGGCCCAAAGCCCTTTGGCAGCGTTCAACCTTGTCTTTAGACCATGGAGGATGGTCCGGTTGGTGACTTCGGCTTCTCCGTTAGACTGTGGATGTGCAACGGATGTTAGCCGACGCTGGATATGGTACCGAACACAGAAGTCCTTGAACTTCGGATTGTCGAATTGTCTCCCGTTGTCCGTGATGATGACGTGTGGAATACCAAACCTGAAGATGATGGAGTTTTTCACAAAACTCTCCACCTTGCCCTCTGTGATTTGGGCCAATGGTTCGGCTTCCACCCATTTCGTGAAATAGTCGATGGCCACTAGGAGAAACTTTCTTTGCCTGACGCTGATGTGTGGGAATGGGCCAAGATGTCCATCCCCCACTAGGCAAAGGGCCATGGGGCTGCCAACTAAGTCAAGTGACTCGCAGGTTATCTCTGCACATTGGCATACCTCTGGCATTGGTCGCACTTCCGCACAAAATCAGCTGAGTCATTCTGGATGGAGGGCTAGTAATACCCTTGTCGAATAATCTTGTATGCTAGAGACCTGCCTCCCAAGTGATCCCTGCATATGCCCTCGTGGACCTCTCTCAATGCATAATCTGCATCGGTAGGTCCGAGACATTTCAGCAGTGGTTGGAGAACGATCTCTTGTACAGGGGTTCCGTCTAGGATGACGTACTGAGATGCCATCCAGCGGATCTTCTTGGCCTCTGCCTTATCTTCAGGCAGTTCTCCTTCATTCAAGAATCTGATGATGGGATCCATCCAGCTTGGCTCAGCATCAATCTGGCGCACCTCTGCAGCCTCTTTAGCAATGCTTGGAGTTTCAAGATGTTCAACAAAGGTACGCCCGAGAGACTCCGGTGCTGTAGTTGCCAGTCGAGACAGTGCATCTGCCTGGGAATTCTCTGATCGGAAACATGAACAATTTCAAAATGTTCCAATTGAGAAGATAAGGCCTGAACCTTCTCCAGATATTGCACCATGGTTGGATCTTTGGCTGCGTACTCTCCATTGACTTGATTCACAACCAGTTGAGAGTTGGAGAAGGCTCGGAGCTGCCGAACTCCCAAATCTTTGGCGATCCGAAGTCCGGCGAGTAGGGCCTCATATTCGGCCTGATTATTGGAGACGTGGAAGGAGAAACGGAGTGCATACTCTATAATCTGGCCGTCAGTTCGGCCAACATGAGTCCAGTCCAGCTCCGCACCCGGTAGCATTGGAAGCTCCATCCACATGAAGCACCAAATGGACTTCATCTCCTTCGGAGCTTCTTTTTCATCCGAAGAGGCTTCATCTTCAGACTTCCAGGTGCACTCGGCCAGAAAATCGGAGAGCACCTGGGCCTTCATAGCCGCTCGGGGCTGGAAGCTAATGTCAAATTTGCTTAGTTTCACAGCCCACTTGGCTATCCTTTCAGAAGTGTCTGGAGATCGGAGAACGGCCTTGAGGGTTGATCAGTCAGCACCACGATAGCGTGGGCCTGGAAATATGGCCGTAGTCGCTTTGCTGCAATCACTAAAGAATGATCAGCTTCTGCATCCTTGCATACCGCGTTTCTGCATCATGCAAGATCTTGCTGATGTAGTAGATCGGCTTGTGGGACCCGTCTTCCTCTTTCCGGACAAGAACCGAGCTCACCGCTTCGTCTGAAGCAGAGAGGTACAGGTAGAGGACCTCGCCTTCTTTTGGCTTGGAGAGCAATGGCGGGGTCTCCAAATACTTCTTCAATTCCTCAAAGGCAGCGCGACAGTCTTCGGACCATTCGAAGCCCTTTGATTGTCGAAGTACCTTGAAAAACGAAAGACATTTCTCGACGGACCGAGAGATAAATCTACTTAGGGAGGCAATCCTCCCTATTAACTGTTGGACTTCCTTTTTACAGGAGGGATGTCGCACATCCTTCAAGGCCTGGATCTTCTCGGGGTTGGCCTCAATCCCTCGTTTGGTGACAAGCCCAGGAATTTACCCGACGTGACCCCAAAGGCGCACTTCGCCGGGTTTAGCTTTATTTTGTAACGCCGGAGAGCGGTGAATGTCTCCTCCAAGTCGCAGATGTGGTCTCTCCGGTGGAGACTCTTGATGATCATGTCGTCACATAAGCCTCCATATTCCATATCCTTCCCAGTTGCTTTTCAAACACCTTATTGATGAGTCTTTGAAATATTGCTCCGGCGTTCTTGATGCCGAACGTCATCATCTTGTAGCAGTAGAGACCTTTGTCAGTGATGAATGCCGTCTTCTCCTCTATATTGCGGATCCATTCTGATCTGGTTGTAGCCAGAGAAGGCATCCATAAAGCTCAGCAACTGGTGGCCGGCAGTAGTGTCGACCAGTTGATCAATCTTTGGGAGAGGGAAGCTATATTTTGGGCAAGCCTTGCTGAGGTCTGTATAGTCGATGCAGATCCTCCACTTGCCGCTAACTTTCTTCACCATTACCACATTGGCCAGCCACTCGGGGTAGCGGGCCTCTCTGATGAACCCTGCCTTGAGGAGCTTGCCAACCTCTTCATCAACAGCTTGCTGTCTTTCGGGAACGAAGCTCCTCTTCTTCTGCAGCACCGACTTGTACCCAGGGGTTACTTCCAGCCGATGAGTAATCACTTTGGCGGGAATCCCGGGCATATCCGAAGCCGACCAGGCGAAGACATCGGCGTTGTCCCTGAGGAAACGGATCAGCTTCGTTCTGGTTTCCTCGTCAAGGGCGCTTCCAATTTGCACAACTCTGAAGGGATCTTCCTCTTTCAAAGGTATCGGGATGGTTCTCTCTATGGGTTCACCAAGATTGGTGGTTGAATCCCTCGGATCCAGCTGATCCGGGGTAGTCGAATCTTTAAAGTGCCTGTCTTCAATCATTAGACATTGTCGTGCCGTCCTCTGGTTCCCTCTAACTTCTCCAACACCATTCCTGGTGGGGAAGCGTACTAAGAGGTAGTGAGAGGAGATCACGGTCCGGAACTTGTTCAAGGCGGGCCTCCCCAGGATAATGTTGTATGCAGAGGGGATCTGGACCACCGTGAAGTTGATCGGTAATGTCTTTTGTCGAGGCTCGGAGCCGAGGGTTACAGGCAGCACTATCTCCCCTTCGGTATAAACTTGGTTACCCCCGAACCGACCGAAAGAAAGTGGTATGGGAGATCTCTGTAGTTGATGTCTAGGCAACACATTTTGGAGAATGCATCGTACATCAAGACATCAGTCGAACTTCCATTATCAATAAGAACTCTCTGTACATCATAATTCGCCACTACGGCCACAAATGCCAATTACAAGGGGTCGTCGTGCAGGAGCCGGACTCCCGCAAGGTCATCGTCGAAGAAGATGATGGAGTTGTTATCTTTCAGTCGCTTTGAAGCTTCATCTTCATCCCTTCTCCAGTTGACGGGCCGGTATATCATCCCTACACTTCCGTTGGTGGGCCTTTGGTTTTGGTAATTCGGCCTCTTTGGGAGGTGGCTGGGGAACAGTTGCTTCCGACCAGGGCCCCTGGCGACCGATGTACCATCCCAGGTACCCCCTCTTAATGAGATCCTCGATTGCATCTCTCAGCTGGATGCATTCTTCTGTGTTGTGGCCGTGGTCCCGGTGGAATCGGCAGAATTTGTTCCTGTTCCTTGCGGAAGAGGAGGCCTTCATGGGACGGGACCGTTGGAGATAGTTTTCTTTTTCTATCTCCATGAGGGATCTATTCTCGAGGGAGGTTGAGGGGGGTATATGAGTCGAATCTTCCTCCCAATGCTCTGGGCTTGGGAGGGCTTCTTCGGCGTCTGAATATTTGCCGCCATAATTATTAGAAGTTTGGGGGCCTTGCCCCCTATTATTTTTCTTCTTTGAAGGGGGTTTCCCTTCAATCACACGCGTCGATTCGCCGCCTGCTCTTCAGCATCGGCGTATTTCTGAGCCCTTGATAGGAGCTCAGCGTAGCTTTTGGGAAACTTCTTGTCCAGGAAAAAAGTAAGCCTAGAGTTCGAAGCCCCTTTTTCAGAGCTGACATGGCCACGTACTCGTTGAGATCAGGGATCTCAAGTATGGCCGCATGAACTTGGAGATGTAATCTCTCAGGCTCTCTCCTTCATTCTGGTGAAAGAGGAAGAGTGTGTCCGTATTCCGAGGAGTCTTGCGGCAGGTCCTGAAATGCAAGACAAACAATTTTTCTAACTCGAAAAAGGAATCGATGGTACCTGGGCGAAG
Source organism: Areca catechu (assembly GCA_021397845.1). Classification (NCBI taxonomy): domain Eukaryota; kingdom Viridiplantae; phylum Streptophyta; class Magnoliopsida; order Arecales; family Arecaceae; genus Areca; species Areca catechu. Next base: position 29,960,484 of record CM038042.1, on the reverse strand, counting down.
CTCGAGTACCACATCCGAGCGAACTTTTTCAAGGTAGCCGGGAACACCAAACAGTACGTCGCGTGCGAAGCTCCTTGAATCATCATATGGGCTTTGAAGCTGCCCAGATGATCGAAGGGATCGGTGGTGCCGTCATAGGGTTCCATCTGGGGAACCCTGAAATGCCGAGGAATGTCCTCAGCCATAATGCGGTCGGTGTAGGGTGGGCGTAGATCACCCACAATCAGGTCCTCGGGATCTCTTTGATCCCGCATTCTCTACTCTCGCGCCCTTGCCATCTCTGATTCGATGGCCCTGAATCTCCCGTCATAATAGGGAGTCTGCTTGGACGCTTTCCTCCACCGGAGTGGATTCTTCGGAGAAAGAGGAGGAAGTTTGCCTAGGCCTTTTCACTTTTTGTGGAGAATCGGCGGACCTAGCAATAAGCAATATCGAAGTTCGGCCTTCGGGAGAGGGCCGAGAATGGGGGAGGGATGTGCTGAATCCTCCTGGGCACTCTCTCTTCTTCGGGATCGAGAGCTATGTCTAGAAACAGCCGATGGGTTTGCCACCGAGAAGGCTCCGTCTTGAAACTACTAAAAACCATGGCCGTCAGGTTGGCGACCTGGTTCAAAGAGCTTCGAATTGCTGTGCTCCCACAATAACCGTAGGAGGTGGAACATCGTTCACCTCCGGGGGTGCAGTCCCCTGAAACGGAGCACGACTCCGGCTTGTAAAAGTATTTTGGGCTTTTCCTCTTGCCATCAAAGAATTCTTTGTTTCTTCCCCTTATTTGGGAGGAGCTTAAAATGTCGTAAAAAACTGCCCTCAGCCCCTACCTGGCACACCAAATCTATTGGCGTGGAGTCCCTAGATCGGCCGGTCAGAGCCGCGGCGTCGCAGGACGCTTCCCATGGCTCACCTGCAAAACAGGTCCTTGCCAGAGTTGTTCGCCCGCGAGGACACTCCAATATCTAAGTTAGTGACAGATTCCAACCACAATGGGGAAGATATCGAGAGTGGAAGAGAAAAGTGTTCTTGGAGATTAGAAAGGCGTATGTGCGAGATTATTCCCTAGACCTCTCGAGCCATCCTCCTTATCCATATTTAAAAGAAGGCCTCCGGTCTGTGGCCCGCTCTTTTTTTTCGGAGATCATGGGAAGCCATTCACTCCCATAATAGTCGATCGTGGGTTGTCAATGAACGTTCCGGCCAGATCGGAGGCGTGGCTGCACGAATTGTGCGCCATGATCATGGCATGATGAGTGTCGATTGTACCGTTGGTTACAGTTTCCTTTTTGGAACAGATTATGATTCAAGCTTCGGGTTTTTCCTTGCGCGGGCCGAAGGTTTGATTTTTTTCGGAGATCATGTCTACGGCAGGGACCGAAGTTCGTGTCTTCGGAAGTCGATGAGTAGTTCAGACTTCGGCCAGTGCCGAAGGGCTGTGCCCGAAGGACTGACCTTCGGATGTTGTAGTTCAGTGTGAAGCCTTGAGTTGCTTACAATTGGCCTTCGCTTAGTCCGAAGTCCGTAGTCCAGAGAACCGGGGCTTCATAAGTTGAACTGGAATCTGATATGTAGCTGAACCGGATATCCCAACAGTTTCCTATAAAAAAAAGTCACTGTATACGTGGATTTTACATGGGACTGTTATTAGCACAGAATCATAGAAATCCCAACTTATTGGGAAACCTGGCCACTCTTGAGTAGTGGTAGAATTAGGATTAGGATTAGGACAGAATTGTCATCAGTGCTTAACCAATATCCTCCCAGATAAACTGTAGGGTGATAAGAGTAGTCTCTCCCACATCCATGCGTGCAAATCAACGACATTACGAGGTTCATTGAATCGATAAGAAGCGTACCTTCATGAGTCGGTCTTGGCCCGGATCAGTGGTGATTTCAGTGGTCGACAGGAGACGCTGCGGCCTCGTGAGAAGCAGCAGGCCGGGCAATCCGCAGGCACCTGAAAGCCCATGGTTCCGAGGGACGGCCATCAGAGGGGAAAGGCCAGGGAGAGCAAGACCCCGCCTAGCACCTCTGTGGTTCACGGCGGGGTGAGGCCGCGGAAAGTTGGCAAGCCGGCAAAAGTCACAGGCCATAAGCTTTCTCCGGGAGGACGAGCAGGAGAGGGGAGTGATCGGAGTACGTGATCTAAGCTCCACCGAAGTCGAATTTTTGGCCACAGAAAAAGAGCGGTATCCACGCCTGGACGCAATGGGGTATGGCTTGCAAAGCGGACCAAGACCCGTACCGGAAAAACGGGTTGCGGTAAGCCTCGAGCAAGCTGGTGGACGGGTCGAGTTTGATTCGGACCCACTTGGAGTTTTGGGTTTTTATTTATTGAGCTGAATTTTAGCTTGTGCACTTTTCCTTTTTTTTTTTTTTTTTTTGTTCGATATTAGCTTATCCGATTATAAATTAAGATGAACATAAGGTTTTCACAGTAAAACCATTCATCTAAAAATTATATTTTTATTAAATATTTTTTAAAAAATATTTAGATAGAAAAATAATTATCAATATTCTTTTATACATATAAAATAATTTTGAAATCTATTACTCATCTTCTTCTACATTATTATTATTCTGATAAATTATTAAAATATATTTATATTTTTTATAATATCCTTTATATTTTTTAAATATAAAAATAGTAGATATTTGAGTTATTGTTGTCCAGTGAAGCAACCCAAGAAGGGGATGAATTGGATTTTTAAAACTTGTTGCAAGTGTGAATGCCAATTCAAAAATAATGAAGGTGCTAGTGTTCTCAAGTATATGTGTACTTGATAATTAAAATGCAGCGGAAATAAGTAAAACAAGAAAAGAGAAGTAATCACAAATATATAATATTTATAGTGGTTCGGTGTATACCAAAGTACATACTCCATTCCCCAAGGTCGGTATTTCATTATAATCCCTTGATTACAACCGATTAGTTTTTCGGGCTTACTAATCAAAATCCCTTGGTTTTCATAAGGCTCACCAACAATCTCTTGGTTTTCACAAGGCTAACCAAAAATCTCTTGGTTTTCACAAGACTAACCAAAAATCCAAGTTGATTTTTACAAGGCTCACCAACAACCCAACTACTAGTTTCAATCCACTTGAAACTAGGAACAACAATAAAGTTGAGTTTAAAGATAAAAGTACAATAAGCTTTTGAAAATAAAGCAAATATCTTTTTGAATCTCTTCGATTATAGTTGAGAAGCTTGTTCTCAAGTTATTGAAGCCTTAATGGATGCTTGAAGGATAGACTTGAATACTTCTTGAATGCTCTTGAATGCTTGAAGGCTCAATTTCATTCAAAAGTAATAAACTCTTAATAAATTCCCATTAGTTGCTCATTTTTTTTTTCTTGAGTTTGGTCCACTTTAAATATATTTCCAAGCCTTAAATAATATTTTTTGATCGTTAAAAAAGTGAAAATAGCTGTTAGAGAAAAAAAGGATCGCTTCTGCGCTTCAAAAATTAGCCATTATTATTCATCCAAATCTACAGGTGTCGACACTTCAAGTCATAAGTCGATATATGAGTCGATACTATGTCAAAAAACTTTTAAACTCTCTAGAATGTACTGGTACATCGACACTTCTCTGGTAAGTCGACACTTCATCTTCATGAGTCGATACTTGAGGAAAAACTTGAATTCAGCATTTCTATATCATTTCTGGTCTCAGGCCTTAAGTCGACACTTGAGCTTCATGAGTCGACACTTCAAGCGTGCTATCTGAAATTTCTTCAATATATCAGCTCAAGTTTCTGTGAGTCGACACCTCGAGTCAATACTTTACTTCCATGAGTTGACACTTGGCTGAAACTCTGCTGAAACTATGCTGAAACTTTTCCAACTTTAAGATTTGAGTTCTTCAAGGTTATTCTTATATATCAAGGTCCATTTAACTTGAAATTCTATCAAAGAGAGTGACTTCTTCAACAAGATGACAAGCTTTGAACTTTCAACATATTATAATTTTGATGAGTTTCCTTTTTGATAAATATATTTTTAATACACAGTTAGTACTCAAATATACTTAAGTATTTTGTTATTCATTAGAATCAAGACAGGAGTCGACAATCTCTCTCTTTTTGATGATGACAAAATCTTTAAGTATATATCCATTGTAAGCTCAAAGGATTTGCAATAAATATAGAGCAATTGATTATAAGTATCAGGGCAATTTATAATGAATACCATGATTTAAATTGTAATATTTATCAAGAAAAAAAATTTATCTATAATGTATCAGAGCTATATATATATAAGAAAGAATTCAATTCATATAAATTCAATGTATCAAAGCTGTAACTATGATGTATTAGACTATGATTGTAATGTATTAGAGCTATAATTGAAATATATCAGAGTATTTGATATTCACAGTGTATCAGAGCTTAAAATAGATCTGAAAGATAAGCATTAGAGCAAAACAAATTGAACTATGAAGAGTATCAGAGTAAAAGCTTTAAGAGCATGAGAAATGTTAGAACATATCAGAGTAAAAAATATATCAAAAAGATAGATAATATTAGAGCAAAATATTAGAACATAAAGAGTATCAAACTATGAAACAAAGAGTATCAGAGTTATATAAAATGAGAATAAGGAGTATCAGAGCATAAAAATAAATAATTAAATATTAGAGCATAGAATTGAAGAGTATAGATCAAACACATGGAACAAAAGCTCCCCCTCGATATATGATCTGCAAAATATTTTTCAAAGAATACTTTCAAAAGATTTAAAAATTTTGAAAAATTTCAAATTTATTTCTTTAAAACTTTTCTCTCCCCCTTACTTATTACTTCTTCTCTCTTCATCTCTCTTTTTTAATAATTTTTTTTGCCATTACTCTCTCTTTTTGCCATTAATTAATTATCTCTTCATTATTACTAATTATTTCCCTTTTTGTTATCATTAAAAAGGTTAGAATAAAGTAGAGATAAACCATTGCAGTAAAGTGATAGTACACACAGATAAAATCTGAAAATATCAATAATATATAAAGTTTCAAACATTTGATACATCATATTCAGAATTTGATACAAGTAACAAATAACAAGTACACGGACACACTAATACATAGAAACACTGAAATACAGATAGACTGATATACTAAACAACCCTAACGGTGCTTTTCTCATCAAAGGAAGACCCAATCTCCATAATGATCAGTCCAGTAACCATCGAAGGTCAGGATCACAGCCACATCGACCAGAGATCTGAAAGTCTGGTTTGGACAGGTCTGGGAGCATCCCACTCCCTTGGCCTCTACTTTTGGCACGTGCTCTTCCTCTAGCTGGTGCTATAGAGGAGGAAGCGACGTCAAGAGCAGGAACATGAAGTGTGATAGGATCAGCAACTATATCGGTGATAGAAGATGTGACATCAAAAGTGGGTCTTGAAGAAAGAATGTAGAACCAGGTGTGTAAAACCCTAGTTCCCGAATCAAAGAAGAAGTAGAAGGTATAGGTGGTGTCTTAGTGGGTATACTAAAAATAGGAGTCGGTAAATCAATAAAAGTATCAAGTGGATCAGTGTGAAGAATAAGAGTGGAAACTGAAATGCATGAAGGATCTGAAATAGTGGGAGTGCTATAGAGAATTGGAGTCAGGATAGAAGAACTAAGATCAGGAAGCCCTTTGGAGTCCTCGTCTCATCTACTGCGGGCACTATATCCTGATCAGCAGCAACATCTGGCTCAGGGTCCGCCATATAATCTGCAACATCAAAATCCATGGAAGAATCGCCCTGTCCATCTTCGATCTCTATGTCTGGAGCTGGAGCTGGAGGTGCTAGTGGAGCAGGCAGAGAATCCGATGATGGAGGAGAAGGTGCTCTGGCAGAAGATAATCTCTCAAGTGCAGCCAAAACAGTAGAGAATCACTCTCTCATCTCTTGCTGACATGCTCTCACCTTCATGTAAATGTGATCAACTCGCTGTCTAATAGTCATGACCTCAGTCTCCAAGTGAGTGATCCTCTCATCTATACTATCTCCAAGAGATGGCTATACTGATGGCTCGGGCTGCGGCTCAGGTATGTCCCTCGGTGGCTCAGATGGCCCGGTCTCATCTCTAAATATGCGCTCCTCCTCCTCAGTGTCCTCTTGATCAGCATATGTAGCCTGTCCAGATATCCTACACCTTCACTGACCTCTAACTCTGTGATAGCCCATGCGATGTAGAGATCTCTCATCATAGATGTCAATATGGAGCAGCTATCTAAAGGGCTCTCCTCGAAGTCAACTCCACAAGCCCTAAACATAATGGTCAGACCCATGCCATAAGGTAAACATAACCTCCTGCTAGTGGTGCCTCGTCATCTGGTGGACCATGAGTACTGGAAGGCAAATAGGAGTCCTCCTAACTAGGGAAACCATGACAAGCAACACTCTCTCCATGATGAAATCGAAGCATCCGGTCTTCGGTAGAAGTATTCAGGTGATGATGTGGTGTAGTAATCTCATCTTTGGAGAAAGTCGAGATGCTATAACTGTGGCTCCCTTTCTGAGATCCTCTCTCTCAAAAATGCATCGTAATCCGCTCATCCTGTCAATTAGGGAGTCCGCTATGGTACCTCTCATCGGAATCTCCCAAGCTCTACTCAAACCTTGGCTGTCAGCAGTATGGTAGTCCCTCTAACCTCAGCTATCCAGCCATCCACTCATCTGGCCAATATGCCATAAAATTCTCGAATCAGTCCCGGGTAGAATCTCTCTGTTAGTGAACAAAAGTGGACCAACCGTGCATCTCTGAGCCAATCCCCTATACGGAAGTGATGCTGATCCACAAAGTCAAAGTCTATCCTCTGACCTCCGATAATGGCCTTGGAAGCCACCTTGTTTGCTCCATGAACCTGTGTCTAACAGGAAACTCCTGCTGTGCTGCTCCCTCTACTGTCAGATCCTCGTGATGCGCCTTCACACGCCACTCTGTGTCCTATGTAGAGGGTCGAGGTCTCCTGACTAACGTTTCCTGGGCCCCATCATCCAGGAAGAAGGAAACACGGAAAGAAAAGGGAAAAGCACAAGGGTTCACGGTAAAACTGTGAGGATCGATGAAGATGGGAAGAAAAACGGGCTCAAATCAATGATAGAACAGTGAAACACGAAATCAAAGTTAGGGAACAGTGAGGCAAGGTGTCGGCTCGAAGGAATTGAAAGAAAATGAAAGAAATTAGATTGATTTCCTTATTTATTTAATCATCAATTCCTGCCGTCAAGTATCGACTCACGGGCTTAAGTCCAAGTGTTGACATTGGAGGTGTCAACACTTCAAAGTATCGACACTTCAAAAAAAGAAAAAAAAAGAAAAAAACATTGGAGATTTAGATTATTGATTCTAACAGTCAACAGATAAATGAATATGATTGTCAAGGATATTTTGATTAAGAAATTTTCAAAGGAGAATTTGAAAGGTCATAAAGAGTGATCTAAACTTAATCAAAAGGATTAATGATCCCTAATTCCCTTCTAATCATACTAAACCTATCTTCATGGAGTGGCTTGGTCAGTATATGAACTAATTGCATTTCAGTGCAAACAAATTCAAGCATAACATCATTGATTTGAACATGATCCCTGTAAGGGTTTTGGTGACCAGGGTGGAAGCGTGGATTTCAAAAATTTTTATGAAACCACTACCAACCCTTAACCCAAGACCTCCTTACTAGGATTAAAACACACAAATATGCATATATAATATAAATTAGAGTTTAGGGACCAACCTGAATCGCTAGTATCCAATCCGATGAAGAAAACCTGATTCAGCCTTCTTCTCCACCAGCGCATAAACGTTCACCCTCCAATGGTGATCCACACGAAACTCGGACCAAGGAAGAACGCCTTCAAGTTGCTTGGAGAAGTGGAACTCTTTCAGCAGCCTTTGGTCTATTGACCAATGCAGGATACCCTGTCCAACTGTAGGGCACTAAAGACACTCTCCTAAACCACTCTTGGTTTTAGGACAACCCTCCTCTAGGATCCCTTAGGCTTATGTCCTAAAACAAAGCCTTGTCCTAGTAGAAAAGATTTTGTCTTAACTAGACAAGTCTTGTCTTAAAGAAAGGAGGAGGGAGAGAGAGACACTCAGAATAGTACTTCGGTGGAATTCTTCATTATCATACTCATTTTACCACCCCTATTTATAGATACAAGAGGGGCGTGTGATATGTCCTCCCATCAACTTATCAATATGATTTTTCAAGACCAAAGAGAAGTTATCTGGCTTGAAAAATCTTATCTAATAAGCCCGTTCATGCACCAAAGGCCTTATTCACATCCCTTCTTTTATCTGGACGAATTCTCACTTGCCACATGTCAATTACTGGTCCCTAGGAAGCCAAGAGGCATCTCTTCAATCTCCAAACATCGGAGATTATGAAGAGTCCTGATAGTAGAAGGACTCTCCATCAGAACTGCGTGCCACATGAAGAGTTGCGACTCTTCACGCACCGTGCGCGCCATTTTTCTTCCACGCAAATTTCAAAGAATGTTGACCAGTCAAATATAGGCAATATGCGTGTCATTGGAAAGAGCATAAAATTTTCTTTCTGACCATATAAATTATATTCAAATCAGAGATCTATAACTTATTTTGTGTCCTTTTGAAGTTAAGGTATCATTTAGGTACCAAGAGTCCTATGCCATTGGGACTCTTCATGTATGGCACCTAAAATGTCCTTAAATCCAAATTAAAATCAGATTTAGCTCTGATTAGGCTAGACCCACTTAGGACTCAACCTAATTTAGGTTTTCCATAATTAGGTTAGCCCAATTAGCAAGCAACCGGATCCAATCCAATTGGGTTAGGAATTTGGTTAGCCTACATATGCTAGTATGTAATCCGGCTAACCAATTAGGATCCTATGACCCTAATTAAATCATGAATGACTTCCTTGGCCAAGTCTCTATTATGTGTGATCCATTGGGTTCCACATCTAGCCAGCAGTAGGTTTAGGTTTGAGCCGATTCGATCCGATCGAACTCGATTGACCTAATTAGGTTAAATTGGCTCACCTAATTGTCCAATTGAATCACACATCGAATTGACTCATGAAACCAAATCAATTGGTTCATGAAGACCTACAAGACAAGATTGACGTCTAGCAACGTGTCATACCTACCTGGAAGATGAGGAATTTTGGTGGATTTACCAAAATAGGCTTTAGTGGTGAGTTACCGGGTAATTCAGTCATTCGATCTACTTGCACCCTGAATATGACTATGAATATGGATACTTGTCAAATCCAATTTCATATTCATTCCTTGCTCAATCCGATAATGATGATTCATTAATGAACCATTAGAAACTATTTCTAATATTCATACTTTGATCAAAGATTTTCCGAATCTTCATTTGATTGAAATCATCTAGATGCGCTTCTCTCTTACTAGGGTTGATCGATTCCTTTTGACCTACTCACAACCTCCATATGCAATCCACCATACCCAATATCACCCCATGCATGACTCAGTGTCATGATTGAGTGTGAACTAAAGTATGGATTCATGCATACAAGGTACCATGGCAGTCTCAGGTCAAAGGACCACATGCACTACTCCCATTATGAGAACTATCTATTGACAAATAGATAAGGTTCCATTAGATATTCTCAAGCTGGATCCATTCAGTGAACTCATTCTCTAATGAGCACCCACATCCTAGTATTAGTGTCAAACACAAGTGACTGTGAGATCAGTCACCCTCTTCACCAAGCATACATAGGATGTGCTGGTCTTACCGGAAACATTGATCCCCTACTCAATATCCCATCGACCAGGAATATTCTAGATTAGGATTTAAGGCTTTAGGTCTCACTGGTATGATCTCATCATAACCTTAGAACCATAGCCCTAATCTATGGGGTTCATCATATCTTAATAAAATTAATAAGATACAGCGTATGATGAAAATAAAATGCCTTTATTAATTGATAATGTCAATACACTGGTTTAGGATACAAAAGAAAATTCCATCGAAATACAACATTTCGATTGGCCTTTAGGGCATAATCCTTTCAATCTCCCACTTGCACTAAAGCCAATCGCCTTTAAATTTTAACCCCATACAATCGAGGTGGCGATCAAACTCCCGCTGTGGTAGAGCCTTAGTGAACGGGTCTGCTATGTTGTTCTTTGTTTCTACTCTTTTAATGCAGACTTCTTGTCTTTCAACAATCTTTCGAACGAGATGGAAGTGTCTTAGAATGTGCTTTGATTTGTGATGAGCTCTAAGTTCCTTAGCTTGAGCGACGGCTCCAGTATTATTATCACAGTAAAGTGGTACTGGACCTTCAATCTCTGGAACAACGCTCAACTTTGAGATGAACTTCTTCATCCAGACAACTCATTGGCAGCTTCACTAACAGCAATGTATTCTGCCTCAGTTGTGGAGTCAGCTACAGTCTGCTGTTTAGAATTCTTCCAGCTTACAGCTCCTCCATTTAGGGTAAAAACATATCCTGAAATAGATTTGCTATCATCTGGATCCAATTGAAAACTAGAATCTGAATAAGCTTCCATTTAAGATCAGATCCTCCGTATATCAAAAAAATATCCTTAGTCCTTCTCAAGTACTTAAGAATATTTTTCACAGCCTTTCAATGATCCTCTCCTGGATCAGCCTGAAATCTGCTGGATATACCTAAGGCATATGCCACATCAGGCCTGGTACATAACATAGCATACATTATAGATCCTACAGCCGAAGCATAAGGTATAGAACTCATTATATTTCTTTCTTCAGGTGTCTTAGGAGACATCTTCTTAGAAAGATGTATGCCATGACCAATGGGCAAGTAACCTCTTTTACTTCCCTCCATGCTAAATCTCTTTAGCACTTGGTCAATGTACCTAGACTGGGATAAGCCTAGCATCCTCCTAGATCTATCTCTATAGATCTTGATACCCAGTATATAGGATTCTTCTCCCAAGTCTTTCATGGAAAACTGTTTAGATAACCATACCTTGACTGATTATAATATTGGGATATCATTCCCAATGAGAAGTATGTCATCCACATACAGAACCAAGAAACTATGGCACTCCCACTAGTCTTCTTGTACACACAAGGTTCATCCTCATTTTTGATAAAGTCAAACTCTTTGACTGTCTTATCAAATCGGATGTTCCAACTCTGGATGCTTGCTTTAATCTATAAATGGAGTTTTTCAACCTACATACCTGATTATGTTTAGTCTCCAAGACAAAACCTTCTGGTTGTGACATATAGACCTCTTCCTCAAGAAAACCATTAAGGAATGTGGTTTTCACATCCATCTGCCAGATTTCATAATCATGATATGTTGCTATAGCAAGCATGATCCGAATAGATTGAGCATGGCAATATGAGAAAATGTTTCATCATAATCTATTCCCTGTTTTTGTCTGAAAGCCTTAGCCACTAATCTGGCTTTATAAGTTTTGACTTGGCCATCTGCCCCAATCTTTTTCTTATAGACCCATTTGCATCCAATAGGATTAACACCCTCTGGTGCATCAACCAAAGTCCACACTTGGTTGACATACATGGAGTCCATTTGGATCTCATGGCTTCCAGCCATCTGTCTGAGTCCCTACTCATGACAGCATCCGTATAGGTTAGAGGCTCAACATTTTCAATGATCCGGGCTTCATTATTTTCAATAATGAACCCATACCTCTCAGGTGCATGACGCACCCTATCAGACCTGGATAGGAGTGGTGTGTTCTGGTTCTATACTAACTATGTTATCATTTGGTTGAGATGTATCTATTTGTTGAACTCTTCAAGTTCAATTTTTTCCCACTGCCCTTTTGTAGGATTAACTCTTTCTCTAGAAAAGTGGCATGCCTACTGACAAAATTTTTTTGTTCGGTAGAGTGGTAGAACAGATATCCTATACTATCTTTAAGATATCCTACAAATAGACACTTATCTGCTCTAGCATCTAGCTTATGTCCAAATTTTTTTTGACATATGCTGGACATCCCCATATCTTAAGATACTTAAGATTGGGTTTCTTATCCCTCCATATCTTATATGGAGTGCTAGAGACAGATTTAGATGGTACTCTATTTAAGATATTAGCCACAGTTTCCAAAGCATATCCCCAGAAGGAAACAGGTAACTCTGTGAAGCACATCATGGACCGTACCATATCTAATAAGGTACGGTTTCTCCTTTCGGCAACACCATTTAATTATGGTGTGTAAGGAGGGGTCCATTCAGAGATAATTCCCTTTTCTTAAGGTGATTGAGAAACTCGGTGGATAAGTATTCACCTCATCGATCTGATCGAAGGATTTTAATACATTTCCCCGTTTTTCTCTACCATACTTTGATACTTTAAAAATTTATCAAAGGCTTCAGACTTATGTTTCATAAGATACACAAATCCGTACCTTAAAAATCATTAGTAAACGTGATAAAATAAGAGTATCCACCCTTGCCCTTAGTTGTCATAGGCCCACATACATCTATATGTATGAGTCCTAATAACTCATTTGTCCTTTCTCTATGTCCACTAAATGGAGTCTTGGCCATTTTACCCATGAGACATGATTCACAAGTTCCTAATGATTCATAATCGTAAGGATTAAGGAAATTTTCCTTGTATAACTTGCTAATCCTAGTCTCACTAATATGTCCAAGCCGACAGTGCCAGAGTAAAGTATTGTTTACATCATCTCTCTTTCGTTTGTTACTTACATGAAGTATATTGTCATTAGTGGATAGGTTAAAAGACATCATAAGATGCAAAATACGCCACAACATATAATTTCATTAAAAAAGCTGATTGAGCATCCGATGCACTAGGCTTCACTCTTGCAAGGTAAGCCTTGCAGTTTCTCTTCCAATGACCCAGCTTGCCACAGTGAAAGCAGGTCATCTGTCCGGAGGCCTTCTTTCCTTTCTTCTTCTTGATACCCCTTTTTGGGTTCAATCTCCTCTTGGAACCCTTTCTGCCTGACTTTTTCTTATTGATCCCATCCACAAGAAGAAGTGGAACCTTATTTTTCTTTAAATGACTCTCTGCTATTTTTAACATGTTTAATAGCTCAGGCAAGGAAGTGTTAAGTTTGTTCATATGATAATTAAGAACAAACTGTGAAAATGACTCCGGGAGTGACTGCAGGATCGAATTCTGATTCAACTCGCCATCTATTACAAAACCTAATTGACCTAATCGAGTGATTAGGTCAATAACCATCAGTACGTGGTTTTATATGGATATACCTTCTATCATTCTTGCACGGAACAATTGCTTAGATATCTCATATCTAGTAGTTCGACTATGTTCTCCATATAGCTCTTTTAGATTGAGCAGTATGGAGTTAGTGTCCATGCTATCATGTTGCCTCTGCAACTCATTGGTCATAGAGGCAAGCATGATACATTGATAGTGAGTGAGTCATTTTGCCACATCTTGTATGTGGTCTTTTCCTCTTGCGAAGCATCTTCCCCTAAAGGTTCCAAGGTAGGGGTATCAAGAATGTAAGAAAGTTTTTCCTGGCTGAGTACTATCTTTAGGTTTCTCAACCAGTCAATATAGTTCGGTCGGTCCAGTCAATTTATTGGCATTAAGTATACTACGGAATGAGAGTGAAGAGGCCATTTAATCTACATTAACAAAGAACATAACATAATCAAACAACTAATGTTGACAAAATATAATTAAATTAGGACTTTAACTTAATTATGTCTTTCACTATTTTATCAAGCATCATAACCCTCTATATGATGACGAGAAACACTAATTGGTTTTCTTAGTGGGGTTGAGATCCTAATTCCTTATAAAAGACCTTGTGTGTACACAACAAATCTTTTATAAGTTCAAAGGTAGGAAAACTCTTTCCAATTGTATCTCATACAATTCTCAACAAAACCTGGCCTCTAAAATATTAATAGCCTTCTGCGTGCACAACAAACAATAATATTTTTAGTTAAGTAAGACCCTTCATTCCTTTATAGTCATGATTGTAATAATAATATCCTTGTGTGTTCACAACAAAGTATTATATTAAATCATGCCATAAGCATCAAATGCACCAGGCCAAAATTGTGTTAGTTACCATAATAGGCTTGTGTGTACACAACAAACCTAATACGGATCATAACATAATAATGACCTAGGATGAAGGAAGGCCTAATGTAGTGAATATTACACTAAGCATATTAATCAAGAATTAAGTTAATCATATCGGCCAGGTAAGTGGGAGAGTAGTGGGAGTCCCCTTGTTGCTTTCCTAGACACCAATAAAATTGGCCAGGTCAGTCAACGGAACCAATTAAAAACCACGTCCTCTTTACCGATCATGAACCAATTTTTCAAGACACCGAATGATCAACTAATCATCTTGATTATTTTGCTTTTAGTATATGACACGACAACTTAATAATTTTTAATAAAGGGCAATTCAAATAGAAGCACATTCTAATATTACTATTCATCAACCATACATCATATATCATTTTATAATGTGCCAAGTATGTCATCATACTAGGACAACCATCTACCACATAATGGATCCATCATTATGCCAGGGCAACCTTATTTCAGTATGATGACTAGAAAGCTAAACATATCTCTATATCGGTTAAGGTTTAAGTGAAAACCCTAACTAGTGACATACATATATGCATAAACATATCAATCATATGTAACTTTAAACTTTTGTAGAGTCCTACAAAATTGGGCAACTTCAAATTTTGTAGAGTCCTACAAAAATGGGTAACCTCAAGAGTCCTACAAAATTAGGCAACTTCAAATTTGTAGAGTCCTACCAATATGGACAACCTCAAGAGTCCTACAAAATTGGGCAACTTTAAATTTTGTAGAGTCTTACCAAAATGGGCAACCTCAAGAGTCCTACAAATTGGGCAACTTCAAATTTCGTATGATTTAGCCCTAATAAGGTGGCTCTGATACCACTGTAAGGATTTTGGTGACCAGGACGGAAGCGTGGATTTCAAAAATTTATTATGAAACCACTACCAAACCCTTAACCCAAGACCTCCTTACTAGGAGTTAAAACATACAAACATGCATATATAATATAAACTAGAGTTTAGGCACTAACCTGAACCGCTAGTATCCAATCCGATGAAGAAAATCCTGATTCAGCCTTCTTCTCCACCAGGCGCCCAAATGTTCGCCCTCCAACGGTGATCCACATGAAACTCGGACCAAGGAAGAACTCCTTCTTCAAGTTGCTTGGAGAAGTGGAACTCTTTCGGCAGCCTTTGGTCTATTGATTACTATAGGACACTCTGTCCTACTACAGGGCACTAAAGACACTCTCCTAAACCACTCTTGGTTTTTGGACAACCCTCCTCTAGGATCCCTTAGGCTTATGTCCTAAAACAAAGCCTTGTCCTTGTAGAAAAGACCTTGTCTTAACAAGACAAGTCTTGTCTTAAAGAAAGGAGGGAGAGAGAGACACTCAGAATAGTACTTCGATGGAATTCTTCATTATCAGACTTATTTCATCGCCCCCTATTTATAGATACAAGAGGGGCGTGTGATATGTCCTCCCATCAACTTATCAGATATATTTTTCAAGACCGAAGAGAAGTTATTTGCTTGAAAAATCATATCTAATAAGCCCATTCTTGCACCAAAGGCCTTATTCACATCCCTTCTTTTATCTGGATGAATTCTCACTTGCCACATGTCAATTACCAGTCCCTAGGAAGCCAAGAGGTGCCTCTTCAATCTCCAAACATCGGAGATTATGAAGAGTCCTGATAACAGAAGGACTCTCCATCAGAACCGCGTGCCACATGAAGAGTTGAGCCTCTTCATGCACCGTGTGCGCCATCCTTCTTCCATGCAAATTTCAAAGAATGTTGACCAGTCAAAACATAGACAATATGGGTGTTATTGGAAGAGCATAAAATCTCCTTTCTAATCATATAAATTATATTCAAATCAAAGATCTATAGCTCATTCTGTGCCCTTTTGAAGTTAAGGTATCATTTAGGTACCAAGAGTCCCATGCCATTGGGACTCTTCATGTATGGCACCTAAAATGCCCTTAAATCTAAATTAAAATCAGATTTAGCTCTGATTAGGCTAGCCCCACTTAGGACTTAACCTAATTTGGGTTTCCTATAATTAGGTTAGCCCAATTAGCAAGAAACCAAACCCAATCCAATTGGGTTAGGAATTGGTTAGCCTATATATGCTAGTATGTAATCCGACTAACCAATTAGGATCCTATGACCCTAATTAAATCATGAATGACTTCCTTGGCCAAGTCTCTATTGTGTGTGACCCATTGGATTCCACATCTTGCTAGCAGTAGGTTTAGGTTTGAGCCGATTCGATCCGATCGAACCTGATTGACCTAATTAGGTCAAATTGGCTCACCTAATTGTCCAATTCGAATCACACATCGAATTGACTCATGAAACCAAATCAATTGGTTCATGAAGACCTACAAGATAAGATTGACGTCTAGCAACGTGTCATTCCTACGGAAGATGAGGAATTTTGGTGGATTTACCAAAATAGGCTTCAGTGGTGAGTTACTAGGCAATTCAATCATTCGATCTACTTGCACCCTGAATATGACTATGGATATGGATACTTGTCAAATCCAATTCATATTCATTCCTTGCTCAATCTGATAATGATGATTCATTAATGAACCATTAGAAACTATTTCTAATGTTCATACTTTGATCAAAGATTTCCCGAATCTTCATTTGATTGAAATCATCTGGATGCACTTCACTCTTACTAGGGTTGATCGATTCCTTTTTGACCTACTCACAACCTCCATATGCAATCCACCATACCCAGTATCACCCCATGCATGACTCAGTGTCATGATTGAGTGTGAACTAAAGTATGGATTCATGCATACAAGGTACCATGGCAGTCTCAGGTCAAAGGACCACATGCACTACTCCCACTATGAAAACTATCTATTGACAAATAGATAAGTTCCATTAGATGTTCTCAAGCTGGATCCATTCAGTGAACTCATTCTCTAATGAGCACCCACATCCTAGTATTAGTGTCAAACACAAGTGACTGTGAGATCAGTCATCCTCTTCACCAAGCATTCATAGGATGTGCTGGTCTTACCGGAAATATTGATCCCCTACTCAATATCCCATCGACCAGGAATATTCTAGATTAGGATTTTAAGGGTTTAGGTCTCACTGGTATGATCTCATCATAATCCTAGAACCATAGCCCTAATCTATGGGATTCATCATATCTTAATAAAATTAATAAGATACAGCGTATGATGAAAATAAAATACATTTATTAATTGATAATGTCAATACACTGGTTTGGGATACAAAGGAAAATTTCATTAAAATACAACATTTCGATTGGCCTTTAGGGCATAATCCTTTCAATCCCTAATAAAATGATGTCTAATTTTAATGTGCTTACTTCTTGAGTGTTGAATATGATTCTTAGTTAAGTTTATATCACTAGTATTATCACATCTAATTGTTGTCTTAGTTAATTTAATGCCAAAGTCCTTGTGTTTTTAATCCACAAGATTTGAGCACAATAACTTCCAGCTGCAATATATTCAGCCTTAGATATTGATAGTGTAACTGAATTTTATTTTTTGCTAAACCATGAGATTAAGTTAACTCCAAAAACTTGACAAGTTCCAAAAGTACTTTTTTTATCAACTTATTGCCAGCAAAATCAACATCAGAATATGCAACTAAATCAATAGCTGAATTCTTCGAGTACCATAATCCAATATCAACAATACCAGATAAATATCTAAGTATGCACTTAATGGGGCTTAGACTGATATTTAGCACACATGCATACACTAAACATAATATCTATACTAGTGGCAGTTAAGTACAGTAATGATCCAATGTTGCCTCTATAAAATTTTTGATCAACTTTCTTACCAGATTCATCATTGTCAAGCTTACATGAAGGGCTCATAGGTATACCAATAGGTTTAGTCTTCTCCATCCCAAACTTTTTCAAGATCTCCTTTGTGTATTTAGCTTGGTTGATGAAGATCCCTTCACTTGTTTGTTTAATCTAGAGTCCGAGAAAGTAGCTCAATTCTTCCATCATGCTTATCTCGAACTCTCCCTGTATTAGCTTTGCAAATCTTGATAAAGAGATTCATTAGTAGCACCAAAGATAATATCATCACATAGATTTGTACTACTAAGAGATCATCAGCCTTTTCTTTAAAAACAGAGTTGTATCACATGACCTCTAGTTAAAGTATTTTTGATTAAGAATTTACTAAGTCTTTCATACCATGCACGGGGGGCTTGCTTTAAACCATAAAGTGCTTTGTATAGTTTGAAAACATGATCAGGATATACATGCTTTTCAAAATCAGGTGGTTATTCAATAAAAACTTCTTCAGTAATATAACCATTCAAAAATGCACTTTTAACATTCATTTGAAATAGTTTGAAATCCATAAAATATGCAAATGCTAAAAGTAATCTAATAGAGCAAAGGTTTCATCAAAATCAATTTCTTCCTCTTGATTGTATCCCTTAGCTTTCAGTCTAGCCTTGTTTCTAATTACTATACCATTTTCATCTAATTTATTTCTATACACCCATTTAGTACCAATTATGGAAGCATTAATTGGTCTTTCTATTAGTGTCCAAACTTTATTTCTTTCAATTAATTTAGTACCTCTTACATAATAATCATCCAGTTTGGATCTTTTCCAACTTCTTCAATACATTTAGGTTCAATTTGAGATACAAAAGCAATATAATCATATTCATTTCTTATAGAGGATCTAGTTCTTACCCCTTTTGATGGATCTCCAAAGATTAATTCCTCAGGATGTCCATGAGCATACCTCCATTCTTTAGGTAGATCATTTGGTGAAGATCTTGTGGCTTCTTCTTCATTCTTCTTATTTGATCTTCACTTTCTTTGGTAGGGGGATCATCCAAAGTCAGGTTCTTGAGTTCTTCAACACCTGCACATTCATCAGAAATATCCTCTTTTCTAGAGGACTTGTTAGTAGACTCTTCAAACACTACATGCATGGACTCTTCTGCTATAAATGTTCTTTTATTAAAAACTCTGTATACTTTGCTAGATGTAGAGTATCCTAAAAAGATATCTTTATCTGACTTGGCATCAAATTTTTCTAAATTATTTTTTTATTATTTAAATAAAACATTGGCAACTTAAAACTCGAAAATACTTTAAAGTTAGTTTTCTTTCTTTTTAAAGCTCATATGGAGTTTTCTTTAAATTTGGTTTGATTAAAATATGATTTAAAATATAATAGGTAGTATTAACAGCTTTTGTCCAAAAATACTCGGAAGATCATTTTTGCAAAGTATTGTTGCCATTTCTTCTAAAGTTTAATTTTTTCTTTCTACCATTCCATTTGTTGAGATGTTCTAGGTACAGAAAAGTTGTGTTCAATACCTTTTTTATTATACAAATTTTTAAAGTCTTGATTTTCAAATTTAGTTCCATGGTCACTTCGAATATAAATGACAGAAGTACCTTTTTCATTTGAAACCTTTCGATAAAACTTCATGAAAGCCAAAAGGATTCATCTTTATGTGCTAAAAATAAAATCCATATAAATCAAGAGAAATCATCCACTATGACTAGTCCGTATCTCTTGCCTTCTAGGCTTGTTGTCCTAGTTGGTCCAAAGAGATCCATATGGAGTAGTTCTAGTGGCCTAGAAGTTGAAACCATTTCTTTAGTTTTAAAAAATGTTATTGTTTGTTTTCCAAATTGACAAGCTTTACAAATTTTATCCTTTTCAAATCTAAGTTTTGGTAAATCTTTACCAAATCTTTTTGGCATAATTATAAAGTAGATGCATACTTGCTTGACCTAATCTGCGATCCAAAGCCAACTTGTCTCATTAATTATGGCATTCATTATAACTAGGTGATGTGGCGGGATCGCTAACATGGGAGAATAGAGTCAAGCGCCATGTCAAAGGAAGCCACCGTGTCGGACGCCACGTCAATTCTCCTACTCGGACTCCTTCACCGAGCTGAGCTCCCTCGAGACAACGAGCCGAGCTCCATCCTCTGCCAGGTCGGTCCCATGAGCTCAGGACGCCTAGGCCAGAGCCACACTCTGCCCTCCAGAGTGGGACCCTCGGAGATTGGCCTCGTGGTCGGAGTCGAGCTCAGCCCTCCTCCGCCACGTGGAGCCTCTTCGAGGCCGAGCCCTCTGGACAGGGCCCGCACTCTGCCCTCCAGAGCGAAACCCTCGGAGATCGAGCCCCGTGGTCGGAGTCGAGCTCAGCCTCCTCCGCCACGTGGAGCCTCTTCGAGGCCGAGCCCTCTGGACTGGGCCCACACTCTGCCCTCCAGAGCGAGACCCTCGGAGATCGAGCCCCATGGTCGGAGTCGAGTTCAGCCCTCCTCTGCCACGTGGAGCCTCTTCGAGGTTGAGCCCTCTGGACCGGGCCCGCACTCTGCCCTCCTCCATCGAGGCGACCCCGCAAGCTCGAGGTGTCTAGGTCAGGGCGAGCCCTGCCATTCCAGCTCAGACACGAGCACTGCTATCCCAGGACACTGGCGAGCCACCCAGGGACTGCACTGGGATACCTGCCAGACCGCACTGACCGCCTGTAGCCGTCGGTTACACCAGAAAGGGGAAAGACCCACTGATCGAGGCACCATGCTCCTCACCAACTGCCTGAACCATCCAAGAAAGGAAGTCAACCAGGAGATTCGAGTCCCAAGGCGGTGGCCCACCAATCGAAGTACTGCCAGGTTTCCCGGAATGAGGCAACCAAGGGGAATGTTAGAGCACATGACAGCTTCCCTTATCATGGATCGGGAAAGGCTCCTCGAGACACCGCCGCACGTGCCTGATAGCCCGGTGGAGATCCCAAGACGAACGCCCAACGGTAACCTAGTCTATAAAATTCGAAGGTAACAACTACAAGAAAAGAGAGAGACATAAGCTAGAATACACCAACACAAGTGCAAGCTCAATCAAAAAAGCAGGGCACCGCCAGCATACTCAAGCAAGGGCAAGTGGAAGAGCCACATAGAGACTCCCTCTAGCCAGGCCACTCTTCCCTAGACATACTTGCACTCCACTCTCACACCACTACTCCTCCTCGTGTGGAGTCCATCAAGAGGAGCTATACCAGGAGGATCTGTTTCCCTGGGTCATCACTGACTTGATCGTCGGAGTGCCCCCATCGGAAACCCCGGCCTGGGTCACTAACCCCTGTTTTGTAGGTCCAGGACCACCGGATGACGAGTCAGTGAAGGAGGTGCACTCCGACGCCGATAGCAGCTACAGGCCACGGTGATCTTGGTGGCAACAGATTGGTACGCCAGGAAGGGGCAGTGAGCAGTCTTTGATTCAGATCAAGCCCTCCACCTCTTCTACAAGCAGTCCGATGGAAGGATGGTGACAACACGGGCAAGGGAGGCTTCCACCAGCCGTGCGGGGGACTCCCCGTCCCGGGGGAACCTGCACTGCTAAGAGGTGGAGCCACCCATTTCGGTTTACCACCTCTGTCGGAATCCCAACTAGCCGCACCCTCCCAGTTGATGCAAGTCTTCGCTATGGCAGTGTGCCAGCTTCAGCAGCAACACCGGTCCATGGCTACCCACAATAGCTGGGGATACTCGCGGCCCATGCCGCAGCCCCCCGTGACAGTCTACATTCCTTCCAAGGAAAGCCTTCACAGTCGTGAGCCAGTACTGATAACCAGGGTAGCCATCAAACTCCGATAAAAAGGCAACGAGCTGTCTCTACCGACAGGAGAGCCGCTCACCAAACCTCGAGCGGGCAGTGCCCAGACCCCACCGAGACAGAAAGAGCAAGACCCCCCATCACTGAGACCATGTACCCATGTCACGTTCTTCATCTCCCTCAGTGGAGGGTTCTGCTGATGCAGCCATCATGTGCATGGCGGAGAAGCACCTGGAGGAGCATGAACGCAAGCTGGCAGAGTTTTTCACCGGTTTGCCAACATGCAAGGCTTAGCTAGCAAGCCAGGGGGCTACGATGCCCGTCCCCTTTCTCCCAAGAAATTCAAGCAGAGCCGATCCTGCACCGGTTCAGATGCCGTAAGTGGATCCCTACGACAGGACCACTGACCTCCTGGACCACCTGGAAAGCTACCAGACCCTCATGAGGGTCCAGGGGATTATCGATGCCCTCCTTTGCGTCGCCTTTCCTGCACTCTCCGGAAGGCAGCTCGGGTGTGGTTCACCCATTTGGAGCCAGAGAGCATCAACTCTTTCGCCCAGCTAGGGCAGAAGTTCGTGGCCCACTTCGATGCCTATCAGAAGTTGCCACGAGGGGCAGATAGCCTCTTCTCCATTCTGCAGCAGGACCGCGAGCCCCTACAGTACTACGTGGCTCGCTTTAAGGCCATCGCATTGAAGATTTACAACCTTGATGAGCTAGTTGCCTGTACCCAGAAACCTTCCATCACCAGATTAAAAATTCGGGTAGTCCGGCACCAAAGCACAGGGAGTTGCTTGCAAGCTACCGTGATGACCTCAGGTCAGAGGGACACATATACCCATATCCTATCGTGAGTATCCCTTTGGCATAAAGGGGCTTCATGGAGTCACGTTCAATGAGATATCACATATTCCACTTGCAGATCACATCAGTGTCACCACACTCATTTGGTCAAGAGGACAACCAAACGATGTGAACTGCAACAACCTATACTTGATATATTGCCATCCAGTACAATATATCCTTTGGTTGTGAATAGGGTTTAAGGACCAATCGATACATCCTCTCTGTATCGAAGTCAGTGTAGTCCTAAGGACTTCATCACGTGGAAAGAGTTCATTTTTAGGAAAATACAATATGTGATGAGCTGCCAAAAATAATATTTTATTAATTCATAAAATGAATACAAAACTCAGCACAACCGCCTACAACCCAGGCGATTGGCTTTAGGACACAATTCTCAACACCCTGGTGGTATGGCAGGTTGGTGGAGGGCATGGCGTCTTGATGTGAGTTTCCTTTCTTTCTGTGTGAGTGACGGCTGTGGGCATTAATGGTGGCATGGCGGGCGCTGTTGTACGACCCTCGGGAGGCCCGCCGTCATCCTTGGAGAGGAGGCGCCGCTCCCTTGGTGGTTGGTGCCTCTATCTGAGTTGGGAACTGACCTGGAAAGGTGGGGCCCATCTTCGAGGGGCTCGTCTTGAGGTGGCTCGGCTAGGCGGAGGAGGGCTGAGCTCGACTCCGGACCAGCGGAGCTCAGCTTCGGACGAGCTCGACCTGACGGAGGTGGCGGGGCGCCTCCCAACCCAAGGGATCTGACCTCGGAGGGGCTCCTCATGGCGGAGGAGACTCGAGCTCGACTCCTGACTATGGGGCCCGATCCTAAGGGTCCGGCTTGGGTGGGGACTTGTACTCGGCTCCGGCCTAGGCGTCCCGACTCGGCGGGGACCGACCTGGCGGAGGACTGAGCTCGACTTCGGCGGGCGACCTCGTTGCTCCGGGGGAGCTCAGCCTGGCGGAGGGGCTCATATTGAAAACCCAGCATGGCGTCTGATGGGAACTCCACGTCAGTTTGAATGCCCCATGTCAGCAATCTAGCCACATCACTTGTATTCTTCCAAATTCTAGGCAAGCTGATATTGAATGTTTAAGAGATAAGTTTGCTTGTATGGGGGGGGGGATTGTTCACACTACACAGGTACTTCAAACGATAAAACTTCCCATAAGGTTGGCGAACACCTATTATTGTTGGAAAAAAGGTCAAGAAATAATAATACCATAAACTTCATTTTCCTCTTTGTATGATTAAATAGAATGTCACTTCAATTCATTAAACAATAATAATTTCCACAATCCACATGTGTTGGAGTTTAAAGTAAAAAAGATTTAAATTTGTATCTCCTAAATTTTTAGTTAGTTTAAATATTTTTTAAACTCTTTTTGTGAAATGCCTTTTTTTCGAAGAGTTATGACTTCTCAAAAGAGAACATTGGTTTTCAAAAAGATATGGTGTTTCTGAAACATCACATATCTTTGAAACCATTGTCTCCTTGGTCACCCAGATAGCCTACGAATAGACTCATCTAGGACATATCCAATACAACTTATGCATCCAACACTACTCGATCTCTTACATACATATTGATGCTTTGTCTCCTGAGTGACTGGGACTCTTTCATTATGAGATTCCATTATCCACTTTCTTCTTTATTGTCCTTGTAGGATATCTAAAGGAAGTCATTCCAGTCAAGCCACCTCATGCTTGGGCTTATTAGAGGAAGATTAAACTAAGATAGGTTGTTATACCTACCTTGGATATAAGATTGCCACAAATCCACACATAGGGAACAAATCATGCTCTTAGGATAGTATTCTTGCATGCCTTGATCCAAGTAAAATCTTTTTCAATCTTTAGATTTTATTTTAAGCAGTTTGTTT
Organism: Areca catechu; assembly: GCA_021397845.1. Classification (NCBI taxonomy): domain Eukaryota; kingdom Viridiplantae; phylum Streptophyta; class Magnoliopsida; order Arecales; family Arecaceae; genus Areca; species Areca catechu. The sequence continues at coordinate 29,936,122 of CM038042.1, read as the reverse complement.
CTTTTATAATCTTGATTTAACATTATAAAACAACAATATAGTAATTTCTAGGCAAATTATTTCCAACGGTCTAAGATTGTGAATAGTGATTATTCTAGAATTGCTATTAGTTGTTTATTAAGTTTGATTTGATTGCATAGAAGTAGATTTGCTTTATTTATATAGAATTAGAAAGCTTATAATTTTAAAATTTTTTCTTTTCAAAAACCAACATTTTAAAAAATTCATATTGATGTGGTGAGCTGCTGACATGGCGCCCATGGTGGATTCAACTAAGTGATGAGGCAGCGAAGAATGCCACCTGGCCTAGTCGAGGTTGATCTCCCGTCCGAGGTCGAGCTCCCAGCTGAGGTCGAGCTTCCATTCGAGGTTGAGCTCCTAGCTGAGATCGAGCTTCCATTCGAGCTCGATCTCCTCCCAGTAGAGGTTGAGCTCCCATTTGAGGTCAAGCTCCCGTTCGAGGCTGAGCTCCCAACTGAGGTCGAGCTCCTGGTACAGGTTCGGGCTATTATCCGAACCCAGTCCCTACAGGTAAGAGGGCAGTAAGAAGCTAGATACGATCTCAGGAGGATAAAAGAATGGGAAAGTCTTGGATTATGACATGAGGGTGTGATGTCACCCCGCCGTAGGCCATCGTTCACATGGAGACACATGCTTTACTAGAGGTACAGGCCCTAGCACGTGCTGCCGTGCCTCCTATGTAACGTATGCTCCGCCAAGGCTCCAGATCCCAGAGCATGCCACTCGCACCTTCTAGCAAGCGTGTGCTCCACTAGGGCTTCAAACCCTGTAGCACGTTGCCTGCATCTTCCATAAGAAGAGTGCTTTGCCAGGGCCCCAGACCCTAAAGCACGTCGTCTATACCCCCTGAAAGTAGAAGTGCTCAATCATAGTATAGGCCCCTGTAGCATGCAACCCTCACCCTTCGCAGGGGGTCACTCTACCAAGGGACAGGTTTTGCAGCATGCCGACTGTGCCTGCTGCACAAGGATCACCCTTCGGAGGGGCTACTTCAAGGGTGAATTCTAGTAAGTTTGTACACCTCCTGTAGGGGACACCCTGGGAGGGGATACCGGCCAAAGCTCTGAGCTTGGTCGAGAGGGAACAATTCCTATATAATGGTAAGAGGGATCTTTAGAAGGGAGAACAGTAAGAGCAATGGCAAAAGGCCAAATAGCGATAACTCTTTGGACCCTAGTTTCCTCATTTTCTCCTTCTATTCTATTTTTCTTCTACATGGTGGCACCCTAAGCTCCCACCATAGAGGATCTGTTCTCCTTCTATTCTATTTTTCTCCTCTTTTTTGCAAGATCGACAGGTCGTGAAGGCGAGAAGAAGAAGGATCCGATGTGCCTGAGAAGGCTGGCTCATCTGAGCCACGTCGGAGCTGCAGGCCACGTGACCTCGATGGAAAAAGATTGGCATGCTAGGTTGGGGGAGACTAGGTCAGAGCAATTACTTGCCAACCTTTCACGATCCCATGGTGGTGACTCATGCACGAGAAGCCTCTACTAGCTGCATGGGAGACCCATCCCACTATGGCGACCGATAAAGCTAGGAGGCAGAGCTTCCTCTTCCCCCACCTCTGCCTCCAATCGATCAATCCATGCATTCGGTCCAGACTTCAGCTACGATGGTGCACCAACTGCACCACCACCATCGATCCCTCGCAACATAGCAATAGCTAGGGACACCTGTGATCCGTGCTACTAATCCCCGTGCTAGTTTAAGGTCCTTTTAGGAATGGCTATCATGAGTAGCCTCATTTCCATGGAAAAGCCTACGGGTGGCCGGGAAGAGGCACTAAGGCAGTCCAACCGGCCGGGATAGCCACTCCTCAATCTTGGACCACATCGCGGTGTCATGCCATCGGTGCTGACATGATAGGGAACTGAAATGCGAGATCTCCTATTAGCACCTTCTTCTTCCCCAACAATCTCTATCGAAGGGTCGACAGATGAGGCCATTCACCGTCGAACGAAGAAGCACCTCGAGGAGCAAGAGAATAGACTGGCTGATCTAGCCTTCCAATTTGCCAAGATCCAGGGCTCCCCATACGAACTCGCAGGCTACGAAGCTCGCCCATCTCTCTCTCATAGAATACAAGAGGAGCCAATTTTTAGTCGATTCTGCATGCTGTAGGTGGATCCCTACGATGGAACCACAGACCCCATCGACCACCTTGAGAGTTATAAGGCTCTCATGTGGGTCCAGGGAGCTACTGGCACCCTCCTCTGTATTGCTTTCTTGGCTATGCTTCGTAAGGCGGCTCGGGTCTGGTACTCCTGCCTTGAGCTGAGGAGTAAGACTCCTTTGAGTAGTTAGAAAAAAAGTTTGTGGCACACTTCGATGCCTGCTGGAAGGTACCACATGAGGCTAACAGCATCTTTGCTATCCAATAGCAGGACCATGAGTTCCTTCGAGACTATGTATCCTAGTTCAAGATAGCTACCCTAGAGATCTACAACCTTGGCGAGCCCGTTGCTATTCTAGCATTGAAAAGAGGGCTCAAAACCTCTTGATTCACTTACTCTCTCGATAAGAAGCCCTCAAAGTCCTATTCGAAGCTCCTTCTTTATGCCCGAAAGTACATACATGCGGAGGAGGCCGATCGCATCAGGAGGGAGTTGGACGGGAGACCTCTGAAAAGGCAAGCCCAGGGGGAGCCAAGTAAGCTGCCTATGACCAAGACCATTTTGACCCCTTGAATGGGTCCCAAACCAAGGGACGGTCCTACTAAGGATGAGAAGTACACACCTCTCCTTTCACCGAGATCAAAGATCTTGATGGAGATTAAGGGTGAACGCTACCTGTGCCACCCTCCTATTGGGAATTGTGTCCCAAAGCCTATTGTCTGGCTGTAGACGGTTGTGCTATCTTGTAACTATATATAATTTTTAATGAATAAAAGTTATTCCTTTTTGGCTATTCATCATATTTACATTTCCTGAAATGAACTCTTGTATGATGGAGTCCTTAGAACTACATTGTTTTGATATAGAGAGGATATATCAAGTAGTTTCTAAACTAGTTCACAACCAAATGATACATTATTATAAGACGACGATGTATCAAGTGTAGGTTGTTGTATGTTACAGTTGTTGGTTGTCCTCTTAACCAAGTAGTGTGAAGACACTGTTGTGACATGCAAGTGAAATGTTTGACATCTCACTGAATGTGACCATTTACAGAGCTCCCTTCAGTCAAAGGGCTGCTCGTGAAGGGATATGGATATATGTGTTCCTCAAACCTGAGATCACCATGGTAGCTTGCAACTCACTGTACTTTCGTGCCGGACTACCTAGATTTCTAATCCAGTGTTGGAAGGTTTTTGGGTGCAGTCAAGTACTTGTGAAGCGATGGTAGATCAAGATGTAATTGACCCCTCCAAATAGTTTGGAGTGAATGGCTCACTATGTCTCAATTTAGCAAATCCTTGGCTAGGGTAGTTCTTGTGAGGAGTCATAGAACTTGTAAAGTTGAGACATGATCTGGATAAACTAAATTAGGATGCAATTGAACCCTAGGTCATTCGGAGCATTATGAGATCAAAGGGATGTATTATGCGGTAACCATATGCCAGAGGTTCTTGTGAGGTACTCTGCATCTTCGACCTATCCAAATATCGGGTATCATTGCTAGATGAGGACTTTGACTGGTATTGAAAATGTTCTAGTGCTACCGGCTTAGTGTTCGAACCTATGGGGTCACACACCATAGGGGTTTCTATCTGATCTTAAGGCTGATCGATGATTGAGAATCGTTTGCCATCACCGGAGGTTAATATGATTGATCATGTTCCAAGTATCGATACTTGGCATTTTGTAAGTGTCGATACTTAGGGAAGTGTCAACACTTGGCTTTTTGCAAGTGTTAACACTTGCTATGACGAGCAGATTTCGGGGAAGAATTTTTGGAATGTTTGACTTCGAATTTTGAATTCGAAATTCGAGTTTTTGGCAAGCATTCATGGTATGATAGTCATACTTACCTTCTTTGGCTTGGACCCATTTGGAATAGCCCTTGACTCTCTCCCCCAATCACTCCTCCTTCCTCTTTCTCCCTCTCATGGCTACCCCTATAAATGAAGGTCATTCTAGAGGCTGTTAATGGTTACAACAACAAGAAGAGAAGAAGAAGAAGGGTTTAGTGAGGACTTGGGATTGGGTGTGAGAAACCTAGCATCAAGCTAGGTCTTGGAAGAGAGTTTCTGGGAAGGGTTCTACCTCTCCTTCTTATCTTACCGGAAGAAGAAGATCGGCCCGAAGGATCCCGAAGAGCTAGCACTCTGAGAGAGTTGATCAGAGTCGAGCCTTGGTGTGGATTACTTGTAGAGGCCAGACACGTGTGTGGCTCGGGTGCCTTCATCCTTCTTCTCAGTATTTTCAGAGGTATTAAGGTAATGTACTTTTATACCTTTGTTCATTTCTTGCTGTTGATGTTTTGCTTGCATGCTAGATCATTATACTAGATCCTGTTACAGGCAGATCGGTAGATCATTTTGATCTATCTACCAAGCCTTTCGCTGTGCATGTTTTAAAATAGTTTTAAAATGCATCTTTTCTGCCCTGCTTGCGTGAATAGCTTCACTTCACCTCCCCCATTGAAGCTATCTGGTGGACATGATCAATTATGATACTGCCAGTTCCACTATGACCATGGCCATGACAGTGAGGAATGCTGCCTCCTGAAGAGAGAGATCGAAGACCTGATCAGGCGAGGCTATGTCGAGAAGTTCATAGAAGGAAGAGCTCCACCTGGGATCTGGCGCAATGAACAGAAAGAGTCAAAGAGAGCTAGGGGGAGAGGGGATTGACGATGTACTCCCCTACAAGGAAGAAGGGTCAGTCAGGGTGGACAACCCGACCAATGATGCTGTTGTCATGGAAATGATAATAGCTAAGCATCATGTAGAAGAATCATGGTTGATAGTGGAAGCTCAGCTGACATCCTTTTTTATGATGCCTTTGCAAGGATGAACTTGTCCCCTGATATAATAAACTGGTGTTCACATCCCTCGTTGGCTTTACCGGAGATTTAATTAGGGTGGAGGGGAGATTACCCTCCCAGTCATTACCAGAACACCACCCTGATAGAGCACCATAATGGCAACCTTCACCATTATGAGGCTTCCCTCACCTTACAACGTGATCCTGGGGCATCCTGAGCTCAACCTACTTGACACCACTATCTCAACCAAGTGGCTCCTTGTCCAGTTCCCGACTTCGTGGGAAATCAGAGAAATGAGGGAATCCCGACAGTCGATCCAGCACTACTTATAGGCCATCCAAGGAGCCTGGAGGGTCGAGGAAGGCCCAGCCATTGATTAACTAAGCCAGACGGAGCTGGAGTCGAAGGGTGGGCTGGTTGAGCCATTGCTATCATTCCTCCTGGGTGATGGGGGACACGGGTAGGATCGTTGGTGAGCCTAGAAGTCACCTAAATTAGGGTACTATTTTTTTTTTGATATTTTTTTTCTAGGGGTGGCGAAGGAATAGTGAGGATGTAGGATAAGGATCTGGATCTCATGGACTTTGGGACTCACCCTAACAAAGAGACCTCTCACCTCTAGGGCATTACACCCTCCTCGATACTTGGAGGTGCTAGGATGGATCTCAAAGGTCATGAGGGGATAAAGAAGATGGAATGGGAAGGGGAATAACTAGGGCATCACGCCCATGCCCGAAGGCAAGAAGAATCACTCTTCTAAAAAACTCAATTTTTTTTTCCTTCAAAACTATTTTCTTACAAAGGACTGAGGGTAGTATTTATAGACCTGTCCAACCCTCATTTGAATTTGAGTACAGGATAAAAAGATAGAGATGATTCAAATTCAAACATAAGATATGATAAGATAAGCCTATCCATATCTCAATCTTAACCAACAAAATCCTAATTCAAATTTCAAATAAAAGATAAATCCTAAATTTATTCTAGATATGCTCCGAGATTCGCACGGCTCCAAGATTCGTGCTTGCTCCGGGAGCCGTGCTGGTGAGGTCCCCATCATTCCCCTGAGGTGGGGAGAACTCGACTCCGTCAAGTCAGGCTAGCTCAGGATGTACATGACCTGTAGAATATTTTTTTAGCTTTACTCTGAGATCTGTGCACTTTAAAGAGTGTGCAGCTTTGAGAGGGTGTAGATTTGGGATTGGTGCAGCTTTGAGAACCGTGTAGAGGGAGAAGTCGGCTCTGAACGTAGACTTTGCATTCACGTTCGTGCAGGCTTCATCTTCTCCGCGGAATGCTGAATGGTGGAACAGGGGCTGTCTTCCGAGGAAGGGAGTCTGGCGAGCTTCGTCGGCAACGATGGTGGCGGTACTGGTGGTGGTCATCAGATCTTCTGGACGGGGTCGAGGGATCTCCTTGAACGGGATAAAAGGAGGGGGATGATGAGGGGGGCGGCGAAGTGGATCCATCGTCGAGGGCTTTTGTTCATCATAGCAAAGGGGTCAGGGAGGACCCTCGAATGAACCTGTTCTCCACTCCGAAGCAGCAGCACTCTCCATAGCCACGGCAAATTTATTTCAGCGGTGGAGCGACTTCGAGGGCTTCCGGAGCACTCGCTGCCGATTGGGTGCAATGGGGTCGGAGCATTCGGATATGGAGGCTTCATGCAAAGAAGAACGGTCGGGGGCAATGGACGAGTGGAGGCCATGAAAGAGAAGCTGAAAGCTCGTGAATGGGAGAGAAAAGCCTCTTAATCATGTCGAAGCTGAGCGCCAGAGCAGGGAGAAGCTCAACCAAAGGTTTTACGCTTTCAGAGCCATGGTACTGAACATCTCTAAGATGGACAAGGCCTCTCTTCCTGGAGATGCCATAGCCTACGTTACCGAACTCTAGAAGAACTCGAGGAAATGGAAACTGAGAGGGAGCGGTGGCCGGAATCCAGATCGGGGCGTGGGCAGGGTCCTGAGATCAATGTCTAGGCTATGCACGATGAAGGCGAGCTTTAGGGCAGTCGACGTCGGTGGCAATTACAGGGTTCGTCGGTGTCCTCGTCAGCTTCTGGGGTAGGGAGGAGATCCAGTGGAGCCGGCAAAGGCGCGAAGAGGAGGGAGGAGTTCGGTCGCTGGGGTTGGCATCATCTAGGATCTGAGAAGATGGCCGGTGATGGCGTCCGAGGATGTCTCGAGCAGTGGCGATCTGGAAGATCTCAGAGATTTGGGGAGAGGGTTGGTCACAGGCATAGGTGAGCACGATCGCGTCAACCATTTGGCACTTGCTATTTAGCTTGGTCTTGTTCTCCGGGCTGGAGGAGGTGTCGATGATGGTGACCGGGACACGATCGGGGTAGTAGTCGGCTGGAAGGTGGGTAGGGGGCAGGACATGGGGGACGTTCTCGGGGGAGGTCTCGGTGGCTATGGAGATGATAAGACTAGACCTGCCGGTGCCAGGGTCGTCGATGATGATGATGCGGATGCTGGTGTGATCGCCAATGATCACGGCGTTGGTCACCATAGGAGGAAGGGGAGAAGGGGGTGTCGATCGCTGGTGCGCGGACGGAGGGTTGGGCGGAGACTCAGCCACAGTGGATCCGGGCTGAAATTGGTGCCACGAGTTCGTCGACTGATGGAAGATCCAGTGGAGGTGCCGGTCCGAGAAACTTTGGTCGCAGAGAAAGATGGTGGCTGTAAGCAGTGGAGCAAGAACAGGAAAGATGGAGAACGGCGAAACTGGTGGGGGAATCTGGGTTTGGGGGAATCTGAGTTTGGGAAAGAAATGTACCCTAATCTGACCTAAAGCTTTGATACCAAAATTGATGGGGGACATGGGTAGGATCGTTGGTGAGCCTAAAAGTCACCTAAATTATGGTACTATTTTTTTTGATATTTTTCTCTAGGGGTGGCGAAGGAATAGTGGGGATGCAGGATAGGGATCTGGATCTCATGGACTTTGGGACTCATCCTAATGAAGAGACCTCTCACCTCTAGGGCATTACACCCTCCTCAATACTTGGAGGCGCTAGGATGGATCTCAAAGGTCACGAGAGGATAAAGAAGATGGAATGGGAAGGGGAATAACTAGGGCATCATGCCCATGCCCGAAGGTAAGAAGAATCACACTTCTAAAAAACTCAAATTTTTTTTTTTTCAAAACCATTTTCTTACAAAGGACTGAGGATGGTATTTATAGACCTGTCCAACCCTTATTTGAATTTGAATACAGGATAAAAAAATAGAGATGATTCAAATTCAAACACAAGATAGGATAATAAGCCTATCCATATTTCAATCATAACCAACAAAATCCTAATTCAAATTTCAAATAAAAGATAAATCCTAAATTTATTCTAGATATGCTCCAAGATTCACACGGCTCCAAGATTCGTGCTTGCTCCAGGATTCGTGCTGGTGAGGTCCCCATCACTGGGCAAAGACCCTCTAAAGATGGTGTAATGGGGGGGCTCTGCTGGCCAAGGAGGAGAGGGCTCTGTTACTCAGTTTTCTGTGGGTTAATGCTGATATTTTTGCCTGGACCATAATGGATATACTTAAAATTCTCTCGAAAGTGATTACCCATAGGTTGAACATCCACCTAAGCAGCCGTCCGGTTCTGGCAGAAGAAGAGGAGCTTTGTCTCGGAAAGGCAAAGGGCAATTGATGAGGAAGTTGGGAAGCTCCTCACTACAAGCTTCATCCATGAGGTACGGTACCCTAGGTAGCTAGCAAATATGGTTGATGTGGAACTAAGATGCATGCATGATTATTTTTGTAATTTTTATAGATTAAGTAATGTATTTAATTCCCGAAGAACAGACCAAGAACCTAAGTAGGGAAGCCTATGCAAAACAAGAAGTCTTGGTTGGGCTAGTTCACCTCCAATAAGGCTACTGGCAGGCAAAGGGGGTGTACCTGACAACGATGGAAGTGCCCGATGAAGATCATAGACGAAGGGACCGCTCTCACTCCCGGATGCGGCCTGGATGATCAAGCTGGAGACCCGTGGATTCTCGACTTTCTAGCTGGTGATCCGATCGCTGTCCGGCTAGAGTCGTTGGATTCGTAGAAGTTGAGGGACCTGCAAACAGCCTTTCAAGGGTTAGAGATTGATAAAGGGATGGAGAAATAAATGGAAGAGCAGCAAGGGAAGAAAGAGTTTTGATGTTGGTGACCAAGGCTGGAGAAGTCTTCTAGGGTTTATTGATGGCTGGAGACTGGGCGCAGGGAACAGGGAAGAAGAAGGGGCTCACACAGAATCCCCTTAACACACAGCAAAGCACACAACAGTATTTTGTAAACTCAATAATATTCATGAAAAAAGTATCTTCATACAAGAGAATAGAGTCTCTTAAATAGACTCATAAATTTGCCTTCCAAGTAAAGATACAATAGACTTTTCCTAGGAATTTGAATCCCACCTAAACCCTAGCTAGAATACATGGTAGGTCTTAGGATTGAAATCCCTCAAATTGCTCCTCCTCTCTCTTGCCTTGGTCGGCCAAATATGGTGACTCTAGTGGCTGACCAAGGGGGTAAGCATAAGAAGTGGCACCCCTTGGTTCCTCTAATGGGCCTTGGCTGGCCCAAATTTCTTCCGGCTCTGGTCCAGGGCTTCAAGCTGTTCTCCAGGGTTCTAGGACTTTGAACTTCTTCTGCTGGCCTTCCATGGTCTTCATAGCTTCCAGTTGGGTTGGTCTTCACTTGTACTGGCTGGTCTTCTTCACTTGTATGAGTCTTCACTGGACTTGGACTAACATGTACAGGACTTAGAAAGAAAACTAGCTTAACATGAGCTGATTGGTACAGGACTCAAATAATGAAAATGACAACTCAATTAGGCTAAGCCCTTATTACAAATGAACTCAAATGCTACTAAGTAATCTATAGAGGGTTGAAAAGCCTCTGTCTTATTCTGGTACCTCTGGTGTCCCCACCAATTCTCCTGGGATAGGAGGAACTCGACCCTGTCAGTAAGGATCACACTAGCTCAAATATCTCTTGAGAAGGTCTGGGTCGAGGTGCTACAAGTCCTCTTGAGAAATCCACGAATCATCCAATTCTGGCTGGCCTTGCCATCGGACCAGGTAGCGTTGATAGCCGCGGCCTCGGGTCATGATGGCTTGATCATCGAGGATACGCTCGATCCGTTCTCCTCTCTTAGGCCAAATAATTGGTGGACACTCTGGGCTAGGGTCGCTCACAATGAAAGAAGTAGGTCCAAAGGCCCCACTGGGTATCGCTGTTGGTTCTTTATATTCAACCAGGTCTGTGATATTGAAGGTAGAACTAATGCCCAAATTCAGAGGCAAATTTAATACATAAGCATTTGGTCCAACCTTCTTTATCACTTTAAAAGGTCCGGCTCCGTGAGCATTAAGCTTCTTAACGGTCCCGGGTGGGAACCGCTCAGGCCTAAGCCTAATCATGATAGAATTCACTACATTAAAATTCTTGGTCCTTTTCCAGGAATTAGCCAATTTATTTAAAATTAGTACAAGTGGTGAACATGCTACACACATGTAGACTCCTAACAGGTGACACAAAGGACTCATACTAACACCTAATATACTCGACTATGCATTCCTATCGAAAGAGGTTTATTAGGTCTTAACTACAACTTGGGCATGGGCATGAGTCATGGTTGATGGATGACATGCAGAAAAAAATTTCCCAGGAACTCCTAATAGATGCCAGAGGGTATTCCAAAAGTAGGTAGCAAATGGGATGGGCTCTATGGATTCTTGAAACCTGGTAACCTTAATAAAATATGACCCAATGGTTCTAGAAATATGAGACAACTCAGGAAGGGTAGAAAATAGGAAGGGGATTCAGGGACTGGTTCTGGGCTAAAGAGACTGACCTTAATGTATGAGCATTGGGTTATGTCTCTAGGCAAGAAAAGGTCTATGCTATGGAAGGATGGGTCAACAATTTCTGGGAAGCGGTCCTCAAGGGAACCATGGAAGGGGGCTCATCCTGGGGGTACTAATTCAAAGATATCAAATCCTTAATAAATTCTTTTGGTTCTTGTATTTTAGGACTAGACTCTATAATTTGACTCTCCTCCATGGTCTTCTCAGGTAAGGTTCTAGCAACAATATCTAAGTTCTCCTCCTCTAATTGTTCTTCCACTACAGGTTCCTCTACTAGGCTTAACTCATAGAAGGCCTCTTTAGATTTCTCAGTGGGCTCAGGAGTTTCTTTCTCTAAATTTTCAAGGGATTCATCCTCTTCAAAGTCTTCTCCTTCATATTTGTTTACTAAACTAGGATTAGCCTCATACACTTCTACCTCAGAGGTTATGGGGTCTTTTCCTTGCAAACTAATGGGTTGGAGTAGTAGCCTGGTCTAAAGGAAGTCGGCTAGGTTTGGACATAGGTTCAAGAAAATTAACCCTGTTGGACTTAGATTGACTGATCATGAGTTCCCTCTGATATAACTTGAATTCCCTAGCTAGGTGATACGCTTCCTCTAGGTTCTGAATTTACCAATGAAACAGCTCCCACTAGATATCCCTACACAGGCCATCTTGAAATCTAGCCATGATCTTAGGCTCGGGTTCGACTGTGTTACATCTCCTACTAAACTCGTTAAATTGGTTAATGTACTAGACATAGTCATGTTCCCTTGTTTAATTTGTACCATTGGTCTAAAAGTTGGTATTCATAAGATCTACCTAGGTACTTCTCTCTCAATTTACTCCTCATGGCTTTCCATGTATGAATTTCATCTCCTCTTTGATAACATTCATCCTCAATGTCTTCCCCGTATCGCCTAGCATGTTGGATTAGCTTATATGTGGCCAATCTAACTTTTCCTAGCTCTGTCATTTGAGTGCACTCAAAATACTGATCCATTCTTTATTCCCAATCAATATACAACTCAGGATCTAGGCTTCTATCAAAAGTGGGTGCATAGGGTTGGGTCTGTCTAACAAATCTTTCCTCTGGGTCCACCAAGTATGGGTATGGGCACCTAGGGTTAGACTCAGGGCAAGATCATGATAATAGGCTCTTAGATCAAGGAAATTGGGCCTACATGATCTACATTTAGTATGGGCCATACGGGCTTCTAATCTAGGCTTCAAGATTATCCATGGGTTCAGCCAAAGTGAAGATGGTGGATGAAATGGGACTCCTGATCTAGTGCACATGCGAGACTCAACACTAACTTGACTACGGTATCTAGACCTAGAGCCCAATCAGAATGGGTTGACTCAACTTACACACAACTCAACTCCTAGTCCTTTAACTGGCCAGGTAAGAGGTGGGATGGTGGGAGGCCCCCCTGCTCTCGCAGGGACCTAATTAAGGAACCACCGATCCGCTTAGGTCGTTTGACACAATACCTCTAGCCTAGACACCAGCATCTAATAATAAGAGATGAATTTGGTGCACTAGTCATCCCACAATGATCGAACCCGATCGATTGGTGTTCCTAGCCCACTAGGGCAAATTAAGTCTAGTTAATTTTAAATTAGGCTTGGGACCGAATGCAAGGGATGTGATTTTTGGGATAAGAAAAGGTAATGACCTCCTTCCCTTATCTTGGATATTGATGCCCTTAAGTTAATTATTGCAAATTAGGATTTTAAGTATTTTTTGGTGTTTTATGAATATATATAATTTTTTTTTATTTTGGTATTTTTTAATAGAAAGATAATTTATAGATAATGATCTAATATGCAGGAAATATGCTAAAATTTTAAGATATGCAAAAATTATACTAAAACAACCCTAAACTTGCTAAATTGACTTTACTGCCAAAAATAGGGCAGAACTATTCTCAGGCGGTATTCCGGCTAGCAAAATATTCACAGATTGAAATAATTTCTGAGAGAATTTTGAAAATTAATTTCAATTATAAGGAATTCATAAAAATAAATTTTAGATTTTTTTGAGTTCTCTACTATTAGAAACAATTAAAATAGTAAGCTATGTACTGAGAAGGCCGAGATGCAAAATGATCCTAATGAACTCTTTATTTTCTTCTTCAAAGGTCAAATCACAGCGGCATCCCTACATGTCATAGGAGATCCCGTATTGAGAAGGGAGGGTCTTGTAGCCCTACTTATCTCCTATGACTGGATGGCCATGGTGAAGCACCCGATCCGAATATGCAAAGAGAATTGAGCCCAAACAGGCTCTGATACCAAATGATGCGGAACTAAGATGCATGCATGATTATTTTTGTAATTTTTATAGATTAAGTAATGTATTTATTCCCGAAGAACAAACCGAGAACCTAAGTAGGGAAGCCTATGCAAACAAGAAGTCTTGGTTGGGCTAGTATGAGTCTAGTGTAAGTTCATTTCTTGTACAAGAGAGGAGACTACGCTATTTTGGAGTTCCACCATACCTTATTCTAAAGCCAGAAGCAGTTATACCAACTTTGGGGAGCTCAATCGACACCCAGGTGCCCTGATTATGCCCTGATTTTTTCTGGGTGCCATTTTAGATGCCAAATTTCCTCCAGATGCTTCCGGCATATTTCATATGCTAGGAGCCCATGTTTTTCAGGTTATTCTAGCACTCCAGGCTTTAAAATCAAGCCCAGGGCCAAGCCCAAGTCCTTAAGAAGCAAGATTCCAGCCAGATTCCCTGGAATATGCCAGCCCATGTGCCCAACCCCTGGAAGCCCACCTGGACCCCTCAAATTTTCATCCAAGCCCATGAAAAAGGCATCCTTGCTGCTGCCCCAAGGTCCAAAAATGATTTGAGAAGTTTGACCAAGTCCAAGCAAAGTGGGGAGAGGAAAGAAGAGAAGACTAGGTCAAAATTCTAACCTAGATGGGATTCCTAGTCCTTTTAAAACTTTATAATTTTAACCTAGTTAGGAATAGACTTGTATTCCAACTGGGAAGAGACTTGTAACCTAAGTGTAACCATGGTTAGTGAGGGCATGGGAACTCTATAAATACCTCACCCCTCCCCCTCTGGTAAGCATCTCTTTCTTATGAATACAATTTGCTGAAATTTGAGTTATTGCCTTGTGTTGGTGTTTTGTTTTGGTTCTTTGGTTTATATTTTGTGCTTGGACGAATTCCTTGCTGCCCTAGCTTCCTTCCACACCCTAACTCACTGCCATCCAAGCCTTCACACGTCCAAGGAGGAGTGCCCTAGGCTGCCAAGCAAGTAGATCTTCAACAATCTTTAAACAGTCATCTTCTAACCCTAATCCTGATTCCTTTCAATCCATAGTTCCTTTCTTTTTTTTTATTGCTGTTTTGATTAACCCTGACACTTGTAGGATCCCTGAGGTGCTTCCCCTCCCTGGAGGAGGCCTTCTTTGCTGCTCGGACCGCCCAGATTCACCATCAGATTCAAGGGAAACAAGGCTTCTTCTTCCAGGCTCCGATCAGAGTGCGTGTGAACACTGCTGCTTTTGAATTTCAATCTCTGACTGGTAAGAAACCTTCCCAACTCTTATTTTCTGATTTAATGAAGATAAGCTATCCTAAATCGAGAGTTTCTCAACTCTCGGGTCCTGGATATTTCATTGGTTTGCATGAGTATGCCTGCAACCCGATGATTCTATGCACTGCTAGTCCTTCGACTAGTTTTTACTTTATTTTGGGAATCTAGCTTGCAATTAAAATTATAAAATTACAAAAAAATTATTTTACTATTTTTCATGCATTTTTAGCAGTCTTAGAGTTGTCCCGCATCAAGAAGTGGCACCCCTTGGTTCCTCTCATGGGCCTTGGCTGGCCCAAATTGCTTCCGGCTGCGGTTTAGGACTTCAAGCTGTTCTCCAGAGTTCCAGGACTTTGAACTTCTTCTGCTGGGCCTTCTATGGTCTTCATAGCTTCTAGTTGGGTTGGTCTTCACTTGTACTAGCTTGGTCTTCACTTGTATGAGTCTGCACTGGACTTGGACTAACATGTACAGGACTCAGAAAAAAACTAGCTCAACATGAGCTGACTGGTACAAGACTCAAATAATGAAAATGACAACTCAATTAGGCTAAGCCCTATTACAAATGGACTCCAACACTACTAAGTAATCCACAGAGGGTTGAGAAGCCTCAATCTTATTCTGGTGCCTCTGGTGTCCCCACAAATGGTGATGGTTAAGAAGGCCACCAAAAAGTGGAGGATCTACGTGGACTACACTGATCTCAATCGGGCATGCCCGAAAGATAGCTTGTCGCTACCCAAGATCAACCAGCTTGAGATGCAACCTCGGGGCATAGATTGCTCAGCTTCATGAATGCATTCTCTGGGTATAATCAGATCCACATGCACCCAAAGGATGAAGAGTACATGGCATTCATGGTTGATAGAGGTATGTTCTGTTATAAGGTGATGCCCTTCGACTTCAAGAATGCTGGGGCGACATACCAGTGCCTGGTCAATAAGATCTTCAAGGACCAAATAGGATGCGATATGCAAATCTATATGGATGACATGATCGTCATGAGCGGCCAGGAGTTAGATCACATCCCTGACCTGGCAAAGACCTTCGATAACCTCCATCTTTATCGAATGAAGCTGAATCTGGCCAAGTACACACTTGCCATCACGCTGAAAAAGTTCCTGGATTTCATGGTCACCCAGTGAGGGACTAGACCAACCCAAAGAAGATATAGGCGATCACATACATGAAGCATCCCACATCCAAGAGGAGGTCCAATGCTTGACAGGATGCGTTGCCATCTTAAGCTAGTTCATCTCGCACTCCATCAAGTATTGCCAGCCATTCTTTAAGGTCCTGTGCAAGATGCATGACTTTACCTGATAGAGGAGTGCCGAGAGATATTCGAGGGGCTAAGCTCCTCACTTCTCCCGTATTACTGTCCAAGCCAGAGTCCGAAGAGGAGCTCCTCTTATACCTAGCAATTTTTTCGAAAGCAATCAGCTCAGTGCTGATCTGCACCAACAAGGATGGCCTCCAGCAACCGGTTTATTATACCAGCAAGTTGCTCCATGGCATAGAAACTAGGTACACCCAATCTAAAAAAATTATCTTTGCACTTATCATGTCTGCGCAGCATCTTAGGCCCTATTTCCAAGCTCACTAGATCACAGTCCTCACTGACCAACCACTAGGGCCGTTCTGAGCTGTCCAGATATCTCGAGATTCCTAGCTAAATGGGCTGTGAAGCTTAGTGAGTTCAACATCTCCTATTGCCCAAGATCATCTCAAAAGGTCTAGGTTCCAGCTGACTTCCTGGTGGGATGCACTTGGATAGATGAGGATCTAGAGGAGGCGGGCGAACTAGCCAAACCCGAGCAGGACCCGATCATAGGGGGAAATGATATGGATTCTCCATGTCAACGGTGCATCCAATGCTAGAGAAAGTGGAGCCGGACTCATTCTCGCCAACTCTGATAGGGTAATTGTCGAGTACGTACTGCATTTCCTCTTCAAGGCAACCAACAACTAGGCTGATATAAGATGCTCCTCAGGGGGCTGAAGGTGTCTAGTGAGTTAGGCATGACGAGCCTAAAGGTCTTCATGGACTCATAACTCGTGGGGAGCCAAGTCTCTAGCAAGTACAAAGTCCAGGATCCCATGATGATGAAGTACTTGGATTGAGTGTGCTCATACATGGCGAACCACCACCAGTACTTCAAAATTTTTCACATCCCCCATGGGAAGAATGCCCGCATCAATGTACTCTCCAAGCTTGCAACCCTACCAGACTCATTGCTGGGGCATACCTTCATTGAATACCTGGAGGTCCCCAAATATGCGGTCTTGGCAAGGTCCTACAGGTTGCCCCCGAGGCAAGCTGGATGGATCCCTATATCAGGTATATAATCGATGGCACCCTACCAGAAGATCGCGCGGAGGTCGGCCTCCTGAAATAGAAGGCTGCTCGCTTCATACTTATGGACGGATAGCTTTATCGAAGGTCCTGCTCCTATCCCTTACTAAAATGTCTGGGACCCTCAGAAGCTCTCTACATCCTCCAGGAGATATATAAGGGCATCTATGGGAACCATGTGGGGAGCAGGACATTGGCCTACAAGGCCCTCCGATAGGGGTACTACGGGAGACCATGCAGGAAGACGCAGCTGAGTTTATGCGGAAGTATGATCGCTGCCAGAGGCATGCCCACATCCAATGCTAGCTGACGTCCCCGCTATCCCAACTCTCTTCTCCATGGCCATTCACTTAGTAGGGGATATACATCCTAGGACCTTTTGCCCCAATTTTCTGGTCAGTGGAAGTACCTAATTGTCATCATCGACTACTTTACCAAGTGGATGGAGATGGAATCCCTAGACGAATCATTGAATACAAAGCAAGGTCCTTTCTCTGAAAGTCAATCATCTCCCATTTCGAGCTTCCCCATACCATCATCACGGATAGCGGATGGCAGTTCAACAACCAGGCTTTTGAGAAGTTCTGCACCAACCTGAACATCTGTCATTGCTTTATCATAGCTCACCCCCAGACCAACGAAGAAGCCGAGATGATGAATCGGACCATCCTCCAAGGACTCCACACCCGACTAGACGAGGCAAAGGGTCGGTGGGTCGACGAGCTTCCTAGTGTGCTGTAGGCCTACCACACCATGCCTCGGATAGCGACAGGTGAGATGCCCTTTAGTCTGGCCTTCGGCATAGAAGCCGTAATCTTGATCGAGGTGGGCTTGCCTACACTATCAGTGCAGTAGTATGATGAGATTGACAATCCTACATGCCTCCTCCTCAACGTTGACCTATTGGATGAAATGTGAGACAAGGCACGACTTCGCATGGCAGCATACCGGTAGCGGGTAGCTTGTTACTACAACTCTAGCATGAGGCCCAAGGCCTTCTGTCCGGATGACCTCATATTCAGGCATGCAGAAGTTTCCTAGCCTGACTAATGTGGCAAGATATCCCCGAACTGGGAGGGCCCTTATAGGGTGGTCGAAGTCCTGTCCCAAGAGCATATCGAATCGCCAGCCTTGATGGAGCTATGTTCCCTCGAACATGGAATGCCTCAAACTTGAGAATGCACTACCAGTGATGTATGCCCCATATTCAAAAATGAAATGAAATATTTCCTCGGTAGCACGGTTCAGCCCATCCATCGATCCCCAGATCTGGTGAGGAAAGCTGGGAGCCTCAGCACCCTGCACTCAAGTCGGGAGCCTCGTTGCCCGACACTCATCCATCGGTCCCCAAGTCCATGAAGAAAGCTGGGAGCCTTAGCACCCCGCACTCATCAGTCGGTCCCTAAGTCCCGAAGAAAGTCGAGAGCCTCAACACTCCACACTCAAATTGGGAGCCTTAGTGCCCTGCACTTATCCACCAATCCTCGGGTCCAACGAGGCAAGCTAGGAGCCTAGTGCCTCGCACCTATCTACTGGGCAAAGAAGTCAAAGGCACTAAGCCCCTGCCTTCCTCTGCGAGGCCCCAGCCTAGCGGGAGGAGGATGAGGTGCCCCATTGCCTCACCTCTGTTGGTGGCTAGTGAAGGTGAAGCTATTCATACAAGCAAGGTAGAAAAGATGCATTTTAAAATAATTTTAAAACATGCACAGCGGAAGGCTCAGTAGATAGATCAAAATGATCTACCGATCTGCCCGTAACAGGATCTAGCATAACGATCTAGCATGCAAGCAAAACATCAACAGAGAGAAATATACAAAGATACAAAGTACCATACCTTAATATCTCTAAAAATACTGAGAAGAAGTATAAGGACACTCAAGCCACACAAGTGTCTGGCCTCTATAGGTGATCCATACCAGGGCTCGACTCTGATGAACTCCCTCGGAGTGCTAGCTTTTCAGGATCCTTCGGGCCGATCTTCTTCTTCCGGGAAGACAAGGAGGAGTGGTGGAACCCTTCCCAAGAAACACTCTTACCAAGACCTAGCTTGAATGCTAGGTTTCTCACACCCAATCCCAAGTCCTCGCCTAACCCTTCTTCTTCTTCTCTTTTCTTTTCTCTCTTATTCTCTTCTAATCATTAGCAGCCTATAGAATGATCTTCATTTATAGGGGCAGCCATGAGAGGGAGAAAGAGGAAGGAGGAGTGATTGCGGGAGAGAGTCAAGGGGCATTCCAAATGTCCAAGCCAAAAAGGTAAGTAAGACCATCATACCATGAATGCTTCGAGCCAAAACGTCCAAAAAATTTGAATTCAAATTCAAAATTCGAAGTCAAACATTCCAGAAATTCTTTCCAGAATTTTGCTCGTCACAGTAAGTGTCGACACTTATAAAATGCCAAGTGTCGACACTTTGCCAAGTGTCGACACTTACAAAATACCATATCGACACTTCCCCAAGTGTCGACACTTACAAAATACCAAGTGTCGATACTTGGAACATGGTCAATCATATTGATCTCCAATGATAGCAAACGATTCTCAATCGTTGATCGACCTTAAGATCAGATAGAAACCCCTATGGTGTGTGACCCCATAAGTTTGAACACCAACTCGGTAGCACTAGAATATTTTCAGTACCAGTCAAAGTCCTCATCTAGTAATGATACCCGACGTCTGGATAGGTCGAAGATGCAGAGCACCTCACAAGAACCTCTGGCATATGGTTACCGCATAATTCATCCCTTTGACCTCATAATGCTCAGGATGACCTAGGGTTCGACTGCCAATCCTAATTTGGTTTATCCAAATCATGTCTTAACTTTACAAGTTCTGTGACTCCTCACAAGAACTACCCTGGCCAAGGATTTGCTAAATTGAGACATAGTGAGTCATTCACTCCAAACAATTTGGAGAGGTCAATTCCATCTTGATCCACTACTGCTCCACAAGTACTTGATTGCACTTAGAAACCTTCCATCACTAGATTAGAAATCCAGATAGTTTGGCACCAAAGTATAGTGAGTTGCTTGCAAGCTACCATGGTGATCTCAGGTCTGAGGGACATATATATCCATATCCCTTCACGAGCAACCCTTTAGCAGAAGGGAGCTCCATGATGGTCACATTCAGTGAGATGTCATACATATCACTTGCATGTCATACCAGTGTCTCCACACTCCTTAGTTAAGATGACAACCACAAATATGACATACAATAACCTACACTTGATACATTGTCATCCTATAACAATGTATCCTTTGGTTGTGAACTAGTTTAAGAACTACTTGATATATCCTCTCTATATCAAATCAATGCAGTTCTAAGGACTCCATCATACAAGAGTTCATTTCAGGAAATGTAAATATGATGAACACCACAAGGAATAACTTTTATTCATTAGAAATCATATACAGTTACAAGATAGCACAACCATCTACATCCTAGACGATTGGCTTTGAAAGATAATTCCCAACAACTCCTACTTGGACTAAAGCCAATCAGTACGAAATCTCATTCCCATTTTCCATTTACAACAATCGAACTCTTGAACTCCGATGGCTTTAGTGAAGGGGTCAGCCAGGTTCTCCTTTCTATCGATCTTCTGAAGGTCAATGTCCCCTCATTCCACGATCTCTCGTACAAGGTGATAGCACCACAGAATATATTTTGTGCGGTGATAAGACTTCGGCTCTTTAGCTTGAGTAATGGCTCCAGTGTTGTCACAGTACACCAGAATAGGACCATCCAAGAAAGGTGCCACTCCCAGCTCGCCAAGAACTTTCGCAACACACAGCTTCTTTTGCTGCATCTATTGCTGCAATGTATTTTGCTTCGCATACCGAGTCTGTCACAGTAGGCTGCTTGGAACTTTTTCAGCAGATCGCTCCTTCATTTAGGATAAAGATAAATCCTGACATACTTTTGCTATCATCCTTATCTAACTGGAAACTGAAGTCAGTATACCCCACAAGTTTCAAGTCAAATTCTCCATAAATTAGCTATTAGTCCTTAGTATTTCGTAAATACTTAAGGATGGTCTTTACCACTTTCCAATAAGCTTCACCTGAGTCAGACTAGTATCTGCTCACTATGCCTATGAGTATGCTATGTCTGGTCTAGTACATGTCATGGCGTATATGATAGAACCAACTGCCGAGCATATGGGATTCTACTCATACACTCTCTCTTCAGGAGTTGTCGCATAATTTCTTTTGGAGAGATCAATTCCAATGCCTATCGGGAGATAGCCCTTCTTGAAATTTTTCATGTTGAACCGTTTCAGCACGGTATAGATGTATGTAGACTGGGATAATCTCAGAAGCCTTTTAGATCTATCTCTATAGATCTTCATACCCAGTATGTAAGAGGCTTCACCAAGTCCTTCATAAATAACTGAGATGATATCTAGACCTTTATTCCTTGTAGTGCTGGGATGTCATTCCTGATTAGAGAACGTCATCCCATACATACATACAATCAGAATCATCACAGAACTATTAGCCCATTTGTAATTCAAGGTTCTTCTCCATTCCTAATGAAGCCAAACGACTTGATACACTTATCAAATCACATATTCCAACTCCTTGATGCTTGTTTTTAGTCCATAGATGGACTTTTGAAGCCTGCACACTTTGACTTGTCTGTGGATGTGAACCTTTCAGGTTATATCATATACACCTCCTCTTCCAGCTCACCATTCAGGAAAGCTGTTCGAACATCTATTTGCTGGATTTCATAGCAAAGTGTGCTGCTAAAGCAGCATGATTCGAATAAACTTGAGCATGCCATAGGAGAACAAGTCTTGTCATACTCAATACCATAACTTGAGGATATCCTTTGGCAACCAGATGGGCTTTATAGGTCTCTACCTACCCGTCTGCGCCCCTTTTTCTTTTGAAAATCTATTTGAACCTGTTGCCGCCAAGATCGTCGTGGCCCGTAGCTGCTGTCGGTGCCAGAGTGCGCTCCCTTCATTGTCTCGCCATCCGGTGATCCTGGACCTGCAAGACAGGGGTTAGTGACCCGGGCCGGGGTTTCCAGCGGGGGCACTCCGACGGTCAAGTCAGTGACGATCCAGGAGAATAGATCCTCCTGGTCGAGCCCCTCTTGATGGACTTCATGCGAGGAGGAGTGAATGGTATGAGAGTGAAGTGAAAGTGAGTCAGGAGGAGGATGATGGCGGATCCAGAGGGATTCCCTGGCTTAATCGCTTCTCCTTTGCCTGTTTCTTTCTCTCTTTTTTGATGGTGGGTGGTGGTGGTGCTCTGCCCTCCTGGTTGAGATTGCACCGGAGTTGTGTTCTCTTTCTTTGTTTTTGTGTTGTTGTCATGTAGTTGTTACCTTTCCCCTTCCAGGGTGTCGATTATTCTTTATAGTTGAAAGTGACCGTTGGATGCTTGACTCGAGATCCTTGTTGGGTTGGCAGGCACGTGCGGCGGGATACCGTGCCATGGACGGGACGTCTTTCCTGACATGTGGGAGGGAAAACTTCTATTCACTCTGACATCCTCTCTGGTCGTCCATTCTGGGAAGCTTGGCAGAGCCTCGATCTAGGGGTCGCCGCCCCCGGGGTTCGTGCTCTCTGACTGGCCCATCCTCCTGGTAGTATGGGTGGACAGGTAGTTATTGCGTATGGCGGGCGCCACTCCGTAGTCCTTGGGATGATGGTACCGTCCTCCCACCTTTATCCGGGCTGGAGGTCGAGCAGAGGAGGCAGGGCTTGATCCATCCCGAGCTTACGGGATCACCTCGGTGGAGGAAGGGCAGAACGCGGGCCCGGTCCAGAGTGCTCGCCTCGGGGAGGCTCCACGTGGCGAACAGGAGGGCTGAGCTTGACTCCAACCATGGGGCTCGATCTCCGAGGGTCTCGCTCTGGAGGGCAAAGTGCAGGCCCGGTCCAGAGGGCTCGGCCTCGGAGAGGCTCCACGTGGCGAAGGAGGGCTGAGCTCGACCTTGACCATGGGGCTCGATCTCCGAGGGCTCGCTTTGGAGGTAGAGTGCGGGCCCGGTCCAGAGGGCTCGGCCTCGAAGAGGCTCCACTTGGTGGGAGGGCTGAGCTCAACTTTGACCATGAGCTCGATCTCCGAGGGTCTCGCTCTGGAGGGCAGATTGCGGCTCTAGCCTAGGCATCCCGGGCTCGCGGGACCGACCTGGCGGAGGACGGAGCTCGGCTTTGGCCCTGTTATTCTGGGGGAGCTCAGATCGACGAAGATGTTCGAGCCGGGAGATTGACACAGCATCTGACGCGGCGGCTTTCATCGACATGGTGCCTGACATCTACTCCATGTCAGCGGTTGATGCGGATGAAAATCGATGTAACCCTGGATTATTTGGGAAAGGAAACACTAAACAAACTAGGATCATGGGAGGGCTAAGAGCCTCCCGGGACTAGGGTGACACTGAACTAAACCCTAAATAGCTGATCTCTTTTGGTTTTCAATTTTCTTGGTGAAGGTGACGAAGGAAGGATGGAGATGGGGGACTGAGAACTTTGGAACTCATAGCCTTGGGACTCACTTTAATGGGGAGACGCACACAGAAAGTCAGGGGTCAAAGCATAAAGCTACCCTCCCGAGGGATCAAAGCACATAGCTACCCTCCCGAGGGATCAAAGCACCAGCTACCCTGAGCTCTCATCGAACCCATCATCCACATAGTAGGGCTCTCATAGAGGCTGCTAGGATGACTCTCAAAGGACACGAGAGGAAGAAGATGAGATAGGGGATAACTAGGGTGCTCAAACCCATCATCCACAAAATAAGACTCTCACACCCTCCAATGAACCCATTATCCACACAATAGGGAACGAAGGTAAATGGGACTCAGCCCAGAACTAGGACCAATGGAGAACCTCAAAATTTATATCAAATCATCTGATTATTACAAGAGGAGAGGGGGCCTTTATATAGAAAAACCAAAACCCCTCAGTTTCTTAGCCTCTAAGAAAACTAAAAAAGGAAAATAAATTACATCAAAATTTGTGTTGCATCAAAAGTGGTGCTGATCTGCCCTGAGAAGCATGTCGGCTTGATGATCTACTCCAGAAAGCATGCTGCTTTGAAAATTGGATTGCTCTGAAATCCGTGCAAACTCCAACTCATGGCCTGGACAGGGAGGGAGCCACTCCGGCGGGGCACCAGCGGACGGCCAGGAAGCAGGCAGCGGATAGGGTCGTTGGATGGCGAGTGGCGAACGGATATGGCGGGTTGCAGGCAAGGCGTTATAGGGGAATGGCACGGCATGCTAGGCATGCCGTTTGGCCTCCCACGGCCATGGGATACCTCCTGGGCACTGACGTGGCCGGTGGACGGTGAGGGAGGCCGGGGACGACGGGATGGTGGCCGGCGGACAGGCGGGCAGCAGGCGGTAACGACGGGCGATGGTGCAGGGGTGGCACGACATGCACGATCGTGCCGTTTGGGCTTCCCACGGCCCTGGGGCCCAAGGGCACCGGTGGGGGCCCTCCGGTGGCGGGTGTGAGCCGGCGGGCGGCGGCGAGTGAGCAGCCGGTGGTGGCTGGTGGTGGCGGCGGCCATGGGACGTTGGCGACGGTTGGTTCCCCACGGCCGTTCGTCTTCCACTGGCGTGGGCGGTGGCGGTGGCTTCTCTAGCGAGGGCGGGGGCCGGCGAGCATCGACGGCGGTTTGGCGGGGGCGGTCGGGGTTCGGGCGGCCCGGATCTGGGGCCGGAGAGGGTGACGGCTAGGGTTCGGGAGTTTTAAAAAAATCACGGGAGAAGGATGGAGGAGATGGAATAAGGCTGGGATAACTTGGCGATAAACCAAGAATAAAACCAGAATAGCGGGGATAGGTGGAATAGCGGGAATAGGAAAATAAAAAAAATATGAGAAAATAAAAAAAATGGGAAAAAACACTCGGACGACGGCTGGATCCCCATCATTCTCCTCGATCACGAAAAACTCGACTCCATCGAGTTTGAAAAATGGAGCATACCGAATCCACAACTCGCTCTGATACCAAAATTGATGCGGGATGAAAATCGATGTAACCCTGGATTATTTGGAAAGGAAAACAACTAAACAAACTAGGACCGTGGAAGTGCTAAGAAGCCTCCCGGGACTAGGGTGACACTGAAACTAAAATCCTAAAATAGCTGATATCTTTTGGTTTTCAATTTTCGTGGTGGAGGTGACGAAGGAAGGATGGAGATGGGGGACTGGGAAATGGGACTCATGGCCTTGGGACTCGCTCTAACGGGAAGACGCACACGAAAGTCAGGGGTCAAAGCATAAAGCTACCCTCCCGAGGGATCAAAGCACATAGCTACCCTCCCGAGGGATCAAAGCACCAGCTACCCTGAGCTCTCATCGAACCCATCATCCACATAGTAAGGCTCTCATAGAGGCCACTAGGGTGACTCTCAAAGGACATGAGAGGATAAAGAAGATGAGATAGGGGATAACTAGGGTGCTCGAACCCATCATCCACAAAGTAGGACTCTCACACCCTCCAACGAACCAGAACCAATGGAGAATATCAAAAATTTATATCAAATCATATGATTATTAGGGGGAGAGGGGGCCTTTATATAGAAAAACCAAAATCCTCAATTTCTTAGCCTCTAAGAAAACTAAAAAAGGAAAATAAATTACATCAAAATTCGTGTTGCATCAAAAATGGTGCTGATATGTCCTAAGAAGCGTGTTGGCTTTATGATCTACTCCAGAAAGCGTGCTGCTCTGAAAATTGGATTGCTCTGAAATCAAAGCAAACTCCAACTCACGACCTGGACAGGGAGGGAACCAACTCCGACGGGGCACCAGTGGACGACCGGGAAGTGGGCGGCAGACAGGGCCGGCGGGCAGTGAGCTGCTGTGGCGGGTTGCAGGCGAGGCGGCATAGGGGAATGGCATGGCATGCTTGGCATGCCGTTTGGTCTCCCATGGCCATGGGAGACCTCCTGGGTACCGGCGTGGCCGGTGGATCGCGGGGGAAACCGGGGATGGTGGGATGGTGGCCGCGGACAGGCGGGAGGTGATGGCAGGCGGCAACAGCGGGCGGCGGTGCAGGGGTGACACGGCATGCATGGCCATGCCATTTGGGCTTCCCATGGCCGTGGGGCCAAACGGTGCCGGTGGGGGCCCTCCGGCGGCCGGGCGTGAGTCGGCGGGTGGCGGGCGGGCGGTCGGTGGCAGGCGGCGGCAGGACCATGGGACATGGGCGACGGTTGGTCTTCCCATGGCCGTTTGTCTTCCACGGGCGTGGGCGGCGCCGGTGGCTTCTCCAATGAGGGCGGGGGCCGGCGAGCATCGACGACGGTCCGGCGGGGGCGGTCGGGGGTCGGGCAGCCCGAATCTAGGGTCGGAGAGGGCGGCGGCTAGGGTTTAGGAGTTTTAAAAAAATCATGGGAGAAGGATGGAGGAGATGGAATAAGGTTGAGATAACTCAAGGATAAACCAAGAATAAAACCAGAATAGCGGGGATAGGTGGAATAGTAGGAATAGGAAAATAAAAAAAATACGAGAAAATTTAAAAAAAATGGAAAAAAATACCTGGACGATGGCTGGATCCCCATCAGCGATCTTGCCACATCATTTGCCCCCCACTCCCGAGGCTCGTTAGTGCACGGCGCTCGGACCGAAGGGAGTAATTGTGATGTTGACGTGGAAAGGCGGAGATCTGGCACAGTGATGGCCATGATTGCTGGCACTCCGTCAGATGGTCCTACAGGCCAATGCAGGGGCGCCACATGGCCACATCCGAGGAGCAGTTAATATTGGTACAGAATTCAGAATGGCCGGGATGCCCTTTTCACCGATGGATAGCATGTGGCATGGATTCGTTGGCGGAGGGGTCATAACGGTACGGATTTAACGGGTCTTTTCGAAGTAAAAAGTAGTTTTTTATCCAAAACTTCTATTCTTTCAAATAGTTCGCGCCTACTGTAGTGCTTGGACTCCTTCTTCTTCACGATCCGCTTCCGCCCTTTCTCCCTCTAAGGAACCATGTCGGTCCCCCCTTCTTCCTCCTTTCTCTTTATGGTAGGGTTCCTCTTCTGAGCTTAAGGCCTGCCGCAAACCGAGTCCGGTCTTTCTTCTCCCTGGGTCTTTCTCATAGGATGTCTCGTTCCGGTCCTGGTCTCCATCCTTCTGACCAGGGCGAAGCCGGTCCTTCCGCGCAGGGGCTAGTGTCTTCCTCCTCCGATGAGGAGTCGGAGGGGGCGCGGTTCGAGTTCAGTAGGAGGCCGGCCCTTCCACTTCGCCTCATGTCCATTAGCTTTTCATCCTTCTCGCCTGCCTCCCCTACCCGAACCGGTTTCCGAGTCTGTTCGGTCAACAGGTCCTAGTGGGATCGCTTCGACAATTTTTGCTGTGGAGCTGGGGACCATTCGGGATGTCTATGGAATCCCACACTCTGTCCAGCTTCTGGTCCCCCAACCCAGGGATAGGGTCACTTCGAGTGGCTTGGGCCGGATGTGCCTTCTACGAAGAGACCTTCTCGGGAGGGCTTCGTTTTCCTTTCCACCCCTTCTTCATGTCCGTGCTGAGCAACTAGCGCCTAGTCCTTGCTCAGCTAGTCCCTAATGCCATTAGGACTATTTTATCCTTCATCGTCCTTTGTCATGTCCATGGGTTTGTTGCCCGGTTCTCTTTGTTCAGGGCGTTCTTTGCCTGAAGCACCATCCCACGGAGAATGGGTGGTGGTCCTTATCTTCCCGCCCGAAGGGCATCATGTTCGATCTCCCCTCTTCCATCAAGGAATGAAAGAGTAGGTTCTTCTTCGCCACCGTCGAGGGGGTTGACTGGGTTTGGAGTTATCCAGACCAGTCCCCTAACCGAATCTCTATGGTTGATGCAGTTGACCGGGATGACTACGAGCAGCTTCGCACCGCCCATATCCCTTCTCTCGAGATTCTGCTATCGGAGCAGAACCTCTTTGATGCCAGGGTCGACTCGACGAGAGGGTCGGGTGAGTCTGGCCTAGATCTTTCTTCCATACATATGTGTTCCCTCCCTTTGCTTTTTGTTATGGGCTGACTTTCCTGGCTTCTAACCCATGGTTGATCTATGTGCAGAGATGATCTTCTCGGAGAGCAATTTGCTATCGATCACCAAGAAGAGGCCGCCCACTAGGATGGCTAAGGAGCCTCCTTTGAGGCAGTCCCGGGTCTAGGGTGCATTAGCGACTGCCCCCGCTGCGTCGGTCGCCTCGAGGAGGAGGGAGGCTGAGGAGGCTCCTGCGCCGTCCGCAACACCAAGGCGAGTCAGCGGGTGGTTCGAAGAGTCGAAGAGCGAACGAGGCCACGGGCCGAGGGCCCAGCTCTGGAGCCCGAGGTGTCGTCTGGGCTAGGGGCTGCTGCTGCCATGTCCTCCTGCTCCCCGAGCTTGGCGATGATTGAAGTCGAGGAGGGGGAGGTTCACGCTGAAGCTCCACCTACAACAGGGGCTCCACCTGCGATGGTGCCGGATCCTCGACCGGTCCCTAGGGGTCTCGCTGCTGGTGGGATGGCGCACCCGCTCCCCGAGAGAGCAGGAGGGACGAGGCGGGGCATCGTCTCCCATTCAAGCTGGGGCCGGAGAGCTCCTTTCTTGGGAACCATACCTTAGCCGAGTGCATGATGGATTTCTCTATCCAATCATGCGATCGACAGGAAATGGCTGGGCTGTGGCTGGGAGATGTGGTTGGTAGCATCTTCCCCAAGCTTTATACGGTGAGTGACTTCATCTTTTTCTTTCTTTTTTTTCTTTTTTTTTCTAACCTTTTATATGGTGTAGATCGGTGCTGAGGCCCTCTTCATCAAGGGCTGCTGTCGAAGCTCGGAGTGTTCTGAACAGCAGCAGGCAGCCGAGATCGCGTCACTGAAGGTTGATCTGAAGAAGAAGGCAGACTCCGATGAGGTGCTTGACCGACAGGTCAAGGACCTCGAGAAGCAGCTTGCCAGCTTTAAGGGGCGAGCAAGGGAGCTCCAGGAGAGCCTCGATCGGGCACAGGGCCAGTCGAGGAAGAAGGCCAAGGAGGTCGCCGACGCTGAGCGGAGGTTGGGGGTATTCAATGCCGAGGCAACCTGGCAGAAGGGGATCACCCAGTTTGTCTAGGCCTAGCTGGCGGGGGAGAAGAATTCGGTCATGGCACAGAAGGCAGCCGAGGAGGTGGCCAAGTCGGCCGGGGATGCCAGATGTGAGGCTGTCGCAGCGAAGAAGGAGGCTGAGGAGGCGGTCGCAAGGTATAAGGCCTCAGAGGAGTTCCTCGCCGAGGTCCAACAAATGGCATCGGACTCCTTCTATAAGGGCTTCATGTACCTGCGCCGCCAAGTTGAAGGGTTCGTCTCGGATGAGGGCTGTGGCTGCTTTAGTTACTCCGGAGTTTCGGACCAGGAGGCAGGTGCTGAGGAAGTCGTCACTCCCGAGCCTTCTACGCCAGCTGAGGATGGAGTTGTACCACCCGAAGTCAGAGCCGCACAGCTGGAGGTCCCCACAGACGGAACCTCTCAGCCCTGTGACCTAGCTGAGGGGTCTGCCGGTGGGTAGTCCTTTTTCTTTTCTCTTGTATTTGAGTTGGGTCGCCCGGCATGTCGGGGGCCCGAGAGTGCTTTGTAAAGACTTTTATTTAATGGAAGCAAATTTTCAAACTACCTTGTCCTGTGTCTTCATTGCTTCTCTCCTCCTCCCTCTTTTCTCCTCTTCTCTTCTTTCTTTTCTTTCTTTTTTTTTTTTTTAAAGCATATAGTGAGAAGAGTGGGAAGGGTTCCATCTCATCATGGATCTGGAGATAAGGCTTCAACGTCAGCTAGTTGGGCTCAGGACTTGGGTAGTGGGGAGCAGCTAGGCTCAAAGATCCCTTGGCCGGAGGGCTAGCCCCGGTCCAAGGTGCCTGAGGGCTGGGCTCAGGTCTTGATGCCTTGGAGCTAGGCTTGAGGCCTTCTTGGCAGGAGCACTGGGCCCTGGTCCAGGGATTGCCTGAGAGCTGGGCTCAGGTCTTTGGCACATGGAGCTAGGCTCGAGGTGTTGATGATGAGAGCAGCTTGGCTCGAAGGTCCCTTAGCTGGAGGTCTGAGCTCTGGTCTTGGGTCGCCTGAGTGCTGGGCTCAAGTCTTGGCACCTCGGAGCTGGGCTCGGAGACGGTGATGATTGAGAGTGGCTTGGCTCAAATGATGGGGAACCTATGGACTAGGATGGCATGAAAATGATGAGAGATGCAATGCAAAGAAAATCCCCCTTAAATCTGATTAAATTGAGACTCATAACAAGCAAGGATGATAGAAAACAACTTAAGGAAGGTATCATCTCATACAACCTCTCATGCTGGACCCCAAAATTAAGTGAGCAGAATAATAGACCCAGGACTCAGAGATTGAGAAATTCCCGAACTAGGACATGCAAATAGTTAATAAAAACAGATCTTGAGGATAAGGAGGTGAGGTAAAATGACACAACAGTAAATAAATAATCTCAAAGCACTAGGGTCACTCTTCCTGGGAAGATGCGGCCTAGATGATCAATAATCAGCTGCTCAACGGGTGGCATCATGCTAAATGTATGTTGGCAAGGTTCCTTCGGGGGATCGTTACCGGAGAAAGACCTTGAAATCTTCGATCTTCTGGAGCACGACGGTGAGGATTATGGATGATGGAATGGATGATAGGGGGGGCTTAGACGACTGAAAAATGGTAGGATAAATAGGGCCTCGCGCCCCTCGATGCCACGGGTGCAGCGAAGGCAGCCGGATCCTCACACTCCTCGACGTTCAATGCAACGAAGGCAGGGTTAGGGCCTCACACCCCTCAATGTTACAATTGTAACAAAGGCACTAGAGAAAACACTCTA
This sequence comes from Areca catechu, assembly GCA_021397845.1. NCBI lineage: Eukaryota > Viridiplantae > Streptophyta > Magnoliopsida > Arecales > Arecaceae > Areca > Areca catechu. The sequence goes on along the minus strand of CM038042.1, from coordinate 29,905,621 downwards.
GCAGTATTTCATTTCATCTATCCCTTCTTTTTTTTTCATACAAGAAACCATCCCTATTTATAGGCTCAAAAACACCCTCTAGAACCCTCTATATAAAGATTAGTATAATTTTTAAATGGGTACAAAGCTGCAGGAATCATGATGAAGGGTTGTCTGCAAAATCATGATGAAATCTGAAAGCCGGGGCTGCTGCATGCTCTTGCTTTAAAACTCACAAAACTTTTCCTTCCTTGTTGGCTTAAGAAATGTATGACACATGCTTTAAAATTGGAAAAATTTTCCCTCTGCTAGCTTCTCTTGATGTTTGGCAACAAAAGACTTCATACTTTAAAACCCGAAAACAATTACTGGGTTGCATTTGCTGGATGGTTCAGAGTCTGGATCTTCCTTACGAGATCCACAGTGAGTTCTGAAATTTTGTGTAGGTGTCCTCACCAATCCTCCTGGGGTGGGAAGAACTTGACTTCGTCGAGTAAAGGCTCATCCGGCTTTGATATTCTTCTAGAAGGTCTGGGTCAATGCGTTGTAGGTCCTCTCGGGTAACCCATGAATCCTCCGACTCGGAACGTCCTTGCCACCTTACCAAGTAGCGTTGATAACCATTCCACCGAGTACTGATAATTTGATCATCTAGGATTCGCTCGATCTTCTCTCATCACTCAGGCCTTTTTAGTGGACACTCTTTGGTGGGTTCTCTCTCAAGTAATGGATCAGGTCTGAATGCCTCACTGGGTATTACTGTTGGCTCCTTATACTCAGTTAGATCTGCAATATTGAAAGTGAAGCTAATGCCTAGATCAGGAGGTAATTCAAGCACGTAAGCATCGGGTCCTACTCTCTCAATAATTTTAAAGGGACCAGTACTTCAAGAATGTAATTTCTTAATAGTTCTTGAGGGGAACCATTCTGGTCTGAGTCGGATCATTACGAAATCCCCTACAAAAAATTCCTTGAATCGCTTTCTAGAATCAGCTTGTATTTTATAAGCCTCATTACTTAATGTGATTTTTTGGGTGATTTCCTTATGCAGATTCCTAATATGCTGTGCAAAAGATTCAGCAGACTCGGATGTCCTAGCATGCAATGGTAGGGGAATCAGGTCAAGTGGCTTGTTAGGTCGGTACCCATGGACAATCTCAAATGGGCTTTTACCGGTGGTCCTATTGACAGAACTGTTGTAGGCGAACTCGGCTTTGGGTAACAGCAAGTCCCAGTTCTTAATGTTTTCGCCTACAAGACACCTAAGCAAGTTTCCTAGTCTTTGGTTCTCAACTTTAGTCTAGCCGTCAGTTTGGGGATGGTAAGCAGTGGAGAATTTCAACTTAGTCCCTAACATGTGCCAGAGGGTCTTCCAAAAGTAACTGGTGAACCTAACATCTCTGTCGGACACAATTGTCTTAGGTAGGCCATGAATTCTAACTATCTCATCTAAGAATAGTTTGGCTACCTTAGAGGCATCATAAGATTGGTTGCATGGCAGGAAGTGGGCCATCTTGGAGAATCTATCAACCACAACAAAGATTGAGTCGTGTTTCCTTTGGGTTCTAGGTAATCCTAGCACAAAATCCATACTCAAATCCTGCCAAGGGCAACTAGGGACGGGCAAAGGGGTGTACAAGCCAGTGTTCTGCTTTCGCTGTTTTGCAACAGCACACGTTTGGCACCTAGCCACAATTTGGGCAACATCCCTTTTCAGACTTGGCCTAAAGAAATGTTCCTCTACAGCTAGGATGGTCTTATTCTTCCCGAAATGGCCAGCTAAACCTCTTGCGTGCGTCTCCCAGACCAAAAATTCCTCACAGACGTTCTTGGGATGCATAGCCTATTCTCCTTAAACAGGTAACCATCTAATAAGGTATACTGACTGTGTTCCTTAGATGGTCAGATACTCAAGGCTTGGTGAATATTTCTGAAATCAGGACAAGTATCGTACTGCTCTTTAATCTGGTTAAACCCTACAACCTCGGCTCTAACAGTGCTCAGGAGTAAAGATCGTCGGCTCAGGACATCGGCTACCTTATTGTCAGTTCCCGCTCGATGTTTCAAAACAAAGGTATATGCCTGGATATACTCTACCCACTTAGCATGTCTAGGGTTCAACTTCTTTTGGGAACTCAGATACCTCAATGCCTCGTGATCAGAGTACAACACAAATTCATTAGGTAATAGTTCATGTCTCCAATATCTTAGTGCTTGTACTAAGGCATAAAATTCCTTGTCATAGGTAGAATACCTAAGCTTAGCCTCATTGAACTTCTCACTAAAAAAGGCTACCAGGTGGTTCTCTGGCTTAGGACTCCTCCTATTCCTACCCCTGAGGCATCACAAGCTACCTCGAACACTTTGAAAAAATCGGGCAATCTTAGGACGGGGGCCTGGGTCATTTTCTCTTTCAGCTCTAAGAAGGCTTTATCAGCAGCTTTGGTCCACTCGAAAGCTCCCTTCCTAATGCAATCAGTGATGGGTAAGACAACGGTGCTGAAACCCCTAATGAATCGTCTATAAAAGGTAGCCAGTCCGTGAAAACTACGAACTTCAGTAACAGAGGTTGGTACAGGCCACTCAACTATCGTCCTGATCTTTTCGGGATCAGCAGCTACTCCTTCTAGGGTTAGGACAAATCCTAGGAAGACAACCCTATGGGTCAGAAACTTGCACTTCTTGGGATTTGCATAGAAGCTGTCTTTCCTAAGGGCCGAACACACTAACCTAAGGTGGTCCAGGTGGTCCTTCTCATTCTTGCTGTAAATCAGGATGTCGTCAAAATAGACTACCAGAAACTTACCGATGAACATCCTAAGGACCTGGGTCATGACTCTCATGAAAGTGTTGGGTGCATTGGATAATCCAAAAGGCATGACTACCCACTCATACAAACCATCCTTAGTCTTGAATGCTATCTTCCATTCATCCCCGGGTCGGATTCTAACTTGATGGTAGCCACTCTTAAGGTCAATCTTGGAAAAAATTGTGGCTCCAGCCATCATGTCTAAGAGGTTGTCTAGGCAGGGTATGGGAAACCGATATTTGATGGTGATCTTGTTAATAGCTCGACTGTCTACGCACATTCGCCATGTGCCATCCTTTTTGGGTGTCAAAAGGGCTGGGATGGCACAAGGACTCAAACTCTCTCTGATAAAACCTTTATTCAACAACTCACTAACTTGCTTATGGAGCTCTAAATGTTCCTTGGGGTTCATCCGGTATTGGGGCAGGTTAGGCAAAGTGGATCCTGGGACAAGGTCAATGGCATGCTGGATGTCCCTAAGGGGTGGAAGTTGGTCGGGCAAATCATCTTGAAATACATCCTTAAATTCTTCCAAAACTTCGAAGACTCCCTGAGGTGGGTCTTCTAAGGTTGGTTTCTTAACTTCCTTGGAGGACACTAACAAAAGGTGAACCTTCCACAATCTCCCTTTCTAACTCTTTGGCACTAATCAGATTTAATCCAGATGTCTTCTTTTTCAAAGAGCTAGCTCCCTTCTTGACTTCATCCTTAGGGGGCACTGGGTTAATGACTATCTTCTTCCCTAAGTGGTTGAAGGAACAGGAGTTGGACTTGCCAAATAGAGTGACATCATGGTCATAGAGCCAGGGTCATCCTAAAATGATGCTGCTAACCCCCATGGGCAGCACATCACACCACACTTTCTCCTTGTACGACTGTAATTGGATGAGGCCTTGACACTGGAGCTTGATGGGAATGGAGCTGGAATCTATCCAGGACACCTTGTAAGGGCTAGGATGGGGAATTGGGGTTAGCCCTAAAGTCTTGACAGTGCTAGCAGAAATGGCATTGATACAACTGCCACTATCTAGGATAACCTTACAAACCTTCTCTCCAACCTTAATGAAAGTATGTAGGATGTTGGTCCTACGCCAGTCTTCTTGTTCCTTAGATTGGGCAAGGATACGTCTAACTACTCCACATAAGGTAGTGGGGTCACAGGTTTCTCATCTCCCTCGTACTCTTCTGCTAAAGTCAGTCCTTCCTCATACACTTCTTCCAACTCATGAACAGTCTCGGGGTTCTCTTCTTCCTCTAAACCACCTATATGGAGGGATATAGTAGGACATTCACTGGAGTAATGGCCGGGCTGGTGACATCTAAAACAAATGCCAGATTTTATGGGGACCTCTACAAATTTACCTTTATTATCTTGAGGCCAGCTGGGACTGGGTCTACTAGACTCGGGTCGACTAGGGTCAGTCCGGTTTGGTCAGGATGACTCGGATTTGGACGGGCAGGGTAAGGTCGGCTTGGATTAGGCTGGGCTAGTCTAGGGTATAGACTCCTAGCGGGTTCAATCTTTCGATAGGCGGGAGTTATGGAACTGCTCAAAATCCCTAGCTACCTGGTAGGCCTGCTCTAGATCTTTTACCTCCCTCAGGTAAAGCTCTCTCTTTAACTCCTCTCTCAAACCAGACCTAAATCTAGACAAAATCACGGCCTCAGATTCGTTCATCCCACACCTCATGGCCAACTCATCAAACTGGGCAATATACTCTATGGCACTCTTGTTTCCTTGAATCAACCTATGCCACTAATCTAAAAGGCGTTGGTGGTAAGACACAGGTATGTACTTTTCCCTAAGCCTGGATTTTAACTCTCCCCAGGTGGCTACGGGTTCCTGTCCTCTTTGCCTCATTAGTCTCTCAATAGTATCCCAATACATCCGGGCTTGGCGAATTAACCTAAGCTTGGCAAACTTAAATTTCCTACCCTCCGTCATCTCGTACCACTCGAAATATTGGTCCATTTCCTTTTCCCAGTCCAGGTATACCTTGGTGTCCAGGGTGCCATCAAATGTGGGGGCTTCTAGTCTAATGCTCTTAAAAGCCCTATCCTCCAGATCAACAAACTCCTGATGGGGTCTTCTAGGAGGATGATCTCGGTATGGGTCAGGTTGCTGGGCCTTCCTAGGATGCGGTTCCTCGAATGGGTCAAAAGTTCTCTCTCCTAGGATTAGGCTCTTCGAAAGGATCAAGATTTCTAGCCCTCTTAGGGTGTGTCATCGAAGCTGGGGTGCCAGGGTCGGGCTCAGAACGCTGCTGCTGGGTTCTCTCTATGGTGTCCAATCTAGCCTCAAACTGATTCAACCGGTTATCTAAGTGATTGGTCAATTGGGCAGATAACTGGGTTGACATTTGGGCAAAATGCTATGACATAGTTCTTAGTAAAGCCTCTTGAGGGTTATCCATAGGTGTCTCGGGCTGATATGATGTCCCTGCCCTAGTAGACATGAATCAAGCACACAAGCAGAAAATTCGACTAAGGGTAACTAGACCTAGAATCTCAACTGGGGCCTAACTCAATGCAACAGGCTAACCTGTAGTAACCCTTATCCTTGGCCAGGTAGGTGTAGGGGAGTGAAGGTCCCTTTCTGCCAACCTTAGACACCAATCGGGGATTGGCCAGGTACGGCGGACCAACTCACAAGCCCTAGGTTCACCAGCCTAGACACCAAGAATAGTGGCACACACAAGATAGACTGACACAAGGAGTAGACTCGAAGTCTTGACTCGACCGTGTTGGTGTCCCTATGGCTCTCTAGAGCAAAGCAGTACGTTGCTAATTGATTTTAAATTTAAAGGCTTAGGTTCGAAAATGAGGGTGGTTGTTGTGGACTAAGGAGAGGTAATGACGTCCTCCCCTTTGTTATGAAATTGCCGCCCTTAAATAGACTTATCATGAGATGGAATGAAACATGCAATGAACCCTAGTCTAATGGTGCAAAAAAAATTTCAGAAAAATCACAGTAGACACTTAACACATCAATAGCAAACCAGATGAAAGGATTTAGACAAATAAAACCTATGCTATTCTAAACATGTTGGAACTTAACTAAAATGGAAGAGTCAGCAAAACAGCATGCAGACAATAGAGGATTTCAAAAATTTTAACTTTTTTTGTAATTTTTTTCTGAGGATGAGATTTTAAACGAAGATAGATAACTGAAAATTCTACAAGGAAAAAAATATAAACAAGATAAACTAACTACTTTTATATAGAGATTTAGGTAGATTATAGGCAGAAAACGTAACTAATACAGAAAAATAGTAAACAGTAAACAGGACAGCAACAACTTGCAGGAATTTATTTTTTTTTATAATTTTTTTTTCTAAAGACAAAATTTTAAACTAAGACAGCTAACTAAAAATGATACAAGGAAAAAAATACAAAACAAAGAAACTAACTACTCTTATATTGAAATTAAAATGGATTACAGGTAGGTCACAAGTGAAAACAGAAACCCTGAAGTGCAGAGACTGGAACAAGTCCTAATCTAACCTGCTTTGATACCAAATATGATGGGGAACCTATGGACTAGGATGGCATGAAAATGATGAGAGATGCAATGCAAAGAAAATCACCCTTAAATCTGATTAAATTGAGACTCATAACAAGCAAGGAAGATAGAAAACAACTTAAGGAAGGTATCATCTCATACAACCTCTCATGCTGGACCCCAAAATTAAGTGAGCAGAATATAGACCCAGGACTCAGAGATTGAGAAATCCCCGATCTAGGACATGCAAACAGTTAATAAAACAGATCTTGAGGATAAGGAGGTGAGGTAAAATGACACAACAGTAAATAAATAATCTCAAAGCACTAGGGTCACTCTTCCTGGAAAGATGTGGCCTAGATGATCAATAATCAGCTGCTCAACGGGTGGCATCGTGCTAAATGTATGTTGGCAAGGTTCTTTCGGGGGATCGTTACCAGAGAAAGACCTTGAAATCTTCGATCTTCTGGAGCACGGCGGTGAGGATTATGGATGATGGAATGGATGATAGGGGGGGCTTAGACGGCTGGAAAATGGTAGGATAAATAGGGCCTCGCGCCCCTCGACACCACGGGAGCAGCGAAGGCAGCCGGAGCGCCTCACACTGCTCGACATTGCAATGCAACGAAGGCAGGGTTAGGGCCTCACACCCCTCAATGTTACAATTGTAACAAAGGCACCAGAGAAAACACTCCAGTAGTATTTCATTTCATCTATCCCTTCTTCTTTTTTTCATACAAGAGAACCATCCCTATTTATAGGCTCAAGAACACCCTCTAGAACCCTCAAGAACACCCTCTGGAAAATGATTTCATCTGCAAAATCATGATGAGATCTGAAAGCCGGGGCTGCTGGATCTGAAAGCCTGTAAAGCTAAGGTACTCAAATCTCACACATACACTTCCAAAGAACACAATTGTCACAAAAAAAAATCACTAGATTTTAATTCATGAAAAAAGATTGATTACAAGAGGAAGAGAGGGTGGGGTATTATAGATTCACCCAGGGTCCTCTCCTTATCTAATTAGGAGTACAAGTCTTTATAGAAATAAAAACAAAATAAACTTGGACTGGGCTGACTGACTCCTGGTAGAAGTGGGCTAGCTGATTCCTCCTTGGACTGAGAAGCCTTGCTTGGGCTTGGGCTAGCTGGGGTGCCACTCATGAATGGGCTTAGGTTGGGGTGCCATGTCTTGAAGGGACTTATGCTTGGGCGCTAGCTTTAGTGGGCCAAGGTAGGGGCGCCAAGGCCTGGGGCACCAAATGTTGGAGTTTCAATCCCTAGGGCACCATGGGCCAGGTATCATGGGCCAAGGGAGGGAATTCTTATGGACTTGGGGTGCCTCCTCTTGATGGGCTGGGGCTTCATTCTCCAGGGTTTGGGCAGCATGAACAAGGGACCCGGGTGCTGTGCTGATGCAGGTCCAACAATCCTCCTCTTGAGCATGAAAGTTACAAGACTCATATGACTAAATTGAAACTTGGTGGACTTCTTGACTAGACTTACAAATGGACTAAATAAGGAACTTTAACTGACTTAATGAACCAACTGGCTCACTTTATTACAGGACTTAAAATTAAATTCCATTACAAGACTCAAAATTGACCAATACATGACTTAGAGAACAAATTGAAGCTTGAAGCCTATGTCTGACCTGATGTCCCATCATTTGCACACTCATCTATACATAGATTCTAGGTTATATGAAATCTATTTAATTGAATTGTAATTACTTTTGGGTAGCTGGTTGCGGGTTACTCCAAGACTTGTACAAATATATGGGATCCAAAGTCATGGATTTGCCTCCAGCCATTCCCTTAGTGTATGATATGGAGCAAGCTAGGTTTATATGGGGGGGGAACATGTTGTTTAGATTTGTATGCTCTAAAAGCCAAGTTGGCTGATACACTATAATTTTTGGGATATCAAATTATATTTAATCAATTTTTTATCAATAAAACTGGATATTTTTTCATTCATATTTTTTGTGTGTCATAAATCGTTCATGGAGTTAATGGACAATAATACTATTTTCAAAAGTTGAGAATTTGAGACATGTTTATGTTAACTCCTAAATGCTCCCAATCATTGAATCATCACGTGGACAGTGATCGATCCATTAAGATCAGTGCACAAATAACTTTTTTGGATAGGTGAATCTCGAGTTTATAGTATGGAGACATTGGAGCAAGAGGATATTGGATTGAGAGTGCAAGTAGTTATTAGAGAACAATGGTATTGAGCATAACCAAAGAATGAGAAGTCACATGGATGTATATTCACTTGTTTGTGACTTCTCAATCTATAGTTGTATGAGTAGTTTCTTAACATGTGGTGCCTCGGTCGCTCACAATAGAGTTGCTGTAGTTTGACAAGTACATAAACATAGTCCCTAGCCATATAGGACCTTGTAATGTACATTATTTGTAGTAGTTTTGCTGTAGGAGTTGGGAATATACCTATAGTACATCTATCAATCTCAGTTGTAGAGGAGTATATGTGATGGTATCATGATAATTGAAAAGAGTTTCCATGAAAATCACAATTGGGCTTGAGTTGATTATGTCTAGCATATGATGGATGCTTAGGATTTGACAAGAATCCATAACCTGCATCATGTTGAAATTTTTTATGGAGAAAATTGATCACAAGGGAACTACACCCAGGGGTTCATTTTTCTATTCTATTGGATTGCCACCACATACTTCTAGGATCATTGGTAGATTGTGGAAACTCACTTGGATTATTTTTAGATTAATGATCCATTTTAGGGTTGAGCTAGAAAAGTTTCGGTCCATCAAAAAGGATTTCGATGATATTGTAATAAAGATCATAGTATATCTCACTATCAGATAAAATGGAACCTGAGGGGTCATACATAATAGGAGTTTGACTTGATCAAGACTTGGATCAAATTTAGTAATTGCTAATTTTGTAAAGGTTGCAAATTTAGTAGTTACTATTTTTGGTACCTACTAATTTTGGCACCTATTAATTTTGGTACCTACTAATTTTATTACTAGTGACTTAATTGTAATTATGGTAATTTGATTTAATTTAATTCAACTTGATCTAATTGGGTTTAAGAATTTCAGTTGGACTAGGATTTCAAATCCTATTAGGAATAAGATTGACTACCTTTTCGAAATTTGATTCGAATCATATTCAAATTTGATTTGATTTGATCCAAATTTGAATTCAATTAAAAAGGACACCTAACCTCACTAGATTGGGCTAAAATGATATTTTTGGACATAGAATAAGTATTTTGTGCAACAAGGAAATTCAGTTTGAAAAAATTCTGCTCACATATTCTCTTTCTCATCATAACTCCTCCATATGCACCAATTTCTTTTTGTTTGAACTCTTTTAAATTATAATAAATTCTTATCTACTTGAGGCTTCAATTAGAAGGATTCTTATCCTTTTTGGATGTGGAATGTGATTTTGTGTAACAAAACATTGGGAGTTATGAAACCTTGCATGCATGATATCTCTTCCCATCGCAAGTCCTTCTTAATGCTAATTTGAATGGGATTCAAATATGGATAAAGCTTATCTATTGAAGCATGAAACTAATCTGAATTGGCATGTAGAAACTTGGATTTGTTCAACAAATCTCAAATATATAAGAAGGATTTTTGTGCGAGAGGTTTTCAGAGATTTTTCCTGGTACTGCAAGCCGCTAATGATCTACTACACCCCTTGTTTTCTTCCATTCATTCCATGCCTAAAATTTTGAAAAAACCCTCTTAGAGAAGAGAGTTAAGAAAGAGGATAAAGGGAGAAGAAAAGCTTTATTCCCCTATCGATATCCACAGAAAAGTTTCTATAAAACTATGTGAAGGGTTTGTGTTAGGGCTGCAAGGGCTACAACTTTGCTTCTTCAAGAATATCTCAGTTGGAGTCCAGATTCAAGCCAGAGAAGAGGCCTATAAGGAGCTAGCACTCTAGGGCCCATGAAGAGTTGATCAGCATTGTCCCCATGTTGATATCAGTAGAGGCTAGGTATTTGCATGGCTCCAACAGTAACCTCGAACATGTGCTGATGATTGATCCAAATAAAAAAGAATAAGGATATCGATCAAGGTAAGTTGATCCATCCTTCTTGATTGTATTTTATTTTTAGATCTAATTTTATGAGATGAAATATTTAATTAACATATTAGATAGGTCCTTAAAAAAATATTTTTAAATAATTTTGCAGGCTTTTACAAAATCATTTTGTTAATTGCTCATACTAGGATTTTAGAAACCATAATTTTCAGCATGCTTGCTACTATAATTCTTTTAATGGTCAATCTTCAAACAGACCTCCACTATTCATTGGCACACACTATTTCCTACCTAAAAATATGAATGTATGCATATGTTCAAGCTATAGACTATCAACTTTGAAAAGTAATGACCAAAAGACACATGCACCCACCACTATTGTGATGGAGTTTGAAGTCCCCAAGTCTCAAGATGATTGGGATAAAAATGATATAAAGACAACCAAACTTAATGCTAAAATCATGAATATTCTTTATTATATTTTAGATGCTATTGAATTTAATAAAGATTCCACTTGTAACTTTGCCAAGAAGATTTGAATAGGCTTGAGTTTATCAATGAGGGTACAATCAAGTAAAATATACAAAGGTTCATATGCTACTGCACAAGTATGAAATATTTAAAATGAAATCAAATGAAACCATTACAAGTACATTTACTTGTTTCACTAATATCACTAATAGTCTGAAAAGCTTGGGCATGATTTATTCTACTAGTGATCTCATGCAAAAGATCTGAGATCTTTTTTTATTGTCATGGGACTTAATAGTGGTAACTATTCAAGAGGCCAAGGTCCTTGACAAGCTAGCACTCGAACAACTTATCGGATCTCTCATAATATAGAGCTAACCATGAGATAAAAGCAAGATGAAGAGTCTAAGAGAAAGAAGACTATCACCTTGAAGCCTACAACAAATGAAGATAAGGAAAAGAGAGCGATGAGTTAGAAGAAGAAGAAGACAATGATGTAACCATGATATCAAGAAGATATAGAAGATTCATGAGAAAGAAGAAACCTAGCTTCAAGAAAAAAAATTACTAGGGTGAAGCTACTACAGACAAAGAAAAGGAGAAAGAAAGGGAGCAACCCATATGTTTGAGTGTAAGAAGCTTGGTCATTTTAAAGTGGATTGTCTCCTACTGAAAAGGTCCAAGAAATATAAGAAGAAGACCTTGATGGTCACTTAGAGTGATAGTAAAGGTTCAAGCTCCGAAGAAGAAGTAACTAAAGATGTTGTAAATCTTTACTTCATGGCAAAGACAATGAGGTAAGCTTTGAACATTGCTTAGATTATGATGAATTGCAAACTGTATTTAGTATCTACTTGCTGATTTTAAAAAATTAAGAAAAATCAATAAAAAATAAGGAAAATAAAATACTAAATAGTTAAGAAAAAGGAAAGTACACTAAAAGATAAGGATATTAGTTTACAAAAGTTTTCAAATAAGAAGGATAAGATCTTGAAAGAGAATGAGGCAGAGTTATGAAAAAAAATAAAAGAAAAAGAAAGCATTTTGAATAAGAAAAGAAAAGATCTTCATAAAAAATCAAAATCTAAAAAATGAGGCAAAAAAAGTAATTATTTTGTAAACAACTTTATCTTAAGTTCTAAAAAATTACAAATAATGTTTGAATGATCAAAGAGTTGTTTACAATAAGGCTAATTTGGGGTATAACTCTCTCAAATTAAACAAAATATCTAAAAAAAAATATTGAAAAACTACCATTTAGTTCTACATCGAGTATTACTTGTTTCTTCTATGAAAAATTGGGACACAAAGTTTATGTATGTAATTTTAGAAAAGTTAATGGAAGAATGATTGAAAAGGTGTAGATTCCAAAAGGAACCAATATGACTAACCCAAAAGGATTCAAGATGACTTGGATACTTAAAACAAAAACTTGATTTTCTTTGTAGGTATATCTTGAGGTCCAAAAAAAAAAAGAAGATGGTATCTTGATAGTAGGTGCTCAAGATACATGATAGGCAACATACTCAATTTGTCACTTTGGATATTAAAGAAGAAAGAATGGTAACTTTTGAGAAAAAATGAAAAATGACATAACTAAGAATTGATAAATCTACATTGCTCCCTCTACATTTTTGTAAATGTTTATATATATGGTTTAAAATAGAACTTGATTAGAATAAGTCAACTTTGTAATAGGGGATGTAGATTAAATTTTGAATCATCTAAATTTATTATATATAGACCTATAGAGGAAAGCATTGTATTCATTAGAAATAGGCTTGACAACACCTATATAGTAGACTTGGATGATCCTTCTACAAAAGGTGACCAATGTTTAGTTGCAATGAATGCTAGAGAAGATAAAACCGATTGATTATGACATAGAAAATTAGGTTATGCAAGCATAGATTTAATCTCAAAACTTGTTAGAAATGATCTTGTAAAAGGTTTACTAAAAGGCATGATTTCAACTAATAGACCATTATGGACTTACCATTTGGATTTGTTTGGATCAACTAGAACTATTAATCTAGGTGGCAAGCATTATAGACTTATCATCATAGATGATTTTTTAAGGTTTACTTGGATTTTCTTACTTGCACAAAAAGATGAAGCCTTTTCTGTATTTACAAAGTTTTATAAAATGGTCTCAAATGATAAAGGCCTTTCAATCATTGCAATATGAAGGAATCATGGAACTGAATTTAAGAATCAATATTTGGAAAACTTTTGTAATGAAAAATGTATTTAGCAAAACTTTTCTACACCTAGGATACCATAACAAAATGGGATAGTAGGAAAAAAAGTAGAACTTTACAAGAAGTGGTATGTACTATGTGGTGGGGACCGGAGGCACCAGAATAAGACAGAGGCTTTTTCAACCCTCTGTAAATTGATCAATAATTTATGAGTCCATCTGTAATAAGGGCTTAGCTCATCTGAGTCCATTTTAGTTGTTATTTGAGTATTTTTAGTTATTATTTCAGTTCTGTACTAGTCAGCTCATGTTGAGCTAGTTCAGTCCAATGCTAGACAGCTCATGTTGAGCTAATTTATTTTTTTGAGTCCTGTCCAAGCATACTGAAGACTCAAGACTATATCATACAAGTGAAGACCAAGTCCAACTAGATTGAAGACATGGAAGTATAGCACAAGTCCAACCCAGCTTGAAGATTTGAAGACCCCAGGAGGAAAATTCAGAAAATCCTGATTTCTTGCAGATGCCCTCCAGATGCCCAGATTCCCTTCCAGATGCCAAAGTATATTCATAGATAATGGCATCCATGATTCCAGAGGTCCATCTGCATCCTAGCCCAAAGAAATCAAGCCCAGGTGCCAAGCCAAGCCCCTAAGAAGCAAGATACCAGGGAATATTCCTGCTACCTGGCTACCAGGCCACCCCAGCTTCCAGAGGCCCAAACCCATGCACCCGAGCCCCTTTGGGCCGGCCTTTTGCTGCTCCTAGAAGCCCAACACGCCTCCCTAGGCGTCCTTGGAGTCTTGACCAAGTCAAGAAAATTTTTAGGGATTTTTCTACCTAATATTTCTTATTTTCTAGCTAGGGTTTGAGAGGGAAAAGGATTCTTATGTAAAGACTTATGTACCCTTACTTGGAGCCCAAGGTTAAGGGTCTATTTAAGGGACCCTAGCCTCTTGTATGAGGAGAATTTTTGATGAATGAAAACCTTGAGTTCTTCTATTGAGTTGTGTGATACCCTGCTGTGTGCATAAAGGGGTTTGCGAGAGTTTTCTTCCCAGTGTTGCAATCATCTTCCTGCTGCCAACAAGCATCTCAGATCCCTGGACGCCCACTCCAAAAGAAGCCTTCCCTTGCTGTTTTTACTTTGTTTTCTTATTCCTTTGTGAGTTTTCTAACCCCTGACAGGTCGTTTGTAGGTCCCTGAGTTTCTACGAATCCAACGACTCCAGCCAAGCCTCAATCGGATCACCGAGCAGAAAGCCGGGTATCCGCGGGTCTTTGGCTCGGTTTTCCAGGCCGCATCCGTCGAGGAACGAGAGACCCCTTTGCTGCGATCTTCACAGACGTTGTCAGGTACACCCCTCTACCTCCAGTAGTTTATTGTAGGAGAACTTGCCCTAACCGAGGCTTCTCAGCCCCGGCGGTCCTTCTTTGCTACTTTTCTAGGTCCTAATCTGCATGCTGATCTTCAAAAATTCATACAAAATTCCCTACAAATAATTTTGATCTGAAATTTGGGAATTAATCACCTAACTCAACATGTAAAACATACAAAAAAAATTGCATGCATATTAGTTCCCCATCATTTGGTATCAGAGCTTAGATTAGGGCTTGTTTTCTACAATTTTTCAGTCCGTATATACTCTATTATTTTAATTATTTCTCCCTACTAAAAACTCTAAAAATTCTGAAATTTATTTCCTGGATTTAACATAATTCACAGTAATTTTAGAAATTTTCCAGATTTTATTATGGCATGTGAATTTTCTGCAAGCCGAAATAGGGCCTACAAATTTTCGGCTCTGTTTTTTTAGCAAGACATGTTTGGAAATTTTAGGGTTTTGTTTAGGAGTTTTTGCATATTTCTTAATTTTAGTATATTTCCAGTATATTAGGTCATGATTGCAAATTTTATTCTATTTAAAAAAATACCCAAAAAAAATACATATTTTCCAAAAATACCAAAAAAAAAATATCTAAACCCTAATTTGCATCCTCATCTGCCTGCCATCATTGCATAATTTACTTTTAAGGGCACTCTTGCTATATCAGATGGGGGAGGATTTGATCACCTCTCCTTAGCCCAAAACCACATCCCTTGCATTCAGTCCCAAGCCTTAACCTAAAATTAATTAGATTTAATTTGCCCTAGTGGGCTAGGGACACCAACTGGTCGGATCGGGCTAGTGTTAGATCACTGTGTCAAGTTAACCTGTGTGTGCCTTGTGCTCAGTGTCTAGAACGGTGGTTTAGGGATTCAATCCCGAAGGGCTTGTGTGCTGGTCCGCCTACCTGGCCAATCTCTGATTGGTGTCTAGGATTGGCAATCAGGGACCTAACACTCCCCTTACACCTGCCTGGAGAGTACAGGGTTACTATAGGCTAGTTTGCCACCCTGATTGAGCATCTAGTTTGGACTTTAGGTCTAGTCAGCTATAGTCGGTCTGATCGAGTCTTGCATGAGTACTAGATTAGGAGTTTCATATCACCCACCTCCTTCATAAATGTCTGAACCCATGGAAAATTTACAAGCCCAAAATAAAAGCCCTAACTGATCAAATGGCCCAGATGACTACCCAGATGACCAGTTAACTCAGTCTCGTATTCAAACCAATGATAGAATGACCATCTTGCCAATAGGTTGATCAGTTAAAAGTCCGGGTAGGGACCCCAAGAAAACCCATGGGTCACAGTCTGAGCCAGATCCTGATTCCCCTCAACCTAGGAGGACCCCAAACCCTGATCTATACCATGAGGTCGAACCTAGGAGAGCCCCTATCCTGACCCGTACTACAATCCTCAACCTAGGAGGACCCCAAACCCTGATCCATACCTTGAGGATGAACCTAGGAGAGCCCATCGTCATGACCCAATCCCTAGGGTTAGTCCTAGAAGACCCAATCAGGATTTTATAGACCATGAAGATAGATCCTATTTACCCTCTCCCTATAAGCCTAATATACCCACAACCTATAGATCTTATGACTCCAAATCCTATGAACCTAGAACCTATGAATCCATAACCTATGAACCTAGATCCTATGACTCGAGATCCCATGATCATAGATCCTATGCACCCACACCCTATGAGCCTAGTAGACCCAACACCAATATTCTGACCCATATAGGGAGTCCAACCCTAGGAGAACCCAATATTCTGACCCATATAGGGAGTCCAATCCTAGGAGAACCCAGTATTCTGACCCATATAGGGAGTCCAACCCTATGAGGACCCAATATCCTGACCCATATAGAGAGCCCAACCTTAGAAGGACCCCATACCATGATCCATCCTTGAAACCTGACCATAGAGCTAACCCAAAATCCTATGACCCGAGATCCTATAATCCCATGACCCATAGATCTGCACCCTTGTCCTATGAGCCCAGAGAACCCATAAACCCTAAGTATCAGCCTAGTCATGCTTCCCCTAGTCAACTTGAACCCCATAGGATTAGTATCTCTAAATATGAGCCCAGTAGTGAGCCACTACCCTTAGACAACCTGAACCTACTAGGATTAGTGTCCATAATCAGAAACCAGGACCTAGCCAATTTTCCCTAGCCGACCTCTCCAACCATTCCTGAGATTGACAAGGCTTACATTAATGCGGAAGTGTATGAAGCTGATGCGAGCCTAGTGGATGAGTATGAAGGAGAAGAGGAGACACCTTTAGTAGACCTAGAATTAGCTGACCCAGAGTAGATACCCAGGTAGAAACCACCCTAGAGCTAGTTGACCTTGACCACATCCAACCTAAAGCTATAGTGGAAGAACAATTAGAGGAAGAGAACTATGATACTAGGATTTTACCTGAGGAAACTCTAGAAAAGGATCTAATTGTAGAGCCTATCCTAAATTGCATGAACAAGAAGACTTATTCAGGATTTGGCTACTTAACCCATTGCCCTCAGGATGAATCCCTTCTGCCATTCCTATTGAAGATCTCTTCCCAGAAATTGTTGACCATCCTTCCATAGCATGGACCTTTTCATGCCCATAGAAATTCCACAATCTCGTAAGATTAGCCTCATTAGTCTAGGATTAGTCCCTGACATGCCTTTTTATTGAACTTTATCCAACTAACCTTGACCTTTTTCCCTACCCTACCAAACTACTTCTAAACCCACTTCCTATTTTCTACCCTTTTCTGACACCTCCGGCATTTCAAGGATTATTAGATTGCATTTAATGAGATTAGCATACTGCATGCATTCATTACGCATGTTAGGTTTGCATTATACTTCTGGCATACCCTCTGGCATTTGCTTGGAGTCCATTGTAAATACTCTTGTGCACACCACACTAGGGTCAGACCTAGAGAGTCTATAGTCTCTTAGGTTTAGCCCATAAAAGTCTAATAAATTTTCTTCGATAGGAATGCAAAGTCGAGTGTATTAGGTGTTAGTTTGAGTCCTTTGCATCATTTTATTAGGAGTCTGCATGTGCCCAGCATGTTCACCACCTATACTAATTTTAAACAAACTGGCTAATTCCCGAAGATGGATAAAAAAAAATTGATGTAGTGGATTTTATCTTGGTTAGGCTTAGGCCTAAAAGAAGCTTCATGCTCGCAGAGCCGGACCTTTTAAAGTGATAGAGAAGGTTGGATCAAATGCCTAGGTGTTAGACTTGCCTTCGGATTTGGGCATTAGTTCTACCTTCAATATTACAGACCTGGTTGAGTATAGGGAACCGGCAGCGCTACCTAGTGAGGCCTTTGGACCTATTCCTTTTCATTGTGAGTGACCTAACCTAGAGTGTCCACAAACAAATTTGTCCTGAGAGAGGAGAACGGATCGAGCGTATCCTGGACAATCAAGCCATCACGACCCAGGGCCATGACTATCAACGCTTCCTGGTCCGATGGCAAGGCCGGCCAGAGTCGGATGATTCGTGAATTTCTCGAGAGGACTTGCAATGCCTCAACCCAGACTTTCTCGAGAGATATGTGAGCCAGTCTGACCTTCACTCGACAGGGTCGAGTTCCTCCACCCCGGGAGAATTGGTGGGGACACCGGAGGCACCAGAATAAGACAGAGGCTTTTTCAACCCTCTGTAAATTGATCAATATTATGAGTCCATCTGTAATAAGCGCTTAGCTCATCTGAGTCCATTTTAGTTGTTATTTGAGTATTTTTAGTTGTTATTTTAGTTCTGTACTAGTCAGCTCATGTTGAGCTAGTTCAGTCCAATGCTGTCAGCTCATGTTGAGCTAATTTTATTTTTTTGAGTCCTGTCCAAGCATACTGAAGACTCAAGACTATATATACAAGTGAAGACCAAGTCCAACTAGATTGAAGACATGGAAGTATAGCACAAGTCCAACCCAGCTTGAAGATTGGAAGACCCCAGGAGGGAAAATTCAGAAAATCCTGAATTCTTGAAGATGCCTCCAGATGCCCAGATTCCCTTCCAGATGCCAAAGTATATTCATAGATAATGGCATCCATGATTCCAGAGGTCCATCTGCATCCTAGCCCAAAGAAGAATCAAGCCAAGGTGCCAAGCCAAAGCCCCTAAGAAGCAAGATACCAGGGATATTCCTGCTCTGGCTAACAGGCCCCCCAGAGCTTCCAGAGGCCCACCCATGCAACGAGCCACTGGGCCGGCTTTTGATGCTCCTAGAAGCCAAAAACGCCTACCTAGCATCCTTGGAAGTCTTGACCAAGTCAAGAAATTTTTAGGGATATTTTTCTACTATATTTCCTTAGTTTCTAGTAGGGTTTGAGAGGGAAAAGGATTTTATGTAAAGTACTTATGTACCCTTACTTGGAGCCCAAGGTTAAGGGTCTATTTAAGGGACCCTAGCCTCTTGTATGAGGAGAATTTTTGATGAATGAAAACCTTGAGTTCTTCTATTGAGTTGTGTGATACCCTGCTGTGTGCATAAAGGGGTTTGCGAGAGTTTTTCTTCCCAGTGCTGCAATCATCTTCCTGCTGCCAACAAGCATCTCAGATCCCTGGACGCCCACTCCAAAAGAAGCCTTCCCTTGCTGTTTTTACTTTGTTTTCTTATTCCTTTGTGAGTTTTCTAACCCCTGACAGGTCGTTTGTAGGTCCCTGAGTTTCTACGAATCCAACGACTCCAGCCAAGCCTCAATCGGATCACCGAGCAGAAAGCCGGGTATCCGCGGGTCTTTGGCTCGGTTTTCCAGGCCGCATCCGTCGAGGAACGAGAGACCCCTTTGCTGCGATCTTCACAGACGTTGTCAGGTACACCCCTCTACCTCCAGTAGTTTTATTGTAGGAGAACTTGCCCTAACCGAGGCTTCTCAGCCCCGGCGGTCCTTCTTTGCTACTTTTCTAGGTCCTAATCTGCATGCTGATCTTCAAAAATTCATACAAAATTCCCTACAAATAATTTTGATCTGAAATTTGGGAATTAATCACCTAACTCAACATGTAAAACATACAAAAAAAATTGCATGCATATTTGTTCCCCATCACTATGTTGTGTGAAGACAATCTTCGTAGATTTTTTTAGATGGAAGCTATAAACATAGCATGCCGAGCCATGTTTTAATTCGATCGATTTTAAAGAAAACTCCATATAAGCTTTGAAAGAATAAGAAACCAAGTATTAATTATTTTCATGTATTTGGATGCAAGTATTTTATATTAAATAATAGAAAAAAATTTAGAAAAGTTTGATGCTAAGTTAGATAAAGGATCTTTCTAGGCTTTTCTTTATCTAGCAAGGCATATAGAGTTTTCAACAAAAGGACACTTATTGTTGAAGAGTCAATACATGTTATTTTTTTATGAAACTAATATAAATCCTTCGATAAAGAAATATTTTTTGGAAGATGATGCAGGCATACTTGATAAAAAGATAGATAATCTTATCATATTAAATGATTCAATTCCAAAAGATAAAGATAAAGAACCAAAGAAAGAGGATGATAAAGTTAAGCTGACTCAACAGGAAAGTAAATCAACTCAAAGGCAAAGTAATCTATCTAACAAATGGAGGTATGCTCATGGACATACAAAGAATTTAATAATAGTGATATATCTCAAGAGGTAAGAACTCGTTTATCTCTAAAAGATCCTTACAATTGCTTAGCCTTTATTTTACAAATAGAACCTAAGACTATTGAAGAAACTAAAAAAGATAGTGAATGGATCAAAACTATGCAAGAGGAGCTTAACCAATTTAAAAGGAATAAGGTTTGGATACTTGTAGAAAAATCTTTAGACCATCCAATAATTGAAACAAAATACGTTTTCAGAAATAAACTAGATAAAAAGGGCAAAGTTATAAGAAACAAATCTAGAAGGAATTGATTTTGATGAGATTTTTATACCTATAGCTAGATTAGAAGCAATTATTAGCTTTTGCATGCTACATGGAATTTAAACTTTACCAAATGGATGTTAAAAGTATATTTTTGAAGAGGTTTATGTAAAAAACCACCCAGTTTTGAAAGTCATGAGTTTCCAAATCATGACTATAAATTATATAAAGCTCAATATGGTTTGAAACAAACTCCTCGTGCGTGGTATGAATGTTTAAGCAAGTTTTTACTTCAAAATAATTTCATTAGTGATAAAAAAGTATCCTAAGAGCCAATCATTATGAGGGCCTTTTCGTAAACTTCCAGCTCATGTATGACATACTTTCATATTAATAAAGGCATTTATTCATCATATAATGATGTGTCATATTTTCTTATTGATTATGATGAATCCCATAAATTAGGGCAATGGAGTTAGGGTTAGGATGGAGTTCATAACAGTGAGACCTAATTCCTATAAACCCTAATCTAGAATGTTCCTAGTCGTTGGACCATCGATTCGGGGATTGACGAATCCGAAATGACTAGCTTATCCTATGTATGCTCAATTGATGAGGGTGGTTGATCTCACAACCACTTGTGTAGAGATACTAATACAAGGATAAGGGTGGTCATCAGGGTATGAGTATACTGGACTGATCCGCACCAGGACTATCTTATGGAAGTCTTACTACTTGTCGAAAGATAGATCTCAGAGTAGAAGTTGTGCATGTGATCTTTAGACCTGAAGTCACCATGGTTCCTTGTGCACACTAAGCCATATTTTGGTTCATACTCGTTCATAACATTGCAGCATGTACGGGGTGTTCTGGGTATGGTGGAAGGTATACGAAGGATGTGAGTGGACCAACAAGGAATCAATCAGTCCTGGTAAGAGAAATTGTTATCCCATGCAATCTCTTCGATGAGAGACTCAAGGAGCCTTTCATCAAAGCAGGATGAGATTAGTGGAATCTACTCAGTCATCAATTGAGTCCTCATGATCGAGCTAAGATTTGATATGATTAAGTGTTAGGGTTTGACATATATCCATACCTATCACTTAATCGGGATAATGGGAGATCGAAAGATTGAATTGCACAGTAACTTATTATTGAAGGGTATTTTGATATTTTCCACCAAATTCCTCATCTTTCGGGTAGGCATGATATGTTGCTAGACATTAATCTTGTCTTATAGGTTTTCATGAACCAATTGATTTGGTTTCATGAGTCAATTCGATGTGTGATTCGAATTGGACAATTAGGTGAGCCAATTTGACCTAATTAGGTCAATCGGGTTCGATCGGATCAATCGGCTCAAACCTAAACCTACTGCTAGCTAGATGTGGAACCTAATGGGTTACACACAATAGAGACTTGGCCAAGGAAGTCATTCATGATTTAATTAGGGTCATAGGATCCTAATTGGTTAGCTAGATTGCATACTAGCATATGTAGGCTAACCTAATTCCTAACCCAATTGGATTAAGTTCAGTTGCTTGCTAATTGGGCTAACCTAATTATGGAAAACCTAAATTAGGTTGAGTCCTAAGTGAGGCTAGCCAAATCAGAGCTTGATCTGATTTTAATCTGAACTTAAGGGCATTTTAGGCACCATATATGAAGAGTCCCAATGGCATGGGACTCTTGGTACCTAAATGACACCTTAACTTCAAAAAGGCATAGAAGGAGTTATAAACCTCTGATCTGAAAATAAAAGATATGATCAGAAAGCTTATTTGATTCCCTTTCCAATGACACCCATATTGCATGTGTTTGACTAAGTCAATTTGATGCTTTAGGCAGACTAAATGGAAATGAAAAGACTATTGGTGCCCTTTGGCGCACCCGGGAGAAAGTATGGTGCACAGATGGATGAAGAGTCCTTCTGCAGATGAGACTCTAGGAGCTTCATCAGGAAGGTACCTCTTAGCTTAATCCCCATGCCTTGACAAGTCAAAAGACTGGTTTAAGGTTTGAATGGGATGGCTTGAAGAGGTGTGAAAGGTGGCGCGCACATGAAGAGTTATGCCTTTTCATATGCGCGCGCACAACAGAGGGCAGAGTCCTTCTGCCTCTGAAACTCTTCAAGCCTCACATTACTTCGGATTAGAAGAGGTGTCTCCTTATCTCAGAAACTAGTATTTGACACATGGCATGATGGGGATTGATCTGGTAAGTGAAAGAATACAGATATGACTCTCTATTCTCGAAGAGTCTTATCAGATATGATATTTCATATCTAATAAGTGTTGTCAGGATGCATTTCATACCCCATCTGAGATTATAAATAAGGGGTATGGTGAAATGAGAAATACTACTACTTCTTCTTCTTCGGTCTTCTGAGGTCAGTGTTTTTATTTTCCCGAGAGTCTTCCACTTTCTCCCTCCCTCCTTCTTGTTTTAGGACAAGACTTGTCTTATTAAGACAAGTTCTTCTACACTAGGACAAGGCTTGGTTTTAGGATATAAGGCTGTAGGGTCCTAGAGGAGGGTAGTCCTAGAAACTGAAGTGGTTTAGGATGGTGTCTTGAGTGCCCTTCAGTAGGACAGGGTGTCCTATAGTGGTCAATAGACCAAAGGCTGCCGAAAGAGTTCCACTTCTCCAAGCAACTTGAAGAAGGAGTTCTTCCTTGGTTTGAGTTTCGTGTGGATCATTGTTGGAGGGTTTGTGCTTGTGAACCTTGTGAAAAAGTTGGTTTTCAGCGATCCAGGTATTTTTTTGACTCTTTTTTATGATTCATTAGTTGATATTACACAAGGGATTCCTGGGATTAGGATTTTCTATACATGATATACATGTTAGGGTATCATGCTATGAAATTTTATTTTGAAAGTCAATTCTGCATGCTGTATGATCCCCAGCACCCTGGGAGAATTTCCATCAGTGGTATCAGAGCCATCCTTGTGGCATTCCAATTATGAATCATTTTGGAGTTTGATTAAATTCCACTACCGAGCCGACCCGAACCTTATCGAGTCGACTCGACCATGTTCATATGTATGATATTATGTCAATATGAAATTATACATGAACCATGTAACTACTTTGGATTGGGTTAGTCACCATGGCTGCCCGGTCATAGGAGCCAAGTAGGGTTTAAAGGCCCTCTCTTCCCATTCAATGGGTCTCCTATGGCATGTAGGGGTGCCGCTGTGGCCATATCCCATGAATATGTGAGGTGAAAGGTATTTTATCATGTCTTGATTTGCATATTAGGGTAATATGCTAATTGTCATATAATTCTTTGCATATTAGGGTAATATGCTTGATGACATGAATTTTAATGCATATGCTAGAGTGATATGCATTGGGTTTATATTTGTTATAAACTTGGATATCATGTTTATGTTTATACTAGTAGTAATAAACATTATTATCATGATAGTTTTAGAATGTGTTTTGAGACCATCAAAGCCCTCATCAAAAACCATAATTAGTCATAGTATAAAACTTAGTCAAAAAGCAAAACCGGTTAATTTTTGATCAACCAATTGGTGTCTAGGCAAGTAGTTCTGGGAAGGTAAAGGGAATGAGGTTTTTAATTGCTTCCGTTGATTGACCTGGCCAATCTAATTGGTATCTAAGAAAAGTAACAGGGGGACCCCCTCACACCTTCCACTCACTTGGCCAATTTGGTCATATCTAAATCTTAATTTGATAATGCTAATTAGTTAAGTGTACTATATCCTTCATGCTAAGCCAAATTTATGTCAAGACTATAGTAGGTTTGTTATGCATACACAAGGCCTACTCTAGGATTTGATATAAGATTTGTCTTGGTGTACTTAGTGCTTTATGGCATGGTTGGAAATGTTGCTTTGTTGTGCATACACAAGGGTAACATTATTCAATCATGGCTATATGGAAATGAAGGGTCTGACTAAACTAAGACATTATGGTTTGTTGTGCATACACAAGGCCATAAGTATCTTAAAGGCAAAGATTATTATTGAGAATTGCACGGGTTGCAATTGGAAAGGTTGTCCTACCTTTGAACTCATGTGTATTTGTTGTGCATACACAAGGCACTCATGAGAAATAAGGATCTCAACCTCACTAAGGAAACCAGGAAAGGTTTCTTGCTTACCATAGTTGAGGATTATGGTATTTGAAGAAAATAATGGGAGACATAATTAGATAGAAAGTCCTTATCTCATTATGGATGTCATCTTGAGTGGTCTGCTGATATTGTTCTTTAATTAATAATAGGATATTTAAATAATGGCTTCAAACTTATCACTGAGTGGCATCTTGGATGCTAATAAGTTAACCGGTTCAAACTATGTGGATTGGTTAAGGAAGAAGGCTAATGGAGCCCGTTTCCATTACAGCATGTTTGGGCATTGGAAGAAGGATTGCAAGACTTGTCTTACAAAAGTGAAGCTAGATGCAAGTGGTGCATCTAAGGGTTTGTACATGATACAAACCAATTTTTCATTGAGTGAATCTATTTCTAATTCATGGGAATTGGATATCGCATGTGGGTCACATATTTGTAAATCTTTATATGGACTCCACAAAATTAGAAATTTGAAGAAAGGTGACTTCAAATTATATGGGCCAAGTGGAGAACCCATATATGCTGAAGCTGTGGGCACCTATCTTCTATTATTACCTTCGAGTAATATCATAAGTTTGGAAGAATGCTACTATGTGCCAAATATTGTAAGAAACATTATTTCTATACCCTTGTTGTTACAACAAGGATATGAAATAAGTGTAAAGAGCAGTGGCTGCTCTATTCTTCATAATAATACAATATTTGGGCATGGTTGCTTTATGAATGGTCTTCTAACTTTAGTACTCAGTGATGAAATACTTCTTGTAGATGACAAGAAGAGAAAAAGAGATAATGTCAATATCACATATCTCTAGCATTACCGGTTAGGTCATATCAGTGAGTCAAGGATAAACAAGTTAGTCAAAAAGGATTACTTTGACCCTGATGATTTTCAATCATTAGGAACTTGTGAGTCTTTCCTCAGAAGGAAAATAACCAAGTCTCCATTCACTGGAAATGGAGAAAGGGCAACTGAATTGTTAGGTCTTGTACATACTGATGTGTGTGGACCTATGTCAACTCAGGCTAGAGGAGGATATTCTTATTTCATCACTTTTATTGATGATTTATCAAGGTTCGGTTATGTGTATATTATGAAACACAAATCCAAAACCTTTGATAAGTTTAAAGCATATCAGAGTATGGTTGAAAGACAAACTGGACTTAGTATTAAAGCTCTTCGGTCTGATCGAGGAGGGGAATACTTGTCTAGTGAGTTTTTGAACCATCTCAAGGACAAAGGCATTATTTCTGAATGGATCCCTCCTTATACACCCCAGTTAAATGGAGTGGCAGAAAGGAGAAACCTCACCTTGTTGGACATGGTGAGGTCCATGATGAGCTTCATAGATCTTGCCATTTCCTTCTAGGGACATGCCTTGGAGACTACTGCATACATATTAAACAGGGTTCCATCTAAGTCAATAAGTAGCACTCCATTTGAGTTATGGAATGGTAAAAGACCAAGTTTTAAATACTTAAAGATTTGGGGTTGCCATGCTTATGTCAAGAATAACTTTGGGCATAAGTTAAGTGCTACGGCTAACAAGTATAGGTTGTTGGTTACCCAAAAGAAGGTAAGGGATACCTCTTTTATAATGTTACAGAGCATAAGATAATTGTCAGTAGGCATGCTACATTCTTGGAACATGAGTTTATTCAAGAAGGATGTAGTGATTCTTCACTTGAGTTGTGTGAAGAATAGAACCAATAAACTAATGAGCCTTCAAGTGAAGTTCCTCAACCAGAGGTTCTTATATATCAAGAACAACCACAATACACACCTCCTCTCCGAAGGTCAGAGAGGGTGCGGGGAGCACCACTCAGATATGGCTTTGTCATCGGGGATGATAATGAAGCCAGTATCACACAGGATGATGATCTTGTTGTTGGGAATTGTGTCCCAAAGCCAATCGCCTGGGTTGTAGGTGGTTGAGCTAAGTATTGTACTTTTTCTTTGAATTAATAAAATATATTTATGGCAGCTCATCACATACTAAATTTTCCTAAAATGAACTCTTTCCATGTGATGAAGTCCTTAGGACTACACTGACTTCGATACAGAGAGGATGTATCGAGTGGTCCTTATACCTTGTTCACAACCAAAGGATATATTGTACTGGATGGCAATATATCAAGTATAGGTTGTTGTAGTTCATATCGTTTGGTTGTCCTCTTGACCAAATAAGTGTGGTGACACTGATGTGATCTACAAGTGGGATATATGATATCTCATTGAACGTGACTCCGTGCAACCCCTTTCTGCCAAAGGGATACTCACGATTGGATATGGGTATATGTGTCCCTCTAACCTGATGTCATCACGGTAGCTTGCAAGCAACTCCCTGTACTTTGGTGCCGGACTACCCGGATTTTTAATCCGGTGACAGAAGGTTTCTGGGTACAGGCAAGTACTTGTGGAGTAGTGATGGACCAAGAAGGAATTGACCTATCCAAACAGTTTGGATAGAATGTCTCGCAGTATCTCAATTTAGCAAATCCTCGACCGGGGTAGTCCTAGTGAAGAGTCACTGGACTTGCAAGGTTGAGACACGTAGTCGACTGACTCAGTCTGGGTTGGCAGCCCAATCTCAGTCATCTTGAGCATTAGAGGTCAAAGGGATGAATTATACGGTAACCATATGCTAGAGGTTCGATAGTTTGCTCTCGCATCTTCGACCTATCCGGATGCCAGGACCCATTGCTAGATATTTTCCCGTGCTGGTACTGGAATTGTTCCAGTGCTACCGTTTAGGTTCGAACCTAGGAGGTCACTCGCCATAGAGGATTACTCTCTGATCCGGATACCGATTACGATTGGGAATCGTCTCGGTTTTATGGTCATAGTATTTTTGAGCACTCTTTTCCCCATCTTGCCCTTGTCTGTGTCAACCGAAAATTATTCCGGGCTGACCAGGACTGCGCCAGGTTTTTTTTGAATCAGTTTTGAATTGAGTCGAAGTTCGTTTCGGCCATCAATTGGTTGTGAACCAATTTTGAAATTCCTTGAACCAAATTCAATTGGTTTGGACCAATTGGTTTAAAAGGAAATTGGACCGAACCGGTGTTCCCTCTCCTCGTGACCGTTTACACGGTAATTTGCTGACTTTTCGCTGGGAGGAATTTCTTGCGTCCGATGAAGGCCAAACGTCCGAAGTCGAACCCGCTGGGCGTCTCTTCTCCTCCCTCCGCCCGTCCTTTTAAACCTTGTTTAATGGCTGATTAAATTGGATCATTTGCAGCTGGTTCCTTCTTGGCTTCCCAGCCTCTCCAAATTCCTCTCCCTGCAGCCTATAAAAACCTGCAACCCCCCCTATTTCGGTGGTTAGTTTTTCACCGTGAGAAGAAAAGAAAATACTTAGTATATCCTTCCATTTGAGAGGCTGAAATCTGGGTCTTTGAGGCTTGATCCATTCTCCCATATAGTACTCTTTTTGGGGTGGGTTTAGGAGTGTGTGAGGGAGAGAAAACCCATTCTTTTGAAGTGCTCAAACCTGCACTGTAGCAAAGGAGTATTGATGCAGTCCACTGTGGCCGCGAATCAACTTCCAGCGGCTAGCACCGCGTGTGGAGAGGGATCCGAGAGCCCCGGGCGCATCTCCCCTCTAGAGGGAGTACCCTTCTACTCCTGGGAGCAAGCCACGCGTGCTGGGATCGCTTCTACTGCTCCAAAACGAAGGAAGAACCAGCTGTCCTATTCTGCTGCAGAAATTCTAGCAGCAGGTTTTTGGCCATTTTGTACATCGTGTACACTGTATTTTCCTTGCAGATTTCCATTGGAGATCGAAGAACACTTATCCACATTGCCGCTGCTGCGATTCGGGAGCAAACGGAGGTCCGAAAAGTGGTGTTTCATTGCTGTTTTTCAAGCTCAAAACAGAGCAAAAATTTCATCCCAAGGAAGAAGAAGGCTGGAATAGTTTTATTCCAGCTATTCCAGCCTATTCTAGGTCTATTCCAGAGTTATACCAGGCAGAATAAAGGTATGGAAAATTATTTTTTTAATCATGCATAAATAGATTTATTTGTTTAAGTTTTTGCAAATATTTTATATCATCATACATGCCTACATGCAACATGAATAGGTTAGGTTCTGGGCGGAGCAGTTTTCCGTTGCGAGAATTTTTAAAAAAGTTTTAAAATCCATTCTGCTCCCGCAACTGTTTGCATGCCTAATGTAGGACCATGTCAAACCACCTGCTCCATTTTTCTTTCAGTGGTATCAGAGCAGGTTGCATGTGTAACCTATTCCTGTATGCATGTTTTTATATTAAAATTGGTTTAATCTAATAATATATCCAGATTTCTTTTTGGAACCTAGTTGAGACCTTCACCATGACCGTGTGTCTTTGACACGATGCGGATCATCTGTGTTGGCCTCTTCAGAAGGATCCTTAAAGAATTTTAAAATTAAAAATGTTTTAATTTGATGATACATGTTATAGGGCATGTTTTATATGGATATGAAATATTTGTAAAATTTTGAATCTAGATGCATGATTAGTTATTTAAAATTGTTTTACATAGTGACTTAATTAAAATTTATTTTAATTAAGTGTTTGGCTAATTAAAAAAAATTTTTAGGTTTATGAAATCTGATACAAATTTGCATAAGCCATTTTGGGTTAAATTGGGTTAGCTGACTAGTTGGGTTCATCACTGGGTTAGACCTAAGTTTAGTTCAACCGGATTACAAGAAGATTAAACAAAAATTGTTTAAGGCCCTTCTTTAGAACTATCTAATAGTTAGATTAGTTGATCCGTTCATCTAAAATGGATCCAATTAGTAGCTCAGTGGACGCCCGAGTCTTTAGCCTAGTCTGATCGAGTCTGGTAAACCGACTGGTATCGAGGTAGGTTTGGCATTGTGATCATGGTTGTATGAGGCTACCTCTTTCCTGGCCAACTTGGTTGGTGTCTAGGAAAGATGGTTAATAGCGGATACTCACCCATGATCTCACCTACCTGGCTAGTCGAGTTGACCAAAACTGATTGGAAAAGCTCAATGACTCGAGTTAACCCATGTCACCCAGGTTGATCGGTCTGAATGATCTATAGGTGCACATGGATCATTTTTTGATTTATTTCAACCCTCTTGGAATCTGATTGATTCAGTGGGAGGATGATCCATGTCCTTGTCTTTTTCTTCTATCATAACTAAAAAAAAAAAAAATCCTCTAAAATTATTAGGTCCTTAAAAAGACTAAGTCAAAGAGTTGACAGTGTCTTAGCCTCCCATTAAGTTGGATAGAAATGTGTCCTCTAGCTTGGTGTGCATCGGCAGTTCCAAAGAACGTGTGTACATCCGGCGACTGGAATTTCTATCTGATCGATGATGGTTCAGTGCAACCTCCTTAACGGGACCAGGTGGGCCGGCCAAAGTCGGGCTTGGTCTTTAGTTAGCTAGAAGCATTGGATTTGTCATTTTAATGGTTGGACCTAACCAGAGACCTGCAATAAGAGGCCCCAAGGCCGATTGGGGTGTTCTCTGGGGCAAAATGAAATACTGAAAATTGTTTAGGGAAGCAATTGGTTTACGAACCTACCTTTAGGCTTGTATGGGTGAGCTGGCCAAAGTCAGGCTCATGCGTGGCCTATTGGATTTCAGTACCCACTTGAAAAAGTGTTTTCACGGATTGGAGTTAGAGGCTACCAATCTGAAAAATTAGTGGGAGAAACCTTTAGACTAAAGTCCACGTCTTTTGGTTAAATTATTAATTCATACACTAATTTGGTCTTATTTTCTTTTCAGATGTCTTCCAATTTATCACTCCGGTCACTTCTCGACAACGAAAAGTTAAAGGGTCACAACTTCGATAGTTGGTATCGAAGATTGAGAATCATTCTGGAGCATGAACGGATCCTCTATGTGATAACGGATCCGGCACCTGAAATCCCTCCCGCTAATGCATGGAGTGCGGTCAGAGACGCTTATCTGAAGTGGGTCTCTGATTGGACTATTATCTGATGCATTATGTTAGCGGCGATGAACGACGAGTTCAGTCACAAATTCGAGGAGGCCCAACCTGATGAAATCCTTCAAAAGTTGAAGGAATCCTTCGACACCCCGGATGATGTAGAACGGTACAAAGTGCCTTATGCCATCTACAATTCCAAGATGCCGAATGGCAGTTCAGTCACTGATCATGTACTGTACATGATCGAGCTGATTGAAAAGTTGGGCAAACTCGGATGCCCCTTGCACGAGCAGCTCAGCAAGGATGCGATCCTGAATTCTCTTCCCTCCTCCTATCTTGATTTTCTCGATCATTATAGAATGAACAAGCCTGCAGTCAACTACCATGGTCTTTTGGGGTTGCTGCAGACTTTCGAGAAAGACCACCAACTATATAAGGGGGTGGTGAATTTAGTGGGAGGTAGTTGAGGTCGTCGTCCCTTTAAGAAAGGGAAGAAGAAAATAAATAAAAAAGGAAAGAAGGTGCAGAGTGCTCCTGGCCCTAGTCAGACCAGGAAGTATAAGGCTGATCAATCTTCTGCAGAGTGTTTCTACTGCAAGAAGAAGGGACACTGGAAGAGGAACTGTCCTCTTTATATTGCATCCCTTGAACCAAACAGGCCGAGAAAGCAGAAATCTGCTGAACAAGGTATTTATATGATAAAATCTTGTAATTACTCTATTGTTGATACTACTAACTGGGTATTGGATACTGGTAGTCCAATTCATATTTGTAATTCGTTACAGGGACTTCTAGTTAGCAGAAGATTTGAAGATGGAGAACAGTTTCTGAGCGTCGGGAATGGAAATCATGTTCCAGTACTGGCGGTCGGAGTCTTGCATCTTGTCTTTGAGTCTTGTACTGTCGAACTAGTCGACTGTCACTATTGTCCTAGTTTCATTATGAGCATAATCTCTGTAGGCCCTTTGGCCAATTGTGGTTTTGAACTATCAATAAAAGAAGATTTTTGCAATGTTATTTTGAATAACTCTGTTATAATGAAAGCTAGATTAAATAATGGCATATATGTACTATCAAGGCCTGTTAGTGTAATGTACACTTCTAGCAAACATCCAAGATTAGATAATGTCAATGATTTGTATCTTTGGCATTGTAGGCTGGGTCATATTAACCAAAATAGGATAAATAAGATGCGAGGAGATGGACTCCTCGAGGTCAGTGATTCTGAATCACTGCCCACTTATGAATCCTGTTTACTTGGTAAAATGACCAAGTCACCTTTTACTGGAAAAGGTGAACGAGCTACAGAACTTCTAAGTCTAATACATACTGATGTATGTGGACCAATGACAGTTAGTGCCAGAGGATAAAAATATTTCATTACTTTTACAGATGACTTTTCAAGGTTCGGTTATGTCTTCTTAATGAGACATAAGTCTGAGTCATTTGAAATGTTCAAACGATACCGTAATGAAGTAGAAAAGCAAACTGGAAAAAGTATTAAAACCCTTCGATCTGATCGAGGTGGCGAATACTTATCTGGTGCACTTTTGACATATCTTGAGGAGAATGGAATTCTCTCTCAGTGGACTCCTCCAGGAACACCACAGTTGAATGGTGTGTCCGAAATGAGGAATCGAACCTTGTTGGACATGGTTCGATCCATGATGGGCTTCGTAACTCTGCCGCTATCCTTTTGGGGATATGCTCTTCAGACAGCCTGTTACTTATTAAATGATGTTCCAAGTAAATCTGTTATCTCCACTCCGTATGAGATGTGGACTGGACATAAACCCTCAATCTCACACCTTCGGGTCTGGGGTTGTCCGGCTTACGTAAAGCGTTTAGACTCAGACAAACTTGGTCCTAGGTCTGATCGGTGTTTATTCATTGGTTATCCTAAGGAAACCAAAGGGTATTTCTTCTACTTGGAGAATGAACAAAAGGTGTTCATTGCTCTTAGAGCTATCTTTCTGGAAAAGGAGTTCCTTGGAGAAGGAACTATAGCCTCTAAGATTGAACTTGATGAAGTTCAGCCAATAGAAGAACCTGCACACTCTAAGGACATCGTAGAACCGGCTGTGATTGAATCACACCCATAACCTATTAGGAGATCTGGTAGAATACCGCATCAGCCAGACAGATACTACGGTTTCTTGGTCCGGGACGGCGATCCCATTGAGCTTGATGAGAACAATGAGGATCTGATCACCTATATGGATGCTCTTCAGAGATCTGACTCTGAGGCATGGCTTGGAGCCATGCGATCCGAAATGGAGTCCATGGAAATCAACAATGTATGGACATTGGTTGATCCGCCTGAAGGGATAAAACCCATCGGGTGTAAATGGATCTTCAAGAGGAAAAGGGGTGCAGATGGGAAGGTAGAGACCTATAAAGCCCGTCTGGTTGCCAAGGAGTATCGTCAGTGATATGGTATCGATTATGATGAGACTTTCTCCCCTCTGGCAATGCTCAAATCCATTCGGATAATGCTTGCTTTGGCAGCATATTTTGATTACGAGATCTGGCAGAAGGATGTCCGAACCGCTTTCCTTAACGGGGAGCTGGAAGAGGAGGTGTATATGATACAGCCTGAAGGGTTCACATCCACAGATGAATCAAAAGTAAGCAAGTTGCAGAGGTCCATCTATGGACTCAAGCAAGCATCTCGAAGTTGGAACTTACGGTTTGATAGGTGTATCAAATCATATGGCTTCGTTAGGAACGGAGAAGAACCGTGCATCTATAAATGGGTTAATGGTTCTGTGATTGTATTCCTAGTATTGTATGTTGACGACATTCTCTTAATCGGGAATGATGTCATAGCATTACAAGGAATAAAGGTCTGGTTATCAGCTCAGTTCTCCATGAAAGACTTGGGTGAAGCTTCTTACATACTAGGTATGAAGATCTATAGAGATAGATCTAAGAAGCTTTTGGGATTGTCCCAGTCTACGTACATGATACCGTGCTGAAATGGTTCAGCATGAAAAATTTCAAGAAAGGCTATCTCCCGATAGGTTCTGGAATTACTCTTTCCAAGAAGGATTGTGTGACAACTCCTAAGGAAAGAGAGCGCATGAGTAGAGTACCTTATGCTTTTGCAGTAGGCTCTATCATGTATGCTATGACTTGTACTAGACCAGACGTGGCATACTCACTAGGAGTAGCGAGCAGATACCAGTCTGACCCAGGTGAGGCGCATTGGAAGGTGGTTAAGTCCATCCTTAAGTATTTGAGAAATACTAAAGATCAATGGGTGATTTATGGAGATCCTGACTTGAAACTTGTAGGGTACTCTGACTCCAGTTTTCAGTCGGATAGAGATGATAGCAAGAGTGTGTCAGGGTTTGTATTTATCCTGAATGGAGGAGCGATCTGCTGGAAAAGTTCCTAGCAGGCAACTATTGCAGACTCGGTATGTGAAGCAGAATACATTGCAACATCAGATGCAGCAAAGGAAGCTGTGTGGTTGCTGAAGTTCCTTGGAGAGCTAGGGGTGGCACCTTCCCTAGATGGTCCTGTTCCGGTGTATTGTGACAGCACTGGAGCCATTGCTCAAGTTAAGGAGCCTAAAGCTCATCACCGCACCAAGCACATACTGTGGTGATACCACCTCGTACGAGAAATCGTGGAACGAGGCGACATCAATCTTCTGAAGATCGATGGAAAAGAAAATCTGGCCGACCCCTTCAATAAAACCCTCGGAATAAAAGAGTTCGACTATTGTAAATGGGAAATGGGTATTAGATACTCTTCTGATTGGCTTTAGTACAAGTGGGAGTTGTTGGGAATTGTGTCCCAAAGCCAATCGCCTAGGTTGTAGGAGGTTGAGCTAAGTATTATACTTTTTTTTGAATTAATAAAATATATCTATGGTAGCTCATCATATACTAAATTTTCCTGAAATGAACTCTTTTCATGTGATGAAGTCCTTAGGACTACACTGACTTCGATATAGAGAGGATATATCGAGTGGTCCTTAAACCTTGTTCACAACCAAAGGATATATTGTACTGGACGGCAATATATCAAGCATAGGTTGTTGTAGTTCACATCGTTTGGTTATCCTCTTGACCAAATAAGTGTGGTGACACTGATGTGATCTACAAGTGGGATATGTGATATCTCATTGAACGTGACTCCGTGCAGCCCCTTTCTGCCAAAGGGATACTCAAGATTGGATATGGGTATATTTGTCCCTCTGACCAGAGGTCATCATGATAGCTTGCAAGTAACTCCCTGTACTTTGGTGCCGGACTACTCGGATTTTTAATCCGGTGACGGAAGGTTTCTGGGTACAAGCAAGTACTTGTGGAGCAGTGATGGACCAAGATGGAATTGACCTGTCCAAACAGTTTGGATTGAATGTCTCGCAGTATCTCAATTTAGCAAATCCTCGACCGGGGTAGTCCTAGTGAAGAGTCACTGGGCTTGCAAGGTTGAGACACATAGTCGACTGACTCAGTCTGGGTTGGTAGCCCAATCTCAATCGTCCTGAGCATTAAAGGTCAAAGGGATGAATTATACGGTAACCATATGCCAGAGGTTCGATAGTTTGCTCCCGCTTCTTCGACCTATCCGCCGGGACCCATTGCTAGATGGTTTCCTATGCTGGTACTGGAATTGTTCCAGTGCTACCATTTAGGTTCGAACCTATGAGGTCACTCGCCATAGAGGATTACTCTCTGATCCGGATACCGATTACGATTGGGAATCGTCTCGGTTTTATGGTCACAGTATTTTTTAGCACTCTTTTTCCCATCTTGCCCTTGTCTGTGTCAACTAGAAATTGTTCCGGGCTGACCAGGACTGCGCCAGGTTTTTTCTGAATCAGTTTTGACCTGATTCGGAGTTCGTTTTGGCCTTCAATTGGTTGTGAACCAATTTTGAAATTCCATGAACCAAATTCAATTGGTTTGGACCAATTGGTTTAAAAGGAAATTGGACCGAACCGGTGCTCCCTCTCCTCGTGACTATTTACATGGTAATTTGCTGACTTTTTGCTGGGAGGAATTTCTTGCGACCGATGAAGGCCAAACGTCCGAAGTCGAACCTGCTGGGCGTCTCTTCTCCTCCCTCCACCCGTCCTTTTAAACCTTGTTTAATGACTGATTAAATTGGATCATTTGCATCCGATGCCTTCTTGGCTTCCCAGCCTCTCCAAATTCCTTTTCCTGCAGCCTATAAAAACCTGCAACCCCCCTTGTTTCGATGGTTAGTTTTTCACCGTGAGAAGAAAAGAAAACACTTAGTATATTCTTCCATTTGAGAGGCTGAAATCTGGGTCTTTGATGCTTGATCCATTCTCCCATCTAGTACTCTTTTTGGGGTGGGTTTAGGAGTGTGTGAGGGAGAGAAAACCCATTCTTTCGAAGTGCTCAAACCTGCACTGCAGCAAAGGAGTATTGCTGCAGTCCACTATGGCCGTGAATCATCTTCCAGCGGCTAGCACCGCATGTGGAGAGGGATCCGAGAGCCCCGGGCACGTCTCCCCTCTAGAGGGAGTACCCTTCTACTCCTGGACGCAAGCCACGCATGCCGGGATCGCTTCTACTGCTCCAAAATGAAGGAAGAACCAGCTGTCTTGTTCTGCTGCAGAAATTCTGACAGCAGGTTTTTGGTCGTTTTGTACATCATGTACACTGTATTTTCCTTGCAGATTTCCATTGGAGATCGAAGAACACTTATCCACCTTGCCACTGCTATGATTCGGGAGAAAACGGAGGTCCGGAAAGTGGTGTTTCACTGCTGTTTTTCAAGCTCAAAATAGTGCAAAAATTTCAGGCCAAGGAAGAAGAAGGCTGGAATAGTTTTATTCCAGCTATTCCAGCCTATTCCAGGTCTATTCTAGAGTTATACCAGGTGGAATAATGGTATGGAAAATTATTTTTTTAATCATACATAAATAGATTTATTTGTTTAAGTTTTTGCAAATATTTTATATCATCATACATGCCTACATGCAACATGAATAGGTTAGGTTCTGGGCGGAGCAGTTTTCCGCTACGATAATTTTTAAAAAAGTTTTAAAATCCATTCTGCTCCCGCAGTTGTTTGCATGCCTAGTGTAGGACCATGTCAAACCACCTGCACCATTTTTCTTTCACCTGTGACCTATTCGGAAGCTATCGAGAGTAGGGACTCCGACAAGTGGCTTGGTGCCATGAAATCTGCAATGGACTCCATGTATTCCAATTAGGTTTGGACCTTGGTAGATCCACCTGAAGGAATTAACCCGATAGGGTATAAATGGGTCTTCAAGAAGAAGATTGGAGCAGATGGTCAAGTTAAGACCTATAAGGCTAGGCTAATAGCAAAAGGTTTTAGACAAAAACATGGTGTAGACTATGATGAAACCTTTTCTCCAGTAGCCATGCTCAAGTCCATTCGGATACTGCTTGCCATAGCAGCATACCATGACTATGAAATCTGGCAAATGGATGTAAAGACTTCTTTCCTTAATGGAAACCTTGAGGAAGAAGTCTATATGTCATAGCCAGAGGGGTTTGTCTCAAGTGGGAGACCAAACCAGGTATGCAAGTTAAAGAAGTCCATTTATGGACTTAAACAAGCATCGTGGAGTTGGAACATCCATTTCGATGAAACAATTAAAGGATTTGGTTTTATCAAAAATGTGGATGAACCATGTGTGTATAAGAAGACAAGTAGGAGTGCCATTATTTTCTTAGTTTTGTATATGGATAACATATTGATCATTGGGAATGATATCCCAATGTTGCAATCGGTTAAAACTTGGCTATCATCAAAGTTTTCCATGAAGGATGTGGGAGAAGCATCCTATATACTAAGTATAAGGATCTATAGAGATAAATCCAAGAGGATGCTAGGCTTATCCCAATCTAGGTATATTGACTTAGTGTTGAAGAGATTCAACATGGATGGAAGTAAGAAAGGTTACTTACCTATAAGTCAAGGCATACATCTCTCTAAGAAAATGTCTCCTAAGATATCAGAAGAAAGAGAGATGATGGCTATGATTCCTTATACTTCGGCTGTAGGATCGATAATGTATGCCATGTTATGTACCAGACCTGATGTTGCATATGCCTTGGGCATAGTAAGCAGGTTTCAGGCAGATCCAGGAGAGGATCATTGGAGAGCTGTGAAAAATATTTTTAAGTACTTAAGAAGGTCTGAAGATATTTTTCTAGTATATGGAGGATCTGATTTGAAACTAGAAGGTTATACAGATTCTAGTTTTCAATCAAATCCAGATGATAGCAAATCCATATCAGGATATTTCTTCATCCTAAATGGTGGTGTAGTGAGTTGAAAAAGTACAAAGCAGCCAACAGTAGCTGACTCAGTCATTGAAGTAGAGTACATAGCTGCAAGTGAAGCCACGAAGGAAGCTGTCTGATAAAGAACTTCATCATGGAATTGGGCATGGTTCCAGATGTACAACAGCCAGTGCCATTATACTGTGATAACACTAGGATTGTTGCACAAGCTAAGAAACTGAGGTCTTATCACAAGTCCAAGCACATTCTAAGACGGTTCCACCTCGTTCGAGAGATTATTGAAAGATAAGATGTTGTCATTGAACGAGTTGACACAAAGAACAATATAGCAAACCCATTCACTAAAGCTTTAGCAAAGCAATAGTTAAATCGTCACTTAGATTGTATGGGCATAAAATACAAGGGCGATTGGCTTTAATGCAAGTGGGAGTTTGATAGAAAAGTGTCCTAAGAGACAATCATTATGAGGGCCTTTTTGTAAACTTTCAGCTCATGTATGACATACTTTCATATTAATAAAGGCATTTGATTCATCATATACTGTTGTGTCATATTTTCTTATTGATTATGATGAACCCCATAAATTAGGACAATGGAGTTAGGGTTATGATGGAGTTCATAACAGTCAGACCTAATTCCTATAAATCCTAATCTAGAATGTTCCTAGTCGTTGGACCATCGATTCGAGGATCGAGGATTCCAGAAAGACTAGCTTATCCTATGTATGCTCAGTTAATGAGGGTGGTTGATCTCACAACTACTTGTGTAGAGACACTAATACAATGATAAGGGTGCTCATCAGGGTATGAGTGCACTGGACTGATCCGCATCAGGACTATCTTATGGAAGTCTTACTGCTTGTCCAAAGATAGATCCCAGAGTATAAGTTGTGCATATGATCTTTAGACCTGAAGTCACCATGGTTCCTTATGTACACTAAGCCATATTTTGGTTCATACTCATTCATGCCATTGCGGCATGTACGGGGTGTTCTAGGTATGGTGGAAGGTGTATGAAGGATGTGAGAGGACCAACAATGAATCGATCATTCCTGGTAAGAGGAATTGTTATCCCATGCAATCTCTTCGATGAGAGACTCAAGGAGCCTTTGATCAAAGCAGGATGAGATTAGTGGAATCTAATCAGTCATCAGTTGAGTCCTCATAATCGAGCTGAGATTCGATATGATTAAGTGTTAGGGTTTGACATATATCCATACTTATCATTTAATCGGGATAATGGGAGATCGAAAGATTGAATTGCACGGTAACTTATTACTGAAGGGTATTTTGGTATTTTCTACCAAATTCCTCATCTTCCGGGTAGGCATGACATGTTGCTAGACATCAATCTTATCTTGTAGGTTTTCATGAACCAATTGGTTTGGTTTCATGAGTCAATTCGATGTGTGATTAGAATTGGACAATTAGGTGAACCAATTTGACCTAATTAGGTCAATCGGGTTCGATCGGATCGAATCGGCTCAAACCTAAACCTACTACTAGCTAGATGTGGAGCCCAATGGGTCACACACAATAGAGACTTGGCCAAGGAAGTCATTTATGATTTAATTAGGGTCATAGGATCCTAATTGGTTAGCCAGGTTGCATACTAGCATATGTAGGCTAACCTAATTCCTAACCCAATTGGATTGGGTTCGATTGCTTGCTAATTGGGCTAACCTAATTATAAAAAATCTAAATTAGGTTGAGTCCTAAGTGGGGCTAGCCAAATCAGAGTTTGATCTGATTTTAATTTGAACTTAAGAGCATTTTAGGTGCCATATATGAAGAGTCTCAATGGCATGGGACTCTTGGTACCTAAATGATACCTTAACTTTAAAAAGGCACAGAAGGAGCTACAGACCTCTAATCTGAAAATAAAAGATATGGTCAAAAAGCTTATTTGATTCCCTTTCCAATGATAAACATATTGCATATGTTTGACTAAGTCAATTTGATGCTTTAGGTGGACTAAATGGAAAGGGAAAGATTATTGGTGCCCTTTGGCGCACCCGAGAGAAAGTATGGCGCGCAGATGGACTGAGAGTCCTTCTGCATATGAGACTCTGGGAGCTTCATCAGGAAGGTGCCTCTTAGCTCAATTCCCATGCCTTGACAAGTCAAAAGACCAGTTTAAAGTTTGAATGGGATGGCTTGAAGAGGTATGAAAGGTGGCGTGCACATGAAGAGTCGCGCCTCTTCATATGCGCGCGCACAACAGAGGGGAGAGTCCTTTTGCCTCTAAAACTCTTTAAGCCTCATGTTACTTCGGATTAGAAGAGGCGTCTCCTTATCTCAAAAACTTGTATTTGACACATGGCGCGATGGAGATTGATCTGGTAAGTGAAAGAACATGGATATGACTCTCTATTCCTGAAGAGTCTTATCATATATGATGTTTCATATCTGATAAGTGTTGTCGGGATGCATTTCAAGCCGCATCTGAGATTATAAATAGGGGGTACGGTGAAATGAGAAACACTATTACTTCTTCTTCGGTCTTATGAGATCAGTGTTTTTATTTTCCCGAGAGTCTGTCGAGAGTCTTCCACTTTCTCCCTCCCTCCTTCCTATTTTAGGACAAGACTTGTCTTGTTAAGACAAGTTCTTCTACACTAGGACAAGGCTTGGTTTTAGGACATAAGCCTGTAGGGTCCTAGAGGAGGGTATTCCTAGAACCTAAAGTAGTTTAGGACAGTATCTTGAGTGCCCTTCAGTAGGACAGGGTATCCTACAGTGGTCAATAGGCCAAAGGCTACCGAAAGAGTTCCACTTCTCCAAGCAACTTGAAGAAGGAGTTCTTCCTTGGTCCGAGTTTCGTGTGGATCATCGTTGGAGGGTTTGCGCTTGTGAACCTTGTGGAAAAGTTGGGTTTCAGTGATCCAGGTATTTTTCTTGACTCTATTTTATGATTCATTAATTGATATTGCACAAGGGGTTCTTGGGAATTTGGGTTTTCTATACATGTTATACATGTTAGGGTATCATGCTATGAAATTTTGTTTTGAAAGTCAATTCCGCATGCTGTATGATCCCCGGCACCCTGGAAGAATTCCCATCAATTAAAGGAAATGTAGATACTATATTATTCTTTGAAAATAAGAAATGATGACCTATTAGTAGTTCAAATATATATAGATAACATTATATTCAGTGCTACTAATGAAATTCTTTGTCAAGATTTTGTTAAATTAATGTAGGAAGAGTTCGAGATAAGCATGATGGAAGAACTCAACTTCTTTCTTGGACTCCAAATAAAGCAAATAGATGAAGGAATATTCATTAACCAAATAAAATATATAAGGGAGATACTCAAAAAGTTTGGGATGGAAAGTTTCAAAGAAATTGGCACACTAATGAGCTCAACATGTATACTTGACAAAGATGAGAAAGGTAAGAGCATAAATCAAAAATTTTATAAAGACATGATTAGATCTATGCTCTTTCTCATTACTAGTAGACTTGATATAATGTTCAGTGTGCATGTGCCACATACCAATCTAATCCTAAAAAGTCATATTAGCTAGATATTAAAAGAATTTTTAGATACTTATTTGGTACTGCTAATACTGGATTATGGTACTCTAAGCTATCCTCAATTGAATTAATTGGATATTTAGAACTTTGCTAGATATAAATTTGATAGAAAAAGTACTGGTAGAACTTACCAATTTCTATGAGTAAACTTAATCTCTTGGTTTAGTAAAAAATGAAGTTCGGTGGCATTGTTTATGGTCGAGGTTGAATACACTATAGCCGGAAGTCATTGTACTAAAATTTTGTAGATTAAGAAATAACTAAAGGATTTTGGCATAAAACTTAATAACATTCCAATAAAATATGATAATACTAGTACCATAAATCTTACTAAAAATTTAATTCAATACTCAAGAACTAAACATATTAAAATAAGACTTCATTTCTTAAGAGACCATGTGCAAAATGATATTATACTTGATTTTTTTAGCACTAATAGGCAATTAGCTAATATTTTTATAAAACCTTTAAGTGAAGATAGATTTAGCATGATTATAAGAGAATTAAATATTTGTGATCCCTTTTGGTGCCACCAAGGTCGTCGTGGCCCGTAGCTCTAATGCATTGGGCTCTCGCTGGATGCACTTCCTCCTCTTAACGGTCAGCTCCCTCATTCGGAGGCCCTGCAAAATAGAGGAGACCCAGGCTAGGGATTCCGATGGGGACACTCCAATAATCAAGTCAGTGAGACGATCGAGGGAAACAAAATCTCTATGGCAGAGAGCTTGGGGGACTCTCCACATCGAGAGGGTGAAGAATAAAGAAAGATGATATGAACTCTATGAAAGAAGATAACGGAGGACCAAGAGCATGTTCGTTGCTTACCTTTTTTTACTTACCTCCCCTGTCGATCTTATATAGATGGGGTGGCTCAAACCAAGTCTGGGGCTTTGTCCAGGCATCCATTTCTAGGAATTTCTTTTCGGAGAGGACTTTCTGTTATTCGCTATCGCCTCCCTATCGGGCTGGTTCTTTTAGGGGAAAGCCTTCTACCATGGGCGTTCACTGAGCCTCGAGCCACGATGGGGCATTTCCATTTCAGGGGGGACCATCGGAGTCTCATAAACCTAGGGCCTTAGTGGAATACCCTTCTTGAAAAGGTGCAGGCTCCCTGTCATGGAGGTTGCAGTCTTCTAGTTGTGCGATCATTGACATGGCAGCACGCTATAGGGCTAGGAACTTAGTAGAGCTTGCATCGTGCAGGTCGTGTGCGAGGTGCATAGCAGATCTTGAATTTATGGTAGGGCATGCACCGCCTCTCAGGGGTGGTGGATGATCAGGCTCTTTTCTATCATGATTTCGAACTTCTGTTGATCCCCCCTCCTTATGCCATTAGTGAGAATTTTAACTCCCACCGGATGGGGGGCGAAGCCCCACTTTGGAGACCTGGCCTTTGGAAGCATGAGCTCGACCCTGACCGGGAGCTAGCCTCAGTCGGAGGGCTCACCCTATGAGCTCGACCTCAATTGGAAGCTGACCTTGGTAAGAAGGCTCGCCTTGGGAGCATGAGCTCGATCCCGACCGGGAGCTGGCCTCAATCGAAGGGCTCATCCTATGAGCACGACCCCAACTGGGAGCTAACCTCGGCAGGAGGGCTCATCTTGGGAGCATGAGCTTGACCCCAA
Organism: Areca catechu; assembly: GCA_021397845.1. Taxonomy (NCBI): domain Eukaryota; kingdom Viridiplantae; phylum Streptophyta; class Magnoliopsida; order Arecales; family Arecaceae; genus Areca; species Areca catechu. Next base: position 29,862,904 of record CM038042.1, on the reverse strand, counting down.
CTAGGAGCTGGCCTCAATCGGAGGGCTCGCTCTTTGAGCACAACCCTAACTGGGAGCTGACCTTGGCAAGATGATGCGAGATGACTCTAAAATTGCTAAACATGCAGGAAAAATAGTAAAATATTTTTTTTAGAATTTTAATTTGCAGGCTAAATTTTCAAAATTAAGTAAGAACTAGTAGGATAATAAGTAATGCAAAGATTCATCATATCGCAGGCATACTCATACAAAATAATAAAAGTCAAGACCCGAGAATTGAAAAACTCTCAGCTTAGGATAATCTTCAACAAAATAGAAATCAAGAGAAGGGAAGGATGTAACCAGTCAGTGATTATAGATTCAGCAATTAAAGAGATCACCCACACTCTGATTGGAGCCTAGATGATGAAGCTTCCATCCTCTTAGATTAGATGGCTGATTTGGGCAATCCTAGAGGCAAAGAAGGCCTCCTCTGGGGAGGGAAATACCTCGAAGATCCTGCAAGCATCAGAGGATTGTTAGAAAGCAACAACAAAGTAATAAAAAGAGATTAGGGTTTGAAGAAGGTGGAATCAGGATTTGGAGTGGACGACTTGGTGAAGGATGATGGACTCCTTGCTTGGGCGGCCTAGGACACTCTTCTTTTAGGCGTATGAAGGCTTGGATGGTAGCAAGCTAGGGCGTGGAAGAATGCTAGGGCAACAGGGATGGTTAGGGCATACAAAGAAACCAACAAATACCAAAACACCAACACTAACATAAGAGCACAAATTAATTAACTCAAAATTTCAGCAAAGTTTAATTCATATGATAAAAAGATTGATTACAAGAGGAAGAGGGGTGGGGTATTTATAGAGTTCCCATGCCCTCTCCTAAAGGGATTACAAGTCTTTTCTCACTTAGATTACAAGTCCTCTCCTAGCTATGTTAGAATTACAAGTCTTAAAACATTTAGGAAAACAAATCCCAACTAGGTTAGGAACTTGAGCTAGTCTTCTCCCTCCCTCTCTCCACTTGGCTTGGACCAAGTCAACACTCCAAGGATGCCTAGGGTTGGCATGTGGGCTTTAAGGGGCAGCAATGGGCCAACTCCACATGGGCTTGGGCATCCTTGAATAGGCTTGGGTGCATGGGCTTTGGGCCTCCTAGAAGCTAGGACGCCCTAGGCTGGAATATTCCTGGAATCAATAAGGAATCTTTGTTCTTTATGGACTTGGGCCTTGAATTCTCCTGGGCTGGGGTGTAGGTATGTCTTTAGGATCTTGGGGTGGCATGGTATGTGGAATATTCCCTAGCATCTGAGGGAATCTGGCATCTGGAAATCATGGAGGGCATCGGGGCATCTTGCAGGAATCTTGGACCTTGGGATGGCATACAAGGTCCAATTGGCTGATGTGGAGACCTCTGGTTCCTGGATGAGGCCTGGTGCAACTTCAAAATAGGGTATCCTCTTCTCTTGTACAAAAATGGACTCTCACTGGACTCATACTTAAATACAGGACTCAATAGATTGGGCTAGGTTGAGACAATCAACTAGTCTCAACTTATTACAGGACTCAATCTTACTTGCTTGCAAAATTGTCACACATGACTAAGGTTCAATAAAATCCTAATCAATAAACCATATGGGATCCAGTAATCTGTGTCTGATCCTGGTGTCCCCACCAATTCTCCCAGGGTGGGAGGAACTCGGCCCAATTGAGTATGGGTAAATTTGGCTGCTCAAGGAGGGTCTGGGTTGAGGCACTGCAGATCCGCACCAGCATTCACAAGTCCTCAGATACTAGCCAACCTTGCCACCGACCAAGTACCGCTGACAGTCTCCATCCCAGGTACTGATGGCTTGATCATCCAGGGTTCTCTCAATCTTTTCTTTACCAAAAGGCCAAATTGTATGTGGTTGCTCTGGGGTGGGTTCACTCACAAAGAAAGGGAGTGGCTCAAGGGGCTCATTGGGTATCACTACTGGCTCCCTAGACTCTACAAGATCTAAGATGATGAAGGTGGAGCTAATACCTAAATCAGGTGATATCTCAAGTGCATAGGCATTGGATCCATTACTCTTTATTATTTTGGATGTGCCAGCTTCGTGAGCATGAAATTCCTTCATAATCACATAATTCTCTGCAAAAATTTCTTTATCTCGCTTTTGGAAATTAGCCAATTTTTTATTTAACTCGTTACTTATGTTCAGCTTTTGACTAATTTCCAGATGCAAATGCTGTGTAGAGGCTAGTGTAGGTGTAGACAGATAAATCAATTTGTGGATTCAAAATCAAAGGTTATTTCATTACCTACACCTATTTCTTTTGGTTGTTCTTTAGGGATTTGATCATGTTCTTCCCCTATGAACAACTCTTGTAAATTCTTAGTTTCACCTATAATGTTTGATCCTGGCTCAATTACTTCTTTTTTAGTTATTATAGTGGGTTCAGGATTAATTCTCATTAATTCCTCAGTGGGTTCAGAAGGGTATTTCCTAATTCTTTAGCCTTATTAGATTAACTCTGGTTTTGCTCTAAGGCTACTAGAATTTCTTTTGATTGAATTTCTAGGCTGAGTGGGGTAAATCACAAATTTCTTCCCATGATGATAAAAGGTACAGATGTTGGTTCGACCAGATAAGGCAGCATCATGATCATAAAGCCATGGTCGACCTAGAATGATACATTGACCTTCATGGGAAGGATATCACACCAAATCTCTTCTTCATATGATTGCAATTTAATTAAGATTTGGCACCTAAACTCGATTGGCATAGAGGTGGAATCTACCCATGACACTTTATAGGGTTGGGATGTGGAACTAGGGTCAAGCCTAAAGATTTATCTGTTTCAGTGGCAATAGCATTGACATAACTCCCCTATCTATTATAATCTTACATACTTTTTCCAAGTTTTACAAAATCTGTAGGATGCTAGTCCTACGCCAATCTTCCTCAATTTGGGCTTGGGTCAAAATACATCAACTACCCCTATTTGATCAAATTCCTCCTCATCTCCTTCATATTCTTCTACCAAGTCTGGTTTAGCCTCGTAAATTTTTTCTTCTACATCCCTATTATTGGGTTCAGGCTCTTGTTCCTTTAGCTCCCCTATGTGTAATGATCTAGTGGGACACTGGCTAGCATAGTGGCCTATCTTATTACACCTAAAACAAGCATTGGGCTGGGGCTTGGGGCTTTTTGAAATGCAGGTGCCTTATCCTTATCGATTCTAGCAGGTGCAGAATTACTTGAACTAGATGGACTCGGACTCGAGTTAGGTCGAGATGGGTTAGGGTTGAGACGGTTTGGGTTGGGATTGAATCGGACTGGGTTAGGGTTAGGTCAGACTGGGTTAGGGTTTGGCTTAACTTGGTTGGGATTAAATCAAACTGAACTGGGTTGGATTGGGATTTGGTCTACCCTGGTATACCTGGTTTGGGTTTGATCTTGGGAATTGGGTATTGTTCCTAACAGGTTCAGATTTCTAATATATAGGTCCTCTTTGGAATTGTTCATAATATCTAGCTATTGTTAGGCTTGTTCCAAATCATTGACCTCTCTCATATATAGTTTCCTTTTGATGTCTTCACGTAATCCAATTCTAAACCTGGACAAAGTTTGTTCTAAACACTCGGTTACAATACACCTAATAGCAAACTCATCAAATTCAGCAATATAATCTGACACTGATCTATTCCCTTGACGAATTTTGTTCCATTGATTTAAGAGCTGTTGATTGTAGGAATTTGGTAGGTATTTCTCCTTGAGTTGCAATTTCATCTCTGCCAAGTAGTTATAGGTGGAAGGGCTCGTTGTCTCCTAGTATGCTCAAGATTAGCCCAATGTAATATAGCTTGATGAATCAACCTCATCTTGGCAAATTTATATTTCATCCCTTCACTCATTTCATACCATTCAAAATAATAATCCATATCTCCTACCCAATCTACATAGACCTTTGGTTCAAGACTTCCATCAAAGGTGGGTGCTTCTATCCTAATATTTCTCATGGCCCTTTCATCTTGATCATGAACTTCATGTTGGGGCCTTCTATGATTGGGTTCCTGGATAGGGTCAGGGTTGTGGACTTTCCTATGGTTGGGCTCTTGGTATGGTTCCTGATGTTGAACTCCCCTATGATTAGGCTCTACAAATGGTTTTTGAGTCTGGGTTCTCCTAGGGTTGGGTTCCATAAATTGGTCTTGATTTAAGATCCCCTAGGATTCTGAGAGGTGGAACAAGATGGGTCAGGATTAGATTCAGCATTAGAGTCTTGGGTTTTTCTCTATAGTACCTAATCGTTCTTCTACTTGGTCTAATCTAGTGGTTAATTGGTCGATCTTAGTGATTGTTTGGTTGTTTGTTTGGGTCATCTGGTTGATCTGAATGGTCAATTGAGCAAGCTGGGTTGGGTTTGGGTGGTTGATTGGTTCAGCTGGGTATTAGTTTGGTCAAACCTGTGATCCATCCAGTCAAGGTTTTCATGAAGGCCTCTAGACTGGGGTCCATGGTTTAGCTAGGTTGGGGTTAGACTTCTGGTATTGGGTTCCTTGTCTAGTGGTCATGCAATCAAACAATCAGTCAGAATGAGATGGTGCAGCTAAGCATGCAAAGGATCAGTAATTCTAGGGTTCCTAGACCTAGAGCCAAAACTGAATCGATCAGCTCAACTTACACTTAACCTGGAAGCTAATCTTTCCTCTGTCCAGGTAGAGGTGGGAGTGTGGGAGGCCCCCTGCTTTCACAGGGACCCAATTAGAAACCACAACACCACTTAGGTCGTTTGACTCTAAACCCTCGCCTTAGACACCAGATTTCAGTAATAGCCATAGGATTAAATGCACTAGTTGGTCCACATAATTCGGACCCGACCTGTTGTGTCACCTAGCCCTCTAGGGCAAATTAGGTCTAATTAGTTTTAATTAGGCTTAGGTCAGAATGATGATGGTTGTTTTGGGCCTAGGACAGGTGATGAAATCCTACCTTGAAGTTAGATAGCAGTTGCCCTTAAGATTAGGTTAAAAAGATGATGGCAATCGATGATCCTGATGCAACTAATAACAATCAGAAAATAAAAACATTTTTTTAATATTTTATGATGTGACAAGTTAGGTTTAAGTTAACCGAGGTTAGCAAAAAAAGTCTATCTTGGGAGTGGGGGGTTTGGAAGTTGGTTAGGTTTGGTTTAGTCAAAATGCAGAAATAGCAAAATTCAAAAAATTAGGATTTCAGATGATATAGGTTTTGACATAGTTACTGATGCAAAAAAAAAAATCTAAAAATTACAAAATAGAGGATAGAAGGTGATGATGAATTCTACCAAATTTGATGCAAAACAAAATCAGATGATGATGCAAATCCTAGGATTTTTAGACTGATACAGAAATATCAAGATTTTAGTTAGGATTTGTAATATGCCAAATTTTACTAAATTATTTTTCTTTAAAATTAATTAAGAATTATAAAAATTATCAGGACAAAATAGAGGACATGACATGCAAATTTCATAGAAAACAAAATTCATAAGTAGTTGAAATCAGATGTAAAGCAGACACCTAATGCAATTAGCAGGATGTAGAAATTAGGGTTTGTGATCCTGATGTAGATGAATGCTATCCACCTAAACCCACTCTGATACCAAACTGATGTAAGATGACTCTAAGATTGCTAAACATGCAAGAAAAATAGTAAACTAATTTTTTAGAATCTTTTTATAATTTTAATTTGCAGCAGAATTTCCAAAATTAAGACTAGCAAAATAATCAGCAATGCAAAGAATCATCATATCGCAGGCATACTCATTCAAAATAATAAAAGTCAGGACCCGAGAATTAAGAAATTCCTGGTTTAGGATAGCTAATCTTTAACAAAATAAAAATCAAGAGAAGGGAAGTATGGAACTAGTCAGTGATTATAGATTCAGCAATTGAAGAGATCACTCACACTCTAATTGGAGCCTGGATGATGAAGCTTCCATCCCCTTGGATTAGATGGCTGATTTGGGCGGTCTTGGAGGCAAAGAAGACCTTCTCTGGGGAGGGGAACACCTCGGGGATCCTGCAAGCATTAGAGGATTATTAAAAAGCAACAACAAAATAATTAAAGGAGATTAGGATTTGAAGAAGGTGGAATTAGGGTTTGGAGTGGGTGGCTTGGTGAAGGATGATGGACTCCTTGCTTGGGCAACCTAGGACACTCTTCTCTTGGGCGTATGAAGGCTTGGATGGCAGCAAGCTAGGGCGTGGAAGAATGCTAGGGCAGCAGGGATGGCTAGGGCACACAAAACAACCAACAAATACCAAAACACCAACACCAACACAAGAGCACAAATCAATTAACTCAAAATTTTAGCAAAGTTTAATTCATATGATAAAATTGATTACAAAAGGAAGAGGGGTGGGGTATTTAGAGCTCCCATGCCCTCTCCTAAAGGGATTACAAGTCTTCTCTCACTTAGGTTACAAGTCCTCTCCTAGCTAGGTTAGAATTACAGGTCTTAAAACATTTAGGAAAACAAATCCCAACTAGGTTAGGAACTTGATCTAGTCTTCTCCCTCCCTCTCTCCACTTGGCTTGGGCCAAGTCAACACTCCAAGGACACCTACACCTAGGGTTGGCATGTGGGATTCAAGGGTAGCAATGGGCCAGCTCCTCATGTGCTTGGGTGACCTTAAATGGGATTGGGCACATGGGCTTTGGGCCTCCTGGAAGCTGGGGCACCCTGAGCTGGAATATTCCTGGAATCAATATGGAATCTTGGTTCTTTATGGACTTGGGCCTTGAATTCTCTTGGGCTAGGGTGCAGGTATGTCTTTAGGATCCTGGGGTGGCCTGGTATGTAGAAATTTCCTAGCATCTGGAGGGAATCTAGCATCTGAAAATCATCTAGAGGGCATTTGGGCATCTTGTAGGAATTTTGGACCCTGGGATGGCATACCAGGTCCAATTGGTGATGTGAAGACCTCTGGCTCCTGGATGAGGCCCGGTGGAATTCTAAAATAGGGTATCCTCTCCTCTTGTACAAAAATTGGACTCTCACTGGACTCATACTTAAATACAGGACTTAATAGACTGGACTAGGTTGAGACAAATCAACTAGTCTCAACTTATTACATGACTCAATCTTACTTGCTTATAAAATTGTGATACATGACTAAGGTTCTAAAAAAAATCATAATTAGTAAACCATATGGGATCCAGTGATCTATGTCTGATCTTGGTGTCCCCACCACAGGAGGGCCCATCTTGGGAGCATGAGCTCGACCCTGGTTGGGAGCTAGCCTTAGTTAAAGGGCTTACTTTATGAGCATGACCTCGACTGGGAGCTGACCTCGGTAGGAGGGCTCATCTTGGGAGCATGAGCTCAACCCCAACTGGGAGCTGGCCTCAGTCATAGGGCTTGGCCATGAGCATGACCCCGACTGGGAGTTGACCTCGGTAGGAGGGCTCACCTTGAGAGAATGAGCTCGACCCCGGCTAGGAGCTGGCCTAAGTCAGAGGGCTCGTCCCATGAGCATGACCCCAACTGGGAGTTGACTGTTGAAAATTGTGTCACAAAGCCAATCATCTAAACTGTAAACGGTTGTACTATTTTGTAATTGTATATAAATTTCTTAATGAATAAAAGTTATTCTTTGACTATTCATCACATATGCATTTTCCTGAAAAGAATTCTTGTGTGATGGAATCCTTAGAACTACATTATATTTGATATAGAGAGGATATATCGAGTAGTTCTTAAACTGGTTCACAACCAAAGGATATTATTATAGGATGGTGATGTATCTAGCATAGGTTATTGTATGTCACAATTGTTGGTTGTCCTCTTAACCAAGGAGTGTAGAGACACTGATGTGATATACAGGTAAAATGTATAACATCTCACTGAAAGTGACCAACTGCGGAGCTCCTTTTTGCCAAATGGTTGCTCGTGAAGGGATATGGATATATATATCTCTCAGACATGAGTTTATCATGGTAGCTTGCAAGCAACTCACTATACTTTAGTATCGGACTACCTAAATTTCTAATCTAGTGATGAAAGGCTTTGGGTACAGTCAAGTACTTGTGATGGTGGATCAAGATGGGATTGACCCCTTCAAATAGTTTGGAGTGAATGACTCACTATGTCTCAATTTAGCAAAACTTTGGCCAGGATAATTCTTGTGAGGAGTCACAGAACTTGTAAGGTTGAGACACGATTTGGATGTACCAGGTTAGGGTTGGCAGTCAAACCCTAGATCATCCTGAGCATTTTGAGGTCAAAGAGATGAATTATACGGTAATCATATGCCAGAGGTTCTAGAAAGTTGCTCTGTAATATTTGACCTATCCAGACATTAGGTATCATTGCTAGATGATGACCTTGACTGGTACTGAAAGTGTTCCAGTGCTACCGGCTTAGTATTCGAACCTATGGGATCACACACCATAGGGATTTCTATCTGATCTAAAGGTTGATCGATGATTGAGAATCGTTTGCCATCACTGGAGGTCAATATGATTGACCATGTTTCAAGTGTTGATACTTCCAAGTATCGACACTTGGAAGTGTCAACACTTACAAATATCGACACTTGGAAAGTCGATACTAGAAAGTGTCGACACTTGGCTATGATAAGCAGAAATTATGGAAAGAATTTTGGAAAGTTTTGACCTTAATTCGAATATCAAATTCTGGTTGGTTTTGGCTCAAAGACTTCATGGAATGATGGTCATCCTTTGGAAGGTTTTGATCTCAATTCGAATTTTGAATTTTAGCTAATTTTGGCTCCAAGCTTTCATGGAATGATGATCATTCTTGCGTTATGAGCTTAGAGCCAATTTAGTATGGTGCTTGACCTTCTCCCCCAATCACTCCTCCTTCCTCTTTCTCCCTCTCATGGCTGCCTCTATAAATAAGGATTGTTTTAGGGATTGCTGGTTGAGAGAAAAGAAAAAAACAAGGTTTTCTTGTTGAATGAGATTGCTGAAATTCTGAGAGGGAAAAGAAAAGGGACTTGGGAGGACTAGGGTTTTGGGTGTGTGACTACCTAGCACTCAAGCTAGGTCTTGGAAAGAGAGCTAGTTAGGAAGGGTTCCACCTCTCCTCCTTGTCTTCTAAGAAGAAGTAGATCGGCCTCAAGGATCCCAAGGAGCTGGTACTTTGAGGGAGTTGATCAAAATCGAGCCCTGGTGTGAACTACCCGTAGAGGCTAGACACATGTGTAGCTTGAGGGCTTTTCACAACCTCTTCCTAAAGATATAATGGTAAGGTATCCTTATTCCTTTTGGTTCTTTTTCTGCTTTTGATGTCTTTTGATTGTTTGGTAGATCGTTTTGATCGATCTACTAAGCCTTCTACTGTGCTTATTTTAAAATTATTTTAAAATATATTTTTTTTTCCATGCATGCTCATTTTTCTTTCCTTTCGATGGTATCAGAGCCAGGTTCTTCGTAGTATAATAATGCTAGCATGCTTTAACATCATAGTTTTCTTTTAAAGTACTTGGATTGAGTGGTCGCCATGGCCATCTGGTCATAGAAAACTACTTGGATTGACTCATGTGTGCATACAGAAAATATGACTTTCTGTTAACACTCTATCTCAGCCCTTGAGTCGATACTTGAGTCGACTCATGAGTGCGAAGTGTTGACACTTCAATCGACTCATGAGTGCATAGTGTCGACTCCTGACCTGAGAATGTAGAAAAATAGTGAATTCAAATTTTGATTCATTGTAAAATCATTTTATATTATAAATTAAAATTGTTTTAATTTATAAAGGTTATTGAACTTAATTGAGAATTAAGTTACCTTGAATGATAAAGAACTCTAGGAATATGATTCAAAGATTTTAAGTTATTTCAATAAGTCTTAAGGGTCATGGGTTAGCTTCTATTAGATCCTTAATTAAGTTAGACCTAAGTTTAAATGCATTGGACAATGTAGAGAACTAATCTAATCAAATGTTGAGTTAGGATTTCTTCTCTATAGATCTCTGTAACAGTTAGATTGATTAGTCCATAAATCTAAATGGACCTAATTTATGGCTCAATGGATAGCTCGAGTCTATAGGCTAGTCTAATCGAGTCTAATGAACCAATTGGTATCCAAGGTAAGTTTGGTAGTTTGATCTTGGTTCTTTGGGGCTACCTCTTCATGGACAACTCGGTTGGTGTCTAAGGCAAGACGGTTAATGGTAGAACCCAACCCATGATCTTACTTACCTGGCCAATATGGTCGATCAGAATTGATTGGATAGCTCACTGACTTGTGTTAACCCATGTCATCCAAGGTTAATCAGTCTTGACTGATTTTAGGTGCCCATGGATCATTATTTTGTGTAACCCTCCTTGATAACTGATGTGGTCAGTGAGAGGTTGATCCATGTCTTTTCATCTCTTCTTTTATCATATTAAAATTAAACCCTCTAAATTATTAGGTCCATAAAAAGATGAAGTTATGAAGATAACCGAGTCTTAGCCTCCCATTAAGTGGGATGGTAATGGATCCAATAGTTGGGTGTTCATCGGCAGATCCAAAGATTAGGTGTTCATCAGGCTATCAAAATTACTGTTCCTAATATGATGGCTCAGTGTGACTCTCTTAACGGTAGTCAGGTAGGCCAGCCAAAGTCGGGCTTGACTGTTCGTTAGTTAGAAGCATTGAATTTTGTCATGTTAATGGTTGGACCTAACTGGGACCTTCAATAGGAGGCCCAAAGGCCGATTGAAGTACACCTTGGGGCAAAACCTAAATACTAGAAGTTACTTGAAGAAGTAATCGGTTAAAGAACCTAACTTTAGATATGCATGGGTGAGCTGGCCAAAGTTGAGCTCATGTGTTGTCTATTGGGTTCTAGTACCCACTAAGGAATTAAAATGATTCCTTGGATTGGAGGTAGAGGTGACCAGTCTGAACAAAATAGTGAGAGGGCCTTTAGTCTAAAGTCCATATCTTTAGGTTAATAATTCATATACACTAATAAGTTTTGGTTTTTCTTTCAGATGTCTTCCAACCTGTTGCTCCGATATCTTCTCGATAATGAGAAGCTCAAGGGTCCCAACTTTGATAGCTAGTATCGAAGGCTCAGGATTATCCTGGAGCATGAATGGATCTTGTATATGATATTAGATCTGGCACCTGAAATCCTTGCTCCCAATGCTCGAGGTTTGGTCAAAGGCACTTATCAGAAGTGGCTTTGATAGGACCACTGTTCGATGCATTATGTTGGCAGTGATGAACGACGAGTTCAATCGCAAATTTAAAGAAGCCTAGTCGGAGGAAATCCTTCAAAGGTTGAAAGAGTCCTTCGATACACCAGATGACATTGAAAGGTACAGGATCTCCTATACTATCTACAACATACAGATGCATAATAGGGCCTTAGTCACTGATCATGTATTGTATATGATCTAGATGATTTAGCGCCAGGGCAAGCTCGGATGTTCCTTGCATGAACAGCTTGGGAAAGATGCAATTTTGAATTCCCTACCCTCTTCCTATCTAGACTTTCTCGATCATTTTAGAATGACTAAGCCTGCAGTTAACTACCACGATCTATTGGGGTTATTGTAGACTTATGAGAAAGGCCACCAACTGAACAAAGGGATGGTAAATCTAGTAAGAGGATCTTCGACAGGGCGTCGTCCCTTCAAGAAAAGGAAAAAGAAGAATAAAGGAAAAAAGGTGCAAAATACTTCTAGACCCAGTCAGGCCAAGAGGGTGAAGGCTGATAAGAGCTAAGCAGAGTGCTTCTATAAGAAGTAGGGTCATTAAAAGAGGAACTGTCCTCTTTATATTGCATCCCTTGACCAAAATAGGTCCAAGAAGAGGAAGCAGCAGGATGGTGCTAACAAGGTATTTATATTATAATACCTTGTAGTTTCTTTATCTGCGATACTACTAACTGGGTATTGGATACAGGAAGTCCAATTCATATTTACAATTCTTTACAGAGACTTCAAGTTAGTAGAAGATTCGAGGATGGCCAGAGATTTTGAACGTGGAAAATGGAAGCCATGTTTCAGTCCTGGCATTGGGAGTCCTTAAATTAGTTTTCAAGTCTTGTAAAATCATTTTGAATGAGTGTCATTATTATCCGTCTTTCATCTTGAATGTCATTTCTATAGGCCAATTAGCCATATATGGTTATGAACTATCAATAAAGAATGACATTTGCAAAATCATTTGGAATGGTTCTGTTGTGATGAATGGACATATGAACAATGGCATTTATACTATCATAACCTGTTAGTGTAGTGTACACATCTAGCAAATGCCCTATGATAGATAATGTCAGTGATGCATACCTATGGCATTATAGGTTATGTCATATTAACAAGAACAGGATAAATAGGTTGAAAAGCGAGGGTCTCCTCGAGATCAGTGAAAGTGGTTCACTACCAACCTGTGAGTCCTGTCTTCTTGGAAAGATGACAAAATCATCTTTACTGGAAAAGGTGAACAAGCCAAAGAGATTCTAAGTCTGGTACATACTGATGTATGTGAACCTATGAATATTAGTGCCAGAGGTAGGTATAGTTATTTCATTATATTTACAGACAACCTTTCGAGGTATGGTTATGTCTTCTTGATGAGACATAAATCTGAATCATTTGAAATGTTCAAACGATATCGGAATAAAGTAAAAAAATAAACCAGAAAGTATATCAAAACCCTTTGATCAGATCGAGGCGATGAATATCTTTATGGTGAGTTTCTGACATATCTTGAGGAGAATGGGATTCTCTCTCAGTGGACATCTCTAGGGATACTCAGTTAATTGGAGTGTTTGAAAGGAGAAATCGAATCCTATTAGACATGGTTCAATCCATGATAGGCTTTGCTTCTCTACTGCTATCCCTTTGGGGATATGCTCTGGAATCAGCCTATTACGTTTTGAATAGGGCTCCGAGTAAGTCCGTTAGCAAAACCCCGTATGAGATATGGACTGGACATAAGCCGACACTCTCACACCTTCGGGTATGTGGTTGCCCAGCTTATGTAAAACATCTGGGAATGGATAAAATTGGACCTAGGTCTGACCGGTGCCTATTTATTGGGTATCCAAAAGAGTCTAAGGGATATTACTTCTACTTGGCTGAGGAACAAAAGCTGTTCGTCAGTCTTAGGGCTATCTTTTTGTAAAAGGAGTTCCTTGGTGAAGGAACTATAGTCGTTAAGATTGAACTTAGTGAAGTTCAACAAGTAAAGTAACTGATACACTTAAGGGACAACATAGAAATGGTTATGATTAGTTCACACCCAGAGCCCACACAAGAACCGTTAAGGAGATCTAGTAGTGTATCGAGTTAACCAGAAAGATATTATGATTTCTTGGTCCCGGATGATGATCCCATTGAACTTGATGAGAACAATGAGGACCCGATCTCCTATATGGATGTGATGTAGAGGTCCGACTCTAAGAAATGGCTAAAAGCCATGAAATCCAAAATGAAGTCCATGAAAATAAATAATGTATGGACATTGGTTGATCTACTTGAGGGGATAAAATCCATTTGGTGCAAATAAATTTTCAAAAGAAAAAGGTGCACAGATGGGCAGGTAGAGACTTATAAAGCTCATTTGGTTGCCAAAGGGTATCATCAACGTTATGGTATTGACTATGACAAGACGTTCTCTCTTACGGTAATGCTTAAGTCCATTCGGATCATGCTTGCTTTGGCGGTACACTTTGACTATGAAATCTGATAAATGGATGTCCGAATAGCTTTCCTGAATGGCGAGCTAAAAGAAGAAGTGTATATGATACAACCTGAAGGGTTCACATTCATAAACGAGTCAAAGGTGTGCAAGCTTCAAAGGTCCATCTATGGACTGAAACAAGCATCACAGAGTTGGAACATGCGATTTGATGTGTATCAAGTCGTATGGCTTCGTTAGGAGTGGAGAAGAACCTTGTATTTACAAATGGGTTAATGGTTCTATTCCTTGTGTTGTATGTGGATGGCATTCTCTTAATTAGGAATGACATCTCAGCATTACAAAGAATAAAGGTCTAGTGGTCATCTCAGTTCTCCATGAAGGACTTGGGTGAAGCCTCTTACATACTAGGTATGAAGATCTATAGAGAAAGATCTAAAAGGCTTTTGGGACTGTCTTAGTCTATGTACATCAGTATAGTGCTGAAGCGATTCAACATAGAAAATTCCTAGAAAGGCTATCCCCCGATAGGTACTGGAATTGCTCTCTCTAAAAGGGATTATGCGACAACTCCTGAGGAAAGAGAGCATATAAGTAGAATCCCATATGCTTTGGCATTGGGGTATATAATGACATGTACTAGACCAGACGTGGCATACTTACTAGGCATAGTGAGCATATACAAGTCTGACCTAGGTGAAGCTCATTGGAAAGTGGTAAAGACCATCCTTAAGTATTTGCAAAATACTAGGGACCAATGGCTGATTTATGGAGAACCTAACTTAAAACTTGTGGGGTATACTAACTCCAATTTTCAGTCAGATAGAGGGATAGCAAGAGTGTGTCAGGATTTGTCTTTACCCTAAATGGAGGAGTGATTGCTGGAAAAGTTCCAAGCAGCCTACTGTGATGGACTCAGTATGCGAAAAAGAATACATTGCAGTATCATATGCAGCAAAGGAAGTAGTGTAGTTACGAAAGTTCCTTGGCGAGCTGGAAGTGGCATGTTCCCTGGATGGTCCTATTTCGATGTATTGTGATAGCACTGGAGTCATTGCTCAAGCCAAAGAGCCAAAGTCTCATCATCGCACAAAATACATTCTGCGGCACTATCACCTTGTACGAGATGTCATGGAATGAGGTGACATTGACCTTCGGAAGATCGATGGAAAAGAGAACCTGGCCGACCCCTTTACTAAAGCCATCGGAGTTCAAGAGTTCGACAGTTGTAAATGAAAAATGGGAATAAGATTCTATGCTGATAGGCTTTAATCCAAGCAGGAGTTGTTGGAAATTATATCCCAAAGCCAATCGCTTATACGGTAGACTGTTGTGCTATTTTGTAATTGTATATGAATTTCTTAATGAATAAACATTATTCTTTTGGTTGTTCATCATATATGCATTTTCCTGAAAAGAATATTGTGTGATGGAGTCCTTAGAACTACATTATATTTGATATAGAGAGGATATATCGAGTAGTTCTTAAACTGGTTCACAACCAAAGGATACATTATTATAGGACAGTGATGTATCAAGTGTAGGTTATTGTATGTCACATTTGTTGGTTGTCCTCTTAACCAATGAGTGTAGAGACACTGATGTGATCTACAGGTAAAGTGTATGATATCTCACTGAATGTGACTAACTGTAGAGCTCTCTTCCGCCAAAGGGTTGCTCGCGAAGGGATATGGGTATTGAAGGTGAAAAGCACCTACACCTAGCATACAATATGCAAGAATAGAGGGCAGAAAGATATGCATTTTAAAATAATTTTAAAAGATGCACAGTGGAAGGCTCGGTAGATAGATCTAAACGATCTACCGATCTGCCCGTAACAGGAACTAGCATAAAGATCTAGCATGCATATAATATCAAAAGCAAAAGAGGAACATAAATATAAAAGTACCATACCTTTATACCAAGAGTGAAGCAGTGGAAGTGCTATGAGGAGGAGGGTGCTCGAGCCACACACGTATCTAGCCTCTACAGGAAATCCACACCTGGGCTCGACTATGATCAACTCCCTCAGAATGCTAGCTCTTCGGGATCCTTGGCCGATCTTTTTCTTCCAAGAAGACTAGGATGAGAGTAGGAACCCCTTCCCAAAACCTCTCTTTCCAAGACCTAGCTAGAGTGCTAGATTACTCACACCCAATCCCAAAACCTCTCACAGCCCTTCTCTATCTTCTCTCTAGTAGTGTTGTAACTTGTAACCTCTGCAGCCTATACAATGACCCTCATTTATAGGTGCAACCAAGAGAAGGAGAAAGAGGAAAGAGGAGAGATGAGGGGAGAGAATGGGGGAGAGGATCAAGGCCATATCAAATGGATCTAACCCATTAAGGTAAGTATGACTTTCATACCATAAAATCTTGGAGCCAAAATTGGTTTGAATTCGAAATTCAAACAAGGTCAAAACTTGCCCAAATCAAAACTTGCCCAAAAACCTCCAACGAAATCCTTCCAGAATTTCTGCTCATCATAGGAAGTGTCGACACCCGAAAATTGCCAAGTGTCGACACTTCACCAAGTGTTGATACCTGCAAAATTCTAAGTATCAACACTTGGAACAAAGTCAATCATATTGACTTCGGGTGATGACAAATAATTCCCAATCGTCGATTAACCACAAGATCAGATAGAAATCCTCTATGGTGTGTGACCCCATAGGTTTGAACAATAAGCCGATAGCATTGGAACATTTCCAGTACCAGTCAAATTCCTCATCTAGCAATGATACCCGACGTCCGTATAGGTCAAAGATGCAGAGCACCTCACAAGAACCACTGGCATATGGTTGCCGCATAATTCATCCCTTTGACCTCATAAAGCTTAGGATGACCTAGGGTTCGACTACCAACCCTAGTTTGGTTCATCCAGATCATGTCTCAACCTCACGAGTTCTATGACTCACAAGAACTACTCTGGACAAGATTTTGCTGAATTGAGACATAGTGAGTCATTCACTCCAAACTATTTGGAGAGGTCAATTCCATCTTGATCTACCATCGCTCCACAAGTACTTGACTATATCTAAAAACCTTCCATCACTGGATTAGAAATCCAGGTAGTCCAGCAGCAAAGTATAGTGAGTTGCTTGCAAGCTGCCATGGTGACCTCAGGTATGAGGGACACATATACCCATATCCCTTCGCGAGCAACCCTTTGGTAGAAGGGAGCTCGTAGATGGTCATGTTCAGTAAAATATCACACATTTTACTTACATGTCACACCAGTGTCTTCATACTCCTTGGTCAAGAGGACAACCAACAAATGTGTCATACAATAACCTACACTTGATACATTGTCATCCTATAACAATGTATCCTTTAGTTGTGAACCAGTTTAAGAACTACCTGATATATCCTCTCTATATCAAATAATGTAGTTCTAAGGACTCCATCATACAAGAATTCTTTACAGAAAAATGTAGATATGATGGATAGCCAAAATAAAAAACTTTTATTTATTAAAAAAAATTCATATACAAAATACAAGATAGCACAACCGTCTATAACCTAGATGATTAGCTTTGGGACATAATTTCCAACAACTCCCACTTAGACTAAAGCCAATCAGTACAGAATCTCATTTCCATTTTTCATTTACAACAGTCAAACTCTTGAACTCCGATGGCTTTAGTGAAGGGGTCAGCTAGGTTCTCCTTTCCATTGATCTTCAAAAGGTCAATGTCACCTCGTTCCACGATCTCTCGTACAAGGTGATACACTGCAGAATATGCTTTGTGCAGTGATGAGATTTCAGCTCTTTGACTTGAGCAATGGCTCCAGTGTTATCACAGTACACTAGAACAGGACCATCTAGGGAAGGTGCCACTCCTAGCTCGCCAAGGAACTTTCATAACCACACATCTTCCTTCGCTGCATCAGATGCAGCAATGTACTTTACTTCGCATACTGAGTCCGTCACAGTAGGCTACTTGAAATTTTTCCAGCAGACAGCTCCTCCGTTCAGGGTAAAAACAAAAGCTAACACACTCTTGCTATCATTCTTATCTGATTGGAAACTGGAGTCAGTATACCCCACAAGTTTCAAGTCAGATTTTCCATAAATTAGCCATTGGTCCTTAGTATTTCGCAAATACTTAAGGATGGTCTTCACCATTTTTCAATGAGCTTCACCTAGGTCAGATTGGTATCTGCTCACTACACCTAGTGAGTATGGCACGTTTGGTCTAGTACATGTCATGGCGTACATAACAGAACCCACTGTCGAAGCATATGGGATTCTACTCATGCGCTCTCTCCTCAGGAGTTGTCGTATAATTCCTTTTGGAGAGATCAATTCCAGTGCCTATTAGGAGATAGCCCTTCATGAAATTTTTCATGCAAAACTATTTCAGCATGATGTTGATGTACATAGACTGGGATAGTCCTAGTAGCCTCTTAGATCTATCTTTATAGATCTTCATACCTAGTATGTAAGAGGCTTCACCCAAGTCCTTCATAGAGAACTGAGATGATAACCAGACCTTTATTTCTTGCAGTGCTGCGATGTCATTCCCGATTAAAAGAAAGTCATCCACATACAGCACAAGGAATACAGTCACAGAACCATTAGCTCATTTGTAAATGCAAGGTTCTTCTCCATTCCTAGCAAAGCCATACAACTTGATACACTTATCAAATCGCATGTTCCAACTCCTTGATGCTTACTTCAGTCCATAGATGGACTTTTGAAGCTTGCACACCTTTGACTCGTCTGTGGATGTGAACCCTTCAGATTGTATAATATACACCTCCTCTTCCAGCTCACCATTCAAGAAAGCTGTTCGGACATCCATTTGCCAGATTTCATAGTCAAAGTGCGCTGCTAACGCAAGCATAATCCAAATGGATTTGAGCATTGCCACAGAAGAGAACATTTCGTCATAGTCAATACCATAACATTGACGATACCCCTTGGCAACCAGATGGGCTTTATAGGTCTCTACCTGTCCGTCTGCACCCCTTTTTCTTTTAAAAATCCATTTTCACCCAATGGGTTTTATCCCTTCAGGTGCATCAACCAATGTCCATACATTGTTGATCTCCATGGACTCCATTTTGAATTTCATGGCTCCAAGCCATTTTTTAGAATCGGACCTCTGCAACGCATCCATATAGGTGATCGGATCCTCATTGTTCTCATCGAGTTCAATGGGATCACCTCTCGGATCAAGAAAATGTAGTATCTATCTGGTTGGCTCGGTACTCTACCGGATCTCCTTAATGGTTCCTGAGTGGGCTCTGGGTGTGATCTAATCATAGCCTGTTCTTTATTATCCTTTAAATGTGTCGGTTCTTCTACTTGTTGAACTTCACTAAGTTCAATCTTAGTGGCTACAGTTCCTTCACCAAGGAACTCCTTTTCTAAAAAGATAGCCCTAAGACTAATGAACAACTTTTGTTCCTTAGCTAAGTAGAAGTAATATCCCTTAGACTCTTTTGGATACCCAACAAATAGGCACCGATCAGACCTAGGTCCAAGATTGTCTTTTTCCAAACATTTTACATAAGCCGGGCACCCCCTAGCCTGAAGGTGTGAAAGTGTTGGCTTACGTCCAGTCCATATCTCATATAGTGTTTTACTAACGGACTTACTTGGAGCCCTATTCAGAAGGTAACAGGCTGATTCTAGAGCATATCCCCAAAAGGATATCGATAGAGAAGCAAAGCCTATCATGGACCGAACCATGTCTAACAGGGTTTGATTCCTCCTCTTAGACACTCCATTTAATTGGGGTGCCCCCGGAGGCGTCCATTGAGAGAATCCCTTTCTCCTCAAGATATGTCAAAAACTCACTCAAAAGGTATACACCGCCTCGATCGGATCGAAGGGTTTTCATACACTTTCCGGTTTGTTTTTCTACTTCATTACAACATCATTTGAACATTTTAAACGATTCAGATTAATGTCTCATCAAGAAGACATAACCAGAACTCAAAAGATCGTCTACAAAGTAATGAAATAACCGTACCTACCTTTGGCACTAACATTCATAGGTCTCCATACATCAGTATGTATCACACTTAGAATTTCATTGGCTCGTTCACCTTTTCCAGTAAAAGGTGACTTTGTCATTTTTCCAAGAAGATAGGACTCACATATTGGAAGTGAACTATCTTCACTAAAATCAAGGAGATCCTCAATTTTCATCCTGTTTATCTTGTTCCTGTTAATATGACCTAGCCTACAATGCCATAGGTATGCTTTGCCGACATTATCTATCCTAGGGCATTTGCTAGACATGTACATTACATTAACAGGTCATGATAGTACATAGATGCCATCACGTATCTGTCCATTCAAAATTACAAAATCATTCAAAATGATTTTGCAAATGTCATTCTTTATTAATAGTTCATAACCATACATGGCCAACTGGCCTACAGAAATGACATTCAAAATAAAAGAAGGATAAAAATGACACTCGTTCAAAATGATAGTACAAGACTCGAAAACAAGTTTAAGGACTCCTAATGCCAGAATTGGAACTCGGCTTCCATTTCCCACATTCAAGAACCTCTCACCGTCCTCAAATCTTCTACTAACTTAAAGTCCATGCAAAGAATTGCAAATTTAAATTGGACTTCCTGTATCCAATACCCAGTTAGTAGTATCGCAAACAAAGAAACTACAAGGTGTTATCATATAAATACCTTTTCCAGGACCATCCTGTAGATTTCTTTTCTTGGACCTGTTCGGGTCAAGGGATGCAATGTAAAGAGGACAATTCCTCTTCCAATGACCCCGCTTCATGCAGAAGAAGCACTCTGCCTGGCTTTGATCAGCCTTCACTTTTTTGGCCTAATTGGGCCCAGAAGCACTAAGCACCTTTTTCCCTTTATTATTTTTCTTCTTCCCTTTCTTAAAGGGACGATGCCCTCCAAAAAAACCTCCCACTAGATTCACCACCCCTTTATTCAACTGGTGGTCTTTCTCATAAGTCTGCAGTAACCCTAACAAACCATGGTAGTTGACTGCAGGCTTATTCATTCTGTAATGATCGAGAAAGTCTAGATAGGAGGAGGGAAGAGAATTCAAAATCGTATCTTTCTCAGGCTGTTCATGCAAGGGACAGCCGAGCTTGCCCAAGCACTCAATCATCTCGATCATGTATAATACATGATTAGTGACCGAGGCCCCATCATGCATCCATGCATTGTAGATGGCACAGGAGACCTTGTACCTCTCAATGTTGTTTGGTGTCTTGAAAGACTCCTTCAACCTTTGAAGGATTTTTTTCGGCTGGCTTCCTCAAATTTGCAACTGAACTCATCGTTCATCGTTGCTAACATGATGCATCGGATAGTGGTCCTATCAGAGAGCCACTTCTGATAAGTGTCTCTGACCAAACCCCTAGCAATGGTAGCAGAGATCTCAGGTGCTGGATCCGATTTCACATATAGGATCCATTCATGCTCCAAGACAATCCTGAGCCTTCGATACCAGCTATCGAAATTAGGTCAATTGAGCTTCTCATTGTCGAGAAGAGACCGGAGTGACAGGTTGGAAGACATCTGAAAGGAAAACCAAAATAATTAGTGTATATGAATTATTAACCTAAAGACATGGACTTTAGTCTAAAGGTCCCTCCCACTATTTTGCACAGATTGGTAGCCTCAACCTCCAATCCGAGGAATTACTTTAATTCCTTAGTAGGTACTAGAGTCCAATAGACAACACATGAGCCCGACTTTGGCTGGCCCACCCGTGCATATCTAAAGGTAAGTTCTTTAACTGATTACTTCTCCAAGTAACCTCTAATAATTGGATTTTGCCCAAATGAGCACTTCAATCGACTTTTGGGCCTCCTATTGAAGGTCCCGGTTAGGTCCAACCATTAACATGATAAAATTCAATACTTTTAACTAACAAATAGTCAAGCCTGACTTTGGCCGGCCTACCTGACCACCGTTAAGAGAGTCTCACTAAGCCATCATATTAGGAACAGCAATTCCAATAGCCCGATGAACACCAGATCTTTGGATCTACCGATAAACACCGAACTACTAAATACATTACTATCCTACTTAATGGGAGGCTAGGACTTGGTTATCCCTATAACTTTATCCTTTTAAGGATCTAATAATTTAGAGAGCTTTTAAATAATGTGACAGATGAAGAGAAGAGAAGACATGGATCAACCTCCCACTGACCACATCAGCAATCTAGGAGGGTTACACATAACTAATGATCCATGGGCACCTAAAATCAATCAAGACTGATTAACCTTGGATGACAAGGGTTAACACGAGTCAATGAGCTATCTAATCAATCCTGATCGACCACATTAGCCAGGTAAGTGAGATTATGGGTTGGGTTCCGCCATTAACCGTCTTGCCTTAGACACTAACAGAGTTGGCCAGGTAAGAGGTAGCCCCAAAGAACCATGATCACAATGCCAAACTTACCTCGACACCAATCGATTTATCAAACTCGATCAGACTAGTCTAAAGACTCGGGCTTTCCACTGAGCCACAAATCAGGTCCATTTAGATTATGGACTAATCAATCTAACTATTAGATAGATCTAGAAAAGAAATCCAAACTCAATATTTGATTAGATTAGTTCTCTAATTAGTCCAATACATCTAAACTTAGGTCTAACCATATTAAGGACCTAATAGAAGCTAACCCATGATCCTTAAGGCTTATTGAAATGACTTAAAATCTTTGAATTCACTGTATTTCAAAAATTTTCATCCCAAGTGTCGACACTTCAGGAGCAAGTGTCGACTCAAGGCCTGAGATAGGGAAAAGAAAATAGAACAATCTATTTTCTGGACACGCTCATGTGTCGACACTTCGAAGGTCAAGTGTCAACACTTCAGGGTCAAGTGTCGACACTTCAGGGGCAAGTGTCGACACTTCAGCCTATCTCAGAAGAAAAATAGAAACCATATCTCAAAAAATTTTCCCATGAGTCGACACTTCAAAAGCCAAGTGTCAACTCACAACCTGAGATAATGAAAAACAGTGATTTCAAATCTAATGTTTCTCCAAACGTTCAACAAATCTGATCAAAAATAACTCTTAGATTTTATCTAAAGTTGTTTTATGATCATTTCATTAGATTAAAATATTTTTAACCTATAATTTTATTTCTTCTTATTTTCCTTTTCAAGGGTCAATCATAGAAGCACCCCAACACGCCATAGGAGATCCCATTAAATGGAAAGAGAGGGTCTTGCATCCTTACTTCTCTCCTATGACCGGACGGCCATGGTGAAGTACTAAATCCAAGTATTTAAGAAAGAAATGAGATATTATTAGCATGCTAGCATCATTATACTACAAAAATGAACCTAATGCTCTGATACCATTGAAGGTGAAAAGCACCTACACCTAGCATACAATATGCAAGAATAGATGGCAGAAAGATATGCACCTTAAAATAATTTTAAAGCATGCACAGCGGATGGCTCGGTAGATAGATCTAAACGATCTACCGATCTGCCCGCAACAGGAACTAGCATAAAGATCTAGCATGCATATAACATCAAAAGCAAGAGAGGAACATAAATATAAAAGTACCATACCTTTATACCAAGAAAGAAGCAGTGGAAGTGCTGTGAGGACGAGGAGGGTGCTCGAGCCATACACGTGTCTAGCCTCTACAGGAAATCCACACCTGGGCTCGACTCTAATTAACTCCCTCGGAGTGCTAGCTCTTCGGGATTCTTGGCCGATCTTCTTCTTCTAGAAAGACTAGGATGAGAGCAGGAACCCCTTCCCAAAACCTCTCTTTCCAAGACCTAGTTAGAGTGCTAGGTTACTCACACCAAATCCCAAAACCTCTCACAGCCCTTCTCTATCTTCTCTCTAGTAGTGTTGTAGCTTGTAACCTCTGTAGCCTATACAAAGACCCTCAATTATAGGTGCAGGCAAGAGAAGGAGAAAGAGGAAGGAGGAGAGATGAGGGGAGAGAATGGGGGAGAGGATCAAGGCCATACCAAATGGGTTCAACCCATTAAGGTAAGTATGACTTTCATAACATAAAAACTTGGAGCCAAAACTGGTTTGAATTTGAAATTCAAACTAAGCAAAACCTGCCCAAAAACCTCCCATGAAATCCTCCCATAATTTTTATTCGTCACAGGAAGTGTCGACACCCAAAAATTGCCAAGTGTCGACACTTCACCAAGTGTCGACACCTGCAAAATTTCAAGTGTTGACACTTGGAACAAAGTCAATCATATTAACTTCGGGTGACGACAAATAATTTCCAATCATCGATTAGCTACAAGATCATATAGAAATCCTCTATGGTGTGTGACCCCATAGGTTCGAACACTAAGCTGGTAGCACTGGAACATTTTCAGTATCAGTCAAAGTCCTCATCTAGTAATGATACCCGACATCCGGATAGGTTGAAGATGCAGAGCACCTCATAAGAACCTTTGGCATATGGTTGCCACATAATTCATCCCTTTGACCTCATAATACTCAGGATTACCTAGGGTTCGACTGCCAACCCTAATTTGGTTTATCCAAATTATGTCTCAACCTCACAAGTTTTGTGACTCCTCACAAGAACTATCCTAGCTAAGGTTTTGCTGAATTGAGACAGTGAGTCATTCACTCCAAACTATTTAGAGAGGTCAATTCCATCTTGATCCACCACCACTCCATAAGTACTTGACTATACCCAGAAATCTTTTATCACTGAATTAGAAATCCAAGTAGTCCGATAGCAAAGTATAGTGAGTTGCTTGCAAGCTGCCATGGTGACCTCAGGTATGAGAGACACATATATCCATATCACTTCGCGAGCAATCCTTTGGCAGAAGGGAGCTCTGTAGATGGTCACGTTTAGTGAAATATCACACATTTTACTTGCATGTCACACCAGTGTCTCCACACTCCTTGATCAAGAGGATAACCAACAAATGTGACATACAATAACCTACACTTGATACATTATCATCCTATAATAATGTATCCTTTGGTTGTGAACCAGTTTAAGAACTACCTGATATATCCTCTCTACATCAAATAATGTAGTTCTAAGGACTCCATCACACAAGGGTTCTTTACAGGAAAATGTAGATATGATGGATAGCCAAAATAAATAACTTTTATTTATTAAAAAAAATTAATATATAAAATATAAGATAGCATAACTGTCTACAGCCTAGACGATTGGCTTTGGGACACAATTCCTAACAGGTATATGTCACCATGGTAGCTTGCAAGCAACTCACTGTACTTTGGTGCCGGACTACCTGGATTTCTAATCCAGAGATGAAAGGCTTCTGGGTACAGTCAAGTACTTTGGAGTGATGGTGGATCAAGATGGGATTAATCCCTCCAAATGGTTTGGAGTGAATGACTCACTATATCTCAATTTAGTAAAACATTGGCCAAGGTAGTTCTTGTGAGGAGTCACAAAACTTGTAAGATTGAGACATGATCTGGATGTACCAGGTTAGGGTTGGCAGTCAAACCCTAGGTCATCCTGAGCATTTTGAGGTCAAAGGGATGAATTATGTTGTAACCTATGCTAGAGGTTCTAAAAGTTTGCTCCGCAATCTTCGACCAATATTGACATCAGGTATCATTGCTAGATGATGACTTTGACTGGTACTGGAAGTGTTTCAGTACTACCAGCTTAATGTTCGAACTTATGGGGTTACTATCATAGGGATTTCTATTTGATCTAAAGGTTGATCGATAATTGAGAATCGTTCACCATCACTGGAGGTCAGTATGATTGACCATGTTTCAAGTATCGACACTTCCAAGTGTCGACACTTGGAAGTGTCAACACTTGCAAGTGTCGATACTTAGAAAGTCGGCACTAGGAAGTGTCGACACTTGGCTGTGACGAGCAAAAATTCTAGAAAGAATTTTTAAAAGTTTTGACCTCAATTTGAATTTCAAATTCTGGTTGGTTTTGGCTCCAAGCCTTCATGGTATGATAGTCATTCTTTGGAAGGTTTTGACCTTAATTCAAATTTTGAGTTTTGACAGGTTTTGGCTCCAAGCTTTCATGGAATGATGGCCATTCTTGCCTTATGAGCTTAGAGCTAATTTAGTATGGCACTTGACCTTCTCTCCCAATCACTCCTCCTTCCTCTTTCTCCGTCTTATGGCTTCCTCTATAAATAAGGATTGTTTTAGGGACTGCTGGTTGAGAGAAAAGAAAAAAAAAGGTTTTCTTGTTGATGAGATTGTTGAAACTTTGTGAGGGAAAAGAAAAGGGGCTTGGGAGGACTAGGATTTTGGGTGTGTGACTACCTAGCACTCAAGCTAGGTTTTGGAAAGAAAGCTAGTTAGGAAATGTTCCACCTCTCCTCCTTGTCTTCCAAGACGAAGTAGATTGGCCTCAAGGATTCCAAGGAGCTAGCACTCCGAGGGAGTTGATCAGAATCAAGCCCTGGTGTGAACTACCTATAAGGAACTGTTCTTAAGGGGTGATACATGCATTTTAAAACTTTTTTAAAGGCATACAGCAGTAGAAAATGATAAAACCATTTTATCTATATATGTTAATCTAATTAACACAAGCCCCTACCAGGATCTTGATGCTTCTAGAGTAATGTAAATATGAAATCATGCAAACATTGTACGAAAAATAGAACCATTCCAGAAATCACTCAATGATGCAGCAATGATAATTAT
Organism: Areca catechu; assembly: GCA_021397845.1. NCBI lineage: Eukaryota > Viridiplantae > Streptophyta > Magnoliopsida > Arecales > Arecaceae > Areca > Areca catechu. The sequence goes on along the minus strand of CM038042.1, from coordinate 29,836,659 downwards.
GTCATACATAAAATAAAGACATATCTTAGTGACGTTCACCAAAGGTTGCAACAAACTGTGGGAAGAGCTCCGGGTCTACCTGCAAGGAAGAAGATCGGGCTCTGCGAGCGATGCATGCACACCGCCTCTATAGGTGGTTCACATCATGTAGTGCAATTTCTTTTCCTTCCTTCGAGGTGCTAGCCTCATCGAAAACACTGATGGTAGAAGCAACTCCTTCTTCAACCCCTTGAAGATGTGCGAACTCCTTCAACTCCTTGAAGGGCTGTTGTTGCAATAGTGCTGGAACAAAGACACTTGAGAACCCCTTCCCAACACTCTTTCCAAACCTTCAACAGAAGGTATACACACAGGAATCCCAAAACCCAAACTCACTCTATCCTGGAGATCAAATCTCGCAATCTCTCAAGGATCAAGCAAGATCTCTATCTCATAAATTTTCTGGGTAGAGTCTCAACTTTGATCCAAATTTGGAGTGGGAATGTTGAACGTGAGGAACGTCAACCATTCACCTTCTTCAGCTATGCTTTTATAATAGTAGCCCTCAAAATAATTAAGATGACACAAGAGAGATTAATGAGCAGTTTGGGGTCTCTTGAGATTCCAAGGATGTTATGAAGTCCCTTAGAATTCAGCAACAGCATATCATAAATCCTCGAAATGCCTAGCATTAAATCCCATAACCATTACAGAATTTAATGAAGCATTCTCGAATTTCAGTAGTGATGAGGGATGGGATTCTAATATGATGCAGGATGATATGCAAGGGATGAAGATGAAGAAAATCATATTAAAGCAAGCAAATATTTTTTTTTGATTTTTCTTTTGGTTTTGATTCCTGAAACTAGCCTTGATTAGGTTAGGGTTATCCTTTATCAATTAGCATCCTACCCACATGCTGGATTAATCAAAGAGAAAAGAAAATCAGGATCCTAGGTCTAGGAAGGCATATTAGGAGCATGTTCAACTTCAAGAAATCAGAAAAAGAGAGATGGAAATTAGGTTTAACATACCAGGCAATGATTTCTAGTTGCTATAGAAGAGATCGCTCCACTCAGATCGGCGCCTGGATGATCCGGTCATTTTCCCATGAATCCATGGATTTTTTATCAACTTTGTTCAAAGGCAAGGAAAACTTCATCCAAGGATGGTTTCACCGGAGGGATCCTGCAAACATCAAAGGTTAGAGGCGAACAAGAAGTGAAAAATAGGAAACTGGAGATCGGGTTGAAGGATTGTTGGAAGATGGAGTTACAGGGAGTTGGTGGCCTTGGAGGAAGCTTTGGGCATCTAGGTCATGGAGGGCTGATGGTGGGCATCTTGGGCTCTTGCTTGGATGGGCAATGGCTAGGGCTTGTAAAGCTAGGGCACTCAAATCTCACACACTTACTTCCAAAGAACAACACAAGCTAACACAAGAAAATTCACCAAAGTTTTAATTCATGAAAAGAGATTGATTACAAGAGGGGGAGGGGGTGGGTATTTATAGATTCATCCAACCCTTTCCATGTCAAACTAAGAGTACACAGTATGAATAGGATTAGGAGAATAAAGTTGAGTAGAATAAGGAGTACATAATTTGAATAGAATTGGTAGACTAAAATCCTTGTAGTATCTGGACATCAACTCCTTCTTAGACTTGGAAGCTTTGACTTTTCTCCATAGACTTGGACTGGTATGAAATTCTTGCTGGGCTTGGACTGGGTCAAAGCTTTGGGCATCTTGGACTGGGTCAAAATATGGGGCACCAACTTCATGATGGGCTGGGGGGTGTCAACTACTATGGGCCATGGATTGGGGCACCAAGGATAGGGATCTGGTGATGGGGACCGAGAGTCTATTTTATTTTATTTCATTTGAGTCCATTAGTCTTGTGTCTCTTGAGTCAAGTGAGCCAATTGAGTCTTGTAATAAAGTGAGATAACTTAGTCAGTTGAGTCCACTCAGTCAGGTCCAGTCATTTTAGTTCAATCAAGTCCAATCAAGTCTATTCAGGTCATGTACAAGAGGAGAGTTCGTAGCCAGGAGATTCACCAGGCCCCCCATCCAGGCTGGCCTTCATGCACCTGAGCCCTTTCATGCCGCCAAGCCCACAAGAGAGAGCTCCAGTCCAAGACAAAGGCCCACTGTTGACCAGCTCCACCAGGGTTTCTTGGCCCATAAGTCAGGGTTTCTTAGCCTTCAAGTCATATACCCTGGGGTGAATCTATAAATACCACCCCTCCCCTCTTGTATGAAGTATTTTTTTCTTATGAATGCAAACTAAAAAATTATTTTGATCTGAGTTTTGAGTTTTTCTCCGGATTGGAGTGGGTGTGATGCCCCGCTTCCTATTCTTGAGTGCAAGCCCTAATCCCTTGGTGACTTCTATGCTCGCCAGCGATCCCCCGCTTCTTTGTCCCGCATCAACTTGGTATCAGAGCCTAGATGGATTATGGTACATTTCTTCTTCCCGACTCTTCTCTATGCTGACACCCCTGCTGCCATCGCCCGTGAAGCACACCTCCACCAACCCCGATCCGGAAGTTCCTCCTCTACCTCCATCCCATGACCCTCCCCAATGCCCCACCGGCGTCGTCCATCTGTGAAGCCACCACCAACAGCCGACGGCCCATCTTTGGCCAAGTTCCTCCTACCGACCGGCATCACCCCAGGCCTCCAAAGCGACGCCTCCACCCATGAAGCCCAATCCCTCCGGCATGGCCGATCCCCACACCGCCGACCTCCAACCTCCGCTGGGTCCACCATGACCACCGCCACCGGCGAAGCATGCTGAAAGTCCCTGCTCCACCCAGCCATCGACCGTGGAGACCTTCCTGTGCCACAGATCTGCGCGACGCCACCTCTCACCGGATCCATTCCTGTAGTCGATGACCACCGAAAACCCAATCCACTGCCTGATTCATCGCCATCCTCTGGCCTCGGATCGAAGCTTCCGAAGCCATGTGAGCTCCGCCCCTTCATGCCTTACTGCCCCAACCATTGGGAACCCCTGCACCACAAGTCCATGCGACGCCCCCATCGGATTTTTGCCATGCTCCCCGTCGACCGTCTGTCCCCTCCGCCTGCAACCGGAGATAGCCGATCTGATTGCTGCATCCCACCAAAGTCTTATTCCATCCTGGTTTGATCCGTGAGGAAGAAAGGGGACAGCATGAACATGAAAGCAGTGCCGTCCCCTATTGCCGACTTCAGCACACGATCTGGAGCAGCACGGTTTCTGTACCGCATGGCTTCCAGAGTTGCATAATTTTTAGAGCAAAGATGGAAAAAAAAGAAAAGAAGTTGAAAAAATAATAATAAAAAAGGGTGAACCCAATATCAAAGTCTTTTTTTTTATTGGTTTCGGTTCCATCAAAACCCCGCTGAGCCTGACTCGACGGAGTCGAGTTCTCCCCACCATAGGGGAATGATGGGGACCGAGAGTCTATTTTATTTTATTTTATTTGAGTCCATTAGTCCTATGTCACTTGAGTCAAAGTAAGCCAATTGAGTCCTGTAATAAAGTGAGATAACTGAGTCAGTTGAGTCCACTTAGTCAGGTCCAGTCATTTTAGTTTAGTCAAATCCGATCGAGTTCATTCAGGTCATGTACAAGTGGAGTTTGAAGCTAGGAGATTCACTAGGCCCCCCCAACCAGAGCTGGCCTTCATGCACCTGGTCCCTTTCATGCCGCCAAGCCTGCAAGAGAGAGCTCCAGTCCAAGACAAAGGTCCACTGTTGACTAGGTCCACTAGGGTTTCTTGGCCCATAAGTCAGGGTTTCTTAGCCCTCAAGTCATGTACCCTAGGGTGAATCTATAAATACCACCCCTCCCCTCTTGTATGAAGTATCTTTTTCTTATGAATACACACTAAAAAATTATTTTGTTTTAGAGTTTCGAGTTTTCTCTGAAGTTTGAGTGAGACTGATGATGCCATAGTTCTATTCCTGAGTGCAAGTCCTGATCCCATGGTGACTTCTAGCCGCCAGCGACCCACGATTCTCTGTCCCGAATATATGTATTCAAAGAAAATAGTGGAGATATAAATTAGAGATAAAGTCCTTATCTAGTTATGAATGTCATCATTGAGTGGTCTGCTATTGTTCTTTAATTAAATGTATGATATTTATTTTAATGGCTTCAAACTTATCACTAAGGGGCATCTTGGATGCCAACAAGTTAACCGGCCAAATTATGTGGACTTGCTGAGGAACCTAAGGATTGTTTTGACTCAGGAGAAGCTTTCATGTATACTTGATTCTCCAGATCCAGTGGTGATCGGAGAGGATGCATCAGAGGAGAAAATTGCCATACATAGAATATGACAAAATGATAGAAACTATCAAGTGCATCATGTGTGGCCTCGATGAGCAACGAGCTCTAAAGGCAACATAAAGGTATGGAACCTTGATGCGGGACGAAAATCGATGTAACCTGGATATTGGGAAAGGAAAACACCTAAACAAACTAAGACCGTGGGAGGGCTAAGAAGCCTCCGGGACTAGGGTGACACTAAAACTAAAACCCTAAAAGCTGATCTCTTTGTTTTCAATTTTCTGGTGGAGCTGGGGTGGCGAAGGAAAGATGGAGATGGAGACTAGGGACTGGAACTCATGGCCCTGGGACTCACTCTAACGGGAGACGCACACAGAAAGTCAGGGGTCAAAGCGTAAAGCTACCCTCCCGAGGGATCACAGCACACAGCTACCCTCCTCGGGGATCACAGCACCAGCTACCCTGAGCTCTCATCGAACCCATAATCACATAGTAGGGCTCTCACATAGATGTGCTAGGATGACTCTCAAAGGATACGAGGAGATAAAGAAGACGAGATAGGGGATAACTAGGGTACTCATCGAACCCATAATGCACACAGCAGGGAATGCCTCACACCTTTCATCGAACCCATAATGCACACAGTAGGAAACGAAGGCAAACAGGCCTCAGCCCAGAACCAGAACCAATTGAAAATCCAAAAATTTATATCAAATCATTAATTATTACAAGGGGAGAGGGGGCTTTATATAGAAAAATCAAAACCCTCAGTTTCTAGCCTCCAAGAAAACTAAAAAGGAAAATAATTACAACAAAATTCATGTTGCATCAAAAGTGGTGTTGATATACTCTGAGAAAACGTGTTGGCTTGATGATCTGCACAAAAAATGTGCTGCTTGGACTGCTCCAGAAAGCGTGCAGAATCACCTCATGGACGTGCACAGAGGGAGGGAACCAACTCCGGCGAGCACCGGCATACGGGGTCGGCGGACGGCAAGCAGCGGAGGGCCAGCGGCGGGACGGCAGCAAGTGGCTGGGTGGTGACATAAGGGGTGGCAGGCATGCTGGGTGGGTGCCATTGGTCTCCCACAGTCATGGGAGACCTCCTAGGCACGGCGTGGCCTCGACGATCGAGCGGGAGGCAGACCGCGGCGGGCGGGGGCGGCGGGCGGCGGGCGGCGGGCGGGAGGAGGGGGCGGCGGTGCAGGCAGACGGCGGGAACGGTGGTGGGAACGGATGCCCTATCGTCCATCTTCCCATGGGCCATGGGGCCCTAGGTGCCGGCGAGGGCCCCATCGATGGCTGGGAGAGAGAACCGGAGGTGGCAGGAACGGCGGTGGGTAGCAGGCTAGCGGTGACAGCGGCAACTATGCAGGGCAGCACGGCCGCACATGGGCGGACAACGCCTCCCATGTCCATTCATCTTGCACGGCATGGGGCGGTGGCAGCGGCTTTTCTAGTGAGGGCGGGGGCCGACGAGCATCGGGGGGATCCGGCGGAGGCGGTCGAGGGTCGGGCGGCCCGGATCTGGGGCCGGTGGTCGGGAGGCTAGGGTTTGGCATTTTAAAAAAAACATGGGAGAAGGATGGAGAAGATGGAATTAGGCTGGGATAACTCGAGGATAAACCTAGAATAAAATTAAATCGGGGATAGATGGAATAGCGGGAATAGAAAATAAAAAAAAAAATATGAGAAAATTAAAAAAATGGAAAAAATACCCAGATGATGGCTGGATCCCCATCAAACCTTGGTCTATATTTCTCAATCTAAAGGAGCTTTATGGAGAGAAAAGTAGGGCTACCCAATATGAAATATCAAAGTAGTTGTCCGAGCACGGATGAGTGAGGGTTCACCTGTGCAAACCCATGTGCTGAAAATGATTGACTTGATCACTCAATGGGGTCAATTAGGGTTTGTCATGGACGGTGAACTCAATCAGGACTTGATCCTGCAGTCACTCCCAGATTCCTTCTCTTAATTGGTTCTTAATTACCACATGAACAAATTGAACTTCATTGCCAGAGCTGCTTAACATGCTTAAGACAGCTAAGAGCCACTCTAAAGGAGATAAGGCTCAGGTGCTTCTTGTTGATAGAAAGAAGCAAGCAATGAAGAAGGGTATGAAAAGAAAATTCAATCCTAAAAAGAGCATCCAGAAGAAGAACAGAAAGTTAAGAAGGCTGATGGAGCCTGTTTCCATTACAGCAAGACCGAGCATTGGAAGAAGAACTGCAAGGTTTACCTTGCAAATGTGAAGCAAGATGCAAGTGGTGCATCTAAAGGTTTGTACATGATACAAACTAATTATCATTAAGTGCTTCATTTCTACTTCATGGGTATTGGATACCGCATGTGGATCTCACATATGCAATTCATTACAAGGACTCCACAGAATTAGAAGCCTGAAGAGGGGTGACTTCAAGCTGCATGGGGCTAGTGGTGAAGCATACATGCTAAGCTATGGGTACCTATCTTGTATTATTACCTTCGGGTAATGTGATAAAGCTAGAAGAATGCTTTTATGTACCAGATATTGTTAGAAATATTATTTCCATACCCTGTTATTACAACAGGGATATGAAATAAATAAAGAGCAGTGGCTGCTCTATTCTTCGAAATAATAAAGTATTTGGAATGGATGTTTTATAAATGGTCTTCTAACTTTGCCACTCATGAAAAAAATTTTCTTATTGATGATAAGAAGAGGAAATGAGAAAATGACAATGTCACATATCTCTGGCACTGTCGATTGGGTCATATCAATAGTCAAGGATAAACAAGTTAGTCAAAGATAATTACTTTGACTTTGATGATTTCCAATCATTAGGAACTGTGAATCTTGTCTCAAAGAAAAAATGACCAAGTTTCCATTCACTAGACATTGAGAGAGGGCAACTAAATTGTTGGGTCTAATACATACTGATGTATGTGGACCTATATCAACTCAGGCCAGAGGAGGATATTCTTATTTCATCACTTTTATTGATAATTTATTAAGGTTTGGTCATGTGTATATTTTAAAACACAAGTCCAAAGCCTTTGATAAGTTTAAAAATATCAGAGTGTGGTTGAAAAACAAACTGGATTAGTATTAATGCTCTTCGATCTGATCAAGGAGGTGAATACTTATATGGTGAGTTTATGAACCATCTAAGGACAAAGGAATTATATCTAAATGGACCTCTCCTTATACACCCCAGTTAAATGGAGCGACAGAAAGGAGAAATCACACCTTGTTAGACATGGTGAGGTCGATGATGAGCTTCACAGATCTCCTACTTCCTTCTGGGGGACATGCCCTAGATACTGCTGCATACATATTAAACAGGTTTCCATCTAAATCAGTGAATAGCACACCATATGAATTATAGAATGGCAAAAGATCAAATCTTAAGTATTTGAATATTTGGGGTTGGCATGCTTATGTCAAGAATACCTTTGGACATAAGTTAAGTGCAAGGGTGATAAATGTAGGTTGTTAGTTATTCAAAAGAGGGTGTTGGATATCTTTTATAATGCTACTGAGCAAAAGATAATTGTCAGTAGGCATGCTACATTCTGGAAACAAGAGTTTATCCAAGAAGGATGTAGTGATTCTTCACTGAGTTATGTGAAGAATAGAACAACAAACTAGTGAGCCCTCAAGTGAATTCCTCAACCAGAGGTTCTTGTAGATCAAGAACAACCACAATACACAATTCCTCTCCGAAGGTTAGAGAGGGTGCGGAGAACACCTCTCAGATATGGTTTTGTCATCGGGCATGACAATGAAGCCAGTATCATACAGGATGATGATCCTGTGACCTATTCGGAAGCTGTCAAGAGTAGAGGACTCCGACAAGTGGCTTGGCACCATGAAATCTGAAATGGACTCCATGTATTCCAATCAGGTTGGACTTTGGTAGATCCACCTAAAGGAATTAACCCAATAGGATGTAAATGGGTCTTCAAGAAAAAGATTAGAGCAGATGGTCAAGTTGAGACCTACAAGGCTAGACTAGTAGCAAAAGGTTTCAAGGCAAAAACATGATGTAGACTATGATGAAGCCTTTTTCTCCAGTAGCCATACTCAAGTCCATTCGGATACTGCTAGCCATAGTGCATACCATGACTATGAGATCTGGAGATGGATGTAAAGACTACTTTCCTCAATAGAAACCTTGAGGAAGAAGTCTATATATCATAGCTAGTCCGTTCGAATACTGCTTGCCATAGCAACATACCATGACTATGAGATCTGGCAGATGGATGTAAAGACTGCTTTACTCAATAGAAACCTTGAGGAAGAAGTCTATATCACAGCTAGAAGGTTTTGTCTTAAGTGGGAGACCAAATCAGCTATGCAAATTAAAAAAGTCCATTTATGGACTTAAGCAAGCATCGAGGAGTTGGAACATCCATTTTGATGAAACAATCAAAGGATTTGGTTTTGCCAAAAATGTGAATGAACCATGTATGTACAAGAAGGCAAGTGAGAGTGCACTTGTTTCTCTGGTTTTGTATATGGATGACATACTGATCATTGAGAATGATATCCCAATGTTGCAGTCGGGTTAAAACTTGGCTATCATCAAGTTTTCTATGAAGGATTTGGGAGAAGCATCCTATATACTGGGTATAAAGATCTATAGAGATAGATCCAAGAGGATGCTGGGCTTATCCCAATCTAGGTACATTGACTTAGTGTTGAAGAGATTCAACATGGATGGAAGTAAGAAAGGTTACTTGCCTCTAAGTCAAGGCATACATCTCTATAAAAAAATGTCTCCTAAGACATCAGAAGAAAAAGAGAGGATGGCTATGATTCCTTATGCATCGACTGTAGGATTGATATGTATGCCATTTATGTACCAGGCCTGATGTCACTTATGCCTTGGGCATAGTGAGCAGGTTTTAGGCAGATCCAGGAGAGGATCATTGGAGAACTGTGAAAAATTCTCAAGTACCTAAGAAAGACTAAAGATATTTTCTAGTATATAGAGGATCTAAGTTGAAACTAGAAGGTTATACAGATTCTAATTTTCAATCAGATCTAGATGATAGCAAATCCACATCGGGATATGTCTTCATCCTGAATGGTGGTGCAGTGAGTTGGAAAAGTACAAAGCAGCCAACAGTAACTGACTCAATCATTGAGGCAGAGTACATAGCTGCTAGTGAAGCCACAAAGGAAGTTGTTTGGATGAAAAAATTTATCATAGAATTGGGTGTGGTTCCTGATGTACAATAGCTAGTGCCATTATACTATGATAACACTGGGGCTATTGCATAAGCTAAGAAACCAAGATCTCATCACAAGTCCAAGTATATTCTAAGACAGTTCCACCTCGTTTGAGAATCATTGAAAGACAAAATATTACCATTGAACGAGTTGACACAAAGAACAATATAGCAGACCCATTCATTAAAGCATTAGCCAAGCAGTAGTTAGATCATCACTTAGATTGTATGTGCTTAAGAGCCAATCATTATGAGGGCCTTTTGTAAACTTCCAGCTCATGTATGATATTTTTCATATTAATAAAGGTATGTAATTCATCATATACTGCTATATCATGTTTTTGTTGATTATGATGAACCCCATAGAGTAGGGCAATGAAATTAGGGTTATGATAAAATAACAGTGAGATCTAATTCCTATAATCCTAATCTAGAATGTTCCTAGTCGTTGACCATCAATTTGGGGATCGATGAATCTGAAAAGACTAGCTTATCCTATGTATGCTCAGTTGATGAGGGTGGATCTCAAAACTACTTGTGTATATATACTAATACAAGGATAAGGGTGCTCATCAGGGTATGAGTACACTGGACTGATTCGCACCGGGACTATCTTATGGAAGTCTTAATGCTTGTCAAAAGATAGATCCCGGAGTAGAAGTTATGCATGTGATCTTTAGACCTGAGGTCACCATGGTTCCTTATGCACATTAATCCATACTTTGGTTCATACTTATTCATGGCATTGCGACATGTACGGGATATTCTGGGTATGGTGGAAGGTGTACGAAGGATGTGAGTGGACCAACAAGGAATCGATCTTTTCTAGTAAGAGAAATTGTTATCCCATGTAATTTTTTCGATGAGTGACTCAAGGAGCCTTTAATCAAAGCAGGATGAGATTAGAAAAGGTTTCTAATCAGTCATCAGCTGAGTCCTCATGATCGAGATGAAATTCATATGATTAAGTGTTAGGGGTTGAAAATATCCATACCTATCACTTAATCGGGATAATAGGAGATCAAAAGATTGAATTGCATGGTAACTTACTACTAAAGGGTACTTTGATAATTTCTACCAAATTCCTCATCTTTCGGGTAGGCATGATACATTGTTAGATGTCAATCTTGCCTTGTAGGTTTCATGAACCAATTGATTTGGTTTCATGAGTCAATTTGATGTGTGATTCAAATTGGACAATTAGGTGAGCCAATGGACCTAATTAGGTCAATCGGGTTCGATCAGATCGAATTGGCTCAAACCTAAACCTACTGCTAGCTAGATGTAGAACCCAATGGGTCACACACAATAAAGATTTGGCCAAGGAAGTCATTCATGATTTAATTAGGGTCATGGCATCCTAATTGGTTAGCCAGATTGCACACTAGCATGTGCAGCTAACACAATTCCTAACCCAATTAAATTGGATTTGGTTGCTTGCTAATTGGGCTACCTAATTAAGGAAAACCTTAATTAAGCTGAGTCCTAAGAGGGGATAATTAAATCAAAGCTTTATCTAATTTATCTTGACCTTTTGACCGATTTATGGAAGAGTCCCTAGGGCCAAGGACTCTTGGCGCCTCTTGCATGCACGGGAAAGATGCAGGGGTGCAGAAGGATAAGAATCCTTCTATAGATGAAACACTGGAGTGTTTCTAATCAGGGTTGCCTTCTCATCTTATCCCCATGCCTCTTGGAGTTGTTGATCGGTCAAAGAATGTAAGAGCATGGCATGAAAGCAGATGAAAAGTTGGCGCGCAGATGAAGAGTCGCGTTTCTTCATCTGCGCATGGTTCTGAGGCAGAGTCCTGCTCTCATAACTCTACTTATTCCATGGTTTTCAAATATGAAAGGATGCCTCCTTTGCTTCTTCATAACCGGTAGATGCCACATGTATTGTCCAGGTGACTACCCAAAAGGGGGGTGAATTGGAAATTTAAAAATTTAAAGTAGATAATGTGCAATTAAAAACCCTTTTAAAAGTGTTAGGTACTGTGACAAAATAAAGAATTGCAAAAGCTAAATAAATCAAGAAAGCACAACACAAACACACAAGATTTATAGTAGTTTAGAGCAACCCAGCTCCTACGTCCACTACCCAAGATACCACTTGGGATTTCCACTATATTCACACTCGAATACAGTAGGATTGTTTTACGGGATCACAATCCAAAATCTCTACACTTTGATTTTAACGGGATCACCAAAGAAAATCCAACACCCTTGGTTTGAATAGGATCACCAAAAAAACCTAACTTGGTTTTCACAAGATCACCAAGAACCTAACTTGGTTTTACCAGGATCACTAAGAACCCAACCCTTGGTTTTTATCAAAGGCTCACCAAGAACCTATTTAGTTTTCAACCAGCTCACCAATAATCCAAACAATTCAAGAAATGAATAAAATAAATGCAACAATAAATGACAAACTCAATTTATCGGATAGTTGCGGTGTGTAGCTTATTAGAAGTCCACTTGGATGCACTTGAATGAGCTTTAATTGCTTTAATGGCTTCTTCCCAAATGCTTCAAGCTTCATATTAGAGTTGGTGAAGACTTGAAGACTGACTTGAATGCTCTTATGCTCTTTTGCTTGCTGGTAGGTAGGATATTCAATGTAGCTTCAAAACATTAAAGAACTCTCTAATTATTTTTTTTAGAAGGTTCAAATTCTTTAAAATAAGGTCTTCCATCACTCCAAGGCAGTTTGAGACGTTGTAGACTGTTGGGATGTGACATATGACCGTTAGAGCACTTTTTGGCATTCAAAAAGAAATTCTGGAACTAGTCGTTAGATACCTAAAAGTGATATTCGAGTCGGCTCAGATTCCTTCAAGTCGGCTCGGATCCTTCGAGTTGATAGGTCGAGTTGCCATATCTTCAGTGCAGTCGGCTCGGTGTCACAAGGTGCAAAACTTCATTCTGGACGAGTCAGCTCTTGATAGCTCGGGTCGGCTTGATCTTATATCCTTAAGAATCTTGAACTTAAGGAGTCGGCTCTTTTGATCTTTGGTCGACTCTTCTTCTCAGGTTCTGAAATCATCACTCTAGAAGAGTTGGCTCGATGTAGTTCGGGTTGGTTCGCTTTCTCAGGTCTTCAAAATTAGGTCTGGCAGAGTCGGCTCTTCGAGGTTGGTTGGCTCGCTTAGCTATTCTAGAAATCTTCGAAAATTGGACTCTTGAAGAGTCGGCTCGGATACATTCCAGTCGACTCGGATTTACTAAAGTCGGCTCGGTTACCTTCGAGTCGACTCGGATTGCTACGTACCAGAATCCTTGCTACGTGCCATAAGGTGGAGTCGGCTCTTCAATATGCTGGGTCGGCTCGAATAACTTCTTCAGGATTTTACAATTGAACTTAAAGAAAAACTCTCACCAACACTTTTAATTTTTCATGCACACCAACTCAAAATAATTCTAAGGCACACACACATAGAAGTAACCATTTTTATAGATTTTTCTTAACTTTTATCAGGTTCTTCTTTACAAGATAAGATTACAACATAACTCAAAACAAGAATTAAGGATGTAGGAGTTGAAGTTTGAATAATTAATCATTCTACAAAAACTTGTAAATCACTTGAAGAGTTGTTAGAAATAAATGTGCATGCTCTAATGTTTGGTTATCATCAAAATCACTTATGGGATCAACAATCTCCTCCTTTTTGATGATGAAAAATACTGTGCATGAAAAGTAAGATAAAACTTTACATTTACTTATATAACTGTATTTGCAAGAATGTATGAACAAGTAAAAATAATTGACTTTAGTTAGTGTCAAACTATGAAAGGAGAATTAGGGCAATGAGAGGTAATCTTCCCCTCAATAAGATACTCCATGTTTTGACACACTTTTCATACAAGTTCAAAGCTCAAAAGTTTCAAGGAAACTTTAAGTATCAGAGCTTATTAAGTCTTAGAGCTTAAAGCATTTAAAACAATGTATATCAGAGTTTAAGACATTATGTATCAGAGCTTGAATGTTGTAAATCAGAGCTTGAAATATTGTATATCAGAACTTGAAGGAATCAAGGCATATTGTGTTTCATGTAATGTATCGGAGCATAATGTATCAGAGCATTAGTGAATAGGTTTTGTTCTTTCAAGCCTTATGCATTATATATTAGAGCTTTCAAGCTTTATGTATCAGAGCAAACATACAAACATGAACACATCTAATCCTTTTCATGCAATATCTTCATAAATTTCTCCTCCTTTTTGTCAATCAATCAAAAAGGTGAAGTTAGAGTGAAGCTCAAACTTTAAAATAGAATGAGAAAGTATTTAAAATTGTTTAAGATAATTTCACTTTCTCACATTCATCTTGATATTCTAATTAAAAAATCAGTCATTGTATCAGTCATTGTATGATCAATTGAATATAAACTTTCATTGTATAAAGAGATAGAACAATTGAAGAGACAAAATGTGAACTTTCATTTTATTTCAAGATGTTCAATACAAAGTACAAAATGAAAGAAAATACATCTAGTCACTGTCTATGTCAAGTCTAGGGTTTGGATGTTGACCCAGAATTGAATGCCCAGAGGTAGAGAGGCAATTGGGTCAGCATCTAAGATATGAGATGGTGCAATAGTATGGGATCCTTGTGGTCTAAAATGAGGAGCTGGTTGTCTGGGATGAACAGACTGACCAGCAAAGAAGATGATTGAGGCCTAGATCTAGTAGGATCGAGTGGTTTGGAGGAGGTACACTTTGAGCAGGTTGAAGGTCTTCAACTTTGGTCATTAGCTTCCACAAAAAGTTATTAATGGTCTTCAATTCAGTTTCAATTTTCTTTGCATTCTTGGAAGCAGCCAATTTTTCCATTGAGACTCTTGTTTCTGCAATTTCCTTTTGCATTGAAAGAATTTCAGAGGTTGGACATTTGCAAAGGCTTCAGCTGATCCTCTGAGTCTCCCGAACTCAACTCTTAATTCCAATTCCTCTTGTGTAGTCCTCTTTCATCTTCTTGCATTCTTCTAGTGAGCCCATTCTGATCCTTAAGTTATCCATCTCAACTCGATATGCTTCAAGTACTTGAGTAACAGACCTCTTAATAGTTTCAGAACTTGAAGAAAACAGTTGAAGAATGGGTTATAGTTTTGTCTCTATTGTACAAGTTGTAGTCTTGGAGGCTTTAAGAGTATCCATTCTGCTTCACGGATTATCAATTTGCTCTCCAAAATGATCAAGTCTCTCATTAATAGATTGGCGAAATTCGCCAAACATTGTAGCCATAGAAGAGTTGATAGATTCAGTCAAGTTACCCATTTGCTGTGCAATAAAATCTTGCAAACTTGAAGTATCCACAACAAGAGCAGTAGCAACAAGACTAGGAATAGCAATGTCAGTGGTAGCCTGAGTGTGAATAGGTGTACCAAGAGGCCTATCAGGCATTGAAACATCAAGAAAGGGAGCATCAAAGGCTATCTGAACTGGTGAACCCTACAGTGGAATAGAAGTGCCTTCACCTTGGAAGAAAAGAGTGAGGACCATTCCATAAGGCAAGCATGCTTTACTTTTCTTATTGCCTCTTTCATCTAACATATCATAATGGCTGGAAGATTGATTTTGTCCCCATTTATCAGAAGCTCCATAAAACATAGGTCTCGCTCACTTACCCAGTCAAAATGGCCTGTCTTGGGTAGAAAGATCCTACTAATGAAGCTGTGAAGTATCCTCATTTCAATAGATAATGAACTTGCCTTGAATATTCCAACTTCATCAACTTCAGTCCTCTCCAGTACAGTTTGCAAAGCTTGTGTCCTGTCCTTTAGGACCAAGTATTCAGTACCCTCGAAAGGCATTTCTAGAACATTTCCAAGAAGAATTTCTTCAGATATAATAATTCTTTTTCCTTTGACCTGAGATTCAATAAAATTTTCTCCAAATCTCATATTTTCATAGAAGGTTCTAACAGATTGGGTAGGTTTGATATCCAAAGACACATATTTCTCTAACCTTGATTTTCAATGAAATCCCCAATAACAAATCCTATTTCCTTTAGGTATTCAAACAAAATTCGTCTACCAGTAGTTATAGGCTACATACCCAAGGAAATCTGATGACTTGGTGAGACGAGACTTGGTTCTTCATCGATTGAGGTGGAATTCAAGAGGAAGTATCTTCACGAATTTTGTTCTTCTTTCCTATGGAGCACCTTTGGTTTCCATCGAGATTTCTTCTCTACTGTTTTCTTTGGAGCCATTGCACAAACATACTTGAGTTCCAAAGTAGTTTTGGAAGGAGAAGTTTTTGAAAAGTTCTCGGAGGGAAAGAGTGTAGGGTTAAGGAATAGAAATGGAAAAGAAAAATCCTACGGCTCGAACTAAAAAGAGATGGCTTGAGATCCGAGCTGGCTCGACCAATAGGTCATCTGCTCGAGTCGGCTCGAGCAGAGGGAGCACAAAAGTGATTTGGGATTCAATCAAGGTCTTTTAATATTAAAAAATGAGATAGGAGGTCACCTAGATAATTTTTCCTTAAGTTATAGGGATGATTCTAGAGTGAGTCACAAACCCTAGTTTACATCTAATCATTGCAAATCTATCAAAATTCAAAGGTTTCGTAAAATGTCAAAGATGATTCTTTAGAATACCAAAGACCTATATTGCATTACCTTTCAAATATTTGTTAATTCTTTTAACAGCAAGCATATGTGTTCCTTAGGATTATATAAAATCTAGTACATACACATACACTATACAAGATATTAGGTCTACTGGCTGTAAAATATAGTAGGGATCCGGTCATACCTCTATAATCTTTTGGTCAACATTGGATCTATTTCATTTTTGTCTAGCCTGCAGGTAGGGCTCATGGGTGTGTTAGCCTCTTTGCTTGTTTCCATGCCAAACTTCTTGATTATTTCTTTAATATACTTGGCTTGGCTTATAAAGATTCCTTCCTTCATTTGTTTGACTTGTAATCCAAGGAAGTAGTGAGTTCACCATAAGGCTCATTTCAAACTCACCTTGCATCAACTCAGCAAATTCTTTACAAAGATTTTCATTAGTTGCACCAAATATAATGTCATCAATGTGAGTTTGTACAACTAACATATCATTCTCTTTGTTCTTAATGAAAAGAGCTTTGTCAACATTTTCTTTGAAATCATTTTCAAGTAAAAATTTGCTTAGTCTATCATACGAAGCTCTAGGTGCTTGTTTCAAACCATATAAAGCTTATTCAATAAACACATGATTTGGAAAAGCATGATTTTCAAAACCTGTGGCTGTTCTACAAAAACTTGTTCAGAAATAAATTCATTTAGAAAAATACTTTTGACATCCATTTGAAAGAGTTTAAAGTTCTTGCAGCAAGCAAATGCAAGAAGTGATCTAATGGCTTCTAGTCTTGCTACAGGAGCATATGTTTTATCAAAATCAGTGCCCTCCTCTTAATTGTACCCTTTAGTTACCAACC
Organism: Areca catechu; assembly: GCA_021397845.1. Lineage (NCBI taxonomy): Eukaryota > Viridiplantae > Streptophyta > Magnoliopsida > Arecales > Arecaceae > Areca > Areca catechu. Next base: position 29,819,753 of record CM038042.1, on the reverse strand, counting down.
TTGCTTTATTTCACATAGCCTTACCATTCTCATCTAGTTTGTTCCTACAGACTCCTTTGGTTCCTATGATTAGGTGGTCTATAGGTCTACTAACTAGTGTCCAACATTATCCTTTCAAACTAGTTTAATCATCAGCATGTCCATCATCCAGTTATGATTAGTTTCAGCTTCTTCTAAACTATGTGGTTCAATTTGTAACACAAAGGCTAGGTAGTATGTACATCTCTATATGCAGACCTAGTCCTAACACCATGAGAAGGATCACAATAATTAAATCTTTAGGATGTGAAGTTATATACCTCCATTTCTTTGGTAAATCAATATGATCCTTGCTTACCACTTCATTTCCATCTTGTATTGGTTTGTCTTGAATGCTTAGATCTTTCATCTCCTTTTGTAATGTACCTGTATCATATCACGCACTCATCTTTTCTAGATGGTGAGGGGTTAGCTTCATCAAAACAATATAAATTGACTCTTCTACAGTGAGAGTCCTTTTATTAAAACACTCTATATGCTTTACTATGTAGTGAATAACCAAGGAATATAGATTCATTAAAGTTTGCATCAAACTTTCCAAGGTTATCTTACCATTATTCAACACAAAGCATTATACCCAAAAAAATGAAAATAGTTAATATTCGGTTTCTTCCATTCCAAAGCGCATAGGGGGTTTTCTTTGAAATTGATCGTATTAAAACTCGGTTTAATATATAACAGGCAGTGTTCACCGCTTCTGCCCAAAGTACCTTGGAAGATTACCTTCATATAACATGGTTCAGGCCATTTCTTCCAATATCTTATTTTTTCTCTTTACAACACCATTTTGTTATGGCATTCTAGGAGCGAAGAAGTTGTGATCAATGTTGTGCTCAGTGCAATATTCATCAAAAAATGATTTTGAAATTCAGTTCCATGATCACTTCTTATAGAAATAACAGAAAGATTTTTCTCATTTGAACCTTCTTTTGAAATTTTTAAATACATCAAAGGTTTCATCTTTATGTGCAATAAATAATATCCATGTAAATCTAGAAAAGTCATCTACAATCGCAAGACCATATTCATACCTCCTAGGCTTATGGTCCTAGTTGGTCCAAATAAGTTCATGTGAAGTAGCTCAGGGGTCTAATTGTTGAAATAACATTTTTTGATTTAAAACTCCTCCTAGTTTGTTTACCTAATTGACAAGCATCACATACATAATCAAGATCAACTTAAAATGTGGCAAACCTCTAACTAGATTCTTTGAGATTAATTTGGAAATTTTATGCATGCCAACATGACCTAATCGTCTATGCCATAATAAACATGACTCCTTGGTCTTAGCATTCATTGCTATTAGACTGGAACTACTAGTCATGGCCAGATCATTAAGATCTACCACATAGATGTTTTCAAGTCTATGACAATGAATTTGTTGCTAGAATCAAGAGAGTTAGTTACTATACACATAGATGATTCAAAGATAACTTGAAGCCTTTATCACAAAGTTGACTAATACTCAATAAATTGTACTTCAATTTATTTACTAGCAGCACATCTTCAATAAAAGTACAGGGAGTTATTTTGATCTTACCGATTCTGACTATTTTCCTGTTGCCATTATCTCCGAAAGTAACCAATCCTCCTTTCATTTGTTTGGGTGATGAACTGATCTTGTCACCCATCATATGTCTTGAACAGTCACTGTCAAGAAACCATCTTTTTTTCAATTTGTGGGTTGCAAGACAGTCCTGCAAAACAGTCAAGGAGTGATTTTAGGTACTTAAGCTAACTTGGATCCTTTCGGGTTAGCAAGATTGGTTCCTTTTGGAGCTCAAACGGTTCTATATTTCAATACACCAATCATGAGATTTTTCAAAGAATTGTATTGATGAGATTATGCCCAAATCTATGACATGCATAACAAATAATTTTATCATTTTAAAATGATGCATGCATTGAAGCTTTAACATATGCAGAGTAGATATATTTGATTTAGAAGATTTTTTAACAAATTTTTAGGAACATACTTTAAGCCACTTGAACTAGAATTTGATGGAAATGTTTTTTGAAATTTTTCATTTGAAGCTGAAGCTTTTGAAGATATAAATTTTGTTGCTGAAATTCCTTTAGCATTAAATCCAATTCCAGCTATGCTTTTTGAATGTCTTTGTTCTTTTAGAATTAGCTCACACTTATTAGAACTCAAAGTAAGTTTTTCTACTAAAGGCTTAAGCTTTTCAACCTCCTTTTTAAATTATCATTTTCAGCAACTAAAACTTTGTTTGTCTTATTTTAAACATTCTTTCCATTTTTCAAAAAAATAACATTATCAAAAAGATATTCAGTTCTTTTTACAAAATGTTATTCTTTTCAGAAATCTCATCCTTGTCATTTAATAAAACATCATTTTATTTCTTTAAGGATTTGATTTTAACTCCAGCTTTCTTGAATTCAATAAGTAAATCATAAAATGCAGAATTCAGTTCATCATATGTAATTCAGTTTGAAGCTCAGGGGATGATACCTCATTTTTAAGACCCATTAGACATAAATTTGTAGATTTCGTGGTCTCTTCTTCTCAGTAGATGAGGATGCTTTGCTGTCACTCCACGTCGCAACCATAGCTCTCTTTTTCTTTTTTGAGCCCCTTTTTCAGCAATGGACAATCCGATCGAATATGTCCTGGTTTTTTATATTCGTAGGTGGGCACTTCTTTTTCTTTCTCTTTTTCTTTGTCCTTTTCTTTGCTATATTCTTTGTTCTTGTGGAATTTCCTATAGTTTCTTCCTTTTTTCTTCCCAAGAACCTTTTGAATCTCCTAACGACCATGGCAACATCTCTATCTTCTATATCACTTTCAATAGATGAGCATTCTTCTTCCATTCATCATCTTTTCTTGAGTCCATAGCAGCTTTGAAGGCAATAGATTTTTTCTTCTTTTGATCATCTTCAGTTCAGTGCTGCATGATCAGTTCATGTGTGATGAGAGATCCTAGTAGTTCATCCAATAATAGGTATTCAAATCTTTTGCTTCCTGGAAGGCAGTCACTTTCGGATCCCATTTATCCAGAAGAGATCTTAGAATCTTCTGTACAAGATCTGTATTAGAATATACCCTGCCAAGACATTTTAAGCTATTAATAATGTCAGTGAAACATGAAAACATGGCAGAGATTATTTCATTAGGTTCCATTTTGAATAATTCATAACTATGCACAAGAAGATTAATTTTAGAAGACTTCACTTGAGAAGTTCCTTCATGGATCACTTCAAGTTTACCCAAATTTCCTTTGGAAAGGAGCAAATGGAAATTCAATTAGACTCATTACTATCCAAAGCACAATATAGTAGATTTATTACTTTGGCATTTAACTCACCCATCTTCATGTCGTGTTCCTCCCAATCCTCTTCAGGTTTTAGAACATCCACTCCATCATTTTTAACCATGGGGATATAAGGACCCTTTAGAATGACCTTCATAACTGAAAATCAACTGCTTGAATATAAATTTCATTCTAGCTTTCCAGTATGAAATTTTATGCCAGTGAAGAGTGGAGGTCTATTGGTTGATTGGCCTTCAACCAAGGATGTACTCATTGGATAAGCCATCAATCTTTACTCTTATGTATTCAGAGAAACTACTCTGATACCAGTTATTGCCCAGGTGGCTATCCAAGAGCGGGGTGAAATGGAAATTTAAAATTTTAAAGCAGATAATGTGCAATTAAAATCACTTTTAAAGTGTTAGATGCTATGAGAAAATAAAGAATTGTAAAAGCTAAATAAATCAAGAAAGTACAATACAAACACATAAGATTTATAGTGGTTTGGAGCAACCCAGCTCCTACGTCCACTACCCAAGATACCACTTGGGATTTCTACTATATTCACATCCGAATACAGTATGATTGTTTTACAGGATCACAATCCCAAACCTCTACACTTTGATTTTAATGGGATCACCAAAGAAAATCCAACACCTTTGATTTTGAACAGGATCACCAAAGAAACCTAACTTGGTTTTCACAGGATCACCAAAGAAACCTAACTTGGTTTTCACAGGATCACCAAGAACCCAACCCTTGGTTTTTATCAAAGGCTCACCAAGAACCTATTTGATTTTCAACCGGGCTCACCAATAACCCAAACAATTCAAGAAATGAATTGAAATAAATGCAACAATAAATGACAAACTCAATTTATCATAGTTGCCGGTGCAGCTTGTTAAAAGTCCACTTGGATGCACTTGAATGAACTTTAATAGCTTTATTGGCTTCTTCCCAAATTGCTTCAAGCTTCAGATTAGAGTTGGTGAAGACTTGAAGACTGACTTGAATGCTCTTGTGCTCTTTTGCTTGTTGGTAGGTTGGATATTCAATGTAGCTTCAAAACATTGAAGTACTCTCTAATTATTTTTTTAAAGAAGGTTCAAATTCTTCAAATATAAGGTCTTCCATCACTCTAAGGCTATTTGAGACATTACAGACCATTGGGATGTGACATATGACCATTGAAGCACTTTTTGGTATTCAAAAAGAAATTATGGAACTAGCCGTTAGATACTGAAAGTGATATTTGAGTCGACTCGGATTCTTTCAAGTCGGCTCGGATCCTTCGAGTCGATAGGTCGAGTCACCATATCTTTAGTGCAGTCGGCTCGATGTCACAGGGTGCAAAACTTTACTCTGGATGAGTCAGCTCGTGATAGCTCGGGTCGGCTTGAACTTATATCCTTGAAAATCTTGAACTCGAGGAGTCGACTCTTTTGATCTTTGGTCGGCTCTTCTTCTCAAGTTCTGAAATCATCACTCTGGAAGAGTCAGCTCGATGTAGTTCGGGTCGGCTTACTTTCTCAAGTCTTCAAAATTAGGTATGGCAGAGTCGGCTCTTTGAGGTTTGGGTCGGCGCCTAGCTGTTCTCAGAAATCTTCAAAAACTAGACTCTGGAAGAGTCGGCTCGGACATATTCCAGTCGACTTGTATTAACTAGAGTCGGCTTGGTTACCTTCAAGTAGGCTCGGATTGCTGCGTACCAAAATCCTTGCTGTGGCCATGAGGTGGAGTCGGCTCTTCAACATGTTGGGTTGGCTCAAGTAACTTCTTCAGGATTTTTACAATTGAACTTAAAGAAAAACTCTCACCAACACTTTTACATTTTTCATGCACACCAACTCAAAATAATTCTAAGGCACACACACAGAGAAGTAACCTTTTTACATATTTTTCTTAACTTTTTATCGGGTTCTTCTTTACAAGATAAGGTTACAATACAACTCAAAACAAGAATTAAAGATGTAGGAGTTAAAGTTTGAACAATTAAATCATCCTACAAAAACTTGTAAACCGCTTGAAGAGTTGTTAGAAATAAATGTGCATGCTCCAATACTTGGTTATCATCAAAATCACTTATGGGATCAACAACATGGCACATGGAGAATTAATCTGGAAAGGGAAAGAATTCAGATAAGACTCCTAAATCCTGAAGAGGCTTATCAGATAAGAAGAAGCATATCTGATAAGAACCTTTGAGATGCTTTCATGCCCTTTTGGTTTCTATTTAAGGATGTTTGGTGAAGAGAGAAAATATAGAGTATTCTTTAGATATGTGAAAACGAGTCCAACTTCACTGAGAGTCTTATCTGAGTGTCTTTCTTTGTCTCTCTCTCCCTCGTTCTTTTAAGGCAAGACTTGTCTTGTTAAGACAAAGTCTTATCTATTAGGACAAGGCTTTGTGTTTATGACATTAGCCTAAGGGATCCTAGAGGAGGGTTATACCTAAACCAAGAGAGTTTAGGAGAATATCCAAAGAGCCCTATAGTAGGACAAGGTGTCCTACAGTGGTCAATGTCCAAACGTTGTCCTAAGAGTTCTATGAAGCAAGTAACCCTGGCAGGGATTCTTCTTGGTACCATTCTCATGTGGATCATCATTGGAGGGCTTGCACTTATGAGCCTCGTGGAAAGGATTAGATTTTAGCGATCCAGGTACATTTTCTGACTCCATTTATGTTTCATTAATTGGTATTACATAAGGGGTTCCTGAGAATTAGGGTTTTCTAGACAATTAGGGTTTCATGCTTAGAATTTTTGTTTAGAAATTCACTTCCGCATGCTGCATGATTCCCGGCACCCTAGGAGAATTTCCATCAATGGAGTCCTGAGAACTATATTATATTTGATATAGAGAGGATTTATTGAGTAGTTATTAAACTGGTTCACAACCAAATGATACATTATTATATGACAGCGATGTATCAAGTATAGGTTGTTATATGTCACATTTGTTGGTTGAGCTCTTAACCAGGAGTGTAGAGACACTGATGTGACATACAGGTGAAATATATGACATCTCACTGAACGTGACCAACTGTAGAGCTCCCTTCTGCTAAAGGGTTGCTCGCGAAGGGATATGGATATATGTGTCCCTCAGACCTGAGGTCACCATGGCAGCTTGCAGCAACTCACTGTACTTTGGTACCGGACTACCTGGATTTGTAATCAAGTATGAAAGACTTCTGGATACAGTCAAGTACTTATGGAGTGATGGTGGATCAAGGTGAGATTGACCCCTCCAAATGGTTTGGAGTGAATGACTCACTATATCTCAATTTAGCAAAACCTTGGCCAGGAAAGTTCTTGTAAGGAGTCAAAGAACTTGTAAGGTTGAGACATGATATGGATGTACCAGGTTAGGGTTGGTAGTCAAACCCTAGGTCATCCTGAGCATTTTAAGATCAAAAGGATGATTATTCGGTAACCATATGCCAGAGGTTCTAGAAAGTTGCTATACAATCTTCAACCTATCAGGGCATCGGGTATCATTACTAGATGATGACTTTGACTGGTACTGGAAGTGTTCCAGTACTACCGGCTTGGTGTTCGAACCTATGGGGTCACACACCATAGGGATTTATTTACTATAAAAGCTGATCGATGATTGAGAATCATTTGCTATATTGGAGGTCAATATGATTGACCATGTTCTAAGTGTCGACACTTGGAAGTGTCGACACTTGGAGGTGTCGACACTTGGCTATGATGAGCAAAAATTTTGGAAAGATTTTTTGGAAAGTTTTGATCTCCATTCAAATTTCGAATTCTGGTTGGTTTTGGCTCCAAGTCTTCATGGAATGATGGTCATTCTTTGGAAGGTTTTGACCTCAATTCGAATTTCAAATTTGGCTAGTTTTGGCTCCAAGCTTTCATGGAATGATGGTCATTCTTGTCTTATAAGCTCAAAGCCAATTTAGTATGGCCCTTGACCTTCTCCCCCAATCACTTCTCCTTCCTCTTTCTCCTCTCATGGCTGCCTCTATAAATATGGGTTTTTTTAGGGGCTACTGGTTGAGAGAAAAAAGAAAGAGTTTTCTTGTTAAATGGGATTGCTGAAATTCTGATAGGGAAAAGAAAAGGGGCTTGGAAGGACTAGAATTTTGGGTGTGTGACTACGTAGAACTTGAGCTAAGTCTTGGAAAGAGAGTTAGTTAGGAAGGGTTCCACCTCTCCTCCTTGTCTTCCAAGAAGAAGTAGATCGAACTTTAGGATCTCAAGGAGCTAGTACTCTAAGGGAGTTGATCAGAATCGAGCCTGATGTGAACACCTATAGAGGCCAAACATGAGTGTGGCTCAAGGGCTTTTCACAACCTCCTAAAGGTATAAGAGTAAGGTATCCTTATACCTTTTGGTTCTTTTCCTGCTTATGATGTCTTTTGCATGCTACATTATCATACTTGTTCCTGTTGCAGGTAGATTGGTGGATTGTTTTGATCGATCTACCAAGCCTTTCGCTGTACTTATTTTAAAATTATTTTAAAATACTTTTTTTCTGCCATGCATACTCGTTTTTCTTTCCCTTTAATGATATCAAAGCCAGGTTCTTCGTAGTATAATAATGCTAGCATGCTTTAATATCATAGTTTTCTTTTAAAGTACTTGGATTGAGTACTTCACCATGGCCATCCAGTCATAAGAGAAAAGGCTACAAGACCCCCTCTCTTCCCATTCAATAGGGTCTCCTATGATGTGTAGGGGTACCGCTTGTGATTGACTCGTGAAGAAGAAAAATAAAAGAAAATGTATATTAAAATATTTAATCTAATGTTATGATCATAAAATAAATTTAGATGAAAGCTAAGAGTTTTGTTTTGATCGGTTTTGATTAAGAATTTTAAAAAATCTTTGGATTAGAAATTACTATTTTTTCTTATGACGGGCCTTGAGTCGACCCAAGTGTCGACACTTGAGTCGACTCATGCATGCATACAGAAAATATGACTTTCTGTTAACACTCTATTTTAGGTCTTGAGTCGATACTTGAGTTGACTCATAAGTGCGAAGTGTCAGCACTTGAGTCGACTCTTGAGTGCATAGTATCGATACTTGACCTGAGAATGCATAAAACAGTGAATTCAAATTTTCATTCGTTGTAAAATTATTTTACATTATAAATTAAATTATTTTAATTTATAAAGGCTATTGAACTTAATTGAGAATTAAGTTACCTTGAATGACTAAGAACTTTAAAAATATGATTCAAAGATTTTAAGTCATTTCAATAAGCCTTAAGGGTCATAGGTTAGCTTCTATTAGGTCCTTAATTAGGTTAGACCTAAGTTTAGATGCATTGGACTATGTAGAGAACTAATTTAATTAAATGTTGAGTTAGGATTTCTTCTCTATAGATCTCTCTAATAGTTAGATTAATTAGTCCATAAATCTAAATAGACCTAATTTGTGGCTCAGTGGACAGCCCGAGTCTTTAGGCTAGTCTAATCAAGTCTGATGAACCAATTGGTGTCCAAGGTAAGTTTGGCAGTTTAATCTTGGTTCTTTGGGGTTACCTCTTACATGGACAACTCGATTGGTGTCTAAGGCAAGATGGTAATGGCGAAATGCAACCCATGATCTCACTTACCTGGCCAATGTGGTCGATCAGAATTGATTGGTTAGCCACTGACTCTGTTAACCCATGTCACCAAGGTTAATCAGTCTTGATTGATTTTAGGTGCCCATGGATCATTAGTATGTACCTCTCCTTGATAACTGATGTGGTCAATGGGAGGTTGATCCATATCTTCTCATCTCTTCTTCTGTCATATTAAAAATTAAACCCTCTAAATTATTATGTAAATAAAAAGACAAACTTATGGGGATAACCGAGTCTTAGCCTTTCATTAAGTGGGATGGTAATGGGTCCAATAGTTGGGTGTTCATCGACAGATCCAAAGATCGGGTGTTCATCAGGCTATTAAAATTACTGTTCCTAATATGATGGCTCAGTGCGACTTTCTTAACGGTAGTCAGGTGGGCAGCCAAAGTCGAGCTTGACTATTCGTTAGTTAGAAACATTGAATTTTGTCATGTTAATAGTTGGACCTAACTAGGACCTTCAATAGGAGGCCCAAAGCTGATTAAAGTGCATCTTGGGGCAAAACCTAAATACTAGAAGTTACTTGGAGAAGTAATCGATTGAAGAACCTACCTTTAGATGTGCATGGGTGAGCTGGCCAAAGTCGGGCTCATGTTGTGTCTATTCGATTATGGTACCCACTAAGGAATTAAAGTGATTCCTCGATTGGTGGTAGAGGCTACCAGTCTGAACAAAATAGTGGAAGGGCCTTTAGACTAAAGTCCATGTTTTTAGGTTAATAATTCATATACACTAATTAGTTTGGTTCTCCTTTCAGATGTCTTCCAACCTATCACTCCGATCTCTTCTCGATAACAAGAAGCTCAAGGATCCCAACTTCGATAGCTGGTATCGAAGGCTCAGGATTGTCCTGGAGCATGAACGGATATTGTATGTGATATCAAATCTGGCACCAAAATCCCTGCTCCCAATGCTCAGGGTTCGGTCAGAGATACTTATCAAAAGTGGCTCTTCGACAGGACCATTATCCGATGCATTATGTTGGTAATAATGAACGACGAGTTCAGTTGCAAATTCAAAGAAACCTAGCCAGAGGAAATCCTTCAAAGGTTGAAGGAGTTTCGGCATATCAAATGAAATTGAAAGGTACAGGGTCTCCCATGCTCTCTACAACGTGCGGATGCATGATGGGGCCTCAGTCACTGATCATGTATTATATATGATTGAAATGATTGAGCACCTGGGCAAGCTCGGATATCCCTTGCATGAATAGCTCGGGAAAGATACAATTCTGAATTCCCTGCCCTTCCTATCTAGACATTCTTGATCATTTTAGAATGATAAGCCTGCGATTAACTACCACGGTCTATTGGGGTTAATTCAGACTTATGAGAAAGACCACCAACTAAACAAAAGGGTGGTAAATCTAGTGGGAGGATCTTCAGTAGGGCATCGTCCCTTCAAGAAATGAAAAAAGAAGAATAAAGAAAAAATGTGTAGAATGCTTCTGGGCCTAGTCAGGCCAAGAAGGTGAAGGCTAATAAGAACCAAGTGGAATGCTTCTTCTATAAGAAGCAGGGTCATTGGAAGAGAAACTGTCCTCTTTATATTACGTCCCTTAACCCGAATAGGTCCAAGAAGAGAAAGCAGCAGGACAGTACTAGACAAGATTTTTATGATAACACCTTGTAGTTTCTTTATCTGCAATACTACTAACTAGGTATTGAATACAGGAAGTCCAATTCACATTTGCAATTCTTTGCAGGGACTTCAAGTTAGTAGAAGATTCGAGGATGGTGAGAAATTCTTAAACATGGAAAATGGAAGCCAAGTTCCAATCTTGGCATTGGGAGTCCTCAAATTAGTTTTCGAGTTTTGTAAAATCATTTTGAATGAGTGTCATTATTATCCGTCTTTCATCTTGAATGTCATTTCTGTAGGCCAATTGGCCAAGTATGGTTATAAACTATCAATAAAGAATGACATTTGCAAAATCATTTGGAATGGTTCTGTTGTGATGAATGGATATATGAACAATGGCATTTATATACTATCATAACCTGTTAGTGTAGTGTACACATCTAGCAAATGCCCTAGGATAGATAATGTCAGTGAAGCATACCGATGGCATTATAGGCTATGTCATATTAACAAGAACAGGATAAATAGGTTGAAAAGCGAGGGTCTCCTCGAGATCAGTGAAAGTGGTTCACTACCAACCTGTGAATCCTGTCTTTTTGGAAAGATGACAAAATCATCTTTATTGGGAAAGGGAACGAGCCAAAGAGATTCTAAGTCTGGTATATACTGATGTATGCAGACCCATGAATATTAGTGCCAAAGGTGGGTATAGTTATTTCATTACGTTTATAGATGACCTTTCACAGTATGGTTGTTCTTGATAAGACATAAATCTGAATCGTTTGAAATATTCAAATGATATCATAATGAAGTAAAAAAATAAACTGAAAGGTATGTCAAAACCCTTCGATTAGATCGAGATGGTGAATATATTTCCAGTGAGTTTCTGACATATCTTAAGAAAATGGAATTCTCTCTCAGTGGACACCTTCAGGGACACCTCAATTAAATGAAGTGTCTGAGAGGAGAAATCAAACCTGTTAGACATGGTTCGGTCCATGATGGGCTTTGCTTCCTTACCACTATTCCTTTAGGGATATGCTCTGGAATCAGCCTGTTACCTTTTGAATGGGGCTTTGAGTAAACCCGTTAGCAAAACCCCATATGAGATATGGACTAGACGTAAGCCGACACTCTCACACCTTCAGGTCTGGGGTTGCCCGGCTTATGTAAAATGTTTGGGAATGAATAAACTTAGACCTCGGTCTGACCAGTGCCTATTTGTTGGGTATCCAAAAGAGTCTAAGGGTATTACTTCTACTTGGCCGAGGAACAAAAGATGTTCGTCAGTCCTAGGGCTATTTTCTTAGAAAAGGAGTTCCTTGGTGAAGGAACTGTAGCCGCTAAAATTGAACTTAGTAAAGTTCAATAGGTAGAGGAACCGATACATATAAGGGACAACATAGAACCGGTTGTGATTAGTTCACACCCAGAGCCCACACAAAAATCATTAAGGAGATCTGGTAGGGTACCGAATCGACCAGACAGATACTACAGTTTCTTGGTCCGGGATGGTGATCCCATTGAACTCGATAAGAACAATAAGATCCAATCTCCTATATGGATGCGATGCAGAGGTCCAACTCTAAGAAATGGCTAGGAGCTATGAAATCTAAAATGGAGTCCATGGAAATCAATAATGTATGGACATTGGTTAATCCACCTGAAGGGATAAAATACATTGGGTGCAAATGGATTTTCAAAAGAAAAAGAGGTACAAACGGGCAGGTAGAGATCTATAAAGCCTATCTGGTTGCCAAAGGATATCGTCAATGTTATGGTATTAACTATAATGAGACATTCTTCCCTGTAGCAATGCTCAAATTCATTTAGATCATGCTTGCTTTAGCGACATACTTTGACTATGAAATCTGGCAAATGGATGTCCGAATAGCTTTCCTGAATGATGAGCTAGAAGAGGAAGTGTATATGATACAACCTAAAGGGTTCACATCCACAGACGAGTCAAGGGTATGCAAGCTTCAAAAGTCCATCTATGGACTGAAACAAGCATCACGAAGTTGGAACATGCGATTTGATAAGTGTATCAAGTCATATGGCTTCATTAGGAATGGAGAAGAACCTTGCATTTACAAGTGGGTTAATGGTTCGGTGATTGTATTCCTTGTGTTGTATGTGGAAGATATTCTCTTAATCGGGAATGACATCACAGTACTACAAAGGAATAAATGTATGATTGTCATCTCAGTTCTCTATGAAGGACTTGAGTGAAGCCTCTTACATACTAGGTATGAAGATTTATAGAGATAGATCTAAGAGGTTTTGGGGCTGTCCCAGTCTACATACATCAGCACAGTGCTGAAGCAGTTCAGCATGGAAAATTTCAAATGAAAGGCTATCCCCGATAGGCATGGAATTCTCCAAAAGAATAAACAACATAAGAAGAGATATGAGAGCATATGATAGAATCCCGTATGCTTCGGTAGTGGGTTCTATCATGTACACCACAACATGTACTAGACCAAACATGGCATACTCACTAGGCGTAGTGAGCAGATAGCAGTCTGACCCAGGTGAAGCTCATTGAAAAGTGTAAAGACCATCCTTAAGTATTTACGAAATACTAGGGACCAATGGCTGATTTATGGAGAACCTGATTTAAAACGTGGGGTATACTGACTCCAGTTTTTCAGTAAGATAGGGATGACGGCAAGAGTGTGTCAGGATTTGTCTTTACTAAATAGAGGAGCGATCTGCTGGAAAAGTTCCAAGCAGCCTACTGTGGTGGACTCAATATACAAAGCAAATACATTATGATGGGAACCCAAAGTCTATTACAGTTTTGTCAAGTCCTGTAGTCCATTAGTCCTGAGTTACTTGAGTCCTGTACTGAAGTAAGTCAGTTAAGTCCCTTTAGTCTGTGAGTCATTTTTGTTCAGTCATGTCCGATCGAGTCATTCAGGATATACAAGAGGAGAATTCGCAGCCAGAAGATTCACCATGCCCCCCAACCAGAGTTGGCCTTCATGCACCTGGGCCCTTTCATGCCGTCAAGCTCGCAAGAGAGAGCTCCAGTCCAAGACAGGTCCACTGTTGACCGATCCACCAGGGTTTCTTGGCCCACAAGTTTTAGCCCTCAAGTAATATACCCTGGGGTGAATCTATAAATACCGCCCCTTCCCTCTTGTACTAAATATCGATTCTTATGAACAAGAACAAAAAATATTTTGATCTGAGTTTTAAGTTTTCTCCAGATTGGAGTGGATGTGACGCCATGGTTCCTTGTTCTTGAGTGCAAGCCCTAATCCCCTGGTGACTTGTACGCTCGCTAGCGATCATCCCGTGCATCTATTCTGCATCAACTTGGTATCAGAGCCCAGCAGATTAGGATTTTTCTTCTTCCTCGCCTGCTCCATCTCCTTGCTCCCGATCGCAGATCCCACTGCCATCAAGCCAGGTCCAGCCAGTCACCCACCACCGTTCCTCCCTTCCAGCCCTTGCCCCTGCTTTCCACGTCATCCACACCACTTATCAAAACTTTCCACCCAGATCAAAGCCCCTTCTCCACCCACTACTGCCAACCATCCGGGAAACGTCGATGATCGCCGCTCGTCTCCTCGCCCGCTGATTGACACCCCAACGCGCCAGATCGGAGCTCGTGCAGCAGTTCATCTTCATCGTCAGTGCTCAGATCGTCCACCACCACCAATCGAACACCGAAGATCATCATCGACACCCTCTTCCTGCTCACCGCCAGCAGCCAGTGCCACACCCGCAAACCCCTCCCTCCGGATCGGAGCCCCATCCGCCCCTCCTGCCCGACGGAGCACCACAGCTGCTCCCTCCCACTGGATCATCCCAGACCCGATCGGTGCCTCCCGTCGGATCCCCTGCAACCGTAACTCCCGCGACCACCGCTTCCAAAGCCACCGACACCAATCAGAGAGCCTCATCGCCACCCGCGCCCGTCCCCAAGCGCACCCCCTCAGATCATGCACGGCCCATCACCACCGTCGAGGCCTGCCGACTCCTCCACCCCCCAGACCTGGGATGCGGCAGGTGGGGTGTTTTCCCCGTCGAGACCTGGGATGCCCCCCACTACCGCCTGCACCACCACCACTGTCGAACCCGTCGCCCCGTGTCATCCATCCGGCCTCTTCCTCCCGTGCTATCATCGTCCTTCGCTCGACGCCGACACCAATGAGCCCCACCAAAAGACCTCCCCCCTACTCCGTTCCAGCCTTCGATCCATGGAGAAGAAGGAAGTCCAACACGAACATGAAAGTGCATGCTTTCTGGAGCAGCAAGCTTTCTGGAGTAGCACGGATCTCAACGCTGCACAATCCTCAAAGCTGCACTGATTTCAAAGTAGCCAATAAAAAAAATCAGAGGAAAAAAAGGAAAAGAAAGAAAGGTGAAAAAAAAAAAATTGAAACTAGTCTCTTTGCTTTGATTTGCTTAGTTTGGTTCCATCAAACCCCGCTGAGCCTGACTCGACGAAGTCGAGTTCTCCCCACCGCAGGGAATGATGGGGACCCTAAGTCTATTACAGTTTTGTCAAGTCTTGTAGTCCATTAGTCCTGAGTTACTTGAGTCCTATACTGAAGTAAGTCAGTTAAGTCCCTTTAGTCCTGTGAGTCATTTTAGTTCAGTCAGGTTCGATCGAGTCATTCAAGTCATATACAAGAGGAGAGTTTGTAGCCAGAAGATTCACCAAGCCCCCAACCAGAGCTGGCCTTCATGCACCTGGGCCCTTATATGCCGCCAAGCCCACAAGAGAGAGCTTCAGTCCAAGACAGGCCCACTGTTGACTAGGTCCACCAGGATTTCTTGGCCCATAAGTCAGGATTTCTTAGCCCTCAAGTAATGTACCCTGGGGTGAAGCTATAAATATCGCCCCTCCCTCTTGTATTAAACATCTTTTTTCTTATGAATACAAATAAAAAAAATTATTTTGATTGAGTTTTGAGTTTTCTCTGGATTGGAGTGGGTGTGATGCCCTGGTTCCTTGTTCTTGAGTGCAAGCCCTAATCCCCTGGCGACTTCTACGCTCGCCAGCGATCCCCCCCACTCTATCTCGCATCACATTGTAACATCGGATATAGCAAAGAAAGCAGTGTAGTTGCGAAAGTTCTTTGTGAGTTGGGAGTGGCACCTTCCCTAGATGGCCCTATTTCGGTGTATTATGATAGCACTGGAGCCATTACTTAAGCCAAAGAGCCGAAATATCATCAGTACACAAAATACATTCTACGGTGCTATCACCTTATATGAGAGATCATGGAATGAGATGACATTGACCTTCAGAAGATCGATGGAAAGGAGAACCTAGCCGACCTCTTTACTAAAGCCATCGGAGTTCAAGAGTTTGACAGTTATAAAATGAGAAATGGGAATAAGATTATGTATTGATTAGCTTTAGTCCAAGTGGGAGTTGTTGGAAATTGTGTCCCAAAGCCAATCATCTAGACTGTATATGATTGTACTATTTTATAATTATATATGAATTTCTTAATAAATAAAAGTTATTCTTTTGGCTTTCATCACATATGCATTTTCCTGAAAAAAACTCTTGTGCAATGGAGTCCTTAGAACTACATTATATTTGATATAGAGAGGATATATCGAGTAATTCTTAAACTGGTTCACAACCAAAGTATACATTATTATAGGACAGCGATATATCAAGTGTAGGTTGTTGTATGTCATATTTGTTAGTTGTCCTCTTAACCAAGGAGGGTAGAGATACTGATGTGACATACAGGTGAAATATATGATATCTCACTGAACGTGACCAACTATAGAGCTCCCTTCTGCCAAAGGGTTGCTCGTAAAGGGATATGGATATATATGTCCCTCAGACCAAAGGTCACCATGGTAGCTTGCAAGAAACTCATTGTACTTTGGTACCGGACTACCTGGATTTCTAATCCAGTGATGAAAGGCTTCTAGGTATAGTCAAGTACTTATGGAGCAGTGGTGGATTAAGATGGGATTGATCCCTCCAAAGTTAGGAGTGAATGACTCACTATGTCTCAATTAATAAAACCTTAGCCAGGGTAGTTCTTGTGAGGAGTCACAGAACTTGTAAGGTTGGGACACGATCTGGATGTACCAGGTTAGAGTTGGCATCAAACCCTAGGTCATCCTGAGCATTTTGAAGTCAAAGGGATGAATTATGCAGTAACCATATACAGAGGTTCTAGAAAGTTGCTCTGCAATCTTCGACTTATCCAGACGTTAGGTATCATTGCTAGATGATGACTTTGACTGGTACTGGAAGTGTTCGGTGCCACCAGCTTAGTGTTCGAACCTATGGGATCACACACCATAGGGATTTCTATCTGATCTAAAGGCTGATCGACGATTGAGAATCGTTTGCCATCACTGAAGGTCAATATGATTGACTATATTTTAAGTGTCGATACTTGGTTGTGACGAGCAGAAATTCTAGAAATAATTTTTAAAAAATTTGACCTCAATTCGAATTTCGAACTCTGGTTGGTTTTGGCTCCAAGCCTTCATGGAATGATGGTCATTCTTTGGAAGGTTTTGATCTCAATTCGAATTTTGAATTTTGGCTGATTTTGGCTCCAAGCTTTCATGGAATGATGGTCATTATTGCCTTATGAGCTTAAAGCCAATTTAGTATGGTCCTTGACCTTCTCCCCTAATCACTTATCCTTCCTTTTTCTCCCTCTTATGGCTACCTCTATAATATGGATTGTTTTAGGGGATGCTGGTGAGAGAAAAAAAAAGAGTTTCTTGTTGAATGAGATTGCTGAAATTCTGAGAGGGAAAAGAAAAGGGACTTGGGAGGACTAGGATTTTGGGTGTGTGACTACCTAACACTCAAGCTAGGTCTTGGAAAGAGAGCTAGTTAGAAAGGGTTCCACCTCTCCTCCTTGTCTTCCAAGAAGAAGTAGATCGGCCTCCGAAATCCCAAGGAGCTAGCACTCTGAGGGAGTTGATCAGAATGAGCCCTGGTGTGAACTACCCATAAAGGCCAGACACGAGTGTGGCCCGAGAGCTTTTCACAACCTCCTCCTAAAGGTATAACGGTAAGGTATACTTATGCCTTTTAATTCTTTTCCTGCTTATGACGTCTTTTGCATGCTACATTATCATACTTGTTCCTGTTGCAGGCAGATTGGTAGATCGTTTTGATCGATCTACCAAGCCTTCCACTGTGCTTATTTTAAAATTATTTTTAAAAATATTTTTTTCTGCCATGCATGCTCATTTGCTTTCCCTTCATATAGAGACCTAATAAGACTACAATCAATGATAGATTTCCTATTCCTTTAGTAGAGGTTATCTAGATGAACTTGGTGGTGCTGGGATCTTCACTAAAATTGATCTAAGAGCTAGTTACTATCAATTAAGAATACATTCAGCTGATGTTTTAAGACAACTTTTAAAACACATTCTGGCCACTATGAATATTTAGTCATGCCCTTTGGGCTAACTAATGCTCCTTCTAGCTTTCAACATCTCATGAACACTCTGTTTCAAACCTACTTAAAGAAATTTGTCGTAGTTTTCTTCGATGATATCTTAATATACAGTCCCAACTTGGATGTTCATATTGATAATTTGAGAATTGCTTTTTCCATCTTGAGGCAACATTCTTTGTTTGTCGAAAGAAGCAAGTGCTCCTTTGCAGCTCCTAAAGTTGAATATCTTAGTTATTTCATCTCCAAGGAAAGAGTCTCAACTGATCCTTCTAAGATGGCACTGTTCTTAATTGGCCAGTACCTACCCACATTAACAATTGAGAGCATTTTGGGGGCTCACAGGGTACTACAGGAGATTTGTTAAAGGGTATGGTCAAATAGCCAAACCATTAACTACTCTGCTCAAAAAAGATAGTTTTGTATGGACCCTTGCTGCAATTATTGCTTTTGAACAACTTAAAAAGGCCCTAACTTCTACTCCTGTCTTGGCCATACCCAATTTTGACAAACCCTTTGTGATTGAAATTGATGCTTCAGATTATGGTATGGGGGCTGTTTTGATGGAAGATCACCACCCTGTGCTTTCATCAATAGAGCTTTAGATCCAAAACACCTAGCATTATCCACTTATGAAAAAGAGTTATTAGCGGTAATATTTGCTGTGAAAAAATGGAGGCATTATTTGCTTAATGGACATTTTATTATTAGAACTGACCCAAAAAGCCTCAAGTACCTACTTGATCAAAAGCTATCCACTCAATTTCAGCAAGACTGGATAGCTAAACTTTTGGGCTATGACTATGAAATCCAATATAAGCAGGGTAAGGAAAATATAGCTGCTAATGCATTGTCAAGGGACCATGGGTCTGAGTTGTTATCCATGGTTCTGTGCTCCATTTCTGTTGATCTTTATTCTCAGATTCAGTAATGTTAGCAACAAGACATCAAGTTGCAACTCCTTATTTCTCAACTGCAATCAGATCCACATTCTCATAAACACTATGCTTGGTCCAATGATCAGCTTCAAAGAAAAGGTAGATGTTGTGGATGATTGTCCTTCTTTGAGATACACTATTTTACAATAGATGCACTCTTCTTCTATGGGTGGACACTCTAGAAGGGATGCTACACTTTACAGAGTTAAACAATTGCTTTATTGGAAGGGCGTGGCTAAGGATGTTCACCACTTTGTGAGGATTGTGATATTTGCCAGAGGTATAAGTATGATACAGATGCATCACCAGGGTGCTGCAACTTCTCCCTATTCTTGAGCTGGTGTGGCATTAATTTCTATGGATTTCATTGAAGGCCTCCCTCTTTCTTATGGTAAGTTAGTGAGTATGGTAGTGGTTGATCGGCTTAGCAAGGCAGCCCATTTTATGGCCTTACCCCTCCATATTCAGCCTTGCAGGTAGCCCAGGCGTTCGTAGTCAATGTCTTTAAATTACATGGCCTACCAAGTTCTATCACACGTGACAGAGACTGAGTCCTTTTGAGTAATTCTGGAAGGAACATTTTGCAATCCAAGGGATTTCTTTACAACTTTCTATTCATACCATCCTCAAACAAATGGTGAGACAGAAATTGTTAACAGATACCTAGATGTATGTGCTCTAGCACTCCTATGTCTTGGTGTCAATGGCTTGCTTTGGCTGGATGGTGGTACCTATCACACTTCTGCTAAAGCTACTCCTTATGAATTGGTTATGGACAACCACCACCAATCCACCTCCCTATTTACCTAGTAAATCTAGGGTGGATTGGTTGACAAGGGCTTAAAGAAGAGAGAAGAGATGATCAAATTAAATTTCATCTTGCAAGGGCACAAAATAGAATGGAGCAGCTTGCCAATAGACATATCAGAGTGGCAGTTTCAAATTGGTGATTTTGTATATTTGAAGCTTCACCTTATAGCAATCTTCTATTGTTTTCAAATCTTCACAGAAACTTGCTCCCAGATATTTTGGTCCTCACAAAATTGTTGATAAGGTCGGATTAGTGGCCTACTCTCTAGAGCTTCCAGCTAGCTCTAGAATCCATAATACCTTCTATGTTTCTCAACTTAAGAAATATGTGGGATCAACTCCTATTTCTTCTATTCTTCCTCAATTTCTTTATGATCCTAATACGGTAGTGGGACCTGAGGCTATCCTTGATCGAATGATGGTCAAATGGAAGAATCAAGCTGCTACCAAGGTTCTAGTCAAATGAAAGAACAAACCCATCGAAGATGCGAGCGGGAATTCTACAATGATTTTTGTAGAAGTTTCCTAATTTCACCCTTGAGGGCAAGGGTTTTCTTTCAAGGGTAGATGTGTGTTACAATACAAGTTTGATGGCACGTGAGATGGTTAAGAGCATGTGTGAGTTGTTAGAAAGTTTAAGTAGTACAGTTGTTAACTGGATTCTATTTTCTGTTAGTTAGCATTTCCATTTCTGTTAGTGTAGCTTAGGCCTATATAAATAGTGCTCTGTAATTAGGAAAGAGCTATGTCAATTGTATCCAAAAATTATCTTCCTAATCTCACCAATTCCTTCTCTCTGTAATTCTCTGAACCTTTTCTCTCATAATCAGAATAAACTCAAGGATTATTTTCCATTTCTTTAATTCTCCTGCATATTCTAATAGAAATTTCATAATTCATGCTAGAATTATGGAATTTCTTTATTTTCTTGTATCATTGGATTATCCATGATTTTGTTGAACCACATATATATATATATATATATAGTGATGGCAAAATATGATCCGACCTATCTTCGACCTATTTTAAGCAAATTTGAATTTGAACTAAATAGATAGAGTCATAAATAGGTCGACCCATTTAGCCATTTAATATTTGGATCAGGTTCAGCTTTTAAGAGCCTTATCCATTAACCTATTTAAGTTGGTTGGATCTATATAGTTTAAATGGGTTGAGCTTAGAGCCTTGAGCCTGGATTGATGGATGACTAAAAGTCAAACTCTCGCTCAAAAATTTAGCGCTCAATTTTTTTCAGTTCTCAAAATAGTTCCATCCATAGCTATGGTCCCCTTTGATTAAATGTTAAACCCTTGTCAGTTGCCACTCCTCCTATTCTTTATTCCTTCCTTGCCATCGGCCATGGCAAGATATTGGAGAGGTAGTGAGGGTAAAGGGTCGAGGGTGGAGCCAGAGAAGTAACGAGGGTGGAGGTCGAGGGCAAAGTCGAAGA
Source organism: Areca catechu (assembly GCA_021397845.1). Taxonomy (NCBI): domain Eukaryota; kingdom Viridiplantae; phylum Streptophyta; class Magnoliopsida; order Arecales; family Arecaceae; genus Areca; species Areca catechu. The sequence continues at coordinate 29,798,644 of CM038042.1, read as the reverse complement.
GGCCATCATTCATTCCATTTCCCATCTATAAAATCCCATGTCCTATCCTTGATGCCTTCCTAAGCAAACCTATCCATTAACCTTCCCTCATCAGGGGGAGGACTAAAATGGCATCTTCCTCCAAAACCCTAGTTGAAATTGTCCAACTCGTGAAGCATCTTAAATCCCTACCCCTCCAAAAAACCTAACCCCAATCATCCATCTCCCCCTCTTGAGCCCTCTACCACTGACAGTGCCACTTGCAACGGTGACCTACCACCGGAATCTCCTCGATCTTCACCCCAGACCAAAAAAGAAGGAATGAGATCAATAAAGTCCTAGCAAGGTCAAAGCAAAATCCTGACTTTGTACTAAAAAAATTGAGCATGCCGGTATTTTTTTTCCTCTTCTCTCACTGTCATTGAAAACCTCCGCTCTCTCCTGTCATATTGGTGTGCTCTCTCTTTTTTTAGGGTATGGTAGCAGTGCCAAGGCTGAGTCGAAGATAATTGGAGTGAAGAAGTGAGGGAGAGGAGATAGCTGCTTGAGATGTGATATGGGTGGAGGCCGAAGAGGGCGGTACGGGTGGCAGGTTTCTCTCTACCTCTCTCTCTTTTCTTAACTAGATTTTAAACAAGTCATGAATGGGTGTGGTTTTATTTTTTTAACTAAGATGTAAACAAGTTGTAAACAAGTTGTAAACAGGTCGAGGTGAAGTAACTATTTAACAAGTTGTACACCAGGATTTATCCCCTATCCCTTTTGGTTACTAAAAAAAAGTAACTATTAATAAATTGGCCAGGTTCAAGTTCAAATCTCACTTGTTTAATAAATAGGTCAGGGTTGGATTGAGGGCTCTTTTTAATCGAGCTGAATCTAACCCGACCGTTTATACCTGACCAGATTCGATTGCCACCACAACATATATACACCATTCTAATCACGATTTGATTGAATCACTTGTATAAACTATTGCCGCCGGGATAGTCGTGGCCCATAGCTCCGCACGTCGTCGCTATGTTGGGTGACCGGGGGTGCTCTCCTCGAGGCTCGGCTCTTCGGCCTGGTCGGCCTAGAAAAATAGAAGAGACTCGGGCAGGGATTCCAGTGAGGACACTCCGACAATCAAGTCAGTGGGATGATCGAGGGGAATTAGAAACCTCTGAGATAGAAAGCTTGGGGGACTCCCTTGTCTCAAGGGGTGACATAATAAAGATATTCAAATAATATAAAGAACAAGATGATAATGCCTAAGTGATAGAAAGAAGGAATGGAGAGCGGGGAGTTGGGAGGTTTTCTAGCCGGTTTCTTTGCTAGGGAGCTCTTGGGATACTTGCTTGCTTACCTCTCCCCGCTCCTCCTGCATCTGCCTCTTACCTTTCTTACCTCATGCCTTGGGCGATGGCCCCACCCAAATCGGGGCTTAGTCCCAATGTCCTTGAGGTGCCCTCTTGCGATGTCTTCTCCGAAGGGGCTTGCCGCTACCCATGGCTTCTCCTTCTTCCCTTCCCCCTCTCAGAATGGTCCTTCCGAAGGAGGAGGCAATCCTTGGGCTTCTTGGAGCCTCTCCTTCGCTCTCGGACTAGTCCTCCTCCTAGCTTTTGGTGAGCCCTCTGGACAGCTCTCTTGAGAGCTCTCTGGAGGGCCCTCATACTCCTCCCTTTGCTCTTGGATATTTCTTTTCTCAAGGGTGTTGTCTCTTTTTTGCTTCCCCTCGGGGCAAGCGCTGCACCCCCGAGCCCCATGCCATCGTGGGGAGTTTCCATTCCAGGAGGGGCCATCCGAGCATTGCAGGGCCTATAGCTTTGACAGGATTTTCCTTCTGGGAGAACTTGGGTCTCCGACCGTACGATTGTTGACATGGCTGCACACTACAGGACCCTGGGTCTGACGAGGCTCACCTTGTGCAGCATGCGGGTAGCATGTTACAGAACTGGCATTGGTGGTAGGACATGTGCCACCTTCCGGAGGTTGCAGGTGGACAAGGACCTCCATGCTGTGGTTTGAATTATTGTCGATCTTTCCCTCCTTCATTACTGGTGGGAATTTGGCCTTCATATGGCAGGGAAGGACCTTTTGGAGAGGTCCACCTTCGGTAGTAAGAGCTCGACCCCAGCCAGGAGCTACCTCAAACGGAGGGCTCTCGTGAGCTCGACCCCGGTTGGGAGCTGACCTCGATGAGAGGGCCAACTTTATGAGCTCTACTTCGGTCGGGAGCTGACCTTAAGATGGAGGGCTCACCCTGTGAGCCTGATCCCAGTTGGGAGCTGACCTCGATAGGGGACTCGCTTCATGAGCTCGACCCCGACCGAAATACTGACCTCGGCATTCTACCGGGGGCCGCGTCTAGGTGGTAGTCCCCACCCATACGGCTACTGACTGGCAGTTATGTAGGCTCCATGTCAGCAGATGTTGCCACATCAGATGCCCCCCACTCTAGAGTCTGGAGAACGAAGCATCGCTCAGAGCGATGGGAGTAATGACCATGCTGACGTAGAGGGACGTGCCTTCTATGCCATCAATGCTTCAACTGGCCATGCCCCGAAGACCGTGCCTTTACATTAACAAGACGTTGTGCTCAGTCTCCCAATGCAGGGATCATCAATGCCTTTGCTAGATCAGGGCACCCATCCTGTGAACCAAAGCATCGGGAGGCGCCTGGATTCGACACGTGGTGACTTCCGGTTGGTTGCATGGCTTTTAAAGGCCTTCAGGTGTAGATGGCCAGGGTTCCGCAAAACTTCCTTCCTTCTTCTTCAGTCCCCTTCTGGTTTTGGTGTTGGCCTCCATGTTTGCCCTCTTCAATCCCTCTCCCTCCATGTTTACCTGTACTGAGGGAGGGCTCTTGGTAGACTTCAGGATTTCAGCCCAAGGCCCAGATGGCCAAATGAAGGCTATTCGGAGCGAATGGCCAGCATCAAGGCATGGGCGTCTAGTTTGGAGAAGAAATCCACCGAGCTTGAAACTTCCCCCTTATATGTAAAGGGAGAGATCCTCCGGTCGCGCAGCTGGGGCAGAGAAAGAAGCTGCCTCATAAGTGGAGGCAATCGGAGCCACGTCCCGGTTCACAAGATCGGAGATCTTACATGAGGAGGTGGTGGCCCAGGTCATGGTCGATATGGCAGGGGCCATGACCGCCATGGTGCAGATAGGACCATCCTGATACGAAGCTGCTGCAGCTACCCTTGGAATCATAGGATCGGTGAGTTCCAAGGAGGATGCTGTGGCAGAGGCGGATCCGATGTTGGGCTCTAGAAATCCAGTGGACCCCTGCCAGTGCCTCCTACACCAATCACGGAGGTTAAGGTCAGAGCCCTCCGACGGGTGTCACACTGACACTGAGGGGATCTGTTCAATGACTAGGTGAGGAGTGGAGATGGGGCTTCGATCCATCCACCCTTCATCTTGTATCTTAGGATTTCAGGAGGTCTCCCGGCCTATTGGGAGCCTCCATAGGATGTTAGAGAGTTTTGATCAATGAAAACATCACTTCCTTTATGATTGTTATTTGTCTTCTCTCTCTCTCTTTTTCTGAGCTTGAATCTGCTACTCGACCTTCTAGGCTACTAGGAGTCTCTACTTGGCCTCCTGGGCTACTGGAGCCTCTGCTCAGCCTTCCGGGCTACTTGGAGACTTTGCTCGGCCTCCCGGGCTACTCAGGCCATTGCTCGGCCTTCCGAGCTACTGGGAGTCTTTGATTGGCCTCCCGGGCTACTGGGGCCTCTGCTCGACCTTCCGGCTGCTGAGAGTCTCTAGTTGGCCTCCTGGGCTACTGAGAGTCTCTCTCCAAAGTGAGAAATGTTTCGATGAGGGTGGTTTTCTTTCTTCTTCCTCCAGTCGGAATACTTTGTGTTCCCTACACTTTGCTTGTCACCTTTCTTTTTCGGCTCAAACTACTTCTGGGGGGTCTCCTTAGCTTGTCAAGCCATGGATCAAGCGGTCGATGATGGGAATTCAAGGATTCTCACTAACATCCTCGGGCTGTGAGCAAGGCAATCGGATGCAGGACTTCCGGAGTGTCCCGGCTTGGTTCGCCACACTATGAGTCAAGGGGCAGATGGTGGGACTTCTGGAGTTTCCCGACATACATCTCCAGACTATGAGTAAGGTAATGGATGCAGGGTTTCATGAGTTTCCTGGCTTATAGGTACCAAACTATGAGTTTCACGATAAATGGCAGGGTTCAAGGAATCTCTAACTGTGCCTCAAGACTATGAGTGGGGAGATTGAGCATGGGCCTGTCAGAAGGACCCGGCTTGGAGATTGCCCAGCCATGGGCCTCTCGGTAGATGGCAGGTTGCCCTGTCATCACTTCAGGGTCGTGAGCCCGGTCAAAAAGTGCGAGCCCGATAGAGTGGGCTCGGCTTGTTGAAGAGGGTGCCGAATTTGAGTCATGTGGTAGGTTGCAGATTGCCCTGTCACCGCCTCCGGGCTAAGGAAGGTGGGCCTGATGGGGGGGGGCGACTTGTTGATAAGTAGTTGCTATGCTATGAATCTCATAGTAAATGACAACTTGGTGCCGCCTCCAGGCTGTGAGCATGGCTGAGGAAGGCGAGCCTGATGGGTGACCCGGTTGATGAGAGAGGTGCCATGCTATGAGTCTCGCGATAGATGGAATCTTAGTACCGCCTCTGGGCTGTGAGCATGGCTATGGGGTTGTGAGGTGCCGAGCTCCTCGGTTCACCATGCTGTGAGTCACACGGTGGATGGCATCTTGGTGCCACCTTCGAGCTATGAGCACGACCATGAGGCTGTGGTGCCAAACTTATGGGTAAGCCAAGCTGTGAGACATGCGGTAGATGGCATCTTAGTGCCGCCTCCAGGCTGTGAGCTCGGCTATGAAGGTGGGCTAATAGGGGCTCGACTTGTTGATGAGGATGTCGAATTGTGAGTCACGTAGTAGGTGGCGGGTTGACCTGTCGCCACCTCCGGGCTGTGAGCTCGGTTGATGAAGGTCGGCTGATGGGGGGCCCAGCTTGTTGATGAGGAGGTTCCATGCTGTGAGTCTCATGGTAGACAGTATCTTGGTGCTGCCTTCAGGCTATAAACACGGTTGTGGGGTTGTGGGGCACCGAACTTCTCGGTTGCCACGCTATGAGTCATGCAGTAGATGGCATCTTAGTGCCGCCTCTAGGTTGTGAGCGCAGCCATGAGGCTGCGAGGTGCCAAACTTATGGGTAAGCCAAGCTATGAGTCACGCGGTAAGGTGGCGGGTTGACCTGCCGCACCTCTAGGCTGTGAGCTCAGCTAATGAAGGCAAGCCTGATGGGGGGCTCATGTTGTTGATGTGGATGCTGAACTGTGAGTCATGCAATAGGTGGCAGGTTGACATGCCACCACCTCCAGGCTGTGAGCTCAACTGATGAAGGCGGGCCTAATGGGGAGCCTAACTTGTTGATGAGGATGCCGAACTGCGAGTCACGCAATAGATGGCGGGTTGACCTGTCGCCACCTCTGGGCTATGAGCTCAGCTGATGAAGGTGGGCCTGATGGGGGTCCGACTTGTTGATGAGAAGGTGCCATGATGTGAGTCTTGCGGTAGACGACATCTTGGTGTTGCCTCCGGGCTGTGAGCACGGCTATGTGGTTGTGGGGTGCCAAGCTTTTCGGTTCGCCACGCTGTGAGTCATGCGGTAGAAGGCATCTTGGTGCCTCCTCCAAGCTGTGAGCACGACCATGAGGCTGTGAGGTGCCAAACTTATGGGTAAGCCAAGCTGTGAGTCACATGGTAGGTGGCGGGTTGACCTGCCACCACCTCCGGGCTGTGAGCTCGGCTAGTGAAGGCGGGCCTGATGAAGGGGCCCATGTGTTGATGTGGTTGCCACGCTGTGAGTTTCATGGTAAATGACATCTTGGTACTGCCTCCAAGCTGTAAGTGTGGCTCGTGAACACGAGCCTGATGGAGGGGCCCGTGTTGTTGATGTGGGCGTCGAACTGTGAGTCACGCGGGAGGTGACGGGTTAACCTGCCGCCACCTTAGGGCTGTGAGCTCGGCTAGTGAGTGCGGGCCTGATAGAGGGGCCTACGTTGTTGATGGGCTGCCATTCTATATAAGGATGTGATCATCTATGAAGATATCTAAATTCTATAACATTATTTGCCAATTTGAAATAGAATTTCTGAATTATTTGAATTTTTTGAGATATTGATAAGATAAATAATACTTCACTTTTCCTAGATTTATCAGCAAATAATAGAATATTTCCTTATAATTTATAAAATTGATACATTAATTTGAGGAATGATATTTGAATATCAAATATATCTTATTTTGAAATATTATGATGATGCATGATTAAAAATATTAATCTTTAATAAATTATACTTGATTGACTTCAATAGCACATGATTATATATATTTTTATCAAACTAAAATATAAAATATAATTTTAAAAAAAATTTGATTTAAGATTATTTAAATTCTCAGACTGACTATACTAAGAACCTAAGAACCCTGCCAACAGAGGCTAATAAGTTAAAATTTAATTTGTCCTAAAGATTTGTCACAAGCAGTATACTTTTTTTTTATTTATTGTCATGATAGGAATTTCATCACAGGAGAGTTTCACTGGTCATAATTTAAATTCTCCGTTATACTCTCTGCTAGCTGCATCATCTCTGGTGATTGTGCCATTTTCAGTGCTAGTTTTTGTGCCATGTTGGTACTGTCTTATGGATTCAGGATAATGCAAAGCTTCATCTTCTTCAACCAGCTCCATTTTAAGCTTCTTGCAATGGGGTTTTATACTTCACCAGCTTTCTTATTCAGGTTTCAATAACGGGGCAGTCTGCTGTTGGTCCTCGGTTATTCTTCTCTGCACTTCGATGGAACTACTTTTACCTGCACTTCGATGGAGCTACCTATCAGGTACCTAGTCCTGTTGATTTTACTGTTGTTGGTGGACTTTGGAATTCAATAGTTTAGACTTCTTTACGATATGCTGCTTAATCCAGGGTGTAACCTTATTATTAATCCGCCAGTATTCTACTTTAACGGCACCGTTTAGATTTATCCTTTCATGTTGGGCCTTGTATGACAACTACTTTTTGGGCTCCTTATTATTAATCTGCCGGTACGAGTAAGTCTTTGTGCACTGCATGTGATGCAGAGAAAATATAATCTAGCCTGCACCGCTATTTTTTATTCATCCACGTCGATCCTATATAGCTTGACGGGACGAGGCGGGAGTCTGTATCACTAGGATTATGTAATCTGAGCATCACCATGTCTGCAATCATTTCAAACATGAAAAATGACTTTTTTGTCCTCTTATCTTCTGAAAGACGATACGTGCTTCTGAGTTGGAAGCATTTCTTCTTTTTCTGCAAACAGAAAAAAATTGATCAAAGCAACATCCCATTATTTTTGCCTACCCATCAATATCAGAGCGAAACCCCAGTTTTCCCTCCATTTTTTTAGCTGCTGCTGAGCTAAAAGCATTTCTTCTTCTGTAAATGAAAAAAAAAAGAAGAGGTTAGCGACACCTCCAGAGTGTTTTCTATTTTTGTATTTTTCTCTTCTCTTTGGTGGTTGGATAGTGCTAGTGAGCTGGAAGTTCTTGTGTATACCATGAAAGATATGCCTTCGAAATCTTGAGTCAATGAAAAAAAGTGGTTTCCTATTTAAATGCAGACGGCGAACACAAAAATACCACAAGAAGGAAATGCAGATGGAGGAAGCGCTGCACTTGTTGTTTATTCAGGAGAGGATGACACCCTTTTAAGAGGGATGTCATGATATATTTTTAAAAATATTTGAAATTTATGTCTATAGAGGGATGTCATGATATATTTTAAAAATATTAAGCTTCATAGTATAAATTATGATACCATGTATAGTTTTATGACACCGTAGTTCAAATTTATGGTATTTAAGTTTAAAAACTACGACACCCTGGTTAAATAACTATGACACCCATACAGGAAATGTAAAATAAAAGTTTCTAATTCCTTCTACCTGTAATACATCATCCATGGTATTTTATAATACTCTAAGAGTCATAAACCAAGTCACGGATGTTAGAAGATTACTTAAATAGGTCGAAACAGTATTACGATATCTAATTTAAAAATATGACATCCTAGTTAAAAAACTATGATACCTATACAAAAAATATAAAATAAAAGTTTTTAACCCCTTTTACCTATAATACATGTCATCCGTGGCTTGGTTTATGACTCCCAAAATGTCAAAAATTGCCATGGATACTATAAAATTAATCAAATAGCCCAAAATTTATGACATTCCAGTTTAAAAACTACGATATCCTAGTAAAAAAATACATCCATGCATAAATATAAAATAAAATTTTCTAACCCTTTCTATCTGTAATACATGTCATCCGTGGCTTGGTTTATGACTTCATAGTATCATAAAATGCCACGGTACTAGAAGATTATTCAAATAGGTCAAAACAGTATTATAACATCCCAGTTTAAAAACTATGATATCCATATACAAAATATAAAATAAAACTTTTTAACCGCTTCTACTTGTAATACATATCATCCGTGGCTTAGTTTATGACTTCCAGAGTATTATAAATTGCCACGGATACTATAAGATTAATCAAATAGTCCGAAATAGTATTATAACATCCCAGTTTAAAAACTACGATACTTTAGTTAAAAAACAACATCCTAGTTAAAAAACTATGACACCCATGCATAAAATATAAAATAAAGCTTTCGAAATCCTTCTACCTGTAATACATGTCATTCGTGGCTTGGTTTATAATTCCCAGAGTGTCATAAAATACCATGAATGCTAGAAGATTATTTAAATAGGTCGAACAGTATTACGATACCCTAATTTAAAAACTCCGACACCCTTGTTAAAATACTACGACACCCATATAAAAAAATATAAAATAAAAGTTTAACCCCTTCTACTTGTAATACATATCATCCATGGCTTGGTTTATGACTTCCAAAGTATCAAAAATTATCATGGCTGCTATAAGATTAATCAAATGTCCAAAATAGTATTACGCATCCTATTTAAAAACTACAATACCCTAATTAAAAAACTACGACAGCCATACATAAAATATAAAATAAAACTTTCAAACCCTTTCTACCTATAATACATGTCATCCGTGGCTTGGTTTATGACTTTCATAGTATAAAAAAATACCACAGATGTTATAAGATTAATCAAATAGTCCGAAATAGTATTATGACATCCAAGTTCAAAAACTATGACATCCTAGTTAAAAAAGTACAATACCTGTATAGAAAATATAAAATCAAAGTTTCTAATCCCTTGTACCTGTAATACATGTTATCCGTTGCTCGAAAAATGACTTCCAGAGTATCGAAAATTATCATAAATGCTAGAAGATTACTCAAATTGGCTGAAACAGTTATACGACACCCTAGTTTAAAAACTATGATATCCTAGTTAAAGAACTATGACACCTATATACAAAATATAAATTAAAACTTTCTAACCCCTCCTATCTACAATACATGTCATCTGTGGCTTGGTTTATGACTCCCAGAGTATAAAAAAATATCACAGATGCTATAAGATTAATCAAATAGCCCGAAACAATATTACAACATTCTAATTTAAAAGCTACGATATCCTAGTTAAAAAACTGACACCCGTACATAAATATAAAATAAAACTTTTAACCCCTTCTACCTATAATACATATAAAACTATTATACCCTAGTTAACAAACTACGATACCCTAGTATAAAATTATAACATCCTAGTTAAAAAACTATGACACCCTTGTAGAAAGTATAAAATAAAAGTTTATAATATCTTCTACTTGTAATACATATCACCTATAATCTGAATTAAAACTCTTAGAATCTCATGATGACACCCTCCATATCATAAAAAGCCAATGTAAAAAGAATCAAGAGTAATTAAGTCCGAAATAGGATTATAACACCCTAGTTCAGGATTCATGACATCCTACTTCAAATATTATGACACCCTATATATTTAAGTTGGGATGGCTTATATTTTTTATAATAGTTAGTTAGAATTTATTATTTCATAACTTACATTTATTTTTTACTTGTGTTTCAAGTGATCTTGCAATTATTTGACTGCCCAGTATGAAGGCTTCGCAACTGTTTTAAAAACTGTTACAAGTCAGCAGTGTATGTTGAAAAAGTATAGAAGATGGATTTTTCTAATCTTCATTTAGAAATCATCCGGAATACTCCATTCGATGCCTTCAACATGTAGCCTTTTGTAGTCGACGAGTGGCTCCTATCTAATATTATTAAATGTTACAAGGAAGGTGACGAGCTTATTTTTTATGACAATGTACTTACATTCAGCATCGAAGATGTGGCCCTGATTTTAGGTCTGCCATGCCATGGAAACAAAATTACAATGGAAGGACAAGATAAAAAGATAGGTTATTCTAAAGATTTGGTAGGGAATTAAATCTTTAGAATAAGAGGCAAGAGAGGTTGATAGCACAACTTCATTCATCAAACATACAAGAGGATGTTGAGGATACTGTAAAATTTGGATCGCATACATGTTTGGACTGTTTTTGTCTCCAAAGTCAAATCAAGCTTGTCCAAGATATATCATCCCTTACTTGAATGATTTATCTCAGCTAGGACAAATCAATTGGGCTTCCGTAATAAAGGAGTTGACTATTATAGCTCTCCCAGATGTTGCTGCTTGCTTGAGATTTAAGGAGCCAGTACAATGCAAGAGAAGTGACAAGGGTAGGAGGCAACCAACCTTGTTTGGATGTTCAGCTGCTCTGGTGGTAAAATTATTAATATGCAGCAAAAGTATAATTATTTATTTTAAATCTTCTATATCTTTAAAGTACATGATTATTATGTACAGGTTTGGTTCCTCGAGCATAACACATTAAGAGCCCCAGCACACCCTAATAAGCTATCTAAGCTATTAAAGTGGTATGACTGCCATTAAAGACAGAATGTTCAACTCATGTAGCCTCATGAGTTGGTAAGATAATCCATTATATCATAAACGTAATGAACAAAAAATTATTATCATTAATTAAAGTTAATTTGTTATTGTTCTTGGCTTGCAGTTGAAGGGAGCTATTGAGCCTATGATAGCGAAACGGTGACTTATCACTAGAAAAAATAGTAGTATCCTCGAAATCTGAAAATAGTTATGCAAGCTGTGCATAGTTGAAGAATGAAGTAGAAGATATAAGAAGAGGCTTGCCATAGTTGAAACCCTTAGTTTATTGCTAAAAAAAGATAGCAATGCCAATAAAGAAGGGCACAAAGGGGAAGAGAGAGATGATATAGAGGAGGAGGTGGAAATATTAGGGCAAGATCAACCTATAGAGGAGGAGGTGAAAATATTGGGACAAGATCAACCTAGGATGATGGAAAAAGTTTATGACACCCCTATGACTGAGGTTGAACATAGGATAGAGAAAAAATTAAGGGACACTCCTATGATTGAGGATGCTAAGGGGGACAGAAAAATCTCTGGTTCCTTCACTTATCAAGAGGGAGAAAAACCAACCTAGGCTGTAGAAGGCCTCACAAATGACAATAAATTCTACTATTGAAATAGGCCAATCCAAAAAAAAAAGATGAAGATAGTGAGCACATCTCAATATGATGAATCAAATTTGAATCTACAACTTGAAGATGATGAAAATTTGATCAAAATCTTTTTGAAAGAAATGATCAACTCATAAGTGGTATCTATTTTTTCTATTATGTATGCTACTTTAAGGTCCAAAATATATAATATTCTTTATGTTTATTAATTTTAGAGAGGTCATATATACCAATAAATTTGGAGGCACTACCACAAGGAGAAAATTTTCGATCTTCGTAATAATGACAAGATAGTTGATGATGTAAGTAATAGAGTATTACTTTATTTTATTATTATTCTTTATGTATATTATAATATATTTTTTAATAATTTTATATTAATTTTTAGAATTGTATGAAATCATATTTCTTTTAATTAATCAGTTTATATTGCATTACAAATAATTGATGCCGGGCATGAGTTCATTAGAAATAACTGGATAGAGTAGCTGGATAGATATCCTAAGTACATCATTACACCTGTAATGACCTTTGGCATGTGTATGACATCAGTATCACCATTTCAAGAACTTGCTGGAATGGCAGGGCTATGATATTTGATGAAATTAGTGATCAAGATAAGAAGGAATTTTGATTTTGTTCACCATCATCAACTCAAACAATTCGTAGTGGCACATGATTGCAGTTGACATGCAAAGAAAGGTATTAATGTATTTGAATTCTATAAAATACAATTTCAGGTACAAAGCGAATGCAAGGAAGTGGCACAATATACTCGAATCAATATTTCATATATTCTGTGACAATGGAGAGGTGAAGAATTGGTCCATGCTAGATATTGCTAAATGCCCTTTCCAACCTGTAGGATCACTAGACTATGGATTGTATTATTTGAAATATATGAAATTTCTTGCTCGCAAGGATAAGCTTGATCATTGAAATTTTATAGAAAAAGATATCAGTATCTACCGGTGCCAATTAGAAGCAAGATTATTAAGAAAGCCTCAATTAGAAGATTAATAGTACCGTTAAAATTTAGCATATAAAAGTAAACTATTTTTAATATACTTATTCTCTTCAATTCATGCACTTCTATAATATAAAACAAAAATTTATAAGTCAATTGATATTATATTTTAAGCATCATTTCAAAAGAAAAGTACGTAATTCATTCAAACAATAATGTTATAAATATCATTTTTTCATTACATTAAGTTTTTGTATTTTAGATGTTATGTTTACTTATAGAATGTTAAATTTCTTCATTGATATAATTATGTTATAAAGGAATATTATGTTCTTGACAGGGATCATAGTTTTTCAATTGAAATGTCATAACTATAAATTTAGGATTTGTAATCATGTTTCAACATTTACTTAAACTTTATTTTTTAAGATCATTGTAAGAGTTTTAATTCAGACCACAGGTGACATATATTACAAGCAGAAGAAGTTAGAAACTTTGATTTTATATTTTCTACATGAATGTCGTAATTTTCTAACTAGGATATCATAATTTTTAAATTAGGATGTCATAATACTGTTTCCGCCAATTGGAGTAATCTTCTAACATCCGTGACAATTTTGATACTTTGGAAGTCATAAATTAAGCAACGAATAACATGTATTATAGGTACAAGGGGATAGAACTTTGATTTTATATTTCTACATTGTATCCTAGTTTTTGAACTAGGATATCGTAGTTTTTGAACTTGGATATCGTAATACTATTTCGGGCTATTTGATTAATTTATAGCATCCATGACATTTTTTTACTTTCTGGGAGTCCTAAATCAAGCCACAGATGATATGTATTATAGGTTAAAGGGGTTAGAAAGTTTTATTTTAGGGTATTATAGTTTTTTAACTAGGATATTGTAGTTTTTAAACTGGGATGTCATAATAATGTTTCGTCCAATTTGAATAATCTTCTAGCATTTATAATAATTTTTGACACTCTAGGAATCATAAACTAAGTAACGGATAACATATATTATAGGTATAAGGGATTAAAAACTTTGATTTTATATTTTTTGCATGGACGTTGTAGTTTTTTAACTAGGATATCGTAGTTTTTAAACTTGAATGTCATAATATTATTTGGGCTATTTGATTAACCTTATAGTATCCATGACATTTTTTTATACTCTGGAAGTCATAAATCAAGCTATGGATGATATGTATTATAGATAGAAAGGATTAGAAAGTTTTATTTTACATTGTATACATAGGTGTTGTAGTTTTTAAATTGAGTATTGTAGTTTTTAAACTGGGATGTCGTATTACTATTTCAATCAATTTGAGTAATTTCTAGCATCCCTGGTAATTTTTAACACTCTGAAAGTCATAAACCAAGTAATGGATAAAATAACATATATAAAGTGTTATAAACTTTGATTTTACATTTTCTACATGGGTGACAGTTTTTAAGTAGGGTATCGTAGTTTGAATTTGGATGTCGTAATACTATTTTGGACTATTTGATTAATCTTATAGCATCTGTGGCATTTTTACACTATAGGAGTCATAAACTAAGCTACGGATGACATGTATTATAGGTAGAAGGGTTGAAAAGTTTTATTTTATATTTTGTGCATGAGAGTCATAGTTTTTTAACTAAGGTATTGATGCGGCAAGCATATGATTAATTTTTGAATATGGTTTGTAGAGCAATGAACCTAATTACACTAGCATTGTACTCATCATAATAAGACTTAAGGATTATAAGACATTGGACTTTTACTTGATTAGACACAATCCTAAATCAGAGCATGTTGCATTAGGCTAGAATAGTTTTCTTTAAACCAAGCAAGATCTAAAATTCACGCCTCCTGAGCGGGGGTGTACTCCGTACACTGTCACGACCCATGAGAATAATGAGCCCTGGCCGGACGTGAGTTTTTAGATTGAAGTTTTGGGTAAGCCATTGTACTTGTTTGATTAGGTTCTGTTTTCTGAAAATTTGCTTCTATTTACTGTAATCCGTCTGCAGCTCCAAAGGCAAGTCAATGATTGAACATTAGGCTAGATGCTCCCACCTTTGATGGAATTTTAGATCCAAAGATCTACATTGATTGGGAAGGTGAGATGGACCAGTATTTGACTGGTTTTTTTTGAGATGAGTGAAGAGCGCAAGTGTAAGTTTGCAAAGCTTAAACTTGTGCGACAAGCTAGGTTATATTGGAAAACATGAGAGACTCACTAGACAGAGAGGTGATGTGCCCATAGTGACCTGGCGAGCTATGAAAACTTAGGCTTAGGAGAAATCTTCCTATGTCCTACCACCAAAGACTCCTAGATCAATGGCAAAGACTTACTCAAGGAAATAGGAGTGTCGCAGAGTACATAGCGAAGTTTGACGAATTCGTTATGAGGTGTAATGTTGATGAATCTGAGTCGGTGACCTTGTCTAGATTTAGAGCCGGACTGAGGGAAGAAATTCAAAGAGAATTGTTCATGCGAGAGGTACATGACCTAGAATTAGCCTATCAGATAGCTAGGGATGCTGAGAGATTCCTGTCTAATCAAGTCTTAAAGCCATGAAAGCCAGCAACAAGACTCAAATTCTAGACCCCAGAATTTGACACATGAAGAAGAGAAGACACATCAACCAAGCAAGAGAAAAGGACCATCAACTAGGACCACTGGGTGCCACATGTCATTCTTATCCAAGTAGAAGACCACCTCACCATGCCACGTCATCAGGTGCCACTTCACCAGCCACCTCATCACCCTTTGGACGCCAACAAGGGAGATTCAAATTCAAGGAGGTGGCCACATCCCTCCAAGTCCTCCACCAAATCCTCCAACCCCCCCCCACATCCCTCAAACTCTCCACCAAATCCTCCAACCTTCCTGTAATCCTCCTCGATTTGGGGAGTTTTTAAATTTCAAAAGCTAGCTTTGTGAGGCTATTAAAAGCCTTGGACGCCCATTGTAAAAGAGATTGATTTTGGAAATGAATGAAGTTTGAAGTGAAGTTGTCTTGAGTTTTATGTGTGAAATTTTTCCTATCTTCTTCTTCACGCCCAAAGCCACTCTCTTCCCTAGCAATTCATCATCCAAGCTCAAGGCAAAGGCATTGGAGTCGGCCAGATCTTCTCAATTATCTTTTCTTTGTTCACAAGTTCTCCCATCCCTTCTTTATGTTTGCATCCTTCAACCTTAACTTTGATCTTCATTGCAGGGTCCTTTGAAGTCCTTGAGTTGTGAACAGGGTTCACCTTACAAAGAACAAACAAGCTTCTTGTTCCTTTTTAAGTCAGTTATCACCATATTAAATTTCATCATCAGAAAAAAATTATAAAAAAATAAAAATTTCTGCGGTTCGACACTGTCATTAGGGTTATGTTCTGTCCTTTTTATTTATCTTCATTTGTAGGATCTGCTTAGATTAGTATAGATTTTAGTTTTAAAATTCCTTTCATCTACATTGAAACATATAAGTTAGGAATCCTTTATGAATTTTTCAAAATTTTTGGACATTTTTTTCATCATGTTTCCACACCCACTTTCAAATTGCAACACACTTCTGCAGCACCTTTGCATTTCTTCATCTCATCATCATGATCAAATTAAGGGCATCAATTGGACATAGGGTCAGGGTTTCATCACCTGTCCCTAGCCCAAAAATCACCAACCAGCATATCGATCCCAGCCCGTAATTAAAATTGAGTAGAACGTTAATTGCCCTAGTGGGTTAGGGACACCAACAAGTTGGGTTCAGGTTAGGGTCAAGTTAACTGTGTCAGCTAATTGGTGTGTGCTTACTGCTTGGTGTCTAGGATTGGTGCGTGCATCAGGGCTTGTGATTTGGTCTGCCTACCTGGCCAATCTCAGATTGGTGTCTAAGGTTGGCAATTAGGGACCTACACTCCCCTCCACCTACCTGGCTAAGTCCCATAAGTACTACTAGCTAGTTGGTTCACTTAATTAGACTTCTAATTTGTGCTCTAGGTCTAGGAAACCTTAGCTCGAACTTGAGTCCATTTGCATGCATGACAACTAGAGCAGGAACATCGTATTCACCAATCCAAGCCCAGTCAAGTGTAGCCATGGACCAAAACTTAGGAAATTGATCAAAGGCCTAAATGATCAAGTGGCCCAACTGACTAAGAGTTTAACTGAGCAATTGGCCCAAACAAATCAGAATGTGGCACAAACCAACCAAGACATGAATGAGCAGTTAGCCCACATCACTACTAGGTGGATCAGTTAGAGGCTAGAACCCCTGAAAGCAATCATGAAGCCCAGACTGAGCCTGAGCCAAGTCTTGCACCTGAACTCGAGACCCCATGAACCCTAGAAGGATTCCATATCAAAACCCTCTCTACGAAACAAACCCTAGGAGAGCTCCCAAGATCAGTTTTATGATCCAATTCCTAGAGGACCCCACCCTGGTCAAACCATCGAGCCCAACCCAAGGAGATTCCATCATGAGCCTGTACATGCTAGTGTAATTAGGTTTCATTGCTCTACAAACCATATTCAAAACATTAATCATATGCTTGCCGCATCATCTTGGTATCAGAGCATGGTTGCACATTAGGGTATAGATAGTTTTCACAAGAAATGAAATTTTAAAAGTAATTACAGGACTCAATAAACACTCTTGATTTGAAACTCAAAATTAATTACAGGACTCTTGAAAAGGAAATGACTCTTGAAAATAAAATATTTTTGAACTAAAGGATACAAGGTAACCTAATTATCTCGATCCAAATTGGGATAAGGCTAACCTTGTTGGAGTAAAGTTTCTTTCGGCTTCTGGTGTCCACACCAGGTATTGTAGTTTTTAAATTAGGGTGTCGTATTACTATTTCAACCAATTGAGTAATCTTCTAGCATCCATGATAATTTTGACCCTCTATGAGTCATTATTCAAGCAATGAATGACATATTATTGGTACAAGGGATAAGAAACTTTGATTTTACATTTTCTGCATGGGTATCGTAGTTTTTAACTAGGATATCGTAATTTTTGAACTTGGATGTCGTAATACTGTTTTGAGCTATTTGATTAATTTATAACATCCATGGTATTTTTTTACACTCTGGGAGTCATAAACCAAGCCATGGATGACATGTATTATAGGTAGAAGGGGTTAAAAAATTTTATTTTACATTTTATGCATGAACGTCATAGTTTTTTAACTAGAGTGTCGTAGTTTTAAATTGGAATGTCATATTACTGTTTCGGCTAATTTGAGTAATATTCTAGCATCCGTGATAATTTTTGACACTCTAAATCATTATTCAAGCAACGAATGATATGTATTACAGGTACAAGGGGTTAGAAAACTTTGATTTTATATTTTCTACATGAATGTCATAGTTTTCAACTAGAGTGTCATAGTTTTTAAACTTGGATATCGTAATACTGTTTCGAGCTATTTGATTAATATATAGCATCGTGTATTTTTTTACACTCTAAGAGTCATAAACTAAGCCACGGATAACAGGCATTACAAGTAGAAGGGTTAGAAAGTTTTATTTTATATTTTATACATGGGCATCGTAGTTTTTAACTAAGGTATCGTAGTTTTTAAATTGGGATGTTATTTACTTTTCAATCAATTTAAATAATCTTTTAGCATCCGTGTTAATTTTTGACACTCTAGGAGTTAATTCAGAACATAGATGATGGAAAGTCTATTAGGAGTAGTTATTCTTCACTTTTTGTTTCATACTGGGATATTCTAAATTTATAATTGGATGCCATCCATTATATCAAGGAATGTCATAATTATGTTATCCCTATTTTAGTTTTGATAAATAAAGAGTTTTAAAATTTATATTTGAAATAAACCATATTTAATTCTGTCTAATACATCATGTTTTAAATTTTTTTGAATAATATAAATATAATAAGAACTGTATAAAAATTCAGCTTTCATATCCTTTCCTGAATTAGTGGTAGTTGACTGCATACATAAGGAGATCGAATTAGTATTTCATGTCCTTGTACCATCTATTCAAGAAGTACTTATTTGGGATATGAAATATATCGCTTTGATGAAGAACCAATAAAGCATGCCTATACAAGTAACCTTGTACTGAAAGTATCCATATTGACATTGAACATCCTCCAAAATTTTATCATACGAAACCACATAATTTTTTATAATCTCCTTCTTCATTCCATCAACTTCAATGCTTTCAAATGATTTAACAGAATATGAATCACAGTTGTCAACTTCTTTAACTAATTTAGCATTTGATGCAGCCATTTCAAAAATTCATTCTAAATTTTTGAATATAGATCTTATATATTTTTCTGCTACTTGCCTCTCAAAAGGAGATGATGCCTTTAGGAAAGCATTTGTTTGCAATGTTTTATTGTCTTCCTCATTTTTTGCTTCATATCTTTTTTTCCAAGACATCTTCATACTTATCGATGAATTCCTTAAGTGTAGTCTTCGAATTTATAAACTTTCAAAGAATGATTGATTTTCTCGCTCCTATACGAAGTTGACATCCCTATTCATAATTATTGACAAAAGAAGCATTAAATATACAAAATTTGTTGAAGATTTACAAAAATAAATATTAATCAATCAAATGACTTACAAACCTAAGAATAATGTATCTTGAGGTAAACTGGAACCCATTTATCCTAATATTAATAAATATAATTTAACCAATCTACAGCCTTACATTCTTCATATTTTTTCATTAAATATGCCCACCTTTTTTCGAAAGATACTATGGTAATTGAATCATATATCACCTCTTCAAACTCAACTATAAATTTGGAATTTACAGTGCAAATATAGCCAATCATTTCAAGAATCTTCTTTAATATATGCTAAAGATAAAATCTATGTCATGCATTAGAAAAAACATCCTTAACAATAGCCTTGATTGCCTTATCTTGGTCAATTATGATGGCATTAAATAGTTGACCACCATTTGCATCCAACCATGATTGGAATACCCATTTAAATATCTCAGTACTCTCATATGATAATAATATGCAACCAAACAATGTAGACTATCCATGATGTTGACTCCAACAAATAGATAGAAAGGTATTTGATATGTACTTGTCAAATAGATTAAGTCAAAGATCGGTACATCACTAAAATAAGTGCTTGCCAATCTTGACCTAGGATGGATCCAAAAGACAAACCTGAACTATCCATTATCATTTAGGTCCAAAGTATAAAAGAAATTTAATTTTTTTACTTACATTTGTTTGAAATGGATTACCATTGACTGTGCATCTCCTTCTTTTAGTTGACTCTGACGTTCCTAATAGATGAAATTATGAGCATCCTTCTCTATGAAATATAATTATCTTCCATCCCTTTCCTTCTAGCCATGGCAGAGTATATTTGAGTTATGGAATATTCACAACACGTAAATTGCTAATTTTTGCCTTTTCTGATATGCTGATCTTTCTATGGGATCATAGAAGGATATGAACAGCTCAAGTAATGTTCTAAAAAAATATCATCCAATATCCACTTACCATTTTTAGAATTTAGTCTTGCTTTTATCGAAGCCTTACAATCAATTTTCCAGTATCCCTAGGATTCATGGAGTTATCGATTTTTTTAGATTTTCCTTATCTCCAACATGTCAGGTACTTGAAGTATATTTCTTTGTTATTGTTGGACCTACTATACACTATTGTGATTCCAAAACCTACTTTCCTTGCATATCCATTATAGAAATTATATACATTATTTGTAGAATTGAACATTCCAATTTCAGGATCAACATACTTGTTTCTGCATTCGGGGTGATAGGAGGTGCATTCTTGTGAACAACGCCAGCAATCTCATCCAAGTGATCATGTTTGATTTTTTTTTTCAGATTTCAAATTTCAATGCCATATATAGAAATATCTATAAAAAAATCATAAACATTGATATACATAGTTTTAGATGATATTTTATCTATAACATAATAAATATTATGATACATTATATAGAATATGACACAACAATGTGATAATATAGGCATAAAACCAAATATTTTTAAAAAAATATATTTGAACTTATGACATCCTAGTTCAGAATTATAACACCCTAGTTAAAATATTATGATACCTGATCATAAAACATGAAACTAAATATATTAACCCTCCTACTAGGAAAACCTATCACTTATGAACCGAGTTATGATTCCTATGATGTCATAACATGCTACAGATGCTAAAGGATTATAAATATATATGAAACAGGATTATGACATCATAGTTTAAAGATTATGACACCATAATTAAAAAACTATGATATTCATGTATAACATAAACCAGATATTTGATCCTGCATAACAAAAGTGTTTATGCATTACTGATATATGACACCTAATTGTAATAAAATGCTTCTAAGAAAACTTTAATATCAAAAACTTCGAAACATGAATAACTTGATATAAACAAAAAATGAAGATTTTTGTCCTCCATCATAGAACTTTTTAACGTGCATTGGCTTGAATAAGATTGTTAGATTATAATAAAAAAATAAAAAATATAATATTTTAAAAAAAAAATTAACTTATGACATTCTAGTTCAGAAATTATGATATCATATTTAAAATGATTATGACACCCGATCATAAAACATGAAACTAAATATATTAACCCCTCCTATCAGGAAAACCTATCACTTATGGACCGAGTTATGACTCTTAGGATGTCATAACATACTACGGATGCTAAAGGATCACAAATATATACTGAAACAGGATTATGATATCCTAATTTAAAGATTATGATACCCTGGTTAAAAAACTACATCTCTGTACAAAATCATAAACTAGATATTTTGATCTATGTATCAGAAATGTTTAAGTATACATTGTTGATATATGACACCCATATTATAATAAATGTTTCTAAGAAAACTTCAGTATCAAAAATTTCGAAACATGAATAACTCGGTATAAAACAAAAAATGAAGGCTTTTATCCTCCATCATATGACTTTTCAACTGTGCATTAGATTGAATAAGATTGTTAGTTGTGATAAAAAGGCCAGGAAAAAATAATATTTTGAAAAAAGATATTTGAACATATGATACCCTAGTTCAGAAATTATGGCATCCTATTTAAAAGATTATGACACCTGATTATAAAACATAAAACTAAATATATAAAAATAAAATTAAATATATTAACCCCTCCTACTAGTAAAATCTATTATTGGACTAAGTTATAACTCCTAAGATGTCATAACATGCTACAAATACTAAATGATCACAAATATATACTGAAATAGAATTATGACATCATAGTTAAAAAACTACGACATCCCTATACAAAATCATAAACTAGATGTTTTGATCCTGCATGACAGAAGTATTTAAGTATGCATTGCTGATATATAACATCCATATTGTAAGAAAATATTTCTGAGAAAATTTCAGTATCAAAAACTTTGAAATATGAACAACTTGATACAACAAAAAAATGAAAGCTTTTGTCCTCCATAATAGAACTTTTCGAGCATGCATTAGCTTGAATAAGATTGTTAGATTGTGATAAAAAAAAACTAGGAGAAAATAACATTTTAAAATATAATATTTAATCTTATGATATCCTAGTTAAAAGATTATGACATCCTAGTTAAAAGATTATGATATCCCTGCAGAAAACGTAAAACTAAAGGTCCTCTAAAAGGAATACCTACCACTTGTGGACTGAATTATGACTCCTATAATATAATAACATGCCACAGATGTTAATGAATTACAACTGCATGCAAAAATCGGTAATGACATCCCAGTTCAAAAATTATGATATCATAGTTAAAAGATTATGACATCCCTGCAGAAAACATGAAACTATATTTATTATCTCCTCATACCAGGAATATCTATCACCTGTGGACTGAGTTATGACTCCCAGAATATCATAAAATTTTATAGATGCTAAAGAAGTATTATATATTTCCTAATGTATTAACTTTCCCTAACTACCAAAACAGTTGGTGAATAAAGAAATTATAAAAAGAAAACTAAATAAGATTCTATGAAAGATTTTTTACTTCATGTTGGAGATGATATTTTGTTTTAAAATTATAGAAGAAATCTTTGATAACTTTTTCAAACCTCGGACCAAAAGTTTTTTCATATACCCATAACTCAAAACATTTTTTAGACCAAGAAAGAATCTTCTTCATCCTTGAACACTGCCTGATATTTTAGACTTGAAAAACATAGCACTTTTTCAGAATAGGGAAGAAGTTTATATTAACATTCGAAAGTTGATTCATATGACAAGACTCTCAGAGCATATTTTAGAGCGAGGAAGATTCTTTCTTTAACCTTTGACTAATTCCTTAGACCCTAAAGCCAAACCATGTTTTAAAAAACTGAAAAATTAGCTTGAAGTTCTAGGAACAATATTTTAGAATCACCAAAATGCAAGAAAGATGGCAAGAAAAAATAAGCTTAAAGAAAAGGATATTTTGGTCTATATAAAAAATTCAAAAAAAAGTTGAATAAAAATTAATGAACGTCATGCTTAACATTTAACCTGTTATCCATGCTAGTGATACGGACCCTTATCCCGTCCTGTCAAACTAGTTAGAATCGATGTAGACCAATTAAGAACGGTGGTGCAGGCCAGATAGGATTTCCTACACCGCACGTGATGCACAAAGACTTACTCTTGCTAGTATTCTACTCCTCAACGGCACAGTTCAGATTTATCCTTTCATGTTGGGCCAAGATCACAACTTCTTTTTTGGGCTCCTATACTTTGATGGATGTCTCTTTCACAATTCCTTTTCATTTTCTATCATTTATATTTTATATCACCCGTTGATGCCTGTTGCCTCCCGATCGCCGTGGCCTATAGTTGGAGATGATCTCGAACATCGCCCTCGTCACTCAGAAACCTGCTCGTGCGCCTGGACTTGCAAAACAGAGAAGACCCAGGCCGGGGATCCCGGCGAGGGTACTCCGATACTCAAGTCAGTGGCAATCCAGGAAAACAGATCCTCTCGATCGAGTCCCGTAGGTGGACTCCACTCTAGAAGGAAGAGATTTGTGCTTAGAAAGTATGAACGGGTTGATAGTAGAGCAGGGGTGATAGTGGCGGAGGAGTGCCTGGGCTGGATGGCTGTGTCCGTCAAGACCCTTCCGATGAGTCTCGGTAGCCTAGAGTACTTGGCTCCTCGATCCCTCTCCTGTGTAATGCCCCCTTCGCCTGTTTGCCTATTACTTACCTCCCACTGGGAACCTTGGAGAACTCTTTTAAGTCAGGATCTCTCCCGCTGCCTACCTCGGGATCCTCCCCCTTTGCAGGTGCTGGAAGGTCAACATTCGGCAACACTCCGTGCCATACGCGAAGTGCCTTTTCCCATTCGTGATAGAAAACTATGCCATGCACTCTAGTCCTCCCTCTGTTCACTCCATTTCAGGAAACCTGGCAGAACCTCGATCGGAGAATAACCACCCCCTGAATTTGAATCTTCCGAGATAGTTCTCTTTCGGATAGTACAAATGATCGATCAAGAACGCGGCACCTCGATCGAGGGATCCCTTTCTTTTCGATATAAGTGGTAGCAGGAGCAATTACTGCGACCTAACGAGGGCCCCTCCGTGGTCCTTAGACGGCTCACCACCGCTCAAGGAATGCGGCAATGTCCTCCAACTGCTATCCTTTCGTCCAAAGTGGGATCGATTTAGGAAGGAGCTCAACTTCGACTGGGATGGACTCGACCTCAAGAGAGCCACTTGACGAAAGAGTCTGAAGAGAGCAGGAGCTTGATTTCAACCATGACGTCTCGACCTCGAGAGAGCCACCTGGCAAAGGAGTTCGAAGAGGACAGGAGCTCGACTTCAACCAAGACGTCTCAACCTCGAGGGAGCCACCTAACGAAAGAGTCCAAAAAAGGCAAGAACTCGACTTCGACCAGAACGTCTCAACATTAAAGGAGCCACTGATGAAGTTCGAGAGGGCAAGAGCTCTACTTCGACCAAGACGTCTCGACCTCGAAGGAGCCACGTGACGAAGAAGGCCAAAAAAGGCAGGAACTCAACTTAACCAGGAGTCTTGATCTCGAGAGAACCACCTAACAAAAGAGTCCGAAGGACATCCAACATGACAGCTTCCTCCATCGTGGCATCTAACTAATCTGACATGGACTCCACGTCAACGATCCCATCACATCAATGCCTATCACCGGTATATTCTGTAAGCAGTATCATGTTGCATTCTATAAACAGTATGATGGAGTCCGTAAACGGTGCTTTACTACTCATATAATACAGTGACTTATTACCAAAATAAAAAGGAAGAACAAGGGTGATAAGAAATGATAAGGCGTAAAAAGTGGAGTACTACCCAGCCAAGCTGAGGCATTTGCAACATGTATCGAATAGATGACAACCAAGTACGCTATAGGTTAGGCCAAAACCATCGGTGGAAACCATAGAATGAACCAGGGTTATATATAGTGACGAAGTTTTCACGCTCCTGCAAGTAATGTGGCAGAAGCAAAAGATGCTTCAATAAAGAATACAGACAGCCTTACCAGAGACGGGAAAATCACGGCAGAAGAAACTTGTTAATCGAGATCTCATTAAGAACTTCCCCTTAACATCAGTCCATAGCCACAGAAAGCTCAAACCGAAGATCATATGCAAAAGAATTTTTCAGAGTACCAGAATGGGGAACTCACAGGATATTGAAACCAGATCGTGTCAATGGTATCTTGTTATAAACTAAAGACGTGAGAACCAGTAAAAATAACTTGTCTAGTGAAAACCAACCCATAAGAAAGTCACCCTCTGAAAAATAGATCCCTTTCCTTGACAAGATCATTTTAGTTGAAAAAATAAACAAAGAAAAGAAAGGAAGCAAAACAAAAAGAAAGCCACAGTGAGTGGGAACCCACATAAATTGATCATTAACCCCGTACCATCAAGCATAGAATCTTGGGGAAAAAATGTAAATTTATCCTCCAAAAATATCTGCAACCAGGTGCCCAATTAATTAGCAAACATACAATTGCTTCCTCTGTCAGCTAAGCCTGCGACAATAGGATCATAGGAAATAATCGGGTGTTCTACGAGTTACATCAGGTTCTCCTCTCCTGGGTGCTGGCTCAAACTGCAACCATAAATGCCCTGGTTTAGTAGCTATTTCCAAAACATATTGCAAATAAGCACAGGATGACATCAGAACATCAGTTAGTAGGAAGTATCAAGAATTGGCAGACCAGTATGTAACCAATATTCCATAATATTAGGGGAAAAAAAGTTGAGGAACTCAATAAGAATCAGGATCAAGTACTATAAATGGTTCAACTACACATTGACTACTGAAAGATCTGACATCTGGAAAAGGTTGAACAAGTGCCTGAAATGCAAAGTTCATCAGCCTTCAACCTGATCTTCAGATCATGAATTAAAATATATTCTGCGGATGACCGTTAAGAGCAACACCAGTTATACATCAAAGCCCATCTAACCATCTGATTTGGGAAATTTACAGAGTTAATATCTCACTCTTCTTACCATTGCCTTGATTTGCTAGATATCATTTCACTGCAGTTGATTTGGCAACAGGTCACAACCCTAAGCAAGAGACAGGTACCTCTAGGTGGGATATGAACATGCTGTTCAAGGTAAAGTGAATAGATGCATAAATCCCAACATCAACAACCCAACTCTTATATATAAGTTTAGCTTTGACAATCAAGATATGGACCCATCAACATCTAACAGAATTTCATGTCTGGTTCTCAACCTCATGCTCACCACTAGCATCTTCAGACAGAAGAGAAGCCAGCCATGAAATTTGAAGATCAAGGGAATTACATGGTTTAAGCTCATGCAATTAGTAAGAAACCCTCTAAATACTCCTAAAACTCGGACAGTAGAAAAGAAGGCAAGTTCAATATAAGGAACTACTTTCAGTTAGGAGGCACATGGTCAGTGATGTGGGGGTTAACCCCCATCCTTGGTATCCTGAAGGTCCCTGGGTTGGATGTCGGCATAGGCAATCATCCTCCATCTCTTTGATGAGGCAAAGCCGCACCTAGATCTTCTCTCGTCTTCCTGATCCTTGGCATCGGGCCTTTTACCCTCGCGATATTTACATGCAAAGTATTTGCTCAAATAAAACATCAACCAAACATCTATGATAAGGTTCGTGAGATAGGAAGTGCCAGCAGAGTTGCCTCTTTGAATTTTCTAATGGAACAATACTAGTTACATGTGTGCCACGTGATGGTTCGTTAGACAATAGGGCCGAAAGTCCAACGACCGAGGTTCGTCTCTAGTGCTTGAAGTAGACTATCCCTCAGGCGGGATGAAGCTGTGCCGCCGAGCATCAATAGGTTTGTTTGTTTGACCTTCAGTCCCGACAAAGGACCACTACCCTTCCAGCATCCAAGATTTCAACCTCCCCTTTTCGGATGGGTCGAGAGAGCATCTCGAGACCCTCGGCTTAATTGACCTTTGACCTCGATGAGGGCTCACCATGCTCTTAGCACTTAAGCTCATCAAGATCGTGCCCCAAGACATTCGGTCCTAGTCGACCCTCGATCTTGGCAGGAGGGCCAAGTCCGACCTAGGACCCTTAAGCCCAAGGGAAGTTAAGATTCCATGGCAGCATACTCCCAAGACACTTGAGGAATCTTTCGATGCTCATTTCCACATATTTAATGGCATGATCAAGGGGCCATATCCTGTAATCTCCAGCAAATCCTTTCAATTAAAAGAGACGTGACCCGTTCCATGCCACAGTCCCTGTCACCATTAAGAAAGCGGCTAGCAACATGAATAAGACAAGGTTTCCATTAGTTAGAGATGGACATTCTAGGCAAATATAATGATATTCTACCATATCCCTTGGCAAGATCTGACTCTCAATCACTTCTCACCAAATTCATTGAAACTTCTGTAATTTGGAATTGCTTTCACTGCTCGCCTAAAAGGGGGCTCCCTCGAAGCTCCCCAAGCACGCAATGCAATCTCTCAAATACAACACTCTCCCCTCTCCACTCTACTTTCTTCCTCTTGTTGCCTGCCAATTGATAGTCAAAGAGCCTTCGCCGAAGCAACCTCCGGCCAGAGTTTTTCTTGTAGGTATAGCCCATGAGCATCTCATCTAGCAGTCTCCGATTCTGGACAGGAAGCAGTGTCAATAGATATCATCATCTTCGCTTACATCACCTACTTTCAGGAACAATGCTAAGCGGAGCTTTCCTACCATCCAAAGGCATGTCCATCCAACATTCCGACGCCACCTCTGACAAGCTAGTCAACCTGCCAGAGCTTTAGCTCCAAAACATCAGGCTAGCATCACCTAGTAGGGGGATCAACCTGACTGCTTGGAGCAGCTTTCCCAGCATATCCAAGTATTGACAACTGCAATCTAGGAGATCTAGCGCCAAGGCCCAGTGGTGTCCGTAGCACCATTAGTGGCATCATAGCCAAAGACAGATTAGGCAATACAACCTCAGATCCCAGCAGCACTGGAGGTATTATGCTAGAGTGACGACAACTCTCCCTCTCACAAAGTCCTGAATAGGAGGAGCATACTCATCCAAGTACACCACTGAGTCCCAGACAGCCAAGAAGGCATTCTTCTTTGCCTCGATCTGATGAGGGATCAATGCTAGCTCGATCACCCCCTCAACCTTCTGAGGCATATACTGCCAGAGAAGTGGAGGTAGATTGAAAGCTCCGGAAGCTGAATCAGTGCATTAAAACTTTACAAAGTCTGACCTCGAGCAGAGACAAGGGCCTTAGCTTCACCATAGATCTACCCTCCGGAGTCCATATTATGCAGAAACAATTGCCAAAACATTTCAAGATGTCGCAACTGAAAATCTATGATGGATCCACTGATCTAGTAGATCTCAAGATCCTAATACTTCTTCATGGGGCCACTGATGGAATTTTATGCCAAGCCTTTCCCTCTACCCTCAAGAAGGCAGCTCAATATTGGTATTCCAATTTGAAGTCAAATTCTATCCACTCTTTCGATCATTTGAGTCGATCTTTTGTCTCTTATTTTACTAATAGCAGGAGGTTGCCTCAAGGTTCAGACTCCCTCATCAACATCAAGGGGAGCGAGAATCTCTTAGATTCTATGTGAGCCGATTCAATGAAGTAGTTCTGGAATTATATAATTTAGACCTTGTAGTCATCAAGACAGTCATGAATATGGTCTCTAATAGTGCCCTTTTCTCTTCTTGGAAAAGAGGCCGATGGTGGACTTCTACGAAATACTAGCCAGGGTGAAAAAATATGCATATGTCGAAGAGATGTATGATGCTCATGGACCACCACCTGCCCCAACAGCTCTGCCTACTCCAATAGTTGAGTGGCCCCCGACCCTGGGGTTCCAAGAAAAGAGGACTGAGGGAAGGGTAGAGAAGCTAATTCTCTCACAATACCACAAATCTCCCCCTTGGATTGAGTGCTATTAGAATCCCCAAGACCAACAGGACATCCTGTTGTCAGGAAGGTTTGATCAATGCACTCCTTTAAATGTCCCTCGAGCTCAAATTTTGATGTAAGTTAGGGGAAGCTACCTAAGTCTAGGAGGTTGTGGACAAGGCCGAAGAAGTGCAATCCAAACAAGTACCATCTCTACCATCAGGACCACGACCATGATATGGAGGAATGCATACAACTTTAAGATGAGATCAAGTTCATTATTGCGGCTGCTTGAAAAGATTCCTCCGGGATCGACGGAGAAGCATGATGCTCCAAAAGCCTTGTCACGCCTACCAAAACCACTGCCAAGGCCGGAAGAGCGGTCGATCATCCTGCTTCGGGCAAGGTCAATACCATCATCGACGGATCATAAAAGTCATTCAGCCTGGGATATACCACCTTACACAACTAGATGGAACATCTCTATCTCATCCTTGGAATTTGGAAAAACTCCAAATCTTCAATCAGTAATATAACTTTTTCATGCCTTAATAAAAATATTTGCAACTAAAATGATGTGTACTCTTAATGATTAACAAGATGTAGAAGGTGCCTTTGATTGCCATTTAATTCAACGGCCTGTGATCGGCCTTGCTCCAAAATGGCCTTCGATTAAACTAAGGTTCAATGATGAGGGCTAACTTATAAGATGCTCACCCAACACAGCATCAGGCTAACTTATAAGACCCAGCTCAATGACGATAAAGGCTAACTTACAAGACCATCGTCAGTCCATCCTTACCAGCAGGGTAACTTATAAAATCTCGTTCAACGATAAGGCTAACTTATAAAACCATCCATCCGTCCCTGCTAGTGGGGCTAACTTATAAGACCATGTTCAACAGTGAGGGCTAACTTATAAGACCCTCACCTGACACAGCACGCGGCTAACTCAAAATACCCCATTCAATAGTGAGGGCTAACTTATAAGACTCACCTGACGCAACATCGGGTAACTTATAAGACCCTCGACTCGACGATGAGGGCTAACCACTAGGACACTCGCCCATCCTTGATGCCGAGGGCTAACTACTATGATCCTCATCCGTCTATGATATTGAGGGCTAATTATTAGGACCCTTGTCCGTCTGTGATGCCGAGGGCTAACCAATAAGTCCCTCGTCCTCATAAAAACTGAGGGTCAATAGGTGATCGATGAAGATCCTTTAAGTTATCCACTACTGGTGGTCCCTTGGTTCGCTAAAGCCTATTGATCGAGAAGGTGCTAGACTGTTATGGCATCTGCCTTTGAAAGATGCACCCTACACAATATCACTGACGACCTTGTGGCTATACAATCCCGAATCATGGAAGAAGGCGAACAGTGAAACGCAACGACAATGAAAAGCATTTAATCATAAGATGAGGAAAAGTTTCATTGACATTCTTAAAAAGAGAACAAAGGCCATGACAAAATTGGTCTGCATAAAAACAAACTGAGACTATTTACAAAAAGTGAAGAAATAAACTATCTTAGATGATCGATGGAGGATCCGTGTTGCCCGAAGGACGGGAACGGACCCGTCATCTGATTACTGAGACTCCACATCCAGGAATGTTAGATCGAGGCCCAGAAAGTGGATCACCACCTTGGATCAAACCTCTTTATTACCAATGAGGTAGGTCGCAGTGTTTGATCATCCTAGCACTCTTTGGAAGCCTTGTAGGCCACCATGCTTTCCTAGGCCACCTTCACCATCCATGCCTTAGCATCGGCTATCCATCCCTCAGCCTCGGATAATGTGGCATGCATCTATAAGCGCATTGTTCAGCTCTTGGTGCGCATCTGTAAGCACGTTGTTCAGCTCTTCTATCCTCCACTTGCAACCGCTTCTTTTCCAAGGAGATCACCTGAACCAGGCGATCAACTTTGGCCTTGATGAAAGATTTACACCTCGGTAAAGGTTTAGCTGCTTTGGTAGCACCAACTTGGGCCTCAAGTGCCGCCACCTTTTTCTCCAATTTTCCGATGTGGCCCCATAATTCGAAGTAATGGTTGACATAGTGGACCATCTACAAAGGGAAGAGCATCAGTAAAATGACTGAAAGAAATCAAACTACATCTAAAGCAAGCAAAGGCAATTATTCGAAGAAGAGTTGAACCGCTCTTTGATGTGGACCTACTCCCCAACGAGGTTCTGAGCATCATCGAGAGGATAGTCTTAAATAGCTCCCAGGCAGTGCGCCAGTCATCGAGAGTGGCCCTTTGCGAGGGACAGCTAGGAGGCCTTGCCCTTCTGAACCCTCAAGCTGGGCCTCAGGCTAGAAGGTAGATGAGGAAGCCCTTGCTGGAGAAGATGACACCTCGGCCTTCGAGATAGTTAGCGGCCACTTTGTAGTAGCGACGACCGATGGAGCCTCCAAGGATATGGCAATGACTACCCCCTCAGCTTCGGGGGCAACCTTCATCCCGAGGGCAGCATCAATGGATGGGCATTGGCGAGGGTTGAGACAGACCTTCGACTTTGGTATCAAAGAAACCTGAACGGTAGGCTCGGCCCATGCCGCCCACTTTATCCACTTCAAGGCTGTGGGGTCCATATATGTATAAAAGAAACCTTCGTTAGAAATGCGAAAACAGAAATCCTGCAAAGAGAAAAAAGGCAAACATCGAACCCTTTCACACCTTTCGATCGCGCATGGCTTAAGCCCACCTCAAAAAGGGTCTTGTTAGATGACAGGACAATCAACACGGGAACTTCAAAGTGGAGAACGGCTTTGTACTGTGCTCCCTCTTTGCTCAATTTGGGGGCTCAGATTGCCGAACGCCGAAGGACCCCCCCATGATGAGGGGGTCTTGTTAGATGACAGGACAATCAACACGGGAACTTCAAAGTGGAGAACGGTTTTGTACTGTGCTCCCTCTTTGCTCATTTGGGGGCTCAGATTGCCGAACGCCGAAGGACCCCCCCATGATTCAAATTTGAATCCCCTGATGGGCGCTTAACAAAAAAGCACTCCTTATTGGAAGGAGCACCTTGAATGAGAGGGTTGACCCCTACTTTTTTTGACGGCAAATGTACCACCACCCGAAGGTACAAGGGTGCCTTCCGAAATTGAAAAAAGTATGAAAAAGATTGGTAGTTAGCTCAATGCCCGCTAAGTGACAAGGCCATCATGAAAGCCATATATATCCTGCAAAGAGTTTGATACAATAGTGCACGAGGATATTTCAAAAAACTGAAGTTCGATGAAAAAGAGAGGATATCATATCCCGGCCCGAGGCACTCTTTGTAAAGGCGATGCAGCGGGGGAGCATTGCAAACTCAATCATTGGAAGCGGGACTTGGAGCCCAAACTCAGGTGGGATCTGGAACTGATGCCAAAGCCGATCCAGATCCGCCTCCATAAGTTCAAACTGGAAGTCTCCTAGAGAATTTTTTTGAGTCTGAATCCTCGGATTTTGATGGAACCACCGGGACCTTGGCTAGAACCAGAACTTCAGCCAGATCCTAGTCCACTAGCCAAAATTGAAGTTTCACTCATCTTCAAAAGATCAAACAAAATCAGGAAAAATCATAAAAAATCAACTGAACTCAATGAAGCCGAGCATGGGCAAGAAGAATGTGAAAATAGGAACAACAAACAAGGAAAGCCACGAAAAACTCCTAAGTCAACAACAGAAGTTGAACCTAAACCAAAGGATGGGCGGAGATGCTCACCGAAAAAATAGCCGACGAGGAAACTTCCAAGGGCCATGGAAAAAAGGTGATCAACATGAGAAAAATGGCGAATGAACCTAGGGCCGTAAGTATTTATAAAAGTTTCCAATAGCCCAGATTTAGTAGAGGTGAGATGTCCACCGGCGAATGAATGACACGTGACAAGCCAAGAATGGCCAAAGCCATACTCCCACGGTTCGTGGGCCGGCACATGTCTGGAGGCAGTGATTTCAATGCCTCGTCTTCCCGGAGAGGGCAGCCGGTACAATCTCGAGCATCGTGCCCTCAACCACCACAAAGCATTTAAGGTAACCCCTTTCTTTTTCATGAAGCTAATAATGAGATGCCTTCTCAGGCACCAACACCAACTAATGACGCAGCCCTCATCCCACTGTGCCTTGACTGGAGTATCCCTTGGTCGACCTAATGAAAAGACCGAAAGACCTACTGAACCTAGAATGGGTTGGAACCCATAACTAATATCGAGTTTTTGGTTCTTGAAGACTTCCGAAACACATGACATTAAAAAAGCAAAGAATTTTATTCATTTAATATTTGATAAATCGTACAAATACAAAGCAAATAGAATGTAGATTATAGCAATTATAACCCAACAAACACGTAAATGCTATCAACTTCTTCGCCCTCAACCTCAGCTGGTCTGAAGGGTGGCTAAGGCATGGAAGATCACTGGAATAGGAATCTAGAGCAGGCTCGCTTCGATCAACGAAAGGATTTGTACTGTTAGAGCCTCGCATTCCTCGAATCGAATCTCGTAAGCCTTCCTCTCAGCACAACAAAACCAAGTGTTAGCGGCCTAGGTATGCCTCGCCCAACTATAGCTTGCTTCACAGCATATTTACTTCTTGGCCGCTAGTATCAACATCTTGCTCAACCTTTCAATGGTATTCTCCACGGCCCTCACTTGGACCTTTAGGGTCAAAGTCTCGTCTCTGCAGCACAAAGATTATGGCTCCATACCCCTCCTACAGCATTCCTTTTTTCTTCTTCCAGTCTTGGCGAAGAAATTGAGCCTTGGCCAAAGCTTCATTCCGAGCCTCTTCGGCCTACTGGAGCCTCCTTTGCTCCTAACTAAAGGATCCTTCATCGCCCAGTCGGCTGCATGCTTGCCGAAGTTCATCCCATAGCCATCTATTTTCTTCTCTAATCGACATGAGTATCCCATAACAATGGACCCTAACACGAAAGTCTTTCCTCACATCTGTAAGTTCGGTGCAGAAGCCTTTAGATGGCAATCTTTGCTCGTGCTTCCTCGATAACCCGGCCTCTTGTTGGCGAGCTTCGGTCATTTGCTTGCACATTGAGGCAAGCCATTCAGTGGTCTATTTGAGCTTCTTGTCCAAGGTTATAACTTCTTTAATTGCAACATGGGCATGGCTCTTCATCTATTGGAGTTTTTGCTTTGCTTCCGATGACCATTCCTTAACCTCATGAACTAGCATTTCAACGAAAGCGACCTTAATTGTCGCCACCTTTTTCTTTCAGCCTCGATTGACTCCATAAAGAAGTTGAGATGTCACCTTAAGTATGACAAATCACCATCAATAGTGTAGGTTACAGTTACGTAGTGGAAGACTGGATTTCAAAATTTAAATCTTAAAATCCTAGTCAACCAAAATCCTAGACCCAGGACCCCTTAAGTATGACAATTAACAAAGTAATATATTAGGATATAGAAGAATACCTATAACGCTAATACCTTTATTGCACAGCACACAAGTGTATGCCTTCTAAAGATGATCCACATAGGAACTGGATCAAGAAAGCACTCCATTTCTTGCTTGCTTGATTAGAAACTCCTCCCGGTAGCCTTTCTTCCTTCGGTAGCTTTTCCTGTCTTTTAGGACCTTTTCCCTTCCGAAGAGCATTTCAAAACCTCTCCGAACATCTCTTACATTTGTTGTCCTTTCTAATTCTCTTCCTACGCCTTTGTTTTAAAATGACGAACTTGTCTTATAATAAAAGACTTGTCCTAATAAGGAAGAAAGTTGTTAGGACAAACTTCGGATAGATTTGCTTCAATCACATCAGATAAGACTTTTCAAGCAAGAGTCTAGGCAGAAAGAAGGTAAGTAAATAGTAAACATACGGAATAAACTAATAATTAAGTCTTTAGCTAATCAACTAAAGACTTGGTCAACCATCCTAAAAGACCTATAAAATAGATGGTCTTATCTAGAAAAGGTAATTGATAAGCAAGACTCTTGTCCACTCTATGCGCTATATATCCCAAATCCTTTCATGTGCCCACATAAATTCATATCCAAAGTTTTTCCACTTGAGCAATCAAATCCAATCCAAATGGGCATGGATAAGAGAGAATAAGGCAAGGATCCCGGTACCGATACCAAGACCCGTACCGGCACTAGGCCGGTAGGTATGGTGTACAGCGTGCTGAATCAAACCAACATGCCTAATTTTTTTTAGAATTAGGGTTTAGGGTTTGGATTTAGGTTTAGGTTTTAAAAAATGCTAATATATTAAAGTAAGCCTCCAACCATTAATTCTAATTAAAGATACAAAATTCTAATTAAAATAAGATTACTAGTAAGTAATTAAAGTGAAAGGTAAAATATAAACATAATTATATATTGATATTTAGAATCGAATTGAATGTCGATGTCCATAAATATCGAGATCATTAATGTACCAAGGAAGATCAGTAAATCTCTCTAGCCAAGCAGCTGTTATTTCTGTAAGCTCATCCTAGAAAGTATGCCTGATGGATCGTAACCATTGCAGATCCCTTGTTGAGGTCCCGACTCTGAAAGGTATCCAAATATACCAGCAGTAAAATCAGATCCGTAAGATGCTCCGGGCTGCATGGGATAATAGCTACCAGAAGATGTCTCGGATGCACTATATGGATCATATGGATCACAAGCTACTGGTGCTTATGGGTAAGAGGATCCTAAATGAAGATGATCCTGATACATCTATGGATCCTACTCCACGTGCAAGATCTATAGCTGCATTGTATTCCGAATGACCTCGCGAAACTCATCGCCTATATGAAATTGTATCACCACGGGATCTACCAATTGGTGCATCATGATTTATATCTTGTGGCATGACTAAACTGCGACTCACTAATGAATCGAAGATGAATAGCTAGCCACGTCTCCTGTCCTCCAGTCCCTTCCTGAATAATAGACCCCCCACTATTGAAGAAACACTAGCACCACTCTTTGGTGTCTAAATCTGAATGAACCGAGTACTCTAGTGAAGATACAACTGCCTTTCCTTTTCCTGTCCCTGGGTTGAATAGATGATGGGGAGGGATGCTGTGATATCTACTGGAGCCCTATGAGAAATATTACTTGTCCATTGTTTAACATCCATCCCAGCCTTGCTAACTACAAAACCAGCAGGTCGAGAAGGTGATCCTGGCTCATCAAGCTCTGGCTCCTGCTACTGACTCATGACCCATCCAATCATCGAATCGTTATCCTCATCAACATAATTATTACAGTAGGATCGGAATATTTCAGTTCAACTTCCTCCTGAATGCACTTTAGCTCAACCTTAAATTATAGTATACATAAACAAGATCGTTGAGACATTTCTATTTTAGATGGTTCCTCTACTTGGAGTGGACAAGGCCAAAAGTAAACCAGTTGCGCTACATCACTAGAGGACACCGTCTGGGAGAGGATTTTGATAGCAAGAACTTTTAAATATTTTGTTGATTCACCAAAATGCACCCATCATTCAACTACAAAAGACATTAAATATTTAGAATTTTAGATTCAACAAAATTCAAAAATCAATTTGAAATAATATTAGACTAGTATTGGTAGTATCTACGAGATTCATTTGATTTACTTATGATGGCTATATTGGATCCAAAAGAATATATGCCCTCCCTAAAAATTATCTGGAAAAAAAATTGCTACTAAAAATAAAATAACTCAATAATTTCAACCTTACTTCTTGGAACATAGCTACGACATCTGGATTGGGCTCTATTTTATTATAACATTATATAGGGCAGACATAAGCTGTTCATTCATGACAATGTCTGGTATAAAATATTGAAATCTTGAATTTAGATAGTAAGCTGCACATATATTTTAAAAATTAGTCAAGTATACTTGTACAAATATAATTTAATTTAAAATTCTAGAGAGTTCATGATTTGCTATGTACATGCTAGATACAAATCCGAACTCATTTGATAACTTGACCATTCAATAATAATCGGATACACTCTTTAGCATGTGCTAGATCTATCTCTTGGATCTTTTTCTTTATCCATTGCATCATGTAATATAGAAAAACCATTTGGACATATCTCTTAGAGTCTACGGTCCGAAGTACCTCATATAGAGGTTTGATAGCCTCCACTATCCTCTCGGCCAGGTTCCCGGTACCGGTATCAGGTGCTGTACTGGTGGTCGGTACCGGTGCGGTACTGAACCGTACCGGTTCGGTGACCGTACGTGCCGACACAGTACGGTGGGGCGTACCCGTCCAAACCGGTACACCCAAAAAAAAAATTTTGGGTTTTTTTTGTTTTTTTGTAAGTTTAAGTATTTATTTTAATTTTTAGGGTTTAGGGTTTATTTTTTAAAGGTTTAGGCCAATTTAGGATTTAGAATTTAGGCCGGTTTAGGATTTAGGATTTAGGATGGCGTACCGCTTTAGGGTTTAGGACTAAATACTAATATTTAGGACTATTTTCAATTGAAATAAAAAAAATTGATAATTAAACTAAGATTATCAGCAATTAATGAAAGTAAAATGTGTCAAACATATAATACATACAAATGTCTAGAATCTAGAATCGGGAGTGACGATGTCCACAAATATAGGGATCATGTATGTACTCGTAGGAAAAGTCGGCATGTCCCTCCTGCCAGGCAGCATGATACTCCTCTAAGCTCATCCCAGGAGGTATGCGTGACGGGTCAAAACTAATCGCAGATCCCTCTCTGATGTCCTGACTCTGAGAGCTCTCCAGAGACTGACGATATGGCAGTGCAGGTGCAGGGGGGAATCCAAAATACCAGCAACAAAATCAGATGCATAAGATGCTCCGAGATAATAACCACTTGATGCTGACGTCTCGGATGCACCATATGGAATCATATGGATCATAAGCTGCGGTAGCTGCGGATAAGAGGATCCTAATATGAGGATGATCCAGATACATCAAAGGATCCAACTACACGTGCAAGATCTGCAACTGTATCGTGTTCCGAACAACCACGCGGAGCCCGTCGCCTATATGAAATCGTATCACCACGAGGTCTATCAAATGGTACTCCATGATCTGTATCCTGCGTGGCATGGTAAAACTGCGACTCCCCAATGAATCGAATAGGACTAGGAGGCTGCGACTCCTATCCTCCTGGCCCTCCCTGATCACTAGATCCTCCACTATCTGAAGCACTATCATCACTGTCTCTGGTATCTGAACCTAAGTTGACTAAGTGCTCCGATGGAGGTGCAACTGCCTTTCTTTTTCTTGTCTCCAGGTCTACTAGATGGTGGGAACGGACGAGTGCTGTATCTGCTGGAGCCCTGTGAGGAATATGACTTGTGCCCACTGTCCAGCATCCACCCAGCCTCACTAGCTACAAAACTGGCTGGTCGAGGAGGCGATCCTGGCTCATCAAGCTCTGGTGCTGCTGCTGCTGCTGCTAAACCATGAACCCATCCAATTATTGGATCTTCAGCATTATCAATATTGAACTTGCAGTGGAGCAGGATATTTCAATTCTACTTCTTCCTGAATACATTTCAAGCCTCAACCTTAAATTATAATGTACCCTACCCAAGATCGTTGAGGTGTTTCTGTTCAGACGGTTCCTCTGTTGGAGTGGATAAGACCAAATAGACCAAGTTGCGCTCACATCCACTAAGCGGAACACCCGTCTGGAAGAGGATCTGTCACTGTAAGAACTTTCAAATTTTTAGCTGAATCCACCAAAATTGCACCCACCATTCAGATGCAAAAGACATTACATCATTTAGAATTTTAGATTTGGCAAAATAAAAAATTTGATACTGATATTCAATTAGACTTACTCCTTAGTAGTACCTACCAGGATTCATCTTTGATTTACTTCTGACCGCTACAATGGATCCAAACGAATCTGTGCCCTCCCTAAAAAATTTCGTATGCCAGAAAAAAATTTGTTAGCTTGTTGAAATTAATGCTATTAAAAATTATTCAAAATTTCAACCTAACTTACTCCTTCAAGGCACATAGCAGCAATATCTGGATCGGGCTCCATCTTATATATAACATTACGCAGGGCAGACATAAGATCCTCGTCCATGGCAATGTCCTGTACGGTGTACTGAAATCTCGGATTTAAATAGTAAGCTGCACATATTTTAAGATTCAGTCAAGCGTACTTGTATGAATCTAATTGAAACTTAATTTTTAAGAACTTAATAAAATACAACGTACCTACTAGATGCAAATCCGAACTCATTTGATAACTCCACCGTCCATCAATGATCCGGATAAACTCATGTACATGTGATGGATCTGCCTCCTGGATCTTTTACTTAGCCCTTTGCATCATGAAATATAAGAAGCCCATCTGAGCATACCCTCGGAGTCCACGGCACGAAGTACCTCATATAGAGGTTTGATAGCCTCCACTACCCTCTCAGCCCGCAGCCAGAATGTCTGTCTCGTCACTAATTCTCCACATTGCTTCCCTCAGTATTTGCCGTGGCATATCTGCTCTCCTGACAGTCCTGACTGACAAACATCTGATGCAGCTCTGCTTTCTTGTTAAGAAGACAATCAAGTGCAATGTAATTAGTTGCAAACCGTGTGACCCCCGGTCTCATATTTCCTTCCTGTAAAGCTCCTCATCAATGATAAGACCCATGTATGGTTATATATAAATCTGGTGATAGACTGTGCTAGCTCAACAATCTTCTGCACCCTACGAATTTTACCAATATCCATCAACATGAGGTCTATACAATATGCAGCACAAGGGGTCCAGAAAATATGCGGCCTCCGCTCCATCAAGATCTGCCCTGTGGCCCTGTACTATGATCCATTATCAGTGATTACCTGCACGACGTTATGCTCTCCCACCTGATCAATCACCTCCTCCATCAATCTGAGGATATAACTAGCATCGTGCACCTGATCTGAAGCATCAATAGACTTCTTAAAAAATGTCTTCCCATCACAATAAGTCAAATTGATGATGCTCCGTCTAGTAGGACCAGTCCACCATCACACCACACAGGCCACTTGCTTTGATATGAGGATATCCATCCATCTAG
The DNA here is from genome assembly GCA_021397845.1 of Areca catechu. NCBI lineage: Eukaryota > Viridiplantae > Streptophyta > Magnoliopsida > Arecales > Arecaceae > Areca > Areca catechu. The sequence continues at coordinate 29,758,773 of CM038042.1, read as the reverse complement.
CTCCTTATTGCTGTCCAGAAGATGACCATAGATATCCCTCGATGCTGGAGGATCTACACCTGCACCAGCAGCCTATATAGATGAAATAGCAGAGCGATAATAAGGATTGTCTGCTGCATAGACTGGGATATGACTGAAATGAAACCAGGAGGCGATGGCCCGCCACAAATCCTTCTTCTTATCCTTCTTCAGCATTGTGTCAATCCTCTGTTGCTTTGAATCTCTACTGGAAAATGCATGTGGATCGACATCATGGATAGTGGCTCCCTCTGGAATATCCCTAGGCCTGGAAAACTTTCTCCTACTGCCAAATGCTCCCAACATGGATGCAATATGGCCGATGCCTCTCCTGACGGGCTCTCTGACTGAGGAGGTCCTCCTAAATTGTCTCAGACTCTCCTGGAGCACTAGCAGAAGCGGATCCCGATCTTGACTCAAAAGCTGATGGCCCGAATCGCTCTCTGCCTAGATGCCTCCTGCTGCCTTTGCCTTTGCTCATACAAGCTCGTCTGAATAGCAACCTCCATCTGTGCCTCCTCATCAGAAGGAATAGCTTCCTCTGACTCCCTGGAATGATAAGAAAGTGGTTCTGCGGCTCTGCGGTCCATCTCTGCCTTCTTCTTTGCTGCTCTTTCCTTCCCAGCTTTAAACTCAACAAAGTGTTTCTTTATCAACTGACGGACCTCCTGTGAACACTATCGACATGCAGATACATTAAGATAGCCGCCAGCCAAGTGCTACTTCAACCTTGTTACCCCCCACCTTTGAATTCAGTATTGCACCATTTACACCTCTAGTGATGCCAACCCGAGAGCATCTCCATGTAACCGGCCAATGTCCCGCTCCGGATCCTTCCTCCTACTTAATGAATCCATACCTGAATATTTAAATTACATATAATGTCAATAATAATGTTTATTAATTAATAATTAATTAACGTAATTTTTAAAATTTAATTTAATTTTTTTATTTTTTTTTAAAAAAATTAAAAAAATAAATTAAATAAAAAAAATAAAAATTTAAATTTTAGATTCATGTAAGATTCCATCATACATGTTACATATATTTTTTTAAGAGCCTAGAAATGCATTAAAAGTCACTTTTCTTTCAATTTAAGACCTACGGGCACTATTTATGAGATGCACAAAACTTGAATAAATCGACATGAAATTTATAGTGATAGTAGCTTACAAGCCCTAGATTAATAATTTATAATTAGTATTTTTTTCTAATTATTTTTTTATTAATTTTTTAATTCAAAAATTAATTTTAAATTTAAAAAATTATATACTTAACAAAAAATTAAGATTTTAGTATCATTGTGTAGATCTATCCTAGATCTACCACATACTCTAAAATCATTGCCAACAAATAAATTTTGATAGCATTTCTTCTTAATTTTCTAATTTGCATGAATTTTAACAAAATTTAACCCTATGAAAGACGAAAATACGGAAAAAGAAGGGTATACGGACCTTGATTCTACCTACCCCTTCGATTTTTGCAGGTTGAATTGGATTGAAATTGACCCTACATATTTTTTTTTCTTGGTTTTCCTTCCTTCGTGCGTCGCAGAGAGAACACACAGAGAGCTCTTAAGCTCTCTGTGTCGTGCCTTTCCTTAATTAAGGAAAGGCAACAAGGCCCCCCTTTGGACATCACATAGCTACACTGTAGCCATGTGACACAAAAAAAAAAGCCCCCCCTTTGGAACCGTACCGAGCCGAACCGGCCGGTTCGGGCCCGTTTCGACCGGTTTGGGTTCGCACCGGTTCGCACCGGTTCGAGCCCGATTCATTTTTTTTTTTGGTTTTAAGGCGGCCGTGCCGTTTTTTACAGCTGAACCGTGCCGGCCGACCGCCGGTCCGTTCGGTATGCCCCGAATCGGCCGGATCGGCACGGTTCGACGAACCCTGCTCTCGGCCCGCTGGTAGAATGTGTCTCGTTACTAAATTCTCTACAGTGCTCCCCTCAGTATTTATCCTAGCATATCTGCTCTGTTGTCACTTTTAACCGACAACATCTGACGCAGCTCTACTTTCTTGTCAAAAAGACTATCAAGTGCTATATAATTTATAGCAAACCGTGTGACCCCAGGTCTTAATATTTTTCTCCTAGTAAAGCACCTCATCAATGATAGATCCATGTATAGTTATAGTGAATCTGGTGATAGTCTATACTAATTCAACTATCTTCTGTACCCTATGAATTTTTTCAATATCCATCAACATGAGGTCAATGCAATTACAGCACAAGAGAACTAGAAAATATACAGTCGTCACTGCATCATCAAGAGCTGCCCTGCGGCCCTATACTGTGGTCCATTATCTATGATGACCTGTACGACATTATGTCTCACCTGATCAATCACCTTTTCCATTAATCTGATGATATAACTACTATCATGCACTTGATCTAAAGCATCAATAGATTTATAAAAAAAATTTCCATCACAATAAGTCAAAAAGTTGATGCCCCGTCTAGTAGGACCAGTCCAACCATTAATATTATTGTCAATCCATACATAAGCCACTTTGATAGGAGGCAATCCAATTTTCTAGTCATTGCTATTCAGAAGCTGACCATAAATATCCCTCAATCCTGGAAGATCACCTATACCTGTAACTGTATAGATACAACAGCAAAGCAATAATATAGATTGTCTGCTGTGTGCACTAGGATATGCTGAAATAAAACTAAGATCCGATGGCCCGCCACATATCCTTCTTATTCTTTTTCAGCATACTATCAATTCTCTGTTGCTTGGAATCTTTACTAGAAAAGACATGTGGATCGACATCATGGATAGTGGCTCCTACTGCAATATCCCTGAAGACTTCTTTCTATATTAAATGCTCCCAACATGGATGCAATATGACTGGTGCCTCTCTCGACGGGCTCTTTGACTGAGATCCTAAACTGTCTGACTCTCCTGCAACACTTGCGAAGCCCGATCCCGATCCTGACTTAAAAGTTGATGGTCCAAATCGCTATCCCTACCCGACCATCTCCTCTAGCAATCTCAGCTCATACAAGCTCACTTGAATGGCAGCCTCCATTTGTGCCTCCTCATCGAAAAGAATACTCTCTAATTCCTTAGAGTAATAAGGTGATTATGCGGCTCCGCAGTCCACCTATGCCTTCTTTGATATTTTTTATTTCCTGCTCTGAAATTAGTAAAATACATTTTCATCAACCGGACGAACCTCTTATAGATACTATCGACATGCAGATATATCAGAATAGCCAATACTGCTTCAATCTCGTCATCCCATCATCTTTAAATTCTACATTGCATCATTTACACCTTCAATTATGCCGACTCGAAAGCATTTCTCCATGCAACGAACTAATATGATACTTCGGATCCTTATTCCTCTTCGATGGATCCATTCCTAAATATTTAAAAAGTACATAAGTTCAATAATTATGTATATTAATTAATATTTTGTTTACCTAATTTTTTTATTTTTTAGATTTAAAAATATAAAAATTATAATATTATAAAAAATAATTTAATATTAAATTCATATATGATCCTATCATAGATGCTACATATATTTTTTTAATACAATGAACATGCATGAAAGATAACCTTTTTATATTAGATCTAAAACTATTCATAAGACATCAAAACTCGAATAAATCAACACAAGAAATTTATAGTGACTAGTTTACGAGCCCTATAATAAAAATATAATTATAATTTTTTAATTAACTATTTTATTTTTATTAATTTTTTAATTCAAAATATTTTAATTTTAAAAATTATACTTAACAAAATATCATGATCTTAGCATCATTGTATAAATCTTTCATAAATCTATAACATACTCTAAAATCATGCCCAAAAAAAAAAATGACTATTTTTCTTCATTTTTTTATTTTTCATGAATTTAAAAAAAGAGGGAAGAGGGAGAGAAACACGTGTATCTTAAATCCACCTTTCTTGCTATTTGGTATTTGATTGGCTTCAAATCCGGGAAAAATCGCCTTTATAGTCTGGGGTGAAGGTTTTTACAATAAACTGAGATCTCTCAGGCTCTTAGTTCCCTTATATCAATCCCTCGTAAGTGCACAATAACAAACCAAAAAAAGGTTCGAGCCAGTCCGAACCAGACTGCACCAGCCGAACCGATCGGTTCATCGTGGTTCGGACCAGTTCGGGGCTAGTTCAGACCGGTTTTAATTTTTTTTATTTATAAACAGGTTATATCGTTTTTATACCAAATTGTGCCGGTTTGGCACTGGTTCAATTCAATATGGGCCGAATCAGAACGGTGCCAAATCTGCATGGTTCGGTGAATTATGGAATAGGGGCTAAGGTTTATCAGCAAAAAGGTGACTTAATTGCAGGACTAAGCCCCTTATTTTGTGCGCATGCCAATATTGGTGCCAAAAGTCACAAGCCTTTGGAACTCTGAGGTTAAAACATGGATAAGGACATAAAATCAAGATAAATCTCAATTTGGCTGCCTTAAGCATGCCAATATTGGTGCTAAAAGTTCCAAGCCTTTGGAACTCTTAGTTTAAGACATGGATAAGGACAAAATCAAGATAGATCCCAATTTGGCTGCCCCACTTAAGGCTCAACTCAATTTAAGTTTTACTCAAACTGGTTAGCCCAAATATCAAGCATTTAAACCCAATCTAATTAGGTTAGGAGTTAGGCTAGCCAACATATGCTAGTATGTTAATTAGCTAGCCAATTAGGATCCTATGATCCTAACAAAAATAGACTTTCTTGATCAATTCATTAACATATGTGATCCTTTAAGCTCCACATCTAGCCAGCAGTAGGTCTAGGTTCATGTCGATTTAGTTCGATTAAAAATTAACAAATCAAATTAGGACAAATCGAGCAAACCCTAACTGCCAATTTGAACTATCTTTCAAATTGACTCATGAATTCAATCAATTTAATTCACGAAAACTTACAAGACATAATTGGTGTCTAGCAACGTGTCATGCCTACACAGAAGATGAGAAATTTGATAGAAATAATTATTAAATATCCTTTAGTGGCAAGTTACCATGCAATTCAATCCTTCAATCTTCCTTTATCCCGAATAAGTGATGGGTATAAAAAATTGTCAAATCCTCACTTTATTCATTCAAATCTCAAATCATTAATGTAGACTTATCGATGAAAGATTAAAAATATTTTTCTAATTCCATCCTGCTTTGATTAAATACTTCCTGAGTCATCATCATTTAATGAGATTACATGGGATAAACACTCCTCTTACTAGGAGTGATTAATTCCTTATTGACCTACTCAACCTTCATACACAATTCACCATATCCATGAATATCCCGTACATGACTAAGTCATGAATGAGTATCAATCAAAATATGGATTCATATGTACAAGATACCATGATGATCTCAGGTCTGAGGATCACTTGCACAACTCCCATTAAGAGAATCTTTTGACAAGTAAAACTTTCATAAGATGTTCTAATGACGGATCAATTCAATGAACTCATATCCTAATGAGCATCCACATCCTCGTATTAGTACCACTACACAAGTGGTCATGAGACCAACCACTCTCTATCGAGCATATATAGGATGTGTCAATCTCTCCAGAAACATCGATCCCGACTTGATGCTATGACTGGAAATATTTTAGATTAGGGTTTATAAGATCTTAGGTCTCACTATTATGAACTTCATCGTAATCCTAAATCCAATGCCCTAATCTATGGAGTTTATCATAATCTTAAAACAAAAAGGTATAAGACAGCATATGATGAATCAAAATACCTTTTATTAATATAATATTATCATGAATCAGAAAAATTTTATAGAAGTCCCTATTATATAGAAATATGATTGGCTTTCAAGACTATTTTTTCAAGTAGAGCACTAAGGCAAAATATAAAGAAATGCATTATCATACCTAAATTACCAATTCGAAGGCCCTGCACATGTAAGATTCAAGGTTAGCCTCTTGCATCTTCAATGTTAGCAGGCAAAAGGAAAGACTGTATCAAATCCTCGACTAACCTGGGACCCTTGGCAAAATTCATAATAGGGGCTTCGAAGTGTACACCTTCGATCTTGCTCCTTCAATGGCAATCCCAACGGTTGATTGAGTATTGACTCAAGTGCGATGCTCGATCTCCAAAGTTTCTTAGCAACCCTTTGAATCTCTCTCAACTCAATTGGATCCATCCAAATGCAAATTCCGGCATTGGAAACTTGTGAGAAATCACCTCAATGGTGCAAAATTTCTCCCATTAAAACTGAAGCGACGCCGAAAAATATTGCCTTAAACCTTCTATTTAAAGAGGGGTGGCCATAAATTTCTCTTATCTCGAGGAGCATCATAAATGTGCCACACGGTGCCCTTCTATTTGCCAACCCTTTCCACGTCTTTGGAAGAGCACAATAACTCCTGCCTAAACTTGGGATCCCTCGGATGTGTAGCTGAGTCTACTTAGATTCGCACAACTGAGTGGGGGGCAAATGATGTGAGGATTAACCCCCTACCCTCGGTATCCCGAAGGTCCCTAAGTTGGATGTCAATATAGCCGATCACGCTCCATCTCCTAAACAAGGCAAAGCCATACCCAGATCTCCTTTAGTCTTCCCAATCCTTTGCATTGGGCCTTTCATCCTTGGGATGTTTATATACGAAGTATTTACTCAAATATTATATCAACCAAACATCTATGACGAGGTTCGTTAGACAGAATATATCAGCAGAGTTGCCTTTTGAGTTTCCTTATGAAACAATATCAATTATGTGCCATGCCAATGTATATGATAGTTCTTCAAACAACAGGGCCGAAGGTCTACTGAGGTTCATCTCTAGTGCTTGATGCAAACTATCCCTCAGGCAAAACGAAGCTGTGCCATCGAGCATCAATAGGTCTGATTGACCTTCAGTCCCGACAAAGGACCACTATCCCTCTGGCATCCAAGGTTTGACCTTCTCTTTTTAGATGGGTCGGGAGAGTGTCTCGAGACCCTCGACTTAATTGACCTTCGACCTTAATGAAAGCTCACCATGCTCTCAGTAGTTAAGCTCATGTGCATCAGGATCATGCCCCAAGTCCTTCGGTCCTAGTCGACCCTCAGCCTTGGCAAAAGGGTTAGATCTGACCCAGGATCCTTGAGCTCAGGGAAGTTAAAATTTCATAGCAGTATATTTCTGGGCAACCTGAGAAATCTTCCGATGCTCATTTCCACGCATTTAATGGCATGATCAAAAGGCCATATTCTATAATCTCTGACAAATCTCTCAATTAAGAGAAAAGTGACCCTTCCACACCACAGTCCCTATCCCCATAAAAGGAGTGGCTAGTAACGCGAATAAGACAATTTTCGTTAATGGGAGGCGAACATTCTAGGCAAATAGATGATCTTCTGCCAGATCCCCTAACTGGATCTAATACTCCGTCACTTCTCACCAAATCCACTAAAACTTTTTGCATTCCAGAAATGCCCTCACTGCTCCTCTGTAAAAGGAAGCTTCCTAGGAGCTCTCCAGGTATGTAATGCAATCTCTCAAACATGACTCTCTCTCCCCCCTCCACTCTACTTTCTTCCTCTTATTGCCTGCCACTTAACTTGATCTTCAGAGAGCCTTTGTCGGAGCAACCTCTGGCCAGGGCTTTCTTGTAAGTACAGCCCACGAGTACCTTTCCTCTAGCAGTCTCCGATGTCTGGACAGAAAGCAGTGTCAACAAAAGTACAAGTCAGAGCCAAATTGAACAATAACACACTCTAGCCTAAAGTAAACTATATGGAGTAAATAATTCACGATTCCAAGAGATACCATAATGATACCTTGATAATATTGGGACTTGCATGGTATAAATATGACAATGTAACAACCTGGAACCTGCAAATATGTACTGCATAACAAGAGACCTAATGCATGAATCCAATGAAAAGAATCCTAAGTTGGTAAAATATAATCAAGCTGTCCTACTGAAATAGGTTCTGAAAAGAAATGCAGAATCAACATGGAAATGACCTGCATTTGTAAAGTGGAGCCCAGATAAAATAAAAAATTTTAAAATACCCTTAAATTTGGTACTTAAAATACAAGACTGATCATAATTTTCAATGACCACAAATAGGACATAGGGTCAAAAATTCTCCTAACGTGTCAAATAGCAGTCTTAATTACAGGGAACTAAAGGTAATCGTCACCTGGTGATAGTCTGTAACTAAGTTGTCAGAGAATTTCAGGTTTCAGTCCAGACATTTAAAAGAATGTGTCCACTTGCATTCCATACGTGGGGAAGGGGAAAAGAAAAGGAAAGGTACAGAGGTATCTGAGATAACATTGTGTGTTTTCAACAGTCAACCAGCTAACTAGAAAATGAAAAGCATAACATATTAACTCAAATAGCACAAATAAATGACATGATTGGACCCTGATCTTTATTTTTCTCTCTTTTGTTTTAACAAACACATCTATATTTGGAAACCAAAGTAATAGGAAGAAAATATGCAGCATCCAAGATCATTAGAACAAAAGGTCGCCGAGCAAGCCACCTACAAAACGTCAATCCTCGTGGGAAATGCAACAAAAAAATAGTTAGGCAATTTTGACACAATGATGCACCTGGCAGGTCTGAGCCAACCTGTGAGATCAACTACAAAACATGTGGACTACATGCCTTATGGAAAAGGGTGATCGTGTTTCGGCAGCCAGGTTCTCAATTAATATTTCTAGATTCCAAGATCCAATCAATGGCATATCCCTTTTAACATCAGCGTCTCCTGAATTATTAATACCTGGTTCTGCAATGTTGTCCTTTATTATGGATGATGCTTTCTTAGTGGTTGTGTCATCTTGTGGAAATCAAATCATTTTTTTTTTTTTATTGAATGTTTTGATGTTCAAATAGATATATTCTCAAAACTAATTCATCAAAAATCACTACATGTAATCTAGCCTCCATCTATGCTACAATATTTTAAAAAATTTTCATAAAGCAAGATTACGAACAATTAATTGAAGAAAATGGAGAAATATAAACATAGTTACATAACGATATTTAAAAACGAATCAAATGTCGATGTTTATAAATATTGAAATCATTAATTTATTCCATAGAAAGATCAGTAAATCCCTCTAGCCAGGCAGCACGATAATCATGTAAACTCATCCCAGGAGTTATGCATGATGGATCATAACTCATAGCAGATCCCTCGTTAAGGTCCTAATTCTGAGAGATATCTAGAAACTGATGATATGACTGTGAAGGGGACCATTCGAATATGCGGCAGCAAATCATATCCATAAGATACTCTGAGATGCATGGGATAATAACCACTAGAAGATGTCTCGAATGCATCATTTCCATATCCATATCCATATCCATATCCATATCCAAATAGATCATAAGCTGTTGGTGCCTGTGAGTAAAAGAATAAAATACAATGAGCTTGATACATTCATGAATCCTACTCCACGTATGAGATCTACAGTTATATTGTATCCTAAACAACCTCGCGGAGCCTATCGCTTGTATGGAATAGTATCGTGAGCTCTACCAACTGATACACCATAGTCCGTATCCTGTATCTATATCGTGTAAGTAAACTACGACTCACCAATGAATCGAAGATCAATAGCCGGCTGCATCTATCCTCCGATCCCTCCCTGATCATTAGATCCCCACTATCAAAAAAAGCACTAATACTACTCTTCCTAATATCGGAACCTAAATCAACTGAGTGCTCCAGTGAAAATACATCCTTTTCTTTTCCTTTCTTTGGACTAAATAGATGGCGGGAGCGATGTGATATATCTACAGGAGCTCTGTGAGGAATATTACTTCTTGTCCATTGTTCAGCATCCATCCTAGCCTCGCTAGCTATAAAACTGGCTGGTCAAGGAGGATTCTGGCCATCAAGCTTTGATACTTGCTGCTAACTCATGAACCATTCAATTATCGGATCTTCAACCTCATAAACATATAATTACTCGCAATCATATCGGGATATTTCATATCTTCCTTCTCAATGTACTTTAGCATCAACTTTAAATTAGTGTATATATACAAGATTATAAAACATTTTTATTTTACATGGTTCCTCTGCTTGGAGTGGATAAAGTCAAACGTCAACCAGTTGCACTCACATCCAATCAATCACACCATCTAGGAGAGGATCTGGACAGCATAATTTTTTAAATATTTTATTGATCCACCAAAATGCACCCACTATTCATCTGTAAAAAATTAAATCATTTAGAATTTCAGATTCAGCAAAATCAAAAATCACTTTTAATCTAATATTAGATCTATTAGTACCTACAAGGATTCATCTTTTGATTTATTTCTGATGGCTACATTGGATCCAAAAGAATGTGCCCTCTAAAAAATTATCTGAAAAAAAATATTATCATTACTTGTGAAAGTTACTACTATAAAAATCACTCAATAATTTCAATCTTACTTGTTCTAGGTACATAGCGATGACATCTGGATCAAACTCTTCTTATATATAACATTCATAGGGCAAACATAAGCTGTTTATCCATGGCAAGTCCGGTATGAAGTATTAGAATATCGGATTCAGATAGTAAGCTGCATATATATTTTAAAATTAGTCAAGTATACTTGTACAGATATAATTAAATTTAAAATTTTAAAGCTTTCATGATTTACTACCTATCTGCTAGATGCAAATCTGAACTTATTTGATAACTCCACCTCCATCAATGATCCGAAATATTTAATAGCATGTGATGGATCTCTTAGAACTTTTCTTGTCCTTTCTATCATGTAATAAAGGAAGCCCATCTAAGCATATCGCTCTGAGTCCACGACCTGAAGTATCTCATATAGAGGCTTAATAGTTTCCACTATCCTCTCGGCTAGCTACCGGAATGTCCCGTCACTAAGTTCTTCACAGTGTTCCCCTCAATATTTGGCCTGGCATATCTACTCTTTTGACTAATAAACATCTAAAGCAGCTTTACTTTATTGCCAAGAAGACTATTAAGTACTATATAATTTATAATAAACCATGTAAGCCCTGATCACAATATTTTTCCTATAAAGCTTCACATTAGTGATAAGAACCATATATGATTATGGATGAATCTGGGGACTATGCTAATTCAACTATCTTCTGCTCTACAGATCTTTCCAATATCCATCAACATGAGATCAATATAAGTGCAGCACAAGAGATCCAGAAAATATATGATCGCCATTGCATCAAGAGCTACCTTGCATATCTATATTGTAGTATATTATTTATGATGACCTACATGACAATCTACTATCCCACCTAATCAATCACCTCCTTTATCGGAGAATATAACTGATATCGTGCACTTGATCTGAAGCATCAATAAATTTATGAAAAAAATTTTTCATCACAATAAACCAAGTTGATGCTTTGTCTAATAGGACCAGTCCAACCATCACATCACTATCAATCCATACATGGACCACTTACTTTGATAGGAGACAATCCAATTTTCTAGCCCCTCATTGCTATCAAGAACGAACCATAAATATCCTTCGATCCTAAGGATGTACACCTGCATCAACAGCCAGTATAATTGCAATAGCAAGCGATGATATGGATTATCCATTGCATGCTTGTAATATGACAAATGAAATCATGAACCAATAGCCCGCATATATCTTTCTTATCCTTTTTCAGCAGTGTCAATCCTCTATTACTTAAAATCTTTTGTAGGAAAGGCATGTAGATCGATATCATAAATAGTGGCTCCTAGTAGAATATCCTTAGAAGACTTCATTCTATTGCCAAATACTCTCAACATAGATGTAATACGACCAGTGCCCCTCTTGACGGGCTCTCTGACTAAGATCCTTTTAAAATGTATCTCAGACTCTCCTCAACACTCACAGAGCCCGATCTCAACTCAAGCTAATGGCCCAAATCGTCACTATACCTGACCATCTCCTCTAGCTGGCTCTGCTCATATAAACTCGCCTGAATGGCAGCCTCGATCTATGCCTTTTCATCGAAAAGAATAGATACTCTAACTTTTTGGAGTGATAAGGTGATTCTGCAGCTCGACAGTCCATCTCTGACTTCTTCAATGTTCTCATTTTCTACTTTGAAATCAACTTGTAAATGGTAGAGACTGTCAATCATAAAACCACATGCAACCACTTATTTCTCGAATAAATATAGTAATCTTTATTAAAATTAAAATTATATTTTTCTTGTGCTAAAATAGATACAAAATCAGATTTCTACTAACAACAGGTACATAATAAAATCTCTAAGCATTAAATAAAAGTATAAAACTAGATGGTAATTGAAGAGGGTAGGTATCAACAACAGCCACAACTCTTGCACCATTGCCGACTCAAAGGATCACTTCACCTTCCGTCAACCTTCTACATTTTACCAGACCCTGCATTAAAGTACACAAATGTGCACTAGAAGTAGAAGAAATCGTTAGATTTATTTCAGCAACGAGCATACATGGCATACCTTCTGAAGGTGTGTCACCCCTTTTCTTCCGGCTTTCCAGGTGCATTGGATCTCTAAAACTTTTCAATATCCCTTCTGTATCTTGGTCTATGACATACCCTAAATTTTCAAAATTAAGAATCATTCTTAATTTCTCATACGAGTCCTTGTTATAATTTCGTCAAATGGTTAGAGTCAAGATTTTGGGCTAAGAAATCTGTAGCTAACATGATTATCTGAAGAGAGAAGATTCTAGTTAAATATTTGTCTTTAATCAATTATTTATTCTATGAACTTTAAGAAACAAATAAGAACTACTATTCTCTCGGATCTCTTATACACAGTGAAGATACAGAAATCCCTAGACGACTAGATTGCGGTCCCATTGATCTATATGCACCTCATCTAATAGTTATTAGTGACTGCAAACCAATGATTGAACAACTCTTGCCAATGCTTCTCAAGCATGTTATAGCAACTCGATCTCTAAGTCATGTGAGATCATCTAACAGTAATTGACCATACTCCTTAGTCAAGTCAAACCCGCCATTCAATATGTAAGTGAAGCCATCATTAAATTCCTCACCTAACGGCTACTAGGCTTAACCCCATCTTCATCTCGCAAGATCTCATGCTAATAGTGGTTGCACTCCCAATGCAACTGAACCACTGTATTTAGTCGAGAACAATCAATACTAGAGAAATGCCTGCATCTCTACAACGGTGGAAGTATTATAGACTTAATATTTGCAAGGTTTGGATTCAGGTCTCATCTTAATTAGTCAGCATATCTCATATCCAACTAACATGGTTCAAATAGCACAATCTCATGTCCAACTAACTTAGTTTAGGTCAGCACATCTCATATTTGACTAACTTGATTTAGGTCAGCACATCTCATATCTAACAAAACTAGTTCATTTTCAGTACATCTTATGTCTGACCAACCTAGGTAACATGGGTAAACACGAATCACTAAGCAACCTTATTCAAAACTTAATTGACCAAGTTGACCAAGTGAGATCAATGGGAGACAACCTAATGCTTGCCTTAGATATTAATTGAATTAGCCAGGTAAGCAGTCATAATTAAAACCAACCGATCAAGGTTTGCCTTGACACCAATTGGTCAATTAAAATTGAATAGAACAGCTTAGCAACTCGGGCTCGACCCACTAAGCCAAATTAGGTCTTGAGTTAATCCATTCATATTAAATATGAAACAATATAATCAACTACAACAAAACTCGATCGTGAGTCTCTGACCTACCTAGTCAACTATTGATTAGGTTTGATCAACCGCTCAAAATCGAAAAAGGGTTCCAATATGATCTAATCAAAAATCCTAATTATAGTCCAATCACTAGACTAATTGTTCTACCCATATCCTGGTGCATAAACATACAATTTAGACCCTAAAAATAGTTTTTAGATTATATGATATATATACATATTTAGATCCTAAAAATATTTTATATACATGAATTAATGGTTTATGATCTTGAAACAATTTAGATCTAAACCTAATTTCATATATCACATATATGATGTTTTTAATCTAAAAACTAATTATTACATATCACATATAATTTTCAGATCTAAACTAATAAAGCACATACCTCATATATGCAAAATTAAATCTAAAACTATGATTAAAAATAGGTTCAAGGATCGCCAAACCGTGCCGAACCGACCGATTCAACCCGTATCAAACTAGACCGATGCCAAACCAGTATGGTTCGACTATAAAATCAATTCCTCCCTTTAAAAATATAAAAAAAACTAGGAACCGGTCCAAACGGGCCCGAACCATGACGAACAAGTCGGTTCGACCAGTTGGGGACCAATTCGTCCGATTCGAACCGGTTATCATTTTTTTGATTGTTAGTTGAGGAAGATAATTTTTTCTTAATTTACCAAGATCGGTATACAAACCGGTATGGTACAACATAGGACGGTACGGTACCATGCCAGTCACTGACCGATATGGGTTCCGATATCGCTTCAGCGATCCTTGATTAAAATTTTTTTAAAATATTTTTCAAAAATTGGTTTACATCATACTAGGACAATCTTTAAGATACAAGGGACAAACCTTATGCCAGAACAGCCTTATTTCAATCCGATGAAATCTTAATCATCTTAATTTCAGATTTAACAATAAACATGATATATCTCATATACCAAAATCTCATATCTTAAGTTACTAATTTACATTTCGAAAACCGTTTTCAAAATCGATCATCTTGTACTAGGATAACCTTTGCAGTATAATGCATTAACCTTATACCGAGATAACCTTATTTCAGCACATGATCGATTTCCATCAATTTAACTTTCAGATTTAAAGAGAAATTAGATCTGAATCTAATTCATGCATGTTAGGAACCCGTGGCTTTGATACCACTGTTGGATTCCTATATGGTTAAGCATGCAAAAATTTTGATTATTTTAATCATGCAACGAAAGCAATAATTGAAAATAATTTTCAATTAACACATGCAGATCTAATCAAAAACCACCTAGAGATTTATCTAACATGCTGAAATATAAACATTATCAGATCTGAAATCAAAAAATAAAAAGACATTTGACGCTTACCTAAAGCACTTTCCTTCTCTTGTTAGATCAGATCTGGCAGATTCTCGAGATTTCTATTGAAGCTACACACGTGCCCAGCCTCTACTGGTATCCACAAGGAGCAGGCTGCTGATCAAAACTCCGAGGCCCACAGAGTGCTAACTTCTTGCAAGCCTCACTTCTCGGCTTGGATCTAGATCCTTTTCAAGAAGTCAAAGAAGGTTGCAATGCGAACCCTTCATACTGATTCAAGGAAGATCTTCCAGGATGCCAAGGGGAGAAGACCAACCTTCTCTCCCTCCTCTCTCCTTAACTCTCTCTCTCTCTCTCTGAGTTTTGAAGTGTGGATGAAGAAGAGGGGTGATGGAAGAGATTTGCAGCAAGAAGAAAAATGAGAAAGATCATTAGCGCTCACCCCTTTCTTTCTTAAATTGTCGCACAATTCCATCAATCCCACGCCAACTTCTGATAAAACAATCCTAACCACTTGCTATTCAAATCTAAATTCTAGTTAGGATAGGTTTTCTCAAAAGATTTAAGATAGAGCCCTGGAAGAAGAGGGGAGGTGCAAGATACATTCCCAAAAGAAGACGGGAGGCGCCAACTTGCACCTCTTCTTTTCTCGTGCATGCAAAAGGGGGGTGCCAATTTTAGCACCCCTTCTCAATTCTTGTTGCCAATTGGAGAGAAACCTAGTGGACTTGGGTTCAGGCATCATGGTTCAATTGGATTTCGATTTGGATTCAATTAAAATCCAATTCGAAATTGATTCAAATTGAATTCGAAAAGGCTATCAAACCTAATCCAATTAGGATTTCAATCCAAGTGCTACTTAGATAATTGAATCCAATTAACTTCAAATTAGATCAAACCCAATTAAATTAAATCTAATATAAATTAATTAGACTTAAGGCATAATTTAATTAAACCTAATATATTGTAATACCTGCAATTAAATCGTTCATGCTAACAATTAGCATGAACTAAATTTATCTCTTATAAATTAATCCAAATCAGTAATCCAATTGATAATTGGTCTTAATCCAAGCTCTTGATCAGATCAAGTTCCTTTATATATGATAGCTCATGTTCTACTCTGTCTGGTAATGAGACATGAAAAATTATGCCCTGAAAGTCAATCGTAATTATTGTATGAGTGGCATTCTCCCAACTCAAGATTGATAAAGGCAATTTTTGATTCTTCATATGCTATCTTATGTTTTAATTATAAGATTATGATGAACCACATAAGATTAGGGCAATGGAATTAGGATTATGATGGAGATCATAATGGTGAGACCTAAGTTCCTATAAACCCTAGTCTAAAATGTTCCTAGTCGATGGATCATCGGTTCGAAAATCGATGAATCCAGAAAAATTAGCACATCCTATGTATGCTCAATGGAGAGGATGGTTGGTCACAAATCACTTGTGTAGAGACATTACTACAAGGATGTGGATGCCCATTATGTTGAGTCCACTGAACTGATCCGACAAGAAATATCAAATGGAAGTCTTACTTGACAAAAGAATGTTCTCTTAATGGAGTTGTGCATGTGATCCTTAGACCTGAGACTACCGTAATATCTTGTGCACATGAACCCATGTTTTGGTGATGCTCATTCATGACAATTAAGTCATGTACGGGATGCTTCTGAATATGGAGGATTGTGTATGAGATAATGAGTAGGTTAACAAGGAATCGATCACTCATAGTAAGAGAAGTTATCTCATATGATCTCTTCAAATGATAACTCAGAAAGTCTTTGATCAAAGCATGATGAAATTAGATAGGGTTTCTAATCTTTCATCGGTCGAGTCTTCGTTATCGAATTGAAATTCGAAAGGATTAAGTACTAAGGTTTGACATTTATCCATGTCCATCACTTAATCGAGATAAAGAAGATCGAAGGATTGAATTGCACGGTAACTTTCCACTGAAGGGTATTTGATATTTTTTCATCAAATTCCTCATCTTTCGGGAGGCATGACACGTTGCTAGACGTCAATCATGTCTTGTAGGTTTTCATGAATCAATTTGATTGGATTCATGAGTCAATTCAGAAGTAGGTTCGAATTGGCAACTTAGGTCAGCTCAATTTGACCAAATTAGGTCAATCAAGTTCGATTGGATCGAATCGACTTGGACCTAGACCTACTGCTGGCTAGATGTGGAACCCAAAGGATCACACATTAGGAATTTGCCAAGTTAATTGTATTTTTATTAAGGTCATAGGATCCTAATTGACTAGCTAATTGACATACTAGCATATGTTAGCTAGCCCAACTCCTAACCGAATTGGATTGGGTCAGCTTGTTTGCTATTTGAACTAACCAGTTTAAATTAGGTAGAGTCCTAAGTGGGGCAACCTAATTAAGTATTTATCTAGATTTTATTAAACATTATCTTGGATTTATGGAAGAGACCTACATGGCATGGACTCTTGGCACCATGTTACGGTGTGCGCCAAGAATAAATGTGCAGAAGGACCAAGAGTCCTTCGGCCAGTCAGACACATCCCAGATAAAGCCCAATTTCTTCTCCCTTATCTCCACACAAAATGAATGGGTTTTGACCGGTCAAAGATGAAAATGGCGTGGAAGGAGTTGGCGTAAAATGAAGAGTTGCGTCTCTTCATTATGGCGCTAATTTGAAACCAGGAGTCCTATTTGAAGGCCCCTGTATTTCTCCGATGCCTCCTTTCAGATTTCACGCCCCTTAGCCTTCCTATAACCGGTTAATGCCATGTGGCAGGGGGAAAAAGGCTGGAAAAATGAAAAGACATTATTTTTTCTTGGCAAATGATTAGATGTATCATGATATGTCCTCTCATCCTAATAAGACTCATCTTATCAAATGGCTGAAGGAAAGACATATCAGGTGCCCCATCCCTCTCTATAAAAGGCATCGTATTTCGATGCCAGAGCAATTGAGTCTCCCATTCGAAAATACTACCTGTTATTTTTTCTTCCTCCTTAAGACAAGGTTTGTCTTTTTAAGACAAAGCTTGTTCTTTTAAGACAAGGCTAGTCTAATTAAGACGAGCCTAGGGAGAAAAATAAAAAGGATATTCGAGATCTGAGAGAAGATTCAGAGTATTCTCTGAGTGCCCTACAGGAAGGTAGGGGTTCCAGCAAAGGGAGAGTCCAAAAGGCTGTCGGAAGAGTTGCAGTCAAACAAGCAACCTTCGTAAGAGTGCTTCCTTGGTCCGATTTCTGTGTGGATCTCCTCTGGAGGGCATGCACTTCTGTCTCGTGGAAATTAAGGAATATAACATTCCAGGTATTCCTTTATAACCCTAAAGTTTAGATTTATTAGTTGTCATGATCAAGTGGTCGTAGGGTTTAGGGTATCGGCCGTCAGGATTTCGAATATAAAAATTTTAAAATCCAATCTTCCGCTATGCCTGGCCCGAGGAACCCAACAGTGGTTTCAAAGCCACCTTGATGCATGCAATTAGTAATATCTTTAGTGTTGATTGCTCACTATGCTATGAATTGATGCATGATTAGTTTGTTACATATATGATATATTATATCCTAGTAACTGCTTCGGATTAGGTTAGTCACCATGGCCGTCCGGTCATAGAAGCCAAGTAGGATTTAAAGGCCTTCTTTTTCTATTCAATGGGATCTCCTATGACATGTAGAGGTACCGCTGCAGCCATATCCCATGAACAAGTGAGGTGAACATTGATGTTATAATCATGCTTATGTTATGCATATTAGGATTATGCTTGATTATTGGAATGAATGTCATGTTGACATGATTAATTAGGATGTGTTTAAGATCATCAAAGCCCTCATAAAAATTATATTTAGTTGTAGTGTAAGTTAATCATGATGCAAATCCGATTAGGGTATGATCAGCCAATTGGTGTCTAGGCAAAGTGGTTCTGGGAAGGTAAGGGAATGAGGTTTTGAATTGGTTCCGTTGTCTGACCTGGCTAATTTAATTGGTGTCTAAGGAAAGCAACAAGGGACCCCCTCATCTCTTCCACTTACCTGGCCAATTTGGTCACATCTAAACCTTAAATTGAAAATGCTAATTTATTAAGCATATTACAAATTGCCTTTCTTCATGCTATGACAAATTTGTATCAAAACTATAATAGGTTTGTTCAGCAAACTCAAGGTTTACTATTAGGGTTTGATATAAAGTTTGACATGGTGTATTTTATACTTTATAGTATGATTAATAATGCTACTTTGTTAAGCAAACTCAACGATAACTTTATTCAATCATGACTATATAAAATGAACGGTTCGACTAAACAAAGACATTATGGTTTGTTATGCAAACACCAGACTGTAAGCTTCTTAGAGGCATGTGTTCTGTTGAAAATTGCAAGGGATGCAATTGGAAAGAATTTCCTATCCTTGAACTTATAAGTGTTTGTTGTGCAAACACAAGGCATTTATAAGGAATTGGGATCTCAACCCCACTAAAAAAACCGGATATTGGTTTCTCGTCTATCATAGTTGAGGGTTATGGTATTCGAAGAAAATAATGGAGACAATTAGATTTCAAGTTCTTATCCGATTGTGGTTATCACCTTAAGTAGTATGCTTATGTATTGTTCATAGATTTAATTTATGGCTTCTTTTTCATTGTGGGGCATCCTGGATGCCAATAAACTGACCGGACCAAACTATGTAGACTGGTTAAGGAACCTGAAAAGAGTACTTGCTCAGGAAAAGGTTTCATACATCCTCGATTCTCCGGATCCAGATCCGATCAGAGATGATGCTACAGAAGAAAAGGCCATTATAGAATGTGGCAGAATGACAGCTTGACTGTCAAGTGCATCATGTTAGCCTCAATGAGCAACGGCTACAGAGATAATATGAAAACATGGAATCTCAGTCCATACTGCTTAATCTCAAAGAGCTGTATGGAGAGCAAAGTAGGACTGCTAGATATGAATATCTAAGCAGTTGTTCCGGGCACGAATGAGTGATGGCTCGCCTGTACAGGTCCATGTTCTTAAGATAATTAACTTAATCACCTGATTGGGTCATTAGGCTTTGTCATGGACGGGGAGCTTAATCAGGATTTAATCCTGCAATCAATCCCAGATTCCTCTCAGTTTGTCATGAACTACCACATGAACAAACTAAATCTTTCATTACCAAAGCTGCTTAACATGCTTAAGACAGCTGAGAGCCACTTCAAAGGAGATAAAGCTAATCTTCTTCTGGTTGATGGGAAGAAGAAAGGGATAATGAAGAAGGGTACAAAACGAAAGCTGAACCCTAAGTACGGCATCAATAAAAGGAAGAAGGCAAAGAGGCCTTCAAATGATGGATCATGTTTCTTCTATGGCAAGAAGGGACAATGAAAAAGAACGGCAAGACATACCTTGCAGGTTTGAAGCAAGATGCCAGTGGAGCATCAAGAGGTTTGTTTATGTACAAACAAACTTATCAATGAGTTCTTCAACTTCTGATTCATGGATATTGGATATCGCATGTGGATTTCATATCTGCAAGTCATTGCAGAGGTTACTGAGACCTAGAAGTTTGAAGAAAGGTGACTTCAAGCTTTATGGTGCGAGTGGAGAGGCCATTCATGCTGAAGCTGTTGGAACCTACATGTTATTGTTGCCTTCGGGCAAGATAATGGAATTAAAAGATTGTTATTTCATTCCAGATGTTATTAGGAATATTATTTCTGTACCTCTGTTATCAAGACAAGATTATGAAATAAATTTTGAAAAAAATGGGTGTTCCATTTTTCATTCTAACAACTTCTTTGGAATGGATAAATTTGTGATGGTCTTTTAATTCTATCGCTCAATGATGAAGTGTTGCTTGTAAAAAACAAAAGAGAAAAGAGAGATGATACCAATGAAATATTCCTTTAGCATTGCCGATTAGGTCATATTAGTGAGTCAAGGATTAACAAGTTATACAAAGATGATTTCTTTGATCCTTATGATTATAAATCATTAGGAACTTGTGAATCTTGCCTCATGAGAAAATGACCAAGTCTCCATTCACTGGACATGGAGAAAGGGCAACTGAGTTGTTAGGTTTGATACACTCAGATGTACGTGGACTTATGTCAACTCAGGTAAAGGAGGATACTCTTATTCCATCACTTTCATTAATGATTTATCTAGGTTCAGATATATATCTCATGAAACATAAATCCGAAGCCTTTGATAAATTTAAAGAGTATCAAAGTATAGTTGAGAAATAAACTGAAAAAAGTATTAAAGTTCTTCGGTCTGACCGAGAAGGAGAATACTTATCTAGTGAATTTCTTAATCTTAAGAAAAATGATATTCTCTGAATGGACCCCTCCATATACACCACAATTAAATGATGTGTAAAAAGGAGGAATCATATCTTGTTTGACATGGTAAGGTCCATGATGTGCTTCACAAATCTTCCAATTACCTTCCGGTGATGTCCTAGATTCTGTTGCATATGTATTAAATAAGGTACCATCAAAATCAATACCTAGCACTCCATATGAATTATGGAATGACATAAAACCAAGTCTTAAACATCTTAAGATTTGGGATTGTCCAGCTTATGCTAAAAAGGAATTTGGACATAAGCTAAGTGCTAGGGTTAAGATACATAGGTTTATTGGTTATTCTCAAGAAGATATTGGATACCTATTCTATCCTACTGAACAAAAGGTTTTCGTTCGTAGGCATGCCATATTCTTGAAAAAAGAATTTATCCAAGAAGGTAATGGAAGAATATTGAATTGAGTGAAGTTCAAAATAAACAAATTCAAGTTTCTCAACCAGAAATACCAGTTGATCAGGTACAACCGCAACACACACCTCTCTGTAAATCAGAAAGAGTGTAAGTAGCATCGCTAAGATATGGTTTTATGATTGAAACAATAATGAAACCAGCATCATTGAAGGAGATGATGATCCACTGACCTATACGAAAGCTATCATGAGTAAGACTCTGACAAATGGCTAAATGCCATCAAATCCGAAATGGACTCCATGTATGACAACCAGGTTTGGACCTTGGTTGACCCACCTGAGAAAATTATCCCAACATGGTGCACATGGATCTTCAAAAGAAAGATTGGACCAAATGGGCAAATAGAAACCTACAAGACTAGGTTAGTGGAAAAAGGTTTCAAGCAAAAGCATGGTATAGACCGATAAAACCTTCTCGCCAGTTGCCATGCTCAATCCATTAGGATCATGCTTGCTATTGCTACATACTATGATTATGAGATCTGGCAGATGGATGTTAAGACTGCATTCCTCAATGAAAATCTTGAGGAAGAAGTCTATATGTCACATCCAGAGGATTTCGTCTCAAGTGGAAGACCAAACCAAGTATGTAAGCTTGGAATCCATTTATGGATTGAAGCAAGCATCAAGGAGGTAGAACATTCATTTTGATGAAACTATTAAGGAATTTAGTTTCATCAAGAATACGGATGAGCCGTGTGTATAAAAAGACAAGTAGGAGTGCCATTGTTTTCTTGGTCTTGTATGTCGATGACATACTTATCATTGGAATGATGCTCCAATGATGTAGTCAGTTAAATCTGGCCGTTAAAACAATTTTCCATGAAGGATTTGGAAGAAGCATCATATATTCTAGGAATAAAGATCTATAAAAATAGATCTAAAAGGATGCTAGGATTATTCCAATCCAGGTACATAGACTTAATATTGAAGAGATTCAATATGGAGGGAAGTAAGAAGGGTTACTTGTCCATGATCAAGGCATACCCCTATCTAAAAGGATGTCAACTAAAACTCCATAAGAAAGAGATAGGATGAATAAGATCCCTTATGCTTCGCAGTAGGATCAATAATGTATGCAATGTTATGTACCAAGCCTAACATTACTTATGCCATAGACATAGCAAGCAGGTTCCAAGCTGATCTAGTGGGGATCATTGGAAAGCTGTGAAAAACATTCTTAAGTACCTAAGGACAAGATATTTTTCTGATATATGGTGGATCAGAGTTGAAACTAGAAGGTTATACAGATTCTAATTTCCAATCTGATCCAGATGACAGTAAATCCATATCAAGGTATATTTTTCCTCTAAATGAGGAGCAATGAGTTAGAAGAGTACCAAGCAGCTAACTGTAGCTGACTCAGTTACTGAAGCAGAATACATAGTTGCTAGTAAAGCCACTGAGGAAGCTATCCGGATGAAGAAATTCATCACGGAATTGGACATGGTTCCTACAATCGTAAGAACCGAGGTTCACCATAAGTCCAAGCACATCCTAAAATGATTCCACCTCGTTCGAGAAATCATTGAAAGAAATGATGTCGTAGTAGAACGAGTCGATACAAAGAACAATATAGCAGATCCATTCACTTGTGTAGAGACACTAATACAAGGACGTGGGTGCTCCTTAAGTTCAGTCCACTGAACTGATCCGACAAGAAAACATCAAATAGAAGTCTTACTTGTCAAAAGAATGTTCTCTAATGGAAGTTGTGCACGTGATCCTTAGACCTGAGACTACCATAGTATCTTGTGCATATGAACCCATTTTTGGTGCATGCTTATTCATGACAATTAAGTAATGTAAAGATGCTTTTGAATATGGTGGATTGTGTTTGAAGATAATGAGTAGGTCAACAAGAAATTGATCACTCCTAGTAAGAGAAGTTATCCCATGTGATCTATTCGAATGATGACTCAGAAAGTCTTTGATCAAAGCATGATGAATTAGATAGGATTTCTAATCTTTCATCAATCGAGTCTGAATTAAAAATCGAAATGATTAAATACTAGGGTTTGACATTTATCCATGCCCATCACTTAATCAGGATAAAGAAGATCGAAGGATTGAATTGCACGGTAACTTTTCACTGAAGGGTATTTTGGTAATTTTCATCAAATTCCTCATCTTCGGGTAGGCATGACACGTTGCTAGACATCAATCATGTATTGTAGGTTTTCATGAATCAATTTGATTGGATTCATGAGTCAATTCAGAAGTAGGTTCAAATTGGCAACTTAGATCAGCTCAATTTGACCTAATAGGTCAATCGGGTTCAATTGGATCAAATCGGCTTGGACCTAGACCTACTGCTGGCTAGATGTGGAATCCAAAGGGTCACACGCATTAGAAAATTGGCCAAGTCAATTGTATTTTTCTTAGAATCATGGGATCCTAATTGGCTAGCTAATTGACATAATAGCATATGTTGACTAACCCAACCCTAACCCATTGGATTGGGTCAGCTTGTTTGCTATTTGGGCTAACCAATTTAAATTGGGTAGAGTCCTAAGTGGGGCAGCTTAATCAGTATTTATCTAGATTTTATTAGGCATTATCTTGGATTTATGGAAGAGTCCTACAGGGCATGGACTCCTGGCACCATGTCACGGTGTGCGCCAAGAATAAATGTGCGCAGAAGGACAGAGTCCTACCAATCAGAAACAAATTCCAAATAAAGCCCAATTCCTTCTCCCTTGTCTCCACGCCCAAGTGAATGGGCTTTGACCGGTCAAAAGATGAAAATGGCATGGAAGGAGTTGATGCAAAATGAAGAGTTGCGTCTCTTTATTATGGCCCTAATTTGAAACCAGGAGTCGTTTTTTAAGGCTCCCATATTTTTTCGACACCTCCTTTTAGATTTCACGCCCCTTATTCTCATAACCGGTTAATGCCATGTGGCGGGTGGAGAAAAAGGCTGGAAAAATGAAAAGACATTAATTTGTCTCTTGGCACATGATTAGATATATCATGATATGTCCTCTCATTCTAATAAGACTCCTGCTTGAAGGGTCTTATCAAATGACTGAAGGAGAGACATATCAAGCGCCCCATCCCTCTTTATAAAAGGCATTGTATTCTGATGCCAGAGCAAATGCATCTCCCATTCAAAAATACTGCCTGCTATTTTCTCTTCCTCCTTAAGACAAGGTTTGTCTTTTAAGACAGCTTGTTTTTTTGTAAGACAAGACTAGTCTAATTAAGACAAGAGCTTAGAAAGGAAAATAGAAGGGGTATTCGAGATCTGAGAAAGGATTCAGAGTATTCTCTGAATGCCCTACAGGAGGGTAGGGGTTCCAACAAAGGGAGAGTCCGAAAGACTGCCAGAAGAGTCACAGTCAAACAAGCAACCTTGTAAGAGTGCTTCCTTTGTAAGAGTGCAACTACCTTTCCTTTTCCCGTCTCCAAATCGAATAGATGGTGGGGAGGGACGATGTGCTGTATCTGTTGGAGCCCTGTGAGGAATATGGCTTGTTGCCCATTATCTAGCATCCACCCGTCTCACTAGCTACATAACTGACTGATCGAGGAGGCGATCCTGGCTCATCAAGCTCTGGCTACTGCTGTGACTTATAACCCACCCAATCATTGGATCTTCATCCTCTTTAACATATGAACTTGCAGTGGGATCGGGATATTTCAATTCTTCCTCCTCCTAAATACTTTAGCCTCAACCTTAAATTATAGTGTACATACACAAGATCGTTGAGGCATTTCTGTTTCAGACGGTTCCTCTACTTGGAGTGGATAAGGCCAATATAGACCAATTGCGCTCACATCCACTGGATGACACCGTCTGGGAGATCTTAACAACAAGAACCTTTAGATTTTTAGCAGATCCATCAAAATACACCCACCATTCAACTACAAAAGACATTACATCATTTAAAATTTTAGATTTGGCAAAATAAAAATTTAATCCTAATAAATATTATACTTACTCCTTAGTATTATCTACCAGAATTCATCTTTATTTACTTCTGATTGCTACAGTGAATCCAAATGAATCTGTACCCTCCCTAAAAATTTCGTCTACCAGAAAAATATTTTGTTATCATGTGCTACTTGTTGAAATTAATGCTCATAAAAATCACTCAATAATTTCAACCTTACTTCTTCTAGGTACATAGCAGCGACATCTGGATCATGCTCCATCTTATATATAACATTGCGTAGGGCAAACATAAGATCTTCATCCATGACAATGTTCGGTATGGAGTACTAAAATCTCGGATTCAGATAGTAAGCTGCACATATATTTTAAGAATTAGTCAAGCGTACTTATAAAATCTAATTGAATTTAAATTTTTAGGAACTTCATAAATCACTACGTACTTGCTAGATGCAAATCCGAACTCATTAGATAACTCCACCATCCATCAATGATCCGGATATACTTAGATGCATGTGATGGATCTACCTCCTGGATCTTTCCTTTACCCTTTGCATCATGAAATACAAGAAGCCCATCTAAGTATACCTCTCGGAGTCCATAGCGCAAAATAC
The DNA here is from genome assembly GCA_021397845.1 of Areca catechu. NCBI lineage: Eukaryota > Viridiplantae > Streptophyta > Magnoliopsida > Arecales > Arecaceae > Areca > Areca catechu. The sequence continues at coordinate 29,732,513 of CM038042.1, read as the reverse complement.
CTCATATAAAGACTTGATAGCCTTCACTATCCTCTCAACCCGCTACCAGAATGTCTTTCTCGTTACTAAATTTTGCACATTGCTTCCCTCAGTATTTGTCCTGGCATATCTGCTCTGCCCCACTCCTGATTGACAAACATCTGACGCAGCTCTGCTTTCTTGCTAAGAAGACTATCAAGTGCAATGTAATTAGTAACAAACCATGTAACCCCTGGTCGTAATATTTTCTCCCTGTAAAACTCCTCATCAATGATAAGACCTATGTATGGTTTTATATAAATCTGGTGATAGATGTTTTTAGCTCAACAATCTTCTACATCCTGCGGATTTTTTCAATTTCCATCAATATGAGATCTATACAATGTGCAGCATAAGGAATACAGAAAATATGTGATCGCCGCTGCATCAAAATCTGCCCTGCAGCCTTGTACTGTGATCCATTATCTGTGATGACCTGCATAACATTATGCTCTCCCACCTGATCTGAAACATCAATAGACTTCTGAAAAGTCTTTCTATCATAATAAGTCAAAAAATTGACGATGCTCTATCTAGTAGGACCAGTTCAACCATCACACATCACTGTCGAGCCATACACGAGCCACTTGTTCTGATAGGAAGATATACATCCTTCTAGCTCCTTATTACTGTCAAAAAGCTGACCGTAGATATCTCTCGATCCTGGAGAATCTACACCTGCACCAGTAGCCTGTATAGATGAAATAGCAAAGTGATAATATGGATTGTCTGCTACATGCGCTGGGATATGACTGAAATGAAATCAGAAGGAGATAGCCTGCCACATATCCTTCTTATCCTTTTTCAGCATTGTATCAATTCTCTGTTGCTTAGAATCTCTACTGAAAAGGCATGTGGATCGACATCATGGATAGTGGCTTCCTCTGGAATGTCCCTAAAAGACTTTCTTCTACTGTCAAATGCTCCCAACATAGATGCAATATGGCTGGTGCCTCTCCTGACGGGCTCTCTGACTGAAGAGGTCCTAAACTATCTCAGACTCTCCTGCAGTACTAACAGAACCGGATCCCGATCCCGACTTAAAAACTGATGGCCTAAATTGTTGTCTATGCCTGGCTGTCTCCTCCTGCTGCCTCTGCTCATACAAGCTCGCCTGAATGGCAGTCTCTATCTATACCTCCTCATCAAAAGGAATAGATGCTCTCTCCGACTCCCTGGAGTAATAAGGTAGTTCTGCGGCTCTGCGCTCCACCTCTGCCTTCTTCTTTGCTACTCTTTCCTTCCATTTTTCTTAAAAATGCAGTGTTTCTTCATCAACTGACAGACCTCCTGTGGACACTGTACGTACATTGATGCTACCTTTCTCTTCGATTTCTGGATGTTTGATTGCATTGAAATGGATTAAATTTTTTTTTCAACCCATCGTCGAAAAAGGAAAACAAACAGAGAGCTTTCTGTTCTTTAAAGCTCTTAAGATCTTTCTGAGAATCCCCCCACCCAGTCACATGGCTACAGTAGCCATGTGACCAAAACAAAAAAAAAAACCCCCGAACCGAGCCAAATCGGGCTATCCGTGCTTCTAGTACATCGAACGACAAAGACAAGTATAGGTAATAGTTCTTCCTTGATGAATGATTAAATGAAGAAAAGTCTCACACAATTAACGAAGATTGCCCAACTCACTAAAATTATATCCAGATTAGCAATACCTTCAAGCACAAGCACCAATAACTCCTGTTGCGAAGTTGTTTTCAACATTTGGAGATAAGATACTCCATCAGTGAGAAGGATGCGCAACCTAAAGATACAAAAATCTCTTCAAGTTGAAGCTCAAATTGAGATCCCTGTGTACGACATAATTATTGATGCAGAAAAACTAAATAACTGGTTAGACTAGTTAGAGATTTATTTTACTATTTATGGATATTCTAGTATCCAAAAGGTAGCTTTTGCTCGTCTCAAGCTCTTTAGTCATACTCACACGTGGAGAAATTCTTCTATGAAAACAATGTTTCTAATCTAACATGAAACAAATTCAAGAACCTAATCAAGAAGCTTTTATCTAATTGGCAAGGAGAAACATCAATAGATTAAGTGATAATACATGCCGCAAAAATATAATTAATTTGTATAAGACTATACAACCAAGTTCCACAAGCAATCTCCCTCGAAATCTTCATAGATGATCATGCAATTTTCATGATATTGGCAGTCTCCACGAGAGCATCCAAAAGGAGCTCAAGCTTCTTAAAGTTGAAGATATCAATGAAGTTAACATGAAGGCTATGCAGATTGAGGAAAAGAATCGACTTAGAGAAGACGAAGTTCAAGAAATACATCATCACTCAAAAAGATTATTGAAATCATTGCAACCTCAAAAGATACATCAAGAAGTGTTGGAAACTTCCTCCCAAGTTGCATTCTAAGAGCAAGAAGCTGATGATTTTGAGAAGAGAGAAGAGAAGGCAGTCCTTAATGCTATAATGGTTAAGCTACTTGACATGAACAAGCAAACACCAAATTGGGCTTGATGGCAAAAAAATTGAGACATCAACTGAGATAGATTTAAAGGGCGCGAGAAACTCTTCCACTTGAAGATTCAAGTGAAGTAAAGCATTATTAAGACTATTTTAGATCCTAAAAGCTAGAAGAACCTCATCTCTGAAAATCTAGTTCAAAAGCTAGGGTTGCAAACTAAGCCTCATCCATGTCCTTACCCTTTCAATTGGATTCAAAATGATGTTGAAATTAAGATCACCAAGTAGTGCACCTTCAGTTTGCCATTGTTGAAAGGTATATTGATGAGATAACTTGTGAAGTAACTTTTTTGGATATTTGCCACACATTATCCTAGGAAGCTGGCATCTTTTGAATCAAAATACAATCTTCTACAAATCAAAGAAAAAGTATCATCTTGTAAAGGATGGGAAGGAGTTCATGATCAACTCCTCCAAGTAGCAAGAAGCATAAATATTGCAACCCCTGCTCAAGCGAAACGACTTATCAATGCCTACAATTTTATGATGATAGTACAAGAAGCCAATATTACTCATGAGAGACCAAGCTCTCATCCTTTGATTCTATCGACCAATCAACTGAGATCAAGATTTAGTCGCCAAGGTTTTAAATTCCATGGGACAAGGCTATCCTGATTTTTTCCTATAATGGACAAGGGATGTCCCAAGATGTCCCGATTGGGATATTGGGATGCTGGCAGGATGTCCTGTCCCAACACATAAGATAATATCCCATTTCGATGTCCCGTGGATGTCCCGCCGGGACCTGAATCCTTGGTAATCACCCTAGTCATCATCGACAATAAGGATAGCTATAAGCACCCCTACCTCAAAAGTCTAGATGTAAAAGCAAACCAAATGGTTCATTGAAACCTAAGGGCAAAGAAGACAAAAGCCAGAAACCATCTTCAAGCTACGCCAGGTTATTTGACTGCAACACGGAAGCATGTGTTTCCCCACCTTCAATTTTGATTTAGCAAAGCTTAATCCCCTAACAAGGAGAGCCCTAATCTAAAAGAATATGCAAACTACTTTAGCCTCTACAAGAGTTGGATAGAGTCTAGGAACAAAATTTGCCACATCAGAAAGCCAAATCATGTACAAAGCTTCAGGATGCCATAACTCGATCATATGATGCCCAATTCAAATAATTTTTTAAAAAATTGGATATCTTTTCAAGATCTACAACTTTGAACCAGTCCCTAAAGGAGCCAAATCAGGCAAGATTTTCATCCTTTTGCTCTCAAATGGACTACTCAAACCAAAACATTCCTTTTCAAGAAAGACTTTGACCGAAATTATTTTTCAATCCATGAAAAATTAAGCAAAGCGATGGAAGGCAAAGTTGATATAAAAAATCAGATCTATCTCCTAAAAATTTTTTATATTTTTCATGATTTTTATATTTATTAATATTTTTTAGAGGTCCGGTCCTATTTAATAGTCTATGGAAAGACAAAGTCCCTAATCCAACTTGCGAAAATGGTATATCCCTAATGGAAGATAAGAAGAATTCGGCCCGAATTGTGCAAGGCAGAACCATCATATTATAAATAAACTGCCTGTATCTCAGTTTTTGGTGAGAGGGGCGAAAATAAAGAGAAACAAAGACAAAAGGAACTTGAGCCCTACTTCCAAAAATTATCTTTTTTACTTTTTTTCTTTGTAAGATTCAAGTTAAGTGGGTTAAAGGAAGCCTTCTTTCCCCTTGATCGAATAAGAATGGTATTAGAGCATCAATCTTCCACATCTGTAGAGTGCTTTAGTTTATGGTCAAGATGCACGAGCAATACAAGCAATCAAGACTATCCATGCTTTAAGTACATCAACAAACAAAGACAAGTATGGTTTCTAGTTCTTCCTTGATGGATAATGAGACGAAGGAATGTCTCACACACTTAGAGAAGATTGCCTAACTCATCTAGATCATATCTAAATTGATTGTACCTCCAAGGCAAGCACAAGCACCAACAACTCTTGTTGCGAAGTTGTCTCCAGCATTTGGAGATGAAGATCCTCCATCCAATGAGCATGAGCAAAGGTATGAAAAATCTCTTTTACCGGTTTAAAGTTGAAGCTTGAATTGAGATCCCTATTTATGATAGGATGATTAATGCAAAAAAAGTTAGATAACTAACTATATCAGTTAGAGATTTATTTTACTATCTATGGATATTCTAGCATCCAAAAAGTAGTCTTTATTCTCAATCTCTTTAACCATGCTCTCATGTGGTGAAATTCAAACATGAGAAACAATGACATTTCTAATATGAAGTGAAGCAAATTCAAGAACTTAATCAAGAAATAATTTTACCCAATTAGCCATGAGCAATGGATAAAAGTGGCAGTACCTACAGCAAAAATATAATCAATCATTCTAGGGCTACACCATCGAGTTCCACAAGCAATCTTCCTCGAAATCTCCATTGACGATCATGCAGGTTTCAAGAAGTGCGTTGGTGGTCTCTATGAGAGCATCTAAAAAGAGCTGATGCCAGGATTTGCGGTACCATCCCGTACTGCCTAGTACAGGGCGTATTGCACCGTACCGGCCAAGAGCCGGTACGGTTCACATATAAAAAACGGTCAAGCATCCCGGACCGTTAAAAAAAATTTTAAAAAATAAATCCGCGTACGGTACCGTACCGCCCAGTTCAGCCCGGTTAGGGCTCAGTTTCGCTCGGTTCGGGTCTGGTTCAAGTCTGGTTTAATAATCTTTGCTTGAGAGAAAAAAGAAAGAGAATTTTTTATCATTTTTTAGCCTCAGTACACGTACCGATACAGTACGGACCGTACCGTACCGGCAACTGACCGGTACGGGTCCCGGTACCGGTTCAGCGATCCTTGGCTGACGCTCTTCAAAATTGAAGATATCAGCAAAGGTAGTGTGAAGGCCAAGGGGATTAAGGAGAAAAATCGACGTAAAAAAGATAAGGACAAGAAATATGTCAACATGACACAAAAAAAATATTACAATCTCTGCAACGATGAGAGACACATCTAAGTGTTAGAAACTTTATCCCGAGTTGCATCCTAAGAGGAAGTCGAAGGATGATTCCAAGAATTAAGAAGAGAAGGCAGTCCTCAATGCTATAAAGACTGAGGAGCTGCCTAAACTTGAGCAAATAGACTTCAATTGAGCTTGATGACAAAAAAAATAAGACATCAACTGAGACAGATTTAGAGATGCATAAGAAACTCTTTTGCTTGACGATCCAAGTGAAGCAAAGCATCATCGAGGCTATTCCAGATCCTGGAAGTCAAAAGAATCTTATCTCTGAAAATCTATTTCAGAAGCTGGGATTGCAGACTAAACCTCATCCATGTCCTTGCCCTCTCAGCAAAATTCAAATAAATGTTCAACTAAAAATCATCAAGCAATGTACCTTCAAATTTGCCATTATTGAAAGGTAGATTAACGAGGTAACTTGTGAAGTAGTTCTTTTTTATATTTACTAGGTTATCCAAGGGAGCTCGTATCTTTGAGATCAAGATGCAATTTTCTACGGATGGCAAAAAAGGTATTATCTCATAAAGGGCAAGGAGTTTATAATCAACGCCTCCAAGATGCAAGCATAGATCTTGCAACCGCTACTTAGGCAAAATGACTTATCAATGCCGACAGCAAGTTCATGATGGTATTACAAGAAGCGGATACCATTCATAAGAAACCAAGTTCTTAACTTCTAGTTTCATTGACCGATCAAATGAGATCCAGATCAAGGAGTCATCATAATCGTCATCAACAACAAAGGATGGCAAGAAGTGCCCCTACCTCGAAGTCTAGATGTAGGAGTAAACCAAGTCATTCATTAAGACCTGAGGGCAAAGAAGATAAAAGCGAGAAACCATCTTCGAGCAAAGCCAAGTAGTACAACTGTGAGACAAAAAAGAAGGTATTTCTCCACCTTCAATTTTAATTTAGTAGGAACTAAATCCCCTAAACAGGGAGCCCTGATCCAAGAGAATCCTCAAATTCGATGTAGATCACTTTGGCCACTACGAGTAAGAGAAGGATAGGGTCTAGGAGAAAAATCTATCATATCAAAAGCCGAATCACGTAGGAAACTTTAAGATGCTAGAACTTGGTCATACGATGCTTGATTAAGATGACCTTTTTTAAAAAAAAAATTGAATATCTTTTCGAGATCTACAACTTTGGGCCAGCCCTTAAAAGGACCAAATTGGACCAGATTTCTATCATTTTGATCTCAAAATAAACCGGTCAAACCAACACTTTCTTTTTCGAGAAAGATTTTGACCGTAGATTATCTTTCAATCCATGAAGAATTGCATAAAAAGATAGAAACAAAGTTAATGTAGAAGTCGAGAGCTCTCTTGTAAATTTTTATATTTTTTCATGATTTTTATATGTATTATATGTTTTAGAAATCTAGTACTATTTAATTTAGCGGAGTCCAATCCAACTTATTCAAAGTTAGATGTCCTTCTAGAAGATAAAAAGAAGAATTCAACCCGAATCATGCAAGGACTGACCTCATTATTATAAATACGGGTTATGTACCTCAATTTTCGAGGGAGGGAGAAAAAAATAAAGAGACAAAAGGAACTTGAGCCCTACTTTCAAAAGTTCTCTTCTTCATTTTTCTTTGTGAGATTCAAGTTCAGCATGTTGAAGGAAACCTTCCTTCTCCCCAATTGGATCATGTTTACAGCTGCTTCAAACAAATTTGATGTATTTAATGATTTATGAAATGAGATTTATCTTTAAAATGCCCCCCACCCGCCCCATATATCTTTCTTATTTACTCTTTTAATTTTTTATGTTACAATCAACAAAATTTAAATCAAATCTAATTAAAAGGCTCAAAAGTCACTGGATCCAAAATTACGAGTATTTCTTTCTTTTAGTTTCAATCAAAGGTTTTAAAAATTATCATATATGAAAATAAAATCAATCGCAGGAGCTAGTCTTCTAAAGAAATTGGACAAATACATCATTTGGAAACTTGAGTCAATACTTTCAAATTAGTCAAACAATTATTTTTCTAAAAACATGTTTATGTTGGTAGGTGCTTACACGTGTTAGTAACATTGACCAGGTCAGAGACAAAATGTTGACAAGTGTTAACATCCATCATCCACGGATAATTTGAGAAAAAAGTACTAAATGAAACAACCAGATGTGTAGAGTGAGGGACAGATGGAAAGAGCAAGACCTGGATAAATGTGTGTCCTTTGCAGTCATCAACTTCCAAGATGGAGGCCATGTTCCCGCATCGATAGCAATAGTTAGGTGCACTAAATATGGTTACAACCTTTTGTTCCTGTTCAATGAGAATATGATAAGAATAAAATCTGACCCAAGAACAGCTAGGTTAAAAGAACAAACTAATTGGAACAGCTAGCACAAAAGAACAAACTAAACAAGATAGTTAGCACAAAAGAAGAAACAAAACAAAACAAAGAACAAAATACATACATGTCCCCAGTTATATCCCTCCATGACTAATTGATGAGCTCTAGCTATTAGTTTAAGGTTGTTGGTATGATTGAATTGCTCCGATATATCCTGACATTAACCAAATAGAATGAATGAAGACATCGATTAATTTCGAACCTACATTATGAAAGTTAAGAAGTCAGTAATGTACCTGACCGAAGGTATATCCAGCACCACGAGGAGAAATACCCCAACCACATCGGTCATCTGGGTCAGACCACAGGAGATCGCACATTGCACCCTCATGAGGAACTTCTTGAACACGATCAAAGTTACGTATACCGTCAAGAGTGTCAATATGTGGAGACAAACCACCATGAAGGCAAAATATTTCTGATTCAACCTTCAAAAATGCAGCAGCGAAATTGTTTAGTGATGCTAATAGCCAATGTAAAGTCAACCACTGGCATATATAGAAGTTGCAGCCACGATTTGCCGAACCATGCCGAATCGGTCGGTTTGACCCGTACCGAACCGGACCGGCGCCAAACCAGCATGGTTCGGCTAAAATAGAGGTTCTCCCCTTTATAAATATAAAAAATTAGGAACCGGTGCGAACCAGCCCGAATCGCGACAAACTAGTAGGTTCGGCCGGTTCAAGACCGGTTTGATCCGGTTCGAACCGGTTTTTAATTTTTTTTGGACTGTTACTGTTTGGTTTGGGGGGGTTGATAAGAATGAACTGAGAGCCCGAGAGGTCTCAATTTTGAGTACAAACTTCGAAGACTGCAAAACCCTTTTTTCCCGAATTTGTAGCCAATCAAATACCAAAATAACAAGAAAGAAGGTAGATTCAAGATACACATATGCTTCCCTTCTCTCTTGGTCCATCTTTCCTCTTTTATTTAAAATTCATGAAAAATGAAAAATAAGAAAAAATGCTGTCAAATTCTTTTTAACATGATTTTAGAATATGTTGTAGATCTATGAAAGATCTACACAATGATGCTAAGATCATGATTTTTTGTTAAGTATGTGATTTTTAAATTAAAAATATTTTAAATTAAAAAATTAATAAAAATAAAATAATTAATTTAAATAAATATAATTATCGATTATTGTTATAAGGATCGTAAGCTACTTTCACCATAAATTTCGTGTCAATTAATCCAAGTTTTGATGTATTTTATGAATAGTGCTCTAAATCTAATATTGAAAAAAAAGTAGCCTTTTATGCATGTCCACTGTTTTTAAAAATATATGTAGTATCTATAATAGGATCTTACATGATTGTAAGATCAAATTATTTTTTTTAATATTATAATTTTTCATATTTTTAAATCTAAATATATAATTAATATATATATATATAATTAATAAAAATAAAAAAAATTGGTAAACAAATACTAATTAATATACGTAATTATTGAGCTTGTGTTTTTAAATATTCAGGAATGAATCCATAAAGAGGAAGAATTCGAAGCATGACATTGATTGATTGCATGGAGAAATGCTCTCGAATCGGCATCATTGAAGGTGTAAATGGTATAATGTAGAATTCAAAGATAGTGGGATAACGAAATCGAAGCAAGCACTTGGCTGGTAGCTATTCTGAAATATCTGCATATCGATAGTATCCACAAGAGGTCCGTCAGTTGATGAAAAAGCATTTTACCGATTTTAGAGCAGAAAACGAAAAAATATCAAAGGCATAAGTGGATTGCAGAGCCGTAGAACCATCTTCTTATTATTTCAAGGAGTCAAAGAGAGCATCGATTCCTTCCGATGAGGCATAAATGGAGGCTGCCATTCAGGAAGCTTGTATGAGCAGAGGTAACTAAAAATGGCCAGGCATAGACAGTGATTTGGGCCATCAATTTTTGAGTCCAGATCGTGATCGGGCTTTGAAAGTGTTGCACGAGTATGAGACAGCTTAGGACCTCCTTAATCCCGTCAGGAGAGGCACCTACAATATTGCATCCATGTTTGGAACATTTGACAATGAAAGAAATCTTCCAAGAACATTCCAGCAGGGGTCACCATCCATGATGTCGATCCACATGCCTTTCCTAGTAGAGATTCCAAATAACAGAGGATTTCACATATTGAAAAAGAATAAGGATATGTGGCAGGCCATCGGATCCTAGTTTCATTTGAATCATATCTCAGTGCACGCAGCAAACAACCCATATTATCGCTCTGCTATTACATCTATACAAGCTATTAGTGCAGGTGTAGATCTTCCAAGATCAAAGGATATTTATAGTCAGCTTCTGACTAGCAATAAAGAGCTAGAAAATTGAATTCCCTATCAGCGTAAGTGGCCCGTATATGGATTGACAGTGATGCGTGATCTTGGACTCTCCTACTAGACAAAGCATCAACTTCTTAACTTATTGTGATGGAAAAATTTTTTTCATAAATCTATTATGCTTCATATCAGGTATATGACCACAGTTATATCCTCAAATTGATGGAGATGATTGATTAGGTGGAGAGTAGAATATCGTGCAGGTCATCACAGATAATGGATCATAGTATAGGACCGCAATGTAACTCTTAATGCAGCAGCGACCGCATATTTTCTGGATCCCTTGTACTGCACATTGTATTGATATCATGTTGATATTGAAAAAATCCATATGATACAAAAAATAGTTGAATTAGCACAGACTATCACCAGATTCATCTATAACCATACAGGTTTTATCATGATGAGAATCTTTACTGGAAGAAAATATTAAGACCAAGAGTCACACGATTAGCTACAAATTATATAGCAATTGATAGTCTTCTTGGCAAGAAAGTAGAGTTGCATCAAATATTTGTCAGTCAAGAGTGACAGCAAAGCAGATATGCCAATAAATACTGAAAAAAACACTGTGGAGAATTTAGTGACGAGACAGATATTCTGACAGCGGGCCGAGGATAATGGAGGCTATCAAGCTCCATATGAGATACTTCGAACCGTGGACTATGAAAGATATGCTCAGATGGACTTCTTGTATTACATGATGCAAAGGACAAAGGAAAAGATCTAAGAAGCATACCCAATACATGCTAATGAGTATATCCGGATCATTAACGAATGGTAGAGTTATCAAATAAGTTTGGATTTGTATCTAGCAGGTATGCGATAAATCATGAACTCTAAAATTTTAAATTAAATTATATTTATATAAGTATACTTGATTAATTCTTAAAATATATGTACAGCTTACTATCTGAATCCGAGATTCCAATACTTCATACCGAACATTGTCATGGATAAACACTTATGTCTGCCCTATGCAATGTTATATATAAAATGGAACCTGATCTAAAAATAACAATTATATGCCTAGAATAAGTTATGTTGAAACTGTTAAGTGATTTTTATTAATACTAATTTCAACAAATAGCACATGATAATAAATTTTTTTTTCAAACGAAATTTTTCGAGGGCACAGATTCTTTTGAATCCAATATAGCCATCAGAACTAAATCAAAGATAAATCCTGATAGGTACTATTAAATCTAATATTATATTCAAATTAATTTTTAAATTTTTCTGAATCTAAAATTCTATATAATTTAATATCTTTTGCAGCTGAATGGTTGATACAGTTTGATGCATCAACAAAATATTTAAAATTCTTGCTGTCAAAATCTTCTTCTAGATGGTGTCATCTAGTGGATGTGAGTGCAACTATTCTACCTTCGGCCTTATCCACTCTATATAGAGGAACCGTCTAAAATTAAAACGCCTCAACGATCTTGTTTATGTACACTATAATTTAAGGTTGAAACTAAAATACATTCAGAAAGAAATTGAACTGAAATACTCCGATCCAACTACAAATAATTATGTTGATAAAGATAAAGATTCGATGATTGGATAAGTCGTGAGTTAGCAGAAGCCAGAGCTTGATAAGCCAACATCGCCTTCTCGACCAGCCAGTTTTGTAACTAGCGAGATTGAGACTGGAATGGATGCTGAATAATGGACAACAAGCAATATTCCTTATAGGGCTCTAGTAGATCATCACATCAACCCTCCCTACCATCTATTCAGTCCAAAGACAAAAAAGGAAAGACAATTACATCTCCATTGGAATACTCAATTCATTCAGATTTAGATACCAGAAGAGTGGGGCTAGTTCTTCAGATAGTGGAGGATCTAGTGATCAAGGGTCGAAGGATAAGAGATGCAACCGGCTCTTCATCTGATTCACTAGTAGTCGTAGTTTAGTCACGCCACACAGGATACAAACCATGGTACACCAATTGATAGAGCCCGTGATGATACGATTCTATATAGACGACGAGCTCAATGAGGTCGTTCAAGATATGATGCAGCTGCAAATCTTGCATGTGAAGTAAGATCCATGGATGAATCAGGGTCATCCTCATATTCAGGATCCTCTTACCCGCAAGTACCGATAGCTTGTGATTTATATGGAATGGATATGATACATCCGAGACACCATCTTCTAAAGGTTTTTCATGTAGCCCGGAGCATCTTACGAATCTAATTTTACTGCTAATATATTTGGATGGATCCCTGTATAACCATATTATCAGTCTCTGGATACCTTTCAAAGCCGGGACCTTAGCGAGGGAACTGCGATGACTTACGATCCATTATGCATACCTCCTAGGATGAACTTACAGGAATATCATGCTGCAAGCTTAGAGGGATTTACTGATCTTCCTACTCAATACATTAATGATTCCAATATTTATGGACATCAACACATGACCTGATTCTAAATTCGATATGTAATTATGCTTATATTTTACCCTTCACTTTAATTAATTACTGATAATCTTACTTTAATTAGAATTTTTTAAAAAATAATATATCATGGCCAGAGGCTAGACAATATTTTGTAGTATTTTGAAACGATACAAACATCAATTAGTATCAACAAATATCTATTTAGATCTAAAAATATTTTATAAATCCTAAAAAGAACAAAAAAATGAATGTACCAGTCTGTAGCATGTATCAGTACGGTATTGGTACCGTCCGGTCCAGTGCCGGTACGGGTCCTCGTATCAGTACCGGGATCCTTGGTTATAGCTAATCAAGCATTAAAGGCCGCAAGCTGGCTAGCCAATTTGACAAAGTCAAGATATAATTCCAAAAGATAGCTTGGCCATGTTTTAACCATTATGCTTCATAAATTTATCCCTTCTAGTCAAAAGATAATATTAAAAATGTAATATGCTAGCTACAAGTCAAATCACCTAATGAAAATAGCCATTTTCTTGACAAATTTTAGATAGGAGAACAGCAAAGACAATAGTCTCATTTTTTTAATTAATTTTATAAAAAAATTAACTGATTCTAGAACAGACATGCAAGAAACAAACTTAACCAACTTGTGGTATCAAAGTTATATCCTTCCACATAATCACAAATCACAATATACACAATAGTACAATACTATCTTGTTTTCATCCCGTATCAAGCTTTAAAACATTATGATATTACTCTCTTGCACCATCTGATATAATTGAGACTGCTTAAACAATAATGCAAAATTGGCTATCATACAGATTTCATTAAAAGTCATCACCCACTATCTAGGTGTACATTCCTTTTCAATGTTATGCTAAGAAAAATATGATAATAATCAAATGCACACAAGACAACAGCAAAAAGATCAAAAACCGATATACATAATAACATCAGAGTCACTGTATTCAAATCAGTATTTACATGCAAAATCGGTTGCAGGAATGGAATTGACATTTTTAAATTCTTCATACACCAAATAGTATCAAATTAATTGATTTAATATGATCAAAATCAACCTGCAAACTATAGGTAACCAAAACATGACAAGTTCTTTATAGGTAACGAAAACAAAACAAGTTCTTTTTTCCTCTTTGGCACCGCAAGTTTTATGGTTATATGCTCCTATCTTAGACAAGTCAGCCAAAGCATCCAAAATTATGTCAAAACTGTGTTAAACTATAATTTAGTTAAGCTAATTTCTAGCAGGAACAAACCTCAAACCTATAATAGCTTAGCTTTCTTAAGCAGAAGTGACAGAGTGGAGATCTCATGAAACATTTATATAGTAAACAGACTGAGGAAGGAGGCATGGCAGCTAGATTCCAAAAATTCAGAGTGGGTGCAGCACCCTAGATAAAACATTCTGCACTCTTGCAGTGTATTCCTACTTAACTACTAGCTACTTAACAACAAACATAGCATGGAAGTCCACAGCAATGGATTAAAGTTTTTTTTTATGTTTTATTGCATAAAGTCCTTGGCAGGTCAAGGGTTCAGGCCTTGAGCCAAAGCAAGGCAGAATTTAAACATCTGTCCTGAGCCTGTCCCAGCCTAGACCAGGTCTCAAAGTATCAGTCCTGAGCCAGACCCTACTACGAGTATTCTTGTTTACAAGCCTGGCCAGGTGCAAAACTCGTCCTATTTAATTTTTTATCAAATTTTCAGCCTTGGCTAAACCCAAAATTATTTGGGCCTGTTTTCAGGCCTAGGCCGGCCAATGGCCTTGAGCATGCTAGTTTTTTGAGTCAGGTCATCCATCATCCAGGCAGAGGCCCAACTCCTTGACAGCCCTAGGCGAGTGTGCATATAACCCTCAGTTGCTGAAAAGGAGAGGGTGTCAGAGTGGATTCCCATGCCAGTACCAGAAAATGGGCCTCTCACGTAAAAACTAGAATAAAAGAACACTGAAGAAGCAGGAGCAATTTCCAAAGTGGGTACACCATCCAAAGTAGAACTTTCGGAACCTCCCTAACCGTCCGGTTCAAGGCATACCGTACCATACTGGCCAAAAACCGATACAATTCAGTCCTAAAAATGGTTCAGGATCCGAACCATAAAAAGTGACATGAACCGGACCGGTACAGATCAGTTCGGTATGGTATGGGTCAGTTCGGTATGGTACGGGTCAGTTCGGACCGGTACGGTCCGGTTCAGTCTGGTTCGGGCTTGTTTTGGTAGTCTGGTTCAACGATCCTTGCTTGAGAGGGGGAGGAAAATAGTTTTTTCTCAATTCACCAAAACCAGTACATGTATCGATCAAGTATAGTATGGTACGGTACCATACTATACTGGTCACTGACCGGTACGGATCTCAGTACCAATTTAACAATCCTTGTTCCAAAGTACAAGTTTCCAGCTAGAAGTCCCTAGCCATATTGCTACATCTGGACTTGATATTCAGCATAATTCAGATTGGTCACTGTTACCACTACAGTTTTCAAATGAGAACAGCATTTGTGGCTAGTACTTCTACTTAGTACTAATGAAAACTGGCCCAGCTAAAAATGAAACCATGACTTCCTATGCTGCTTACACCATTTGCTCTCAAACAATAGTTTCTAGAAACTACCACCAGAAGAATATAAGCAGAGAACATATCACTCAGCCCACAGCTGCAAATGTATTGCCATGACAGTTACCATTCCTATAAAAAAGTGCTGATAAAATAAAGATAAGCAATATTCCTTTTCAACAAAAATAAACTAATTCTCATGGCATAACAGGCCTTGAATTTCCAAACAATTATTATAGTGCAATTGCTTTGGTCTATGCCACTTAGGCTCATTGGAAACCAAGCTTATCAGTCCCCAAAAATCATTCCAATGAAATGTAAATCATGAACAAACGATTATAATTTATAAGCTTCCCAACAGTGCAGAAGAATCAGTATGGTATGGACCAGTATAATATTTAAATAATGGATGGACATGATTCTTCAAATTACTGATTGTCATTTCCATAGCACACAAAAGAATAATCACACAAGGACATGGTCTAAAAAAAATCATGGTGAAAATCTAGAATAATGAATTATCATGCTGAGGAATGTCACCACAAGTTCAGAGCACGAACCAATGCTGTCAATGGAAAATAGTCAAAAGATCAGTGAAAATCTTCCACACATCTGCATTACCATATCTGTCAAATAGGAAAACTGAGTATCAGTGCAACTTTAAAGGATCTATTGACCAGAAATAAATCTAATAATGAAGCATAACAGATCCACTCACTCAGAACCAGTACATACCAAGTAACTACTTTTGCTAGGAAAAGATGGAACCCCCACTGCAGATTTCAACATAACTAGATAGAAAAGATAAACTACTTAAACAAGACAGTACACACTTCCTTCAACAAAAATTAATAAAAGTAACTCAATGTGAAAGTCAATGTCAACCATTGACCTCACCAACAAGAAATAGTAATTTAACATCCTTTTCTACTATTATACTCCTACCATTCCAGACAAACTTATCAGGCTTGCTAGCAGACAAAGTTTTCTACCTACTCAGGCTGTCTAGCACTCCCATAACTGTAGATTTAGTATCTTCCCTTTATTATTATGATTAGATATTTTGTTGATTAATCACTAAATGGGTTGAATTCAGTTTATTCCTAATGTTTAATAACACAAACAGAGCGTTACTTGCTCACCCACTCCCACAACCACAAGTTTAAATGTTTAATTTTTAGAAATTTGTTAACCAAAAATACATAATAGCTCTTATGCATCAAAGTATACACTATTTTCTGTAATGGTTCACCACACGCTGATTAAAGGACAAGATATGTGCATCTTTGGTCGAAGCAAGTAGGAAAGAGAACAAATAATCCTGAGTGAATAAGGGCATGCTCAAGGTTAGCTTTATTAATTTCAAACCCAACCGAACTGCTCGTGAAAGGCCCAATCACAGGGTGGGCAAAAGAATGAGGCTCCTGTTGGTTTAACTGAGCCAAGCTAAGGCAATTCAGGCACAGCTTGTTCAAGCAATTAGTGAGAACCATGAAAACATGTTTAACTCAACCTAATTGTGATCAGGAAATCTATATATAAATGCATAACTATATATTTCATATATTTGTATAGATCAACCTAATTTGAGCAAGTTATGCAATACTCAAGCTCCAAAGGTAACTATTTAAGCTTTGTCTCTGGCTCTGCACAAGTTTTAAAGCAAGAAATCAAACCAAACACAATCTACAACAAGGTTAAAACAATAATCATTTACAAATAGACAACTTATGATAATGATATATCCGTACATTTTATAGATCAAGCTAAATTAAGCAAAAAACAAGATACACAATGCTCAAACTTGGCAGGGAACTATTTTGAGCTCAGGTCTCAAACTGAAACTCAATTCGTTAACTAATTGGACAAGCTCTTACCTGAAAAAAACCAACCCAAACAGAATCTCCAACAATATCAAAATAATACCCATTTAGAATACATAACTATCATGCAAAAGGTAAAAGAAAATAAACAGAGAACTATTTTTTAAAAAAAAAATGATTGCAATCAAAATTAATATGGCATCTGCTGCATGTCATGCAGGGTAATTGGAAAAATGGTGAATTAAGTGAATACATCATGAATCAGTAAAAGCTCAGATTGTAGAAGAGTATTTTATCACTAGAATTGAGAGAAACTGCCAGCAGCCTCTTTGGCGGCATGGAGGTCAAACCAGAACTCACATCAGTTATTTTGTTGATCCACTTCATGATGTTCAGAATTACACAACTAATGTCACTCAAATTACAAGTTTAATCCTTGCTTTCAACAAGTCATGTGTTTGCAAAGTCTGTAGGTCATCTATGGCCACGAGACTGATCATGTTTGGACTTTAACAATCATGTTTGGCAAAAGTTGGCCATTGTTGAACAAACCCATGTATGGTTACCATAGTAGACCATGGCCCCGCTTGACCAATTCACCATGTCACTTTCATCACTTTTAAAAATTCACCATGCAAAGCATCAAACTAGATCTTCCACCTTTCTGGTGAGTTAAAGAACTCTTCTACAGAACTTCCCATGCATGCAACAATATCTATCTTAAGGTTCACATCAGAGTTCAGACATTTGCCCAACGCTTCAAATGTACAACTAATCTAGTGAATAAATTGAGATAGAAACTAATAATTGCACCATATTATGATGCTTTAGGAGATTCTGCCATATCAATTTCACACACCAATAGGCAAACAATAGCATATATGAAATCAAGATTAGTAAATAATAAACTATGCAAAAAAGGAACTCACTTTCGTAAACACTCATCATAGAATCCATAAACTTGTGTAATCTGCAATTTTATTAAAAACAAAAAGATCATTAGTTCAACTTTTTTCCAAATAGATACCAATTTTGCAATTATAATTTGTCAGTTACATTAACTTTATTTAATATTCAGAAAATCAAATTATAGCTGAGTCTAAATTACATTTTAAAAAAACAATGTCCATAACATACCTGACGACTCTCATGGTTTCCCCTAAGGATGGTAATGCGTTGAGGGTAACGCACCTTCAAGGTCACCAAAAGCTAGCCAAACATGAGTCAATTTTATCAGCATGCATGCAAATTATACCAAATCCTATGAGCCTAAACTAATAAAAATGCAATTTAATGACACAGAAGATGATTGCAAGGAAACCAAAAAAATATCATCATATTGCTCTAACCAAGATATTATAAAATTCATGAAAACAAGTATCTAGCCTTATGCCTTTCTATCTTGGGCTTTTTCTTCCTGATCTTTCCCTACTATTTAACTAGTCTACAAGTTGTTACAAGATGACTGCCTTATCTGACTTAAATTGGTGCAACATACAAAACAATGACCAACTGACATGCATGCTAGTCTATAGTCAAAGAAGAGAGAAGCAAAAATTTTTAAATAAATAGATCAAAACCTTAACGCCCTGTTTGGTGCAAAGGATGAATTGAAGGATTGATAGAGGAAGGATAGATGGACCTTCTATACATCCTCTTATGTGTTTGGTGAAACATGAAAGGATGGGTGGAAATGAATCTGTCCTCTATTTGCTATCGTAGGAATAAAAGGGAGGATGGATAATAATTATATAACATATTTACTAAACTACATTTTGATAAAAAAATGTTATTATTATCAATTTATAACACTCATTTATACAAAAGAAGTAGAGAAATGTATTAAACTAATAATCCTTATTATTTATAATTATATAAAAAATTTAAATATTTAATTTAAATTTAATCTAATTAAATAAATAATTTTATAATTAAATTATATATGAATTAATTTATTTATATACCAATTCTAAAAATAATTAATTTTTATAATTAAATTTAAATATTTAATTAATATTATACAAATAGTTAACTAATAATAGTATAAATAAATTGAAAAAGGAAAAGGCAAGTCTAATTATTTAATTATAATTATAAAAATTATGTAGTAAAATAAGATAATTAGTAATAAAAATGTAATAGTATAGGATTAATAGTATAGATAAAATATATAAAAATAAAATGAACAAAAAAGTAAAAAAATATTATAATTATATCAAAAAATTAATAAAGGATAATGTTGTCAATATAAAAACTCATTCCTCGCATACTGAGTCCATCCTTGCAAGGATGCAAATTGATGAGCCAAGGTAAATGGGCAATCCCTTCTTTTCATCCATCCTCCCTGAAACTTTTTGAATCAAATAGTGGATAAAGGCAATCCATCTTTCAAACCCCACCCATCCTCCCTCTTATGGCCCCAACCAAATACAAAGTATTGCATGTTTAGAAGTATATTATCACAACTGATACCAAGAGCATTTATAGAAAATATGGTCCAGCTATCAACAAGAACATGGGCTCATCAACCAACAATTAAGAAAAAAAATATAATCTATCTGCAAATGATGATTTAAATCATAGTAATCAAGAACTAAAATGGTGATTTAAATCATTGTAATCAAGAACTTAACAATCAATCAAAAAGATAGAATAGACACAAGGTTACAAATACTAGTACTTGTACCAGTTTTATGCTTGAACGGTACAATACCAAGAACCAACATATGGTATGGGATTGAATCCCATACCGAGGCACTATGTACTGGCACCGTAAACTTGCAAAACAGTATGGTACAATTCGCACTATCCTGCTTCAGCAGTATTTGAAACTTTGATGTAATAACTTTGAACATTGAGATAGATCTACTACAAGAGAGCAGATGATATTTTGGGCTCTATTTATTTATCGAACTGCATATGGCCATTAGGTCATGTTGTCACTACTTCCCACCTGGACGTTGGAGATGGCTAAAGAGGTGTACTTGCGGGGTGTACCTGCAAGGAAGTCCTGGCTAGAGGCGGGTCCGGCGAGGACCTTTCAATGCGCAAGTCATGTGGCAGGCAATAGAAGGAAGAAAGGAGAGCTGAATCGAGAGTATCGATCATGGACATATCCTAGGGATTCTCAGGGAATCCCTCTTATAGGCCAGAGATGAGCATTTTTTGTAGGAAAAATCCTCAGTGGATTTGGTGAAAAGTGGCAGGTCTGAAGATCCCGTCACATGGGACGTCAGAGGATTGTTCCATTTGCCCAGAATGTCTACCTCCAATTAATTGAGATTATCTCTTATACATAGCGGCCATGCTTTTTAATGACGATGTGGACCATTGTAGCAGACTGGTCACGCTCCTCTTAACTGCAAGGATTTGCCAAGGATTACGGGATATGACCTTCTAATCATGCAACTAGGTGCATGGAGATGAGCATCGGTTGATTCTTCCTTTAACTGCCTTAAAGAGCATTGCTTGAGAATCCCTATCTACACTTGGATGCAAGGATCCGAGGTCAGCACAAGGACCTTTATTGAGAATGAGGGTCAACATGGTCGAGGGACTCAAGGCACAACTCCGCCCCATCCGAAGGATGTCAAGCCTTGACTACCGGAGATGAGGTGAACCATTGCCGGAGACAAAGGTTGATTAAGCTGAGGGGGGCCCAATGGTGCAATCATGCTCTGCCCGAAAAACAGTAGGTCCTGACTGTCAAATACGAAGCTTGGCTTGCGGGTACTCGGGATGCCAAGGGTGGGGTGTTGGCCACCCACATCATTTTCCCCCCATTCTTTAGTTCGAGCACAAAGGATCTCGAGCTAAGGAGTAGATCTGGCTGCATACCCAAGGGATCCTGGGACTGGACTAGAATTAATATGCTCCTCGAGAGGCGCAGAATGGGCTGGCAAGTGAAAGGGCGCCACACGGTGCATTTATGACATTTCTCGAGAGAAGGAATTTATTATGGCCTTTTCCTTTAAAAAGGAGATCAGGGTACCCTTCTTGGCATCGTTCTAGTTTCAGCGAGGGGAGATCTTGCACCACTAAGAGGCAATTTCCGGCGAGCTAGGCAGTTTCCAATGAGTTTATGGTACCAGAGTTCCAGGGCCTTCGATTTTCCGATGCAGGAGCAAGGACTAATGAATCCAAGTGATCTGAAGGAGCTGCGAAGGGCTGCTAGGAAACTGCAAAAGTCCAACACCTCGGTTGGGTCATCATTCAACCAACCCAAAGGGCCATCGAAGGAGCAAGCATCGAGGAAGTGCACCACAAAGTTGCCAACCCCGAGTTTTGTCGAGGGGTCGAGGATGAACGAAGATATGGTTCAATCTCTTCTCCTGCCCGCGATATACTAAAGATGCGCGAGGCTAATCCCGAATCTTACAGGCATTTTCACTTAGTGATCCAGGTATGACCGTATATCTTTTTTCGAGCATTTCTCTTCTACGCCTTCTTGACAATGATTTGTCGTGCAGTTGGGACAGTACCTCAATTTCTTCATGGAGTCGACCAAGATAGCAAAGACAAGGATGGTAGCAGCTGAGAAAAGAGCTGCTTCCGCCAAGAGGGAGGCCTATGAGGCCAAAGTACGAGCATTTAAGATAGAACGGGAGCTCCGGCAATAGAAGCATGTTGACACCGCAATGGACAATGCCAAAAGTTCAAAGAAGAAGCTGAAACAAGTGGGCAAATGGCTTGCATCAATGCACAAGTAGATGACCAATGCTCGTCAACACAAAGTCCAAGTCATCGAAGAGGCGCAGACAGAGATTGCAAGTTTGAAAGTTCCAAACCAAGGTCACGGACTTGAAGATTCCTATGCCCTGGTTCATTGGTTGTGAGATTAACTCCATTCCACATGGAAAGAAAACATATGGCTTTGGGGCAAGCTCCAACAAGCTCACAGCCAAATCCCTAGGAACGGATCTTCAAGTTAGGAGCAAGAAAGAGTTCACTGAGCGTATCTAGGTGCTGCTGACACCCTGCTTTGACATGTAGAGAGGAGGTCCTACAAGATGGGGTTCGAAGAGTGCAAAGCCTTAGTGGTGCAGATCCTCCCATCGACCGAGGCAAGCTTACTTCAGATCCCCATCTCGGCAGTTTCTAATGCCCTAGCTATCCTCCACACCACCGAGGCCAAGGGCAAGGGCAATGATCTTCCTATTTGTTGGGTTGTGATTGATGTAGTCACATTTTTCTTTTCTTTTTTTGGTCCATGTAATTACCTGCAGAATGAATAGAGTTCGAATTTTTCACACCATGAATCTTATTGTTCTAGGGAATTGAGTGTCCAATGTTGGATTTATTATATTTCAATTTTGTTCCAGGTACAATGGGTCGATACTTAGCATTCATCACAGGCGCAAGCCTTTTCCATAAGGATTTTCCTCCGACCTCTTTGTGGAAGTAGCCAAGGATTTCCTCAATTGAGGCGCACCGAGATGAGTCACATCAAGTCACTATGGCACAGTACTTAAGAAAACATCCCGTCGCAAACTTCGTGGAAAACAAAGGATCAAACTTAAATGAGCTGCAGTGGCTGAGAGGGGCACAGCACTTGAGGCAGTACATGCCACCTATGACCGCAGAAAATGAAAAGCCATATTCATTGCTTCCATATGCTTGCCATCCCACGATCCGCGACAGGTAGTTCTAGCTAGTCTCGACTTGCCATGCGTCAAACATCCAGTAGTGATGATTTCATTTCTACCAGATCTAGGCTATATGAGGCTTTTATAAATAGCCAGGTCCCAACTTCGCCACCCATTTTGCTCTTTGCATCTATCTTCCTTCTCCTGAAGACCCGCCAATCTTCTCCGGTGGCTGTCCTTGTTTTCATCACCTAACATAGGTTTTCCATGGTCCTTTTCAACTTTTCTTTGTTTCATTTCCTTTAATTCCGCTTTCTATCTTCTTTTTGCTCGATCCACATTCGAACCTACAAGGTTCATTTTGCAGCAAGCTTCAAATTGATTTTTCCTAATTTTCTTTGATTTTTATTTGATTTTCTTTGATTTTCGGAGATGAGTGAAATTTCTTCCCCAGTTGGTTCGCGGTCTTCGAATCTAGGCCCATTTAGTGATCGAGCTCTTACCCAGGCTCCGAGGGTTTCCCAGGGGCATGAGGATTCCGAACAGGAGTTTCCTCCTGGGGATTTCCATTCCGAACTTCATGAAGCAAACCTGGAACATATTCAACATCGATACCAACTCTCGTCGAAGTTCGAGCTAGAAGTCCCACTCTTAATCAATCGTGTAACCCTCACGATGATATGCCTCCTGGCCGAAATTCCACCAACCGTGCCCCTTCTTAGGGCATTCTTTCCTTTGGGAAATACCCTCACCTCTCCGGGTGGTGGTACGTCTACCCACGAAGAAGGCGAGGTAGCCCTCCTCTCATGCAAGGTGCTCCTTCAGTGCACCACTGGAAGGAGCGCTTCATATCCGTGAAGCATCCGTCCGAGGGTTGGGGGTTCGAATCATGGAGCATCCCCTCGCGTCGATTGACCCGCCCCTTGCATTTGGACGAAGGGGACAATGGACGATACAGGACTCTTCTTTGCTTCAAGGTCCCTAGGCTAAATGTGCTTATGTTTGATGACACCCTCTTCGAGGTGGGCATTAGCCAGGCACGACCGAGAGGTAGGAAATGGAGTTCCGATCACTCGTTCCCTTTTTTCATGATTTTGGCTTTATTACCATTTAACCACTTCATCTTTTTGTACAGATGTATCCTTTGGACGCCAGGGAGATGAAGAGGGCAGCTCTAAGGTTGGCATGGCCAGAGGCCCTTCAAGTGAATCGAAGATCTGCCTTGTCACACGCCTACGCCCCTCGACTAAAACCACTTCCGAGGCTGAGGGAGTGGTTCTCGCTATCCCCTCGAAGGCTCCTCTAATCGCCGCTCCCACAATGCACCGACTAGCACTGGCCCCCATGTTTAGGGCATCCTCATCTTCCCCCAGCCTCAATGTACCGAGGGGGCAGACACTCTAGGCCCAAGGCCTCGCCTTCGACAACTGGCAAGTCACCCAAGATTTTTTAAGAGCATCATCCACCTTGTCGATGATGAGAGGATCATCGGCGAAGGGGCCACTCATAACTGAAAGAAAGCCATTTGGACCTTCCTTAAGGTACATTACTTCCCTCATCCTCCAATCTTCACTTGGTCCTTCAGTCACCTGATTGTCGTTTTCCTCTTGCACATGGCGCATTATTTAATTGACTACTTCGGGTTACAGGGCCATGCTGCCGCAATTAAGAAAAAGATGGTGGAGTGCATGGCCAACTCCAGAAGGCCGAGTCTGCCAAGTCCTCGACCGAAGCCAAGGTTGACCACCTCAAGCAGGCGATCCAAGTGCTGGAAGGAAAACTTTCTTCGGAAAGTAAAATGAGGGAGTCGAATGACACACTAGCAAAGGCATGCCATAAGCTGATCGACTCCGAGGCCCAAACGGAGGAGATCCAGCGGGCATGGAGGCTTACAAGCTCTTTAAGGACTGCAAGGACTAGAAGATCGCATTCTCCACTCTGGCCTACCTCGAAGGGAATGACAAGGTTTGCAAGAAGGTGATCGCCCATTTCTAAACTGGACCTGGCCTTCTTGGACGAGGACTCGAAGGCCACGGAAGAACCAACCCATAGAGCCCAGGTAGCCGCTAACCCTCATACACGACTGCCTAAAGTTTATGTTTTTTATTTCTATTTTCATGTACATAGCTTCGATTTGCTTTTAAGCAAACCCACTATTTGTAATAGCCATCGGCCTACTTTTTGTAATAGCCTTCAAGCTTTTTTGGAAATATTAATGAAATTTCTCCTTTTCATCGGTAGAGCATTGCACTTTTATTATAGTAGTTAGGTATTCTTTTTTGCACTCCCATGGTTCGAGATTGTACGTTCACGAAATCGCCAGCAACATCGCATAGAACATTGCTTCCGAAGGTAGAAGTTACGGTGGCTTAGAGCCCATCATTAGTTCACCTTGCTTGACCGAGGGGTCACAGCTTGTGGTGGATGGCCTAAGAGATTTTATCGATCCTTCTCAGCTAGCCCTCGATTTTTTAATGTGGAAAACGGTCCTCAATTAGCCCCCATCATCTTAATTAGGCGAGGATCCTAGTGGTTAGCCCTCACCATTGGGGCTAAGCCAATCGAAGGCCATTTGAAACCAGGGCCAATCGAAGGCCGTTGAGTTTAAAGCCAATTAAAGGCTCCTTCTAGGGGCCAATCATATGCCATTGAGTTTAAAGTCAATTAAATGCTCCTTCGGGCCGATCATAGGCCATTGAGTTTAAAACCAATCAAAGGCTCCTTCGGGCCGATCATAGGCCGTTGAGTTTAAAGTCAATCAAAAGCTCCTTCAACAAGTCGATCATAGGCCGTTGAGTTTAATGGCGATCAATTTCTCCTTCAATTTCCTGCTGAATAGCGAAATATATACCATTTAATCAAAAATCTTTTATTAAAGACTAAGGTTGCATTACTGATAATACATTCCGAGATTCTCAGAGTTCCATAGGTGAAGAAGGTGTTCAATCCAATTACATTAGACGGTACATTTTGGATCAGATGATTTCTTCCACCCGATATGGTCTTCCCAATTCGGAAAGAGCTTTCCTTAACTGGTTGGTTAAGATAATTTTGCCCGTCTAAGCACTAGATCTCCAACCTTGAAAATTATGCCACGAACCCATGCATTGAACCCGTGCATTGTGACATCGAGCGATCCTTTGTCGGTAGATTGCCATTCTTATAGCCGCTTGTTATAGAACTTCCAACAGGTTTAGATTTGCGCTAAGCCACGCCGAGTTGCTATCTTCATCAAAATTCTCAACCCAAGGGGATCGAAGTCCCATCTCCAATGGAATCACCACCTCGATCCCAAAGGTTGAAAGGAGTCTCATCCATCAGAACCCTTTGCATGGTCCAATAGGCCTAGAGGACATGATGCAATTTGTTGCCCACAACCCCTTTATTCTATCAAGCCAGGTCTTCAACCCCTACAAAAGAGTTCTATTAGCAACTTCAACCTCCCCATTAGCTTGGGGGTGGCCTACAGAGGTGAAACAATGAGTGATGCCTAGGTCTTTGCAAAATTCAGCTAATTAAAAGCCACTAAATTGGTGGCCACTATCAATGATGAGAACCTTGAGAGGCCAAAGCAGCAAACAATAGACTTCCAAATGAAGTCCTTCACCCAGGCTTCTATTATCTTGGCAAGAGAATCAACCTCTATCCATTTTGTAAAATAATCATAACCACCAGCAAGAACTTCCACTATCCAAGAACTAGGAGAAAGGATCCAAGTATGTCCATACTCCATTGAGCGAAAGATCACGCCACACTTATTAGGATAAGCAGCATGGCTGGCTATCACTACACATTTGAATAGCAATGGCACCGATCACACCTCTTAATCATGTCAATGATATCTTGTTGCATAGTAGGCCAGTAATATCCTTGCCACAGAATCTTGTAGGATAAAGCTTTGCCCCCAGTCATTTCCGTAGATTTCCTCATGGACTTCTCGCTTCCAAGGACCATAAACATTTCAACAATGGTAGGGAAAAAGATCTTTGTACAACTTACCTCATGAAGATATATCGGGGAGTCTGATGCTATATCTTGCAGGCTTCCCCTCTATCAACGGAAAGAGTCCCATCATTAAAGGTATCGAACCAATGGATCAATCCAACAAGATTTGATATCTAGCTACAATACAGGTATAGGCCTGCTAATACTAGGCTCTTCTACCATCTCAAAAAAGACTTACGCACGTAGATCGCACAGAGCAAACGCTGCAAGTTTGAACAAAGCATCGGCCCAAGTGTTCTCCATCTTGGGAACTTGTTAGATATCAAAACTGTGAAGGCTGAGACTATATCCTTTATTTTCTAGAGATATTTCATGCTTTCTTCCTTTGCTTCATATTTATTTAGCACAAGGCCGACCACAAGCTGTGAATCACTGGAGGCCTTCAAATGCTACACCCCAATTCTTTAAATATTTTGAGGCTGATGATCAAGGCTTTTTATTCGGCTTCATTGTTTGTATAAAGAAATCCGAAACAAAGGGCATACTGAATGTCCTCCCCTTCAGGGCTAATAAGGACAAGTCTTGCTCTTGAGGAATTGGCATTTGAGGACCCATCTACATATGCCACCCATTGGTTCTTCGAGACTTCTTCTATTGGATCGTCCCCCTCTAGTTCATCATTAGGGATAGTGCATTCGGTCATGAAATTAGCCAGTACCTGCACCATTATAAAGGGCCTCGGTCAAAACACTAGGTCGAACTCAAGGAGTTCGAAAGCCCATTTGGCTACTTTGCCCGATGTATCCGACCGGTGTAGAGTAGTTCGGAGTGATTGATCCGTAAGAATGATCACAGTATGAGCTTGAAAATAGAGACGAAGCTTCCTGACCAAGATCACAAAAGCAAAGATTAGCTTCTCAAGCCAAGTATACCTGATTTCAGCATTTTACAAGACTCAACTAACATAGTAAACCGGCTTCTAAACCCGATCCTTCTCATGGACAAGAACAGAACTGATAGCCGAAGGGGAGACCGCCAGGTACAAGTATAGCTCCTCGCGTGCCTTAGGCTTGCTAAGTGAGGGAGTGCAAAGGTAGTCTTTAAGATTTTCAAATGCCTTCTTGCAATCATCATGCTATTGAAAATCCTTCAGCTTCTTCAGTGTTTTAAAGAAAGGTAGGCACTGCTCAACCAATTTGAAGATGAATTGGATGAGGGCAGCAAGCCGCCCCATAAGCCTTTGCACCTCCTTCACCGCCTTCTAAGCACCCATTTGTCTAATGGGTTGTATTTTCTCCGGATTAGCTTCAATCCCTCGATGCGACAACCTGAACCTGAGAAATTTACTGGACATCACTCCAAAGGCGCATTTGGCTAGGTTCAACTTCATCTAATATCTGCACAGTGGCGAAGGTCTCTTTCAAGTCATCTACATGGCTTCTTGAGGTGCAACTCTTGACCAACATGTCATCCACATAAACTTCCATATCGCGGCCGATTTGATTTTTGAAGACCTTCTTCACTGACCATTGGTAAGGCCACCCTTGCATTCTTTAAGACAAATGGCATCACCATGTAACAAAATAGGCCATAGTCAATAATAAAAGAGATCTTTTCCTCATCCTCGAGCACTATACGTATCTGATTATATCCCAAGAATGCATCCATGAATGTAAGGAGCTCATGGCCCGCCATCGCGTCCACAACTGGTCATTCTGGGAAGCAGGTAGCTATCCTTTGAAAATGCCTTGTTCAAGTCCTTAAAGTCGATGCACATCCACCACTTTCTACTAGCCTTTTTTACCAAGATGACATTGGCCAACCAATCAAAATAATTCGCTTCCCTGATGAACCCATCATGGGTTAGCTTCTGGACTTCTTCCGCGATGGCCTTTCGTCGCTCCAGGATGAAACTTCTCTTTTTCTGTTCACTGACCAATGAGTAGAGTCAACATTCAAGTGGTGCATTATCACCTATGGTTCAATACCATGCATATTTGTAGGGGACCAAGCAAGGACGTTAGCATTTTTCTATAAAAAAATTACTTTGAATAGTGTGATGGGGATTTGCATCATGCAAAGGGATCGTTACAAGATCCTCCATGGGTTCCTCCCTTTCCCCGACCAGCTCATCTCTGATATCTAACCCCTCGATCAAGAAGGCATTCGGGGGTTTGACCCGACGAGCCACCAAGTAGATTGCCTCGCCAAGGTCTGATTTCAACGGACCTCCCCGATCCCGCGCAAAGTTAGAAACCTCATGAACAAATAGTAGATTGAAACTATTGCAAGGAGGGCATTCAATCCCGATCGGCCAAAAATGAATCATATGCCAAGGGAGTCTTCACGACCATGAAAACCAAATGCACTTGGAATTATCAGAGGGCACTTCCCACTATCACCGAAAACATAATGATTTCCTTAACAGGAACCTACTCTCCTGAGAACCCAATTATCAATGCATCCATCTTTTCAAGCCATTTAGAAGGAATGTTCATTTTTAGGAGGGCATCATAAAATAACACATCCACTAAACTTCCCTATCAACGAGCACGTTGTGTACATTATAATCAGCGATTTCTAAAGTTACGACCACGACATTGTTGTGGGGGTACTGTACTCCCTCAATGTCAATCCAAGTGAAGGTGATGACTTCTTCTAGTCTTGACCTCTTGCTTGCTTCAGCTTCTTCTGCCTGTCCTCTAATAATAGTGCCAACATCCTTGGCTACAAGGTGGTCAGCAAGCTACTCTATCCTCGATGATGGCTCTGGCAGACACGATGGGACCTCTTAGGCATCACGCCCCTCCCTCTGGTTCTAAAAACATTTGTCCAACTGGCCATAGCAAATGAGCTCCTCAAACTTATCCTGAAGTTGAATGTATTTTTCTGTGTCATGGTCGTGATCGCGATGATAGAGACAATACTTATTCAAATTATGCCTCTCCAGCTTCATCTACAACCTCTTTACCTCAGGCAATTGCCCCTAACTTGCATTTAAATTTGAGAACGTGGGGCATTCAGAGTATATTGATCAAACCTTCTTGGCAATGGAATGTCTGGTTCATTGGACTCTGGTGGGACTGGATTCGAGGGGGAGTTTTTTAACATCATGGAGGGGATCGGCTTCTCTACCTATCCTTCCCTCGATCAGAACTCCTGGATTGAGGGCTACTCCATGGTTGTTGGACCGGGTGGTGGGCCATGCGCCTCGTGCACCACAGCGCATGCATATTTCTCTGCCCTAGCTAGTATTTCGAAGAAGTCCATCAGTGCTCTCTTTTCCAAGAAAAAGAAAAGGATGCTTTTGCAGATCTCATTTCATGAGAATCATAGCAATAGTGTGGTCCAAGTTGCATTCTTCCAAAGCCGCTTCATTGAACCGGCTCACGTAAGACCTAAGGGATTCCTGCTCCCTTGATGTTAATCAAGGAGTTAGAACTCCAGTGCAGTCTCCTATTGCTGACAAAATATGCAACGAAAGAGTGACCTACCTGGCCGAAGGAATACATAGAATTTGCTTCAAACTTGAGTACCAATATCTAGCTACCTTTATGAGAATGGAAAGGCCGAGCACAAAACTCCATCAGTAGCCATATAAAGAGCATTAGGATCTTGAAACTTTCCAAATGATCTCCTAAATCGGTTTACCCATCATAGATCTCCAACCACGGCATCTTGAAATGCCTTGGCAATTACTCTTGCATAATGCGGGTTCTGAAGGGTGGGTCAAGCTGAAGCTAAGACCTTCACCTTTATACAGGACTGCACCACACTGGGCTTTGATGCATTGATTTAGCTCCTGAAGCCTATGGTCCACTTTTGCATTTATGGCAGTAAGAACCTCGAAGGATCATGGTGGTGATTAAGTTGGTGTCAATCCCTCCCTAGGACTCTCGGGCATGCTCTGACAGGCATACCCCTCTACCTGGGGCTCCACAGGAGGGGAGGCTACAGGGAGAAGAAAACTATAGCGAAGAAACTCTTCTACCCACTTTTTCCTCTCTTGTTCTATCTCTTTTTCTCTCTCGTCGGACGTGTGCAAACTCAGAAAAAGTAGGGAGAGGGGGAAGGAGAGATGGGATGGAAAATTTCTAAGATGAAAAATCAGATAGCCGGCTACCTTTCTCCCTAGTTTTATTCTTGTCGCCCAAAACCAATCCCAACACCCAATCCTATCAGATAAAAACAACCCCAACTAATCCCATTTGAATTAGAAATATAGTTGGATAGGTTTTATCATGATAGAAACACAACGAGAAAAGGGAGGTGCAAGTTTGCACCCCTCTTAACTTGCACCTCTTATTTTCTCAAGCAAGCAAAAGAGGAGGTGCCAAATCTAGCTCCGTTCAATTTGGCATGAAAATAAGAGAGAAACCAAGGAACATGGGCTTAGGTAACTTATTTCATTTGGTTGCAATTCGAATCCAATTCAAGCTCAATTTCGAATCAAATTCGAAAAGACTGTCAATCCTAATTGCATTAGGATTGTAATCCAAGTCCAACTTAGATAATGAAACCCAATTAACCTTAAATTAAGTCAAGCCCAATTAAATTAAATATGATTTAAATTAAGAGTTGATCCATAATTTAATTAAATCCAATTATATTGCAATACTTGCAATTAAGTCCCTTGTACTGATAATTAGCAGTTTCTAAATTTATAACCAAGGTTCCTGGTACCGGTACCGGAACCCGTATCGACGGCCGGCCGGTATGGTACAGGTACCGTACCAACATGCAATACGGTGGAGCATGCCAATATGAACCAGCATGCCTTTTTTTTGATTTTGCATCTTGGATTTTGAATTTTTAAGATTTTTATTTTATTTTTTAAGGATTTAGGATTTAGTGTTTAGGACCTTTAGTGTTTGGAATTTAGAGTTTAGGATATGTCCGACTTCAAGATTTAGGATTTATGATTTAAAAAATGCTATTACATTAATTCTAATTAAAATAAGATATAATAAATGATAATTAAACTAAGATTATCAGCAATTAATGAAAGTGAAATGTAACATAAACATATAATTACATACCAATATCTAGAATCGGGTAGTGTCGATGTCCATAAATATATGGATCATTTATATACTCTGTAGAAAGATCAGTATATCCTCCATCCAGGCAACATGATACTCCTCTAAGGTCATCCCAGGAGGTATGCGTGATGGATCATAACTCATCACAGATCCCTCGCTAATGTCCCAACTCTAAGAGCTATCCAGAGACTGATGATATAGCAGTGCAGGAGCCCATCCAAATATACCAGCAGCAAAATCAGATCCATAAGATGCTCCGAGCTGCATGGAATAACAACCACTAGAAGATGACGTCGCAGATGCACCATATGGACCAGAAGCCATCGGTAGCTACGGATAAGAGGATCCTGAATATAAAGATGATCTTGATACATCCATGGATCCTATTTAACGTGCAAGAGCTGTATCGTGTCCCAAATGACCTTGCGGAGCCCTCGCCTATATGGAATCATATCATCACAGGGTCTACCAGATGGTACTCCATGATCGTATCCTGTGTGACATGACTAAACTGCGACTTTCCAGTGAATCGAATATGAATAGGTGGCTGCGACTCCTATCCTCCAACCCCTCCCTGATCACTAGATCCTCCACTATCTGAAGCAATCATCACTCTCTGGTATCTGAATCTGAATGGACTGAGTGCTCCGATGGAGGTGCAACTGCCTTTCCTTCTCCTCTATCTCCGGACAAAATAGATGGCGGGAAGGGACGATGTGCTGTATCTGCTGAAGCCTTGAAGGAATATGGCTTGTTGTCCATTGTCCAACATCCATCCCAGCCTCGCTAACTATAAATTGGTTGGTCTAGGCAATCCTGGCTCATCAAGCTCTGGTTCCTGCTGTTGACTCATAACCCACCAAATCATTGGATCTTCATCCTCGTCAACATATGAACCTGTAGTGGGATCGAGATATTTCAATTCTACTTCCTCCTGAATACACTTTAGCCTCAACCTTAAATTATAGTGTACATATACAAGATTGTTGAGACATTTCTATTTTTGACGGTTCCTCTGCTTGGAGTGGATAATACCAAATATAGATCAGTTACATTCACATCCACTAGATGACACCATCTATGAGAGAATCTAACTGCAAGAACCTTCAGATTTTAGTAGATCCACCAAAATGCACCCACCATTCAGTTGCAATAGATATTATATCATTTAGAATTTTAGATTTAGCAAAATAAAAAATTCAATCCTAATATAATATTATACTTACTCCTTAGTAAGACCTACTAGGATTCATCTTTGATTACTTCTAATTGCTATAATGGATCCAAATGAATCTATGCCCTCCCTAAAAAATTTCGTCTACCAGAAAAAAATTGTTATCATGTGCTACTTGTTGAAATTAATACAAAAAATATCACTCAATAATTTCAGCATAACTTCTTCTAGGCACATAGCAACGATATTTGGATCGAGCTCCATCTTATATATAACATTGCGTAGGGCAGACATAAAATCTTCATCCATGGCAATGTCCAATATGGAGTACTGAAATCTCGGATTCAGATAGTAAGCTGCACATATTTTAAAAATTAGTCAAGCAAACTTGTACAAATCTAATTGAATTTAAATTTTTAGGAACTTCATAAATTACTGCATACCTGCTAGATGCGAATCCGAACTCATTTGATAACTCCATCATCCATCAATGATCCGAATATACTCAGGTGCATGTGATGAATCTGCCTCCTGGATCTTTTCCTTTGCCCTTTGTATCATGAAATACGAGAAGCCCATCTGAGTATACCGCTCGAAGTCGATGATGCGAAGTATCTCATATAGAGGCTTGATAGCCTCCACTATCCTCTCAACCCGCTGTCAAAATGTCTGTCTCATCACTAAATTTTGCACATTACTTCCCTCAGTATTTGCCCCGGCATATCTGCTCTACCGCGACTCCTGACTGACGAACCTAACTGACGAAATCTGACATAGCTCTGCTTTATTGCCAAGAAGACTATCAAGTGAAATGTAATTAGTAGCAAACTGTTGACTCCTGATCTCATTATTAATTTCCTGTAAGAGCTCCTTATCAATGATAAGACCCATATATAGTTATATATAAATCTGATGATAGAATGTGCTAGTTCAACAATCTTCTGCATCTTGCGGATTTTTCCAATATCCATCAACATAAGGTCTATATAATGTGTAGCACAAGGGATCCAGAAAATATACGATCATCGCTGCATCAAGATCTGTCCTGTGGCCTTGTACTGTAGTCCATTATCTATGATGACCTGCACGACATTATACTCTCACTTGAACAATCACCTTCTCCATCAATTTGAGGATATAACTGGCATCGTACACCTGATCTGAGCATCAACAGACTTCTAAAAAATCTTTCCATCATAATAAATCAAGAAATTGATGATGCTCCATCTAATAGGACCAGTCCAACCATCACACATCACTGTCAACCCACACACGGGCCACTTGCTCTGATATGAGGATATATATCCTTCTAGCTCCTTATTATTGTCTAAAAGCTAACTATAAATATCCCTCGATCCTAGAGGATCTACACCTGCACCAGCAACCTATATAGATGAAATAGCAAGAGCGATAATATGGATTATCTGCTGCATGCACTGGAATATGACTGAAATGAAACCAAGAGGAGATGGCCCGCTACATATCCTTCTTCTTATCCCTTTTCAGCATTGTATCAATCCTCTATTGCTTAGAATCTCTACTACGAAAGGCATGTGGATCGACATCATGAATAGTGGCTCCCTCTGAAATGTTCCTGGAAGACTTCTACCGCCAAATGCTCCCAATATTAACGCAACACGGCCGATGCCTCTCATGACGGGTACTCTGACTGAGCTCCTCCTAAACTGTCTCAGACTCTCCTGCAACACTACAAAATTGGATCCTGATCCCGACTCAAAAGCTAATGGCCCAAATCGCTGTCTATGCCTGGCTATCTCCTCCAACTGCCTCTGCTCATACAAGCTCGCCTGAATAGCAACTTCCATCTATGCCTCCTCATCAGAAGGAATAGATGCTCCCTTTGACTCCCTGGAGCAATAAGGTGGTTCTTCGGCTCTGTGCTCCACCTCTGCCTTCTTCTTTGCTGCTTTTTCTTTCCCAGCTTTGAAATCAAGAAATGTTTCTTCATCAACTGATGGACCTCATGTGGACACTGTCAGCATCCAGATACATCAATAGCCGCCAGCCAAGTACTACTTCAACCTTGTTACCCCCCCACCTTTGAATTCGGTATTGTACCGTTTACACCTCCAGTGATGCCGACCCGAGGCATCTCTCAATGCACCACCATCCATGTCACGCTACAAATCTTCTTCCTTCCTCGATAAATCCATACCTGAATATTTAAATTACATATAAAGTCAATAATAATTTTATTAATTAATACTTTATTAACCAATTTTTTAAATTTAATTATTTTTTTAATTTTCTAATTTTAAAAATTTTAAAAATAAAAATTTAAAAAAAAAATTTTAATCTTAGATTCATTTAGGATTCTATCATACATGCTATATATATTTTTTTAAGATCCTATAAATGCATTAAAAATCAATTTTTCTTTAATTTAAGACATAGAGCATATTCATAAGATGCATCAAAACTTGGATAAAATGACATGAAATTTATAGTGAAAGTAGCTTATGAGCCCAAGATTACTAATTTATAATTATAATTTTTTTATTAATTATTTTTTAATTAAATTTTTAATCCAAAATTAATTTTTAATTTAAAAAATTATATACTTAACAAAAAATCAAGATCTTAGTATCATTGTATAGATCTATCCTAGATCTACCATATACTCTAAAATCATAGTCAACAAAGAAAATTTGATAGCATTTCTCCTTAATTTTTTATTTTGCACGGATTTTAACAAAAAAAGAGGGAGAGGAAAATAGGGGAAAGGGAGCTATACGTACCTTGATTTCATCTTCCTCTATAATTTCTGGACGTTCGATTGTGTCGAAATGGAGGAGTTTTTTTTTGGATCGTCGTCATTTGAAAACAATAAACATAGAGAGCGCTCGCTCTATGTTCTTTATAACTCAAAATCCAACATAGTTGGCTTCAGAGATTCCCTCCCCCCCACTCACATGGCTACGATAGCCACGTGAGGAAAGCAAACAAAAAAAGGCCCGAACTAGTTCAAACCGGTCCTGACCGGCCAAACTGAGCGTTTCGGCCTTGTTTCACCGGGTTCAGGACCGGTTCGGCCCGGTTCTATGCCGATTCGGTCCGGTACAAGTTATTTTTTTTTTTTTTTTTAGGCCGGGAACCATTTTATATAATCGAACCATACTGACCGGCCACTAGTCCGGTTTGGTACACCCCCCCGAACGGCCGATTCGACACGGTTCGGCGACCCTGTTTATAACTCCTACAAATTGATCCAAATCATCAATTGAATTGATGATTTGGTCTTCATTCAAGCTCTTGATCAAATCAAGATCCTCTTCTGTTATGATACCTCAAGTTCTATTCTATCTGATAACGAGACATACCATAATCTCTATCATTATATCATCGAAACTCCTTTCGCTGTAGTGGAAGGATTCTAACTTAACCCTAACAAGGATTGTTGATCCGAAAACAATCCTAATGAGTTCTCACAATCTACTAATGACACTTAACAATATATAATGACAACCTAGAAAAATAAAAGATGAATCCCTAGATATAGTTACTATGCGATCAAGTTCCCCTATCAAGAGTCCTGACAGGATGCAAGTCATAGAAACTTGTCAAACCCTAAATATCCATCATATGCAAGACTTAATCAGCATGAGCCAAATCGTGAATCCCATGGAAACTTCTTTCCATTATCATGCTGTTGTAGTCACGGACTTAAGAACTCAAACTCTTAAGTCGCATAGGACTACTCCAATAGATCTCACATAAGTGCATACCCTACACCTACATCGAATCTATTGTAGACAATGAACATCGCAAGGCCCCGAATGACTTAAGGACTATGTTTGTATTGTCAAACTACAACAATCCTACTATGAATAGCCGAGGCATAGGGCTGGAAGTGGGCCAAGCCGAACCGAGCCACACCCCTATCCGAGACTAGTCCAAAAAAAATTTCGGGCTTCGAGTCGAGCTTAGGCCCAAAATTTCTTTTAAAACATCAGGCCCAAGCTTGACCCAAGCCCAGCCCGAGCCTGATTAGGCCAGCCCGAATAAAAAGCCCAAATGACAAAAATTGTCTGGCTGGAGCACGAGGGGTGTGAGGGCGAACCAGGGAGTCAGATCAAGCCGGGGGGGGGGACTGCGAGGTCACCCGGGGTAGGGGGCGTCGAGTGGGGTGCCGGGCCAGGAGAGGGAGATCGAAGCCGAGGGGGCCGCGGGTCGCACGAGGGGCATGGCCATCGGGTGTAGGCACCAAGGCCGGAGGGAGATCGGAGCCGAAGGGGGGCCACGGGGTTGCATGGGGGCAGAGGCGTTGGTGTGAGCATCGAGGCCGGGGAAGGGAGATCTGAGCCTAGGGGGCTGCGAGGTCGCACAAGGGGCAAGGGCGTCGGGTGCGACTATGCGAGCGCTAACCGAGAAGAAGATCGAAGTGGGGGCAGCATCGCCGTCGAGTGGCAGAGGCGATGCCGCGATGGACTTAGAAATGAGAGAACAGAGAACGAAAGACATGAAAAAAACTGAGAACTAGACTCGGGCTGGGTTCAGGTCGAGCTTAGTCTAGGCCAGTTTCGAGCCGGACCAAAAGGGTGCCTGTGCCTGGCCCGAAAATTAAATTGGCTCTAATATAAGGCCCGAAGCCCGGCCCGATTTATTTAAAACCTAACCCAAAGCCCGACCCGATTTCGGATCTACTCGAAGCCCATCGGACCGGTCCAGCCCAATTGTAGCCTTACTAAGGTATTATAGGTCAAAGAACTGCTCACATAAATACAGCATTGAGAAAATCACAAATGAATGGTGAGTAGACATCCAAGTGACTTCTCATTTTTGGTCATGCTCGGTACCGTTGTTTACTAACCATTTACAATCTCGCTCCAGTATCCCTACACTATATACTCGAGATTCATCTACATGAAAGCGATCCGTGCACCGATCTTGATAGATCAATCACTGTTCCCGTGATGATCCAATGATCAAGATAATTTAAGAGTTAATCTATAATGACATCTCAAATTTTCAACTCTTGATAATACATCATTGTCCATTAACTTCTTGGATGATTCATAGACACATCACATCATGAATGAAAAAACTATCCATTTTATTAATTTCAATAAATCAAGTATAAAAATATATCCTATAAATGATATAATATATTATGCCAACTTGACTTTTGGGGCATACATCTAACAATCTCCCACTTGCATTAAAACCATTGGCCATGTACCTAAGTCCCATCTTATCAAGGTGGACTTCAATCTTTTGTTGGCTCAACTGTTTCATCATCAATTGATTTATCACTTTGTCTATGAAGTCTACTCTTCGCACCTTGACATACTTCTCAAGATATCGCGTATGATGTAAAACCGCAACTCAATGTGCTTGGACTTCTATGAGACCTGAACTTCTTAGTGAGGGCTATGGCACCATTGTTATTGCCGTACAGAGGATGACATCTAATGACATCACTCCAAGCTCCATAATAAACTTGTACCATAATGCTTCTTTTGCAAGTTTTGAGATGGTGATGTACTCAGCTTCCATAATAACATCAACAATAATGATTGCTTGAAACTCTTCCATCTTGTAGAACCATCATTACAAAGAAATACATCCTGATGTAGACTTTTTATCATCAAGATCAAACATAAGTCTAAATCAATGTATCACTCAATCCGCAATTCAAAACATCTTCTAAAGACCAAGAACAAATCCTTATTTCTTTTCAAGAACTTAAGGATGTTCTTCACAATCCAGTACTCTTTGCCTGGATTCGACTGATACTTGCTTATAACACTCACAACAAAGGCTATATCAGGTCATGTATATAAGATGGCATACATGAGACTCCCTATTACCGAAACACAAGGGATCTTGCTCATCTGCTGAATCTTCTCAATTATGCTAGGACCATTCTTGAGAGACTAATGCCATGCCTAAAGGATATCTCCCACTTAAAGTTCTCCATGCCAAGGATCGCTGAACCGATACCGGAACCCGTACCGATCAACTGCCAGTATGGTACAATACCGTACCGGTACGTGTACCGAGACTTAAAAAATGAATAAAAACTCTCTTCCTCCTCCCTCTTAAGCAAATATTATTAAACCATACCTGAACCAGACCCGAACCGAGCCAAACCGAGCCTGAACCGAGCTGAACCAAGTGGAACCGGGCAGTACGATACCGTATGCTACAGTACTATACTGTACGGGATTAAATTTTTTTTAATTTTTTAACGGTCTGGGGTGCCAGACCGTTTTTATATATATGAACCGTACCGGCCAAGAGCGGTATAGTATGCCCCATATCGGGCGGTACGGGACGGTACCCAAACCCTACTCCATGTTGAATCTTTTTCAACACTTCCTCCATGTACAAACGGTTCGCCAAACCATGCCGACCAACCACTTCGGCCCGTATCGATTCGAACTGATGCTAAACCAACACGGTTTGCCTTAATGGTTTCCCCCTATACAAATATAAAAAAAAGTAGAAACCGGTCAAAACCGATCCCGAACCGACCTGAGCCGTAAAGAAACGATCATTCGGCTGGTTCGAGACCGGTTCGAACTGGTTTCCTTTTCTTATTTTTTTCTGTGTAGTTTTTGGGGGTAATATAAAGGAACCAACAATCCAAGGCTCTCAGTTCACTGTAAAAACCTACAACGAAGGCTGCAGAGAATTTTTTTGGGATTTCAAACCAATAAAAACCAAAATAGCAAGAAAAAGGTGGATTCAAAATATAC
Organism: Areca catechu; assembly: GCA_021397845.1. Taxonomy (NCBI): domain Eukaryota; kingdom Viridiplantae; phylum Streptophyta; class Magnoliopsida; order Arecales; family Arecaceae; genus Areca; species Areca catechu. The sequence continues at coordinate 29,693,025 of CM038042.1, read as the reverse complement.
ATGTGCTTCCCTTCTTTCTTTCTCCTCTCCCCCCTTTTTTAAATTCGTGAAACAAAAAATAAGAAATGCTGTCAAAATTTTTTTTTGGACATATTTTAGAGCATGTTGTAGATCTAAAAGATCTACACAATGATGCTAAGATTAAGATTTTTTATTAAATATATATTTTTTAAAATAAAAAAATATTTTTAAATTAAAAATTAAAAAAATAAAATAATTAATTAAAAAATTATAATTATAGATTATTGTTATAGAACTCGTAAGCTACTTTTACTATAAATTTTGTATTGATTTATCCAAATTTTGATGCATCTTATGAATAGTACTCTAGATCTAATATTGAAAAAAAAATGGCCTTTCATGCGTGTCCACTGTTTTAAAAAAATATATGTAGCATCTATGATAGAATCCTACATGAATATAAGATTAAATTATTTTTTTATAATAATATAATTTTTTATATTTTTAAATCTAAAAAATAAAAAATTAGACAAACAAAATACTAATTAATATATGTAATTATTGAACTATGTGCTTTTTTAAATATTCAGAAATGGATCCATCGAGGAAGAAGGATCCGGAGCATAATATTGATTGGTTGCATGGAGAAATGCTCTCGAATCGACATCATTGGATGTGTAAATAATGCAATGTAGAATTCAAATATAATGGGATAACTAGATTGAAGCAGTACTTGGCTGGTAGACTCCGATATATTTACATGCCGACAGTGACCACAAAGATCCGTCAGTTGATGAAAAAACATTTTGCTAATTTCAAAATAGAAAAAAAAAATATCAAGAAAAAGGCAGAAATGGACTGCAGGGCAGAACCACATTCTTATTATTCCAGGAAGTCAGAGAAGCGTCTATTCCTTCCGATAAGGAGGCACAGATGGAGGCTGCCATTCAGGCAAGCTTGTATGAGCAGAGACAAATAGAAAAGATGGTCAGGCAGAGTGATTTTGGCCATCAACTTTAAGTCAGGATCGAGATCGGGCTTCACAAATATTGCAGGAGAGTTTGAGATAGTTTAAGAGGACCTCCTTAGTCAGAGAACCCGTCAGGAGAGGCCCAGCGTTTGTATTGCATTCATATTGAAAGCATTTGGCAGTAGAAAGAAGGCTTCTAGGGACATTCCAACAAAAACCACTATCCATGATGTCAATCCACATGCCTTTCCTAACCCAGATTCCAAGCAACAGAAAATTAATAGCATGCTGAAAAAGATAAGTATATGTAGAGGGCTATCGAATCCTGGTTTCATTTCAGTCATCCTAGTGCATGCAGCAGACAACCCATATTATCACTCTGCTATTGCATCTATACAAACTGCTGTACAGATGTAGATCCTCCAGAATCAAAAGATATGTGATCAGTTCTAAACAGCAATAATGAGCTAGAAAATGGATTGCCTCCTATCAAAGTGGCTCGTGTATAGATTGACAATGATATTGGATGTTGGACTGATCCTACAAAACGGAGTATTATCAACTTTTTGACTTATTATGATGGAAAAACTTTCATAAATCTATTGATACTGCAGATCAGGTGCACAACAGCAATTATATCCTTAGATTGATGGAGAAGGTGATTGATCAAGTGGGAGAGTAGAATGTCATGCAGGTCATCACAGATAATGGATCACAGTATAAAACCGCATAGCAACTCTTGATATAGCGACGATCGCATATTTTATGAACTCCTTGTGCTATATATTATTATGACCTCATGTTGATATATATAAAAAAATCTATAGGATATAAAGATAGTTGAATTAGCACAGACTATCATCAGATTCATCTATAGTCATACATGGGTCTTATCATTAATGAGGACTTTATTAGAAAAAAATATTGAGACCGGGGTCACATGGTTTACTATAAATTATATAGCACTTGATAGTCTTCTTGGCAAGAAAGTAGAGCTACGTCAGATGTTTATCGATCAAAAGTGGTAACAAAGCAGATAGCCAGGACAAATACTAAGAAGCACTGTAGAGAATTTAGTGATGAGATAAACATTCTGGTAACGGACCGAGAGAATAGTGGAGACTATCAAGCTTTTATATGAGATACTTCGGGCCATGGACTAAGAGATATACGCAGATGGGCTTCCTGTATTACATGAAGCAAAGGACAAAAAAAGATCTAAAAGACAAATCCAGCACACGCTAATGATTATATCCGGATCACTGATGGACAGAGTTATCAAATGAGTTCGGATTTGTATCTAGTAGGTATGCAAAAATCATGAACTCTCTAAAATTTAAATTAAATTATACTTGTACAAGTATACTTGACTAATTCTTAAAATATATGTGCACTATCTGAATCTGAGATTCCAATACTCCATACCAGGCATTGCCATTAATGAACAACTTATGTCTGTCCTATGCAATGTTATATATAAGATGGAGCCCGATCCAGATGTCGCAGCTATGTACTTAGAACAAGTTAGATTGAAATTGTTGAGTGATTTTTATTAACACTAATTTTAACAAGTAGCACATGATAACAATAATTTTTTTTCAGACGAATTTTTTAAGGACAGATTATTTTGGATCCAATAGCCATCAGAATAAATCAAAGATGAATCCTGATTGGTACTACTAAGTCTAATATTATATTCAAATTGATTTTTGAATTTTGCTTAATCTAAAATTCTAAATGATTTATTATCTTTTACAGCTGAATGGTAGATATATTTTGATGGATCAACAAAATATTTAAAAATTCTTGCTATCAGAATCCTCTCCCAGATGGTGTCATCTATAGTGAATATGAGCGCAGCCGGTCTACCTTCGACCTTATCTACTCCAAGCAGAAGAACCGTCTAAAACAGAAACGCCTCAACAATCTTGTGTTTATGTACGCTATAATTTAAGATTGAGACTAAAATATATTTAGGAGGAGTTAAAGTGAAATACTCCGATCCTACTATAAGTATTGATGAGGATGATGATCCGATAATTGGATGTATCGTGAATCAGCAGCAAGAGCCAGAACTTGATAAGCAAGGATCACCCACCTTCTCGCCCTGACAGTTTTGTAGCTAGCGAGGCTGGGATTGATGCTTAACAATGGGCAACAAGTAATTTCCTCACAGGCTCCAACATATGCATCATATCATTCATTCCCACCATCTATCCGGCTCAGAAACAGAGAAAGGAAAGGTAGTTGCATCTCCACCGGAGTATTCAGTTCATTCAGATTCAGATACCAGAAAGAGTGGTGCTAATGCTTTTTCAGATAGTAGAGGATCTAATGATCAAGAAAGAGGATGGAGGATGAGAGCCAGCGCTATTCATCGATCTACTGGTTTCACGATTTAGTCACACCACACATGATATAGACCATAGTGCACCATGTGGTAGATCTCATAATGAATGATTTCATATAGACGACGAGCTCCACGAGATCATTCGGGACACGATCGCTGCAGATCTTCTGTACGCGAAAGGATCAAGAATGCATATCACGATATCCTCATATTTAGGATCCTCTAACTCACCTGCAAGTACCACATTGCGATCCATATGGTATATCCGAACATCTTCTAGGTGGTTATTATGGACTGCAGATCTTACGGAGCTCTGATTTTATTATTTGCTACTGGTATTTTGAGATCACCCCTACACATCATATCATCAATCTCTAGATACCTTTCAAAGTCAAGATCTTAGCAAGAGATGCGATAAGTTACGATCCATCACACACCTCCTGAGATGAGCTTACAGAAGTATCAAACTGCCTAGTTAGAGGGATTTATTGATCTTCCTCCTCAATACATTAATATTTTGATATTTATGGACATCACACAATCCGATTCTAAATATCGATATGTAATTATATTAATATTTTATCTTTCACATCAATTTACTGGTAATCTTACTTTAATTATAATTTTTAAAAAATAATATATCATGATCGGAGGCTAGATAATATTTTGTAGTATTTTGAAGTGATACAACATCAATTAGTATCAACAAACATCCATTTAAACCTAAAATATTTTATAAACCTTATAAAGAACAAAAAATGAAAAAAAATTAGACACCATACCATACTAGCCTAGTGTCGGTACGAGTCCCAGTACCGGTACTGGATCCTTGATGTACATCTCTATAAAAGGCTAAGTATCCTATTCGGTCTATCTCTATAAACCTTAATTCCTAGAATATAAGCTACTTTACCTAAGTCTTTCATGAAAAATTGTTTAGACAACCAATTCTTGGCTAAAGTTAACATGAAAATATCATTCACAATGAGAATATCATCTATATACAACAAGGAATATGACAGCCCTTCCACTGACCTTGTAAATACAAGGCTCCTCATTCTTGATGAAATCAAATGATTTGATTACATTGTTGAAACATGTTCCTATTCTGATAAGCTTGCTTTAATTCATAAATGGAGCCATGCGACTTGCAGATTGTGATCTTTATCACTGGAAGTGAATCCAAAGACTGCTCTATATAGATATCTTCATTAAAATATCCATTAAAGAATGCAATTTTCATATCTTCTGCCACATCTCATAATCATAATACGCTATAATGACAGTGAGCAGATGGATTTTAGCATGACTACCGCGAAAAGGTATCCTGATAGTCAATGCTTTCACGTTGACTATACCCCTTCACCACTAGCCTAGCTTTATAGATCTCTACCTTATCATTTATACATTTTTCTTTTGTAGATCCATTTACACCTAATGGATACAATACTCTCAAGTGGATCCAGTAAGGACCAAACCTAGTTCGAATGCATTGAGTCAATTTCTGATTTCATAACACTCAACCATTTCTTAGAGTCAAAGTCTGACATCGCCTTTTATAGATCTTAGGATCAACTACTTGATCCCTATCTCCCACGAGAAATACTTTCTCTGCATTCTCTGTAAGCATACCTAAGTACCCTTCAGAGTGGGAGATTCTACTAGACTTACGAGATGATGGAGCAACTACATCTACTGGTTCAATTGATTCAACCTGATCCCCAGCTGGCCACTCTTCAAAGACTCTTCGAGCCCAATTAGCCTCCCACTACCACTGTCCTAAATAAATTATTTTTCCAAGAACGTGACATGCAGGCTTACAATCACATTGTGGGTCTAAAAAGTAAAAATAATATTCTATTAATTCTTTAGGATATCTATAAAGCGCGCTTTAATAGATCTGGACTCTAACTTGTCCTCCATTAGTCTTTTGATATAGGCTAAACATCCCCAAATCTTGAAATGGCAAAGACTCGATTTCCTTCCTACCCTATCATATCTCATGTGATGTGATAGGAACGGATTTAAAGGAAACCATATTTAAAATATAAATAGAGATTTGTAGGGCATGTTCCCAAAAATATAGAAAGGTCAATAAAACTTATCATGGTCCAGACCATATCCAATAGGATCATATTCTCCTTTCTAATATCCCGTTGAGTTGGGATGTGCTAAGAGTCCACTATAAGACTGTCATTGTCCGTAAGATATCCTAAAAATTCTTCGCTAAGATATTCCCCTTCTCGATCTGATTGAAGAACCTAAAGGATTTTCTTGTTTATTTTCTACTTCATGTCTGAATTCCTTAAGCTTTTCAAAGGCTACAGATTTGTCTCATTAGAAACATATACATATACCATGAGTAATCATTGGTAAAAGTAATGAACTACTAATAACCACCCCTGACCTGCATATCAAATGACCAACACACATCAATATGTACCAAAGCAAGTATTCAGTGACCCTCTCCCCATGTCTTACAAACAGTAACTTGATCATTTTTCCTTAAAGACAGGATTCACAAGCTGGTATGATTCAATTAAGAGTTAAAGATCACATCCTTTTCTAGTTTGTTAATCCTATCCTCTCCAATGTGACCAAGTATAAATGTCATATATACTTATGATTTAGGTGATCTCTAGATCTTTTATGTCCTACAACACTCACTAATTGCTTGTTAATATTCATAAATGCATCAGCATACAAATGATAAAGACTGTCAATTAAAAACTCTTGCAATAAATTTATTTTTCAAATGAAAAGAACAAAAATCTTTATTAAAATTAAATTCAAAACCATTATGTGCTAGCATAGATACAAAAATCAAATTTCTGCTAGCTACAGGTACATAATAACAATCTTTGAGAATAAATCTAAATCCTAACAGTAATAACATAGTGCATGTTCCAACAGCGACTGCAACAACCCTTGCTCCATTGCCAATGTGCAAGATCACATCTCCTTCCCTCAGTCTACTTCCTACTAAATCCTATATCAAAGTACATATGCAAGCATTTGAACCGAAGTCTAATACCCAACAAGAAAAAACTAAGATTTTAAATCCCGTGGGACGGCTATCACGGTTTTTTTTCTGGAACGGGACACATCAGCGTCCCGCCCCGTCCCGACACTCGGGACAGGGAATGTCCTAAGATATCCCGATTGGGACACTGGGATGCTGGCGGGATGTCCTGTCCCGACACATAGGATAATACCCTGTCCCGGTGTCCCGTGGGATGTCCCGTCGGGACCCGAATCCTTCGAAAAAACCATATGATTAGATGCAATAACGAGCATGCTGGACATACATTCTGAAGGTGCATCCGCCTTCTATTTCAAGCTCTCTAGGAATAGTGAACAATCTCTCTTTCAATGGTAATCTATGTTGCAGTGGAATACTTTGCCTTACTAATAGCAGCCTTCTTTGGAGTGTCCTTTTCATATAAAGCATGCAGATCTAAACAAAACCACCTATGGATATAACATACTAAAATAAAAGCATATATTTAGATCTGAAATCAAAAAATTCAGAGTAGGAAAAACAAACCCACCTGAAGTGTTTTCCTTTTCTTCGATTAGGTTAGATCCAACGAATTCCTATGATTTCTATTGGAGCCACACACGTGCCCATCCTCTAGTATCCACATGAAGTGTTGCTAATCGTAACTCGAAAGCCTCCGGAGTGCTAACTCCTTACAAGCATTGCTTCTCGACTTGCACCTAGATCCTTCTTCTAGAACTAGAAGATCTAAAGCCTGTGCAAACTCTTCACGCAGATTCTAGGGAGAAGAAAACTATAGGAAAGAAATTCTTCTCAGTTTTTCCTCTCTTATTCTCTCTTTTTCTCTTTGGTTGGACGTGTGGAAAGTCATAAGAAAGAAGGAGAAGGGTAGGAAGGAGGAGAGATAGAGTGGAGAGTTTCTACAATGAAAAATTAGATAGCCTGCCACCTTTCTCCCGTAGTTTTATTCTTGTCACCCAAAACCAATTCCCAACACCCAATCCTATTAGATAAAAACAACCCAAACCAATTCCATTTGAATTAGAAATATAGTTAGATAAGTTTTATCATGAAAGAAACCCAACAAGAAAAGGAAGGTGCAAACTTGTGCCTCTTATTTTCTTGCGCATGCAAACAGGGGGCGCCATGTCCAATGCCCCTTGTTCAATTTGCCATGAAAATAAAAGAGAACCCAATAAACATAGGCTTAGGCAATCTATTTCAATTTGGATTCAAATTCAAGCACCCCTTGTTCAATTTGCCATAAAATAGAGAGAACCCAATAAACATGGGCTTAGGCAATCTATTTCAATTTGGTTTCAATTTGGATTCAATTTGAGCCCAATTCGAATCAAATTCAAAAAGATTGTCAATCCTAATCCAATTAGGATTGCAATCCAAATCCATCTTGAATAATTAAATTCAATTAGACTTAAATTAAACCAAGTCCGATTAAATTAAATTTGATTTAAATTAATTAGGACTTGATCCATGATTTAATTAAGTCTACTTATATTACAACACTTGCAATAAATCCCTTATGCTAATAATTAGAGTTTCCAAATATGTAACTCTTACAAACTGATCCAAATCATCAATTTAATTAATAATTTAATTTTGATCCAAGCTCTTGATCAAGTCAAGCTCCTTTTTTGTGATCCCTCATGTTCTATTATGTCTAGTAGTGAAACATACCATGATCTCTATAATAGTATCATTAAAACTTTTTTCAATGTGCTGGAACGATTCTGACTCGATCCTAAAAAGGATCACTAATTCGAAAACGACAGTCGGATTAACGACCTTAGTGAGTTCTTATAATTCACTAGTGATACATAGTAATATATAGTGACAATCCAGCAGAATAGAAATGAATCTCTAGGTGTAGTTACCATATGATCAAGTTCCTCTATCAAGAGTCCCAATAGGATGCAGGTCATAAAAACTCGTCAAATCCTAAATATCTATCATATGCAAGACTTAATCAATTTAAATCCAATCATGAATCCCATGGAAACTTATTTCCATTATCATGCTGTTGTAGCCACAGACTTAAGGACTCAACCTTTTAGATCGCATAAACTACTCAACTACTAAGACTAATAAATTTTCTATAAGTGCACACCCTACTTTTATAACGAACCTACTGCAGCCAACAAACACTGCAAGGTCCCGAATGGCTAAGGACCATATTTATGTATTGTCAAACTACATAAATCTCACTGAATGGCCGAGACACCGCAGATTAAAGAACTACTCATAACTACAGCATTGAGATAGTCACTGACAAGTGAGTAGATATCCAAGAGATTTCTCATACTTGGTCATGCTCAATATCGTTATTCTCTAACAACCACTTGCACACTTGCTTCAATGGATACACCGTAGACTCTTGACTTATCTACCTGAAAGCGATCCGTGCATCAATCTTGATGGATTAATAATCATTCCCATGATTCAACAATCGGGAGCATTTAGAAGTTAATATAATGAAACGTTTCAAATTCTCAACTCCTGAGAATATGTCATTATCCATTAACTTCGTGGACGATTCATAGACACATCATATATGAATGAAACAAATACATATTTTATTAATTTCAATAAATTAAGTACAAAAATATATCCAAAAGTGATACAATATGTTATGCCAACTTGGATTCTAGGATATACATTTAACAAGAAGGTGGTCTTGAGGATGAAACTAATGATGAAGAAGAAAAAACTCCTTTATGGTGCTGGACCCATAAGTCATGCGATACAAGGTGAATTGGAAGAGCAGTTAGTGCATGTCCTTGATTTAACTAGTGGTGGAATGAAGATAGATGATGGTTTTTCCGGAAAAGTTGCATATAGATGATTATTTAGATTGGGAAGCTAGGCCTTTTTTTTTTGAAAGAAACAATGGCAAAAAATAGGAAGGTAATGTTTGTAAAGCTTAAATTGAAGGACACTCCACTTTAATGGTAGAAGAGAGTTGAAGATCAGCAAGCAAGACAAGTCAAGCTAAAACCTGCACATTGGAACACATGAAAGTGAAGATGCGGAATCAATTTTTGTCAGCTGATTATGCAATTGAATTGCATAACAAATTTCATTTACTGAAGCAAAATAGTATGTCAATCGAGGAATATACTTCAGAGTTCAATAACCTTTCTATTAGATTTGGTTTAAATGAGACTAACAAGCAAATGACTTCCCAAAACCTTACTAGTTTGAATCAATCTGTTAGAGATGAGATGGGAGTGGTCTATTTATTTAATCTTGAAGATGCTTGAGAATACAACTTAATGGCCCAAGAATGAGTGTTGTATTACAGTGCAAGAGGGCCAATGCATGGTAGGACTAATGGCAGCTTACAAAGTAACATTAGTGCAATTCAGGGCTCTCAGATGATCAAACAGCCAAGCAGAATGGTCAAAGAGTTGTCACACCCAACAAAGCAAGTGGGAGAAAGATTGATAGAGTGGTAAAGGGAAGAATGCAGTGTGATATGGAGTACAAAACAATTACAGTACTTGTGCTTTTAAAGTTGGAGCGGGTCACAAATTCAATATCTTATTTATGGTGAAAGCAGACACAACTCTTTTGCCTGTCCACGACAGACGGTGAACCTACCTAAGTTTGAAGAAGTAGAGGCTCTGGAACCTATTTATGACAAATATGTTGATGAAAATGAAGATGTTTATCCAATTCAAGGGGAGTCTTTAGTGATTCAAAGAGTGATGACAACGATGAGCAAAGAAGAAGGAGAAGATTGGTGGCGATGTAGCATTTTCCAGGCACACATTCTTTGCGGTGGCAAGAAGCATTCTCACCCTACAAAATCAGATGGCTTAAAAAAAAAAATGAGATACCAATTACATCCCAATGCTTGGTCAAATTTACCATGGGTGGTGATCTGGATAATGAGCTTTGTGTGATATTGTGCCAATGGATGCTAGTCATATTCTTCTAGGCAAACTGTGGTTATATTATTTGCTACATCGATCATCATACTACATCTAATACTTATTCATTTTATAGAGGCAATAAGAAGTATACCTTGCATCTTATTAAGAAAGAAGTTTAAAGAAGAAGCTGCTAGTTTTTCTATAGGCAGCAAGGTTAATGGATTTTTATCTGCTGAAAAACTTGAAGCTGAGAGTAGAGATATAGGAGTTATGTATGCTTTGGTTAGCAAATTGATAACGGGTGACCAAATTGGAAGCAATTGTTTAAAGAGTTGTGGAGCTATTAGTAAAGATTTGCCATGGATTTACAATCAATGAGGAGCATTCAACATGTCATTGATTTGGTTCCAAGAGCATCATTACCAATCAACCAGCTTATCGTGTTTGCCTATGCAACAAGCTGAGATGCAAAGATAGGTTGGCGAGTTGCTTGCTCAAAGTTTGGTGTGTGAAAGTAAAAGCCCATGTGCTTGTCAATCCTTGTTCCTAAAAAGGATGGTTCTTGAAGGGTGTGTATAGACAGCCATGCTATCAACAAAATCACCATCAAATACCGAATTTCCATTCCTCATCTAGAAGACTAGCTTGATCAGTTTGCTGGTTAGAGAGTATTTTCTGATTGATTTGAAAAGTGATCATCTCCAAATCAAATTGAGGAAAGTGATGAATGGAAGACTGCATTCAAAACACCAAATGGGCTCTACGAGTGGTTAGTGATTGCCATTCGGCCTTTCTAAAGCACCAAGTATATTTATGAGGGTTATGACAGAGGTACCAAACTATTTCTTGAAATCATTAGTCATTTATTTTGACAACATTTTAATTTATGGTCAAATGAAAGAGGAGCATTTGATTCAGCTATGCCAAACTTTAGAGGAACTTCACAGGGAGCTCTTTATAAACTTGAAGAAATGCTATTTCTTGTGCAACAAAGTGGTGTTTCTAGGATTCGTTGTTTCAGCAAATAGAAACCAGACCGTGGTAAAGTGTGTGCCATTATGGAGTGGCCAACTCCTCAATTAATCAAAGAAATTTGAAGTTTTTGCAAGTTAGCCTCATTTTATAAAAGGTTCGAAAAGAATTTCAGTTCCATTATTAGTCCTATTACTAAATGCTTGAAGAAGAACAGTTTTGAGTTGTTGAATTCTGCACAGAAAGTTTTTGAATAGATCAAAACGTTGAAAACAGAAGCATCAGTTCTTGAACTAGCTGATTTTGACCAGTTGTTTGTTGTGGAATGTAATGCATTGCACGAGGGAATTGGGGCTGTTCTCAACCAAGATGGAAAGCTGGTGGAATATTTTAGTGAGAAGTTATCTGATTCTAAACGACAGTAATCCATCTTTGACCTGAAGTTGTATGCTTTGGTGCAGGCTATTCATCATTGGCAACATTATTTGGCTTATCAAGAGTTTGTACTTTGTAGTTTATTCAAACCAAGGTTTTAAATCCCGTGGGACAGGGCTGTCCCAGTTTTTTCCTGGAATGGGATGCATCGGCGTCCCGCCCCGTCCCGACACTCGGGACAGGGATGTCCCAAGGTGTCCCGATTGGGAAACTAGGATACTGACGGGATGTCCTGTCCCGACACATGGGATAATATCCCATCCCGGTGTCCCGTGGGATGTCCCGCCAGGACCTGAATCCTTGATTCAAACTATCAAGCATTGTGGTATTTGAATTCTAAGAAAAAGCTTAGTGAATGTCATGCTAGGTCACGTTCTTTTCTTGATGAGTTCAATTTTTCATTGAAATACAAAACTAGAGAATCGAATATAGTGGCAGATACATTGAACAGGCGATCTTTACTCCTAACAGTGATGCATACTTTACAGGCTTTGAAGAGATGAAAAATCAATATAAAACTGACCCATATTTCTGCCACACTGCAGATGAATTACAAGGGCCAGCAAATTCAGAAAATTGCTATACAGGTTGGTTGCATGACGGTTAGTTGTTCAAGGACAATCAGTTATGCATTCCAAAGAGGTCATTACATGAACAAATTATTAGAGAACTTCATGGTAATGGCTTGGGAAGATATTTTGCCAAAGATAAGACATTGGCGATGATGGGGCTGATTGCTATTATTGGCCGAAGATGTATAAAGATGTGGACAGACTGGTGCAAAGTGTTCAACTTCCACATTTGGCAAGGGGAAGTCTCAAATACAATGTCATACACCCCTTGACCTAAGCCAAAAGCCACACGGATTCATTTGAGCATGAATTTTGTCTTGGAATTTCCAATGACTGAAAAAGGAAATGACCCCATTTTTGTTGTGGTGGACCGATATTCAAAGTGACACACTTATTCCACTTTCTAAGACTTTTGATGCTACATATATTGTTGAGTTGTTTTTCACATAAGTAGCAAGGCTCCATGGTGTTCCAACTTCCATTGTTTCTAGATGTCAAGCTCATGGGGCACTTTTAGAGAATCTTATGAAGGAAGCTAGGACTCAACCAAGCATAAACCTTATGAACGAAGCTAGGGACTCAACTAAGTATTCATGCACATGCGATCCATAAACAAATGGTCAACCAGAAGCAATTAACTAGAGTTTAGGTAACATGTTAAGATGTCTTGTTGGAAACAATGTGAAGATCTGGGGCTTTGTTATACCCTCAAGGCTCAAGCTGAATTGCTTGCAACAATTTGATTAATAGAACCATAAAGAAGACACCGAAGCAGCATATGGTCTTAAACCACATCATGTACTTTATTTAGTGCCGTTGCCACAAGAAGCCTGAGTAAGTGCTAATGGAGAGGCTTTTGCAGAACATATTCAGCAGATCCATGAGGGGGAAAGAGCAGCCTTAAAAGCCAACAATGAAGCTTATGTTGCCGCTGCCAATCAACATCAATGGATCAAGGATGTTGAAGTGAGAGGTTTCCAAAAGGTAATCATTACAAACTTAAATCAAGGAAATTTGGCCCATGTAAAGTGCTAAAGAAAATCAGTTCAAATGGTTATTTGATAAAGCTGCCACCTAATTTACAATCAGCCTGATCTTTAATGATTTTGATTTATATTCTTTTGAGGGATTTGATGGGGAAGTACAACAGCGGATCAGGTTCATCAGCTATCAACCTTGCAGCCAGATGTTATTAAAGATGTGTTGGATGTCAAAGAAGTGAGGTCAAGGAGAGGCAACCAATATAGACAATTTCTGGTAAAATGGTTGGATAAGCTAGCAAGTAAAACAACCTGGATTGTAGAAGATGAGTTGAAGAAGGTTGATCTGAACATAAATACTGAACCTATCAAAGTTTTTTCATCAAAGTCGAGTTCTTTTTTTTCCAACTCAAGGAGACTGATGTGGGAGCATCCAAGGAGTTCGCTTAATTAGCTACTTTTAATATGTTCTTTTGTAACATTATTTTAGTTTATGGTCAGTAATTATGTCTCTAGTTATATTAAGTCATCATGTGACTAACATGTGACTTTAATGAGTTTGGATGGCTAAGATTAGATGGGTTTTTTGTCATCAAGGTTGGAATAAGAAAGCTATTGTAACCCTAGTATAGATAGTCTTCTAAACTCTAATTAAGCAAACATCTTATTATTGTTCAGAAGTTAGTGGTTTAGAGACCCTAAAATCCATTATTCTTGTTTCTATATCAATCTTGCTTAATTTTAGCCCTTGTTTTGCTATCTACTTGCTGTCTTTTACTTCCAGCACTATGCCAATAGACCCTATATTATATATCTCTTCTTCATGAATAAGAAATCCAGGTATGATATTGGTACAACTACATAATCTAACCTATGCAGATAAATTTGTCACCTCTGATTAGACACTTGATCAATGGGCATTGCTAGCTAAAATTGGTCCCAGATCTTTGGGAATAGGTTCTCTCAAAAAGCATATGGATACCTTACTGATTTTCAACTTCAACTGTAAAGCAACTATACTTTCCATTGGGCAAGCCATTTTATGTTTTGTTGTATCAAATGCCCAATTGACAAAGTCACAACTCTTTACTTGACGTCCAATGTTATTGTCATGTCGAGCTGCCCATCTTCTAGAGCATTCTTTGTTTGTTCAATTTAACTCTCCACAAGAGCTCCTGCTTGGATGGAATCTATCCCTTGTCACTTGGGCAAGGTGGTGGGGTTCAATTCCAATGGTCTCAGCCCTCGAGGGGTGGGGTGAGCATAAGGTTGAAGGTGTAGCTTAGCCCATCCTAATCTAATAACAAGGATGTCAGCTTTCCTAGGTGAGGCCAGATGATGAAACCCTCGTATAGCCTAAGCAGGCTCCCAGGCACTTACGGCTTCTTGGGGTGAAAAGCTCATCAAGCTTTTATCAGGCATACTTTAAGTTTTAATCATATGCATAAATATGCACCTGCATAAGATTTCAAATACTGCTAGAACGGGATTGTGTGAACAGTGCTGTACCATTCCTGTAGGTTTCCAGCACAGGTACACAGTGTCCTTATGGGACACAGTCCCATCCTATGTGCCTTATACTATGTGTCAGTACCCGATATGTACTATTCCAGCAAAAAAATGGTACAGAGTCGAGCACCAATATTTGAAACCTTAAATGAACATATATAATCTTTTTAAACCATATATGGGACCTTAAATATGTCACACTTACAAAGTCCAAAGACAAAGATTCACAAGAAAGAAGCAAAAGCATTGCTGCCAGTGCAGCATCCAACCTTTGTGCAATCTTGATATCTACAAATTCTTTCTACACAATTATCATCATTACCATTTAAGATACCACACTGGCTCCTATTAAGAGCTACCTTCAACATCATTACAAGTTTCTATTTGTTCTAGCTTGGGTGCCTACTTCCACCAACCCCACAAACGTGTGCACTCCCTCCTCTTTGTAGACACCTCATCATAGGTTCAAAAACCTCTCCACCACTTGGCATAGCACCTAGATCATTAGTAAACTAATTTCCCACCCCACTTATTTGAGCTTTAGCCCAAATCAACCTCAACACATTGTAAACATGCATTGTTATTTAATAAATTTGCTCTTAAAATCTTCAGGGAAAAGTTGATAACATTTTTAAACACAACTCTTCACTCCATCCGCTTAACCCTAGTTGTAATTGGTATTTATACATCCATCACTAATTCTTTTGCAGAACAGATTGCAACATTGTGGTATCCTTTAACCATTATCTTTGACTGGAGCCTCATTTTTTTCAGCATTTTTTCCACTGAAGTTTCTTTCTATATATTTTGTTTTGATTCCACCAAATTAGGTTCATCTTCATGAATGTAATCGGTGGTCATCCATACTAGGCATGCTTGTGGGTATCCCAACCATGCTCACCTAATTAGAATTTTATTAGTCCCAGTTATATATATCCTTAACACTTGTCACTACCCTAGCATACAAGTAGAAAACAAGTCCAATGTATCATTCATTCATAGGTTTCTTCCTTAATGCAATGTGAATTAGTTTTTCATTATGCAACTACATGCTTTGTCCAAGTTGGTAAAGAACATTTGTAGACTACTTATTCTTCCTCAAAAAAATTCCATCAATTGCTAAAGCAAAAAGATGACACAGAAATTGTCCTTGGCATGTTCGTTCATTGTCACTGTTGCAATAACACAACTCATGCTGATCCCAAGACTGATATAAAAGTGGAGGTAGAATCTTAGGTTTATGATTATATTGGTAAAGGACATTTGTAGACTACTACCCTTCCTTCAACTATGTCCATCAATTGGCAAAGCAAAAGACAGCACCCAAACCATGTTTGCATGAAACCAAATTCACTCTTTTTCATTGTTGCAATAACATCACTCATGCAGATTCATGGTCTGAATAAAGGGTGGAGGTTCAATCTTAGGTTCACAATCATTGAAAGAAAACTATGGGGTGAATCTACCATCACCATGTAAAAAAAGTGGGGGGGTGGGATTATATAATGTAATGCATGCTGAATATCAAATACTCAATCACTCATATTACCCAAATAAATATAGAAAGATTAAAAAAGATCCAGAATCACTAAATTTCTTTCCTTAACAGCAGAGGTTACAGCTTATAAGGTCATCATAATCCATTCACGTTGTTGGACAAAATTGTAAATGAAACTAACAATGCGCCAATTAACAAAATAATACTAAAGAAGAAATACATAAAAGCTTAGCCAACTCTTACCGTAAAGTTTCAACAGAGTAATACCCACGATCTACATAATCTCCCATAAAAAGTAATTGGTATCTGGACACTAGCAAACAAAAAAACTGCATTCATAAGATTCAATTAGGATATGCACAAACATCATTCAATTCTGGATATAAAGACGAGAAGACAGACATATTATGTTTAAACAACATGCAAGCTGTTTGAGCCATTAATTAAGAAATATTAAATAGCAAAATATAACTTGGCAAACACCAGCTTATAATTATCAGCTTTATTAGCTAACTGCAATACTCATTAGTAAAGAATGGTCTCTGCAGCATTACAAGTCACTAAAATTAGATGTCAACAAGCTTAAGTGGTTTTTAAAGAATTAAAGAAGAAACATCCAACCTGTGCTATACCCATAAACATAAAAGAATTGTGAGGCCATTTGGCTGCATAAGAGACAGCAGATTAAAACATGCAAACAGATGATAGTGGCAACCAATGTTCTCATCAAACTGTACATTTTACTTATTCAGAATGTTGTTCTCTTTGTTTGGTTGCAGGAACCTGCTTGACATTATCCATTTCTTTTATGTGTAACAGTCAAGTTTATAACATCTTGATATATCAAACCATTCAGGCCCTGTTTCAACGACCAATTAGCGTGTCCCTGTTAGCTTCCACAAGTGAGGCAGTGAAGAACGTGGCAAAACGCAATAATGTTGGGTAATCTGAGGGATGGAAGAAGTCACATATCCCACAATCCCAAATTAATAAGATAATGCATTCTACGCAAAAGGTAATTCAATTATCCAGAAAAAATAGATAAAATGTATAAAGACGCTGTTAGGATTCCCCATTCATCAACTAACTTCTCCTTCCAACCAGATTCTTTTATCCTCAAAACCACCCTTTCCTGCTGTGCAACATCACCCACATAACTTTTGTGCAGCATCCAAGAGGCCCTAATTCACATCTAAGAAGAACCATTTGTTTTGATATTTATTATCCCTAATGAAAAAAACCACAGGATTCTTGAGCAAATTGTCAAATATGCAACTACTTCCAAGTAATGAGGATTTCATAAGGAATTATGATGATAACAACATATCAACTCTATTTATCCTTATTCCTTAATATCCGTTTTATTGAAAAACTTTGTCAGATGACAAAGCAAAACAAACAAAAAAAAAAGAGAGAAAGATCACGTTCCAGGAAAATACCTTTCCACCAATCCGAAATAGCTCTGCAAGATCATGAAATTGTCCATGAATGTCACCACATATTGTCACAGGGTTTTCACAGGCTGCAAAACAGGGAAGAAAAATAGTTTCATCTCAACAAGTACTATAATCTATCTTTTGCATATCTACCTAGAGTCACAGATACAAGGTTTTGAGTCATTGGATTTCATCTTGCACTGATATAACAAGCTTTGCATATACTCTGCAATAACAATACATACAAATAATGTTCACCTGAACAGTTCAAAATAACAGAAAATATTAAAATACTGTATATTAAAGAAATTCACATGCGGTACTAATGCTAAGTTAACAATATACTATAGCAGTTCCACAAATAAGATCAGGAGGAAATGACAATCGAGTTAAACATGAAAAAAATATAAAAAAGAGCTGTCAATATAAATCAACGATTGGATACACTTGACTCCTTTATAACATTGTAATCTAACACATCATTTCATACTTCTGCTCCTGTAGAGGACATAAATGGTTAAACAAACAAAATTTTCCTCAGTTTGTCCATCGTTCCACCTTCAGTCATGACATAATCAATACTCTAAAGTATCACACATCTAAAACATTTTAGCAAAGAACAAAAGATTTAGCCAAATATTATTTAAAAAAACAAAAGCACATTTTTATATTTCAACAAATCAAGACTGCGTGCACTCAACGAAAGTAAAGCAAAGATGGTTAACCAATTTCATGCATGTGTCCACGCACATGCATATGTGAGCGTACATATTTGTATGTTCTATTTCTTAAGATGAGATGGTATTAGACTTTAATGAATTGGACAGGGTTTTTCGAACCATGCCAAACCGGCATGTTCGAGGCGTACCGAACCGGACCAATGGCCGGCCGGTATGGTTCGGCCATATAAATCGGCACAGCCCCATAAAAATCAAATATAATATATATATATATATATATATATATTATATATTTACCGCACCGAACCGGACTGAACCGGTGCTGAACCAGTCGAAACAGGCCCGAACCGACTGGTTAGGCCCGGTTCGGGTCGGTACGGCCGGTAGGGGGCAGGTGGGGCTTGTTTTTTGTTTTTGTCACATGGCTACTGTAGCCATGTGACATGTTTTGAGAGGGGAGGGGGGTTGCTTGGGTTTTAAGAGAAGAAAAGGCAGAGACCTAAGAGCTCTCTGCTGCAGAGCCACGGAAAGAAAAATGCAAAAAAAAATTTCTTGATCATTTTCAACCCAATCAAACCTGCAAAAGTCGAAAAAGAAAGTAGAATTAAGGTACGTATATTTTTTTCCGTATTTTCCTCTTTCGTAACGTTTTTTTATTAAAATCCGTGCAAAATATAAAATTAAGAAGAAATACTATCAAAATTTATTTGTTGGCTATGATTTTAGAGTATGTGGTAGATCTAGGATAAATCTACACAATGATACTAAACTCTTGATTTTTTGTTAAGTATATAATTTTTTAAATTAAAAATTAATTTCAGATTAATAAATTAATTTTAAAAAATAATTAAAAAAAAATTATAATTATAAATTATTAATCTAGGACTCGTAAGCTACTCTCACTATAAATTTCATGTCGATTTATTCAAATTTTGATGCATCTCATGAGTAGCGCCGTAAGTCTTAAATTGAAAAAAAAATAACTTTTAATGCATTTCTAGGATCTTAAAAAAATATACGTAGCATATATGATAGAATCCTACATGAATCTAAAATTTAAAAAAATTTTATTTTTTTATTTTTTGATTTTTTAAATAAATAAAAAAAATAAATTAAATTTTAAAAATTAGATTAATAAAATGTTAATTAATAAACATTATTATTGACCTTATATATAATTTAAATATTCAGGTATGGATCCATCAAGGAAAAAGAAGGATCCAGAGCGAGACATTGGCTGGTTACATGGAGAGATGCTCTCGGGTCGGCATCACTGAAGGTGTAAATGGTGCAATACCGAATTCAAAGTGGGGGGTAATAAGGTTAAAACAGCACTTGACTGACGGTTATCCTGACGTATGTACATGCCGACAGTATCCACAAGAGGTCCATCAGTTGATGAAGAAATACTTTGCTGATTTTAAAGCTGTGAAGGAAAGAGCAGCAAAGAAGAAGGCAGAGGTGGACCGCAGAGCGCAGAACCACCTTCTTATTACTCCAGGGAGTTAAAGAGAACATCTATTTCTTCTGATGAAGAGGCACAGATGGAGGCTGCTATTCATGCAAGCTTGTATGAGCAGAGGCAGCAGGAGGAGGTAGCCAGGCATAGACAGTGATTCGGGCCATCAACTTTTGAGTCAGGATCGGGATCCACTTCTGCTAGTGCTTCAAAAGAGTCTGAGACAGTTTAGAAAGGCTCCTCAGTCAGAAAGCCTATCAAGAGAGGCACCGGCCATATTGCATCCATGTTGGGAGCCACTATCCATGATGTCATCCACATGTATTTTCCAGTAGAGATTCCAAGCAACAGAGGATTAACACAATACTGAAAAAGGATAAGAAGAAGGATATGTGACGGGCCATCTCCACCTGGCTTCATTTCAGTCATATCCCAACCCATGCAGCAGACAATCCATATTATCGCTCTGCTATTTCATCTATACAGGCTGCTGTTGTAGGTGTAGATCCTCCAGCATTGAGAGTATCTGGTCATCATCTGGACAGCAATAAGGAGGAGCTAAAAGGATGGATATCCTCATATCAAAGCAAGTGGCCCATGTATGGATTGACGGTGATGTGTAATGGTTGGACTGGTCCTACTAGATGGAGCATCATCAATTTCTTGATTTATTGTGATGGGAAGACATTTTTCAGAAGTCTATTGATGCTTCAGATCAGGTGCACGACGCCAGTTATATCCTCAGATTGATGGAGGTGATTGATCAAGTGGGAGAGCATAATGTCGTGCAGGTCATCACTGATAATGGACCACGGTACAGGGCCGCAAGACAGATCTTGATGGAGCAGCGGCCGCATATTTTATGGATCCCTTGTGCTATACATTGTATAGACCTCATGTTGATGGATATTGAAAAAATCCACAAGATGCAGAAGATTGTTGAGCTAGCACAGTCTATCACCAGATTTATATATAACCATACATGGATCTTATCATTGATGAGGAACTTTATAGGAGGGAAATATTGAAACCGGGGATCACACGATTTGCTACTAATTACATTGCACTTGATAGTCTTCTTGGCAAGCAGAGCTGCGTCAGATGTTTGTCAGTTAGAAGTGGCAGCAGAGCAGGTATGCCAGAACAAATACTGAGGGAAGCAATGTGGAAAATTTAGTGACGAGACAAACATTCTGACAGCGGGCTGAGAGGGTAGCGGAGGCTATCAGTCTCTATATGAGATACTTCGTGCCGTGGACTCTGAGAGGTATGCTCAAATGGGCTTCTTATATTTCATGATGCAAAGGACAAAGAAAAAGATCCAGGAAGCAGATCCATCACATGCATCTAAGTATATCCGGATCATTGATGGACGGTGAAGTTATCAAATGAGTTCGAATTTGAATCTAGCATGTACGTAATAATTTATGAAGTCCCTAAAAATTAAGTTTCAATTAGATTCATACAAGTATGATTGACTAATTCTTAAAATATATGTGCAGCTTACTATCTAAATCCGAGATTTCAGTACTCCGTACCGGACATTGCCATGGATGAGGATCTTATGTCTGCCTTACGCAATGTTATATATAAGATGGAGTCCGATCCAGATATCGCTGCTATGTGCCTTGAAGATGTAAGTTAGGTTGAAATTATTGAATGATTTTTAAGAACATTAATTTTAACAAGCTAACAACTTTTTTTTCTGGCAAACAAATTTTTTTAGGGAGGGCACATATTCATTTGGATCCACTGTAGCGGTCAGAAGTAAATCAAAGATGAATCCTGGTATGTACTACTAAGGAGTAGGTCTAATATTATATCAAGATTAAATTTTTTATTTTGCCAAATCTAAAATTCTAAATGATATAATGCCTTTTGTAGCTAACTGGTGGGTGCATTTTGGTGGATCTGCTAAAAATTTGAAGGTTCTTGCAGTAAAGATCCTCTCCCAGACGGTGTCATCCAGTAGATATGAGCGCAACTGGTCTACATTTGGTCTTATCCACTCCAAGCAAAGGAACCGTCTGAAACAGAAACGTCTCAACAATCTTGTGTATGTACACTATAATTTAAGATGAGGCTAAATGTATTCAGGAAGAAAAAAAATTAAAATATCCCGATCCCACTACAAGTTCATATATTGAGGATAAAGATCCAATGATTGGGTGTCATGGGTCAGCAGCAGCAGTAGCCAGAGCTTGATGAGCCAGGATCGCCTCCTCGACCAGCTAATTTTGTAGCTAGTGAGGCTGGGATGGATACTGGACAATGGACAACAAGTCATATTCCTCACAGGGTTCCAGCAGATACAGCACATCATCCCTCCCCACCATCTAGTAGACCCGGAGACAGAAGAAAAGGAAAGGCAGCTGCACCTCCATCGGAGCACTCGGTCCACTCAGATTCAGATACCAGAGACTGATGATAGTGCTTCAGATAGTGGAAGATCTAGTGATCAGGAAGGGGCAGGAGGACAAAAGTCGCAGCCACCTATTCATATTCAATTCACTTGGAAGTCGCAGTTTAGCCATGCCACGCAGGATACAGATCATGGATTACCATCTGATAAATCCCATGATGATACATTCCATATAAGCAACGGGCTCCGCGTGATCGTTCGGGACACGATACAGCTGCAGCTCTTGCACGTGGAGTAGGATCCATGGATGTATCTGGATCATCCTCAAATTCAGGATCCCCTTATCCGCAGCTACCGGCAGCTTCTGATCCATATGATCCATATGGTGCATCTGAGACGTCATCATCCAGTGGTTATTATCCCATGCAGCCCGAAGCATCTTATGGATCTGATTTTGCTGTGGTATATTTGAATGGGCTCCTACACTGCCATATCATCAATCTCTGAATAGCTCTCAGAGTCAGGATATCAGAAAGAGATCTGCGATTAGTTATGATCCATCACGCATACCTCCTGGGATGAGCTTAGAGAAGTATCATGCTGCCTGGCAGGAGGGACATGCAGAATTTCCTACAAAGTACATACATGATCCCTATATTTATGGACATCGCCACTCTACCCGTTCTAGGCATTGGTATGTAATTATATGTTTATGCTATATTTCACTTTCATTAATTACTGATAATCTTAATTTAATTATCATTTTTTATTTTATTTTAATTAAAATAGTCCTAAATATTAGTATTTAGTCCTAAATCTTGAAATCGAATATTTTAAATTTTAAATTCAAGCGTTTAGAACTCTTAAACACTAAATTCTCCCTAAACCCTAAACCCTAAATTCTCAAAAAATAAATTTAAAACCTTAAAATCACAAAAAACATCAAAAAAATCAAAAAAAGAATTTGAGCGTACCGGTTCAATTGAATTGAACCGTACGCCATGCCATACCATGTGTCGGCACGGTATGGTACGGTACCGTGCGGTACTGGTCGGCCACCAGTACGACTCCCGGTACCGGTACCGAGAACCTTGGAATTGGAAGTTTTTTTTTTTTTGAGAACTAGTGGGTCATTCGGGGCCTTCTGATATCTACATTGATGATGGTCATATACTGATGGTGTCAGCAAAGTTAAAGAACTGATTAGAATAATAACTATACTTTTGTGGCACAAGTCTTTGGGTCATTGATGGGCAAACTGAGGGGTATTGTAGTCAAAAACAAATCATCAAGCTTCTGAAAGATAATTTATCTGTCTAGTCATTGAATTTGAACAATCCCAGACTCTTTGAAAATATCTACTCAAGACCTATTTGATGTTTCATGATAAGTAGCAAAACTCCAATATTTCTAAGGATTATAGCCAGCCGAGGTGACAAGTGAGCTGCCTAGTACTAGGTGCTAGGCAAGATCATAGGCGGCAGGGGTGAAAAATGTGCTACCTAGCACACAGACACTAGCCAGTTGCCTAGGTAGGCAACCAGAGCCAAGGTAATGCCAACAAAATTCATTGAAATACTAAAAAACATAAGATATGTAAAAGAAAAAAATAGTCATGTATCTAAAAAATGAAGCATAACATGTCAATTAAAATATATCAAGTCAATGGAAGGTACCAGCTTGGCAATATTCCATACAATTTCTTAAATCGGCCTCATCCCCTTGCCCAAACTTGATACAAAAATTAAAGTTGACACCCTGGCTATTAAGCAACCCCACCTAAGGAAGCACCCAGGTGGCCGCTAGTTGGCCTCCCTAGGCCAATGCCTAGGTGTGGTATTTTAAACATTACCAAATTCTAATGCCTAAGGGTCATAAACTAGTTCAAAGTTGCACAAGTAATTCACAGATAGATTTGTTTCATTTTTCCATTACATTTTCGTCAAAGGTTTCAGCTTATAGGTTGTAATTAGATCTTAAGTCATGATCAAAACTCCTATAGAATTTAAATAATTGAGGATTTGTTTAGTCACCTAAAAGGATGTGTAGATAATATTTAAAGATTTTAAGACTCATGGGTACAACTTCATTATGGTAGTTCTACATATATTGCTTTCCTCATCTCAAGTCATTCCTTGCTCATTTCTTTCATTTTAGGAACCTCCCGTCTCTTTATCTTCACAAAAAGCTAGTCTTTTTCTGTGTGATGTCCACATACACACCATGTCAAAGGGAATCATGAGAATTATTACGATAATGTTCACTAAAATCTCTTCCTTTGTCTCTCACACACTATCTCCCTCTTCTTCCATTTTTGCCATTGCATCCCTTCTCTTGTTTCTCCCTTTCCCTAAGAAAATTGTTACTCTTTTTCCCATTACATGCTCATCAAGAACAGCATAACCTCTTTACTTCTCACCCATCCTATTGAATACAAAACAAGATTAGCTCGAGATACAAACTAGGGTCTCAAGATGCCATTTCTTTGCTGGTAGCATTTGCACTCCTATCTAGACCTACTTACATTAAGTTATGCAAATTACTTAGGCAAGGAGGAACAATCAACGGACCAAGATTCCTAATACCGATACCGGGACCTATACCGGTGCTAGGCCGGTATAGTATGGTACCGGTACCGTACCATACTGACACACGATACGGTAAGCATGCCGGTATAAACCGGCATGCCCCTTTTTTTAATGTTTTTGGATTTTTTTTGGTTTTTTTTAGGGTTAGACCTTAGGATTTAGTGTTTAGGCCTTTAAGATTAGGATTTAAAGTTTAGGATTCAAAATTTAGAGTTAAAATTTAAAAAATGCTAATACATTAATTTAATTAAAATAAGACATAAAATGATAATTAAAGTAAGATTATCAGCAATTAATGAAAGTGAAAGGTAAAATATAAATATAATTATATACCGATATCTAAAATCAAGTAGAGTATCGATATCCATAAATATCGGAATCATTTATATATTGTGTAGGAAGATCAATAAATCCCTCTAGCCATGCAGCATGATACTCCTGTAATGTCATCCCAGGAGGTATGCGTGATGGATCGTAACACATCGTATATCCCTCACTAAAGTTTCGACTCTAAGAGATATCCAGAGACTGATGATATAGCTGTGCAGGAACCCATCCAAATATACCAACAGCAAAATCAGACCAAAAGATGCTCCGGGCTGCATGGGATAATAATCACTTCAAGATGATATCTCAAATGCACCATATGGATCACAAGCTACCGGTAGCTACGGGTAAGAAGATCCTGAATATGAGGATAACCTTGATACATCCATGGATCATACTCCACGTACAAGAGCTGCAGCTGCATCGTATCCCGAACGACCTCATGATGCCCGTCGTCTATATGGAATCGTATCACCACGAAGTCTACCAGCTGGTGCTCCATGGTCTGTATCATGTATGGCATGACTAAATTGCGACTCACAGTGAATTGAAGATAAATAGATGGCTGCAATCTTGTCCTTCGGCCTATTCGTGATCACTAGATCCTCCACTATCTGAAGAAGCACTAGCAACACTCTCTCTGATATCTAATCTAAATGAACTGAGTGCTTCGATGGAGGTGCAACTGCATTTCCTTTTCCTCTATCTCTGGACCGAAAAATGGCGTGGAGAGATGATATGCTATATTTGCTAGGCCTTGTGAGGAAATTGCTTGTTGCCCATTATTCAGCATCCACCCATCTTGCTAGCTACAAAACTAGCTAATCGAGAAGGCTATCTTAGCTCATCAAGCTCTGGCTCCTGTTGCTGACTCACGACCCATCCAATCATTGGATCTTCATCCTCAACATATGTCCTTGTAGTGGGATCGGAGCATTTCAATTCAACTTTCTCCTGAATGCACTTTAGCCTCAATCTTAAATTATGGTGTACATAAACAAGATCGTTGAGACGTTTCTGTTTTGGATGGTTCCTCTGTTTAAAGTGGATAAGACCAAATGTAGACCAGTTGCGCTCACATTCATTAGATGACATTATCTGGAAAAGGATCTTGATTCATGAACTTTCAGATATTTTGCAGATCCACCAAAATGCACCTACCATTCAGTTGTAAAAGATATTAAATTATTTAAAATTTTAGATTCAGCAAAATTAAAAATCAATCTGAATCTAATATTAGACTTAGTACTTGGTAGTACCTATCAGGATTCATCTTTGATTTACTTCTGATGGCTACAATAGATCCAAAAGAATCTGTACCCTTCCTAAAAAATTTCGTCTAAATCTAATATTAGATTTCTTATCGTGCACCTGATTTGAAGCATCAATAGATTTATGAAAAAAATTTCCATTATAATAAATCATGAAGTTTATAATGCTCCGTCTAGTAAAACTAGTCCAACCACCACAATCACTGTCAATTCATATACGGGCCACTTGCTCTGATAAAAAGTGTTGCACCCGGATCGCCGTGGCTGTAGCTCTGATGTGTCACGGACTTATCGGGCTCCCTCTGGGCGCTTGGTCCTCTCTCCGGTCGGCTCCTTGGTCAAGTTGTCCTGCAAATAAGAGACCCGGACCAGAAATTCTAGCGGGGACACTTCAACGATCAAGTCAGTTATGACGGTCTAGGAGAACAGAACCCCTGTGGCGAAGAGCTTGGGAACTCTCCACGTAGAGGGTGAAAGATGAGATATAAAAAGTAGAAAGATGAGGTCGAATGGAGATCAGAGAGCTAGGAGGTTTGCTTGGCTAGTTCCTTGCCCGTTTGCTCTCTGAGTCTTACCAGTTGCCTCTCTTTTCCTTTCAGGGATCCTTTCTTGTTATATAAGAAGGATGGCCCAAACCAAGTCTAGGACTTCACTGAAATGTCCCTTTCCCAGTATCCCTTTCGAGAGGGATTTTTTGTCTATGACCTACCCCTGTCGGACGGTCCTCAGAAGGAGATCCTTTCAGTAGGGATGTTCGCCGGCGTAGTACAGAACTTGTCCCTCTGGTGGTGCAGTTTTCCATGGGAAGGGCGGGCGTCATGCCGCTGAGCCCCGAGCCATGGTGGGGCATTTCTATTCTAGGAGGGACCGTCAGAGTATCGCAGGACCTGGGGCCTTATGGAATACTCCTTTTCGAGTAAGTACAGGTTCCATGTCACGAGGGTTGAAGCCCCCCAATTGCACGGCCATGGACGTGACAGCATGCTACAGGATCTGGAGCCCGGTGGAAGATGCATTGCACAAAACGTGCGTATAGCGTGTCTGCAGAGTTTGAATTTTGGTAGGGTGCATGCCACCTCCCGAAGGTTGCAGATAGCTAGAAGCTTCCATGGCATAGTCTGAATCTCTACTGATCTTCTTTCTTGCTTTTGGCAGGAACTTGGCTTTTGCTGGATGGGGGGAGCTTTATCTCAGGAGCTCGCCCTTGAAATGCATGAGCACGTCCTCGACCGGGAGCTTGACTCCGGATGGGAGCTGACCTCGCAGGAGGCTCGCCCTCGGAATGCATGAGCACGTCCTCGGCCGGGAGCTCGACTCTGAATGGGAGCTGACCTCGGCCAGGGGCTCACCCTCAGAATGCATGAGCACGTCCTCGACCGGGAGCTCGACTCCGAATGAGAGCTGACCTCGACCAGGGGCTCGTCCTCGAAATGCATGAGCACGTCCTCGACCGGGAGCTCGACTCCGGATGGGAACTGACCTCGGCCAGAGACTCGCCCTTGGATCTTCATTTGGGTGCCGCATTCAGGTGACGCTTCCCACCAGCGCAGTCGCCAGCTGTTGCCATCATGGGCTCCACGTCAGCGATTGTGCCACATCAGGAGGCAATCCAATTTTCTAGTTTCTTATTACTGTCCAGCAACTGACCATAAATATCTCTCGATCCTGGAGGATTTACAGCTACACCAACAACCTGTATAGATGGAATAACAAAACGATAATATGGATTGTCTACTACGTGCGCTGGGATATGACTAAGATGAAACCAAGATCCGATGACCTGTCATATATCCTTCTTTTTATCCTTTTTCAGCATGGTGTCAATCCGCTGTTGCTTGAAATTTCTGCTAGGAAAGGCATGTGGATCGACATCATGGATAGTGGCTCCTGCTAGAATGTCCCTAGAAGACTTCCTTCTACTGTCAAATGCTCTCAACATGGATGCAATATGGCTGGTGCCAATCTTGACAAGCTCTCTGACTAAGGAGGTCCTCCTAAACTATCTCAGACTCTCCTACAACACTTGCAGAGCCAGATTCCAATCTCAACTAAAAAATTGATGTCCAAATCGCTGTCTCTGACTAGCCATCTCCTTTAGCTGCCTTTGCTCATACAAGCTCGTCTGAATAACAACCTCCATATGTACCTCCTTATCAAAAAAAATAGATGCACCCTCTGACTCCTTTGAGTAATAAAAAGATGATTTGCGGCTTTGTGATCCATCTCTGCCTTCTTCTTTGATGTTCTTTCCTTTCCGGCTTTGAAATCGTAAAATACTTCTTCATCAACTAACGGACCTTCTGTGCACACATCGGCATGCAGATACATCAGAATAGCCGCTAGCCAAGTACTATTTCAATCTTGTTATCCCCCATCTTTGAATTATACATTGTACCATTTACACCTCCAGTGATGCCGATTCAAGAGCATTTTTTCATGTAATCAACAAATGTCACACTCTTCTTCCTCCTCGATGGATCCATACCTGAATATTTAAATTACACATAAAGTCAATAATTACGTTTATTAGATAATACTTTGTTAACCTAATTTTTTAAATTTTTTAATTAAATATATATTTTTTAATTTTTTGGATTTAAAAAATATGAAAAATAAAAATATTATAAAATAATTTAATCTTAGATTAATGTAGGATCCTATCATAGATGCTACATATATTTTTTAAGATACTGAAAATGCATGGTTTGCGAACCGTCCCGTACCGTCCGGTACGGAGCGTACCGTACCGTACCGGCTAAGAGCCGGCATGGTTCGCCATCCAAAAACGGTCCAGACATCGGACCGTTGAAAAAAAATAAAAAAAAAATTTCCATACCGGTACGGTACCGATACAAACCATCCGGTTCGGGTGGTTCGGGCTCGGTTCAACCCAGTTCGGCCGGTTCAGGGTCGGTTCAGTGAGAGGGGGAGAGAAAGATTGTTTTTTTTTAATCTAGCATGCCGGTACACATGCGGTACGGTACGGTACGGACCGTACTATACCGTACCGCCCGCTAACCGGTACGGGTCCCGGTACCAGTTCAGCAGACCTTGTGAAAATGTATTAAAGATCACTTTTTCTTCAAATTTAGGCCTAAAGCACTATTCATAAAATGCATCAAAACTTGATAAATCGACACAATTTATAGTGAGAGTCGCTTATGAATCCCATAACAATATATAATTATAATTTTTTTATTAATTATTTTATTTTTTATTAATTTTGTAATCTAAAATTAATTTTAATTTAAAAAATTATATACTTAACAAAAAATTAGATTTTATATACTCTAAAATCATGCCTAATAAAAAAATTTGATAACATTTTCTTTTAATTTTCTAATTTTCATGAATTTTAAAAAAAAGAGGGGAGGGAGAAAGAGGGAAAAAGAAAACTCTACATACCTTAAATCTACCTTCCTCTTGAATTAGTTAGCATTTGATTGGCTTGAAATGGAAAAATAGCCTTTTCTTCCTTCGTTGAACAAAAGGTAGCCGAGAGCTCTATGAGAGCTCTTTGC
Organism: Areca catechu; assembly: GCA_021397845.1. NCBI lineage: Eukaryota > Viridiplantae > Streptophyta > Magnoliopsida > Arecales > Arecaceae > Areca > Areca catechu. Next base: position 29,663,240 of record CM038042.1, on the reverse strand, counting down.
CTCTCTGCCTCTTTATTAAAACCTCCACCTAACATCTACAGTACCCAACAAAAAAAAAAAAAGGTTCGAACTAGCCCGAACCGAAACGGTTGAACCGATCAGTTCGGCATGATTCGGGCCGATTCAGAACCAGTTCAGGTCGGTTCCTTATTTATTTATTTTTTATTTGTAAATGTCGGGTGCCGTTTAAATAGACCGAACCGTGTTGTCCGGCTAGAATGGCACGGTTCGGCAAACCGTGCAACAGACAATGACCATGTTCTGAGGCCTAAAATTAAACCAATCTTGACATGAAGGATGAGCATGATAACTACGATAAATATATCGATCAGCTTCATGGTAGTCATGACCAAGATGGTGAAGCAGTCAAAAATAAGGGCAACAAAATTAAAGATATATATGTGTGTATATATATCGATGTGTGCACGCGTGTATATACACATACATACATATAGATGTATATGTATATATATGCATACATATATATGTATGTGTATACACACATATATATACATACATATGATACACACACACAACATATATATATATATACATACATACGTATGTAGCATATATATATATGTTATATATGTGTTGTTGGTGCTCCATCAACTAATCTAGATACGTATGTATGTATGTATATATATGTATATGTATGTGTTGTTGGTGCTCCATCAAATATCTAGGACTCTATGCAGCTATCACATTATGTAGGATAAAAAATCAATTACTATAACCACAACATCCATGTACATCATTGCGGGGAAATGGAGTTATCCTATATATATCTTGGTTGCACGTCACTATGGAAGAATCCAAAACCATATACCACACAAACTCAACTTGGTCTATAACTTCTGGTTGACCTATGTTATCTTGGTTGCAAATCACTATAATTAATTTGATTATGTAGAAGAATCCAAAATGATACAGTATACAAACACAAGTTAGTTTACACTATAGACCCATGTTTTTCATCTTTACTTGATCATAAGCAAGCAACAAAACAATGTTTCAAAATTCAAATACAATAGTAACCCGGCCCACCACCAACCCCCCCCCCCAAAAAAAAAAAAAGTCCCATCATCATTCACAAACCAATAAATATACAATGCAATATGCAAAGATAATCGACCGAACTAGGTGATACCCCATGTGGATACAACATGCCATATAGGGTCAATAGGTAAGAACCAACTGAGATTTGAAAACTTGATGTGAACTGTTGCCATCAAATCGCCTACCACTGAACTGCGGTATGGATGAGGATCTTCCGGATCTTCTCTAGTAGGATGGGATGCTACTCCCAGCATCTCACAGGTACAGACCTGCAAGAACAGTCCTTGACCGGTGGTGACCGGCGAGGGACCCTCCAATACTCAAGTAATGAGAGAAAAATGGGCTACGGCAGCCGGAGCTAAAAGTGATGAAGAGACTAAATGAAAGTGAGAATGGTCGTGAGTACAGCATAATGTAGCATACCTCGTCGAGGATCCTTTCTTACCAATGTATAGAGTTGCAAGAGATAACTGAATGCCATTGGAGAGGTGGTCTCCTCTAACATGAATAACAAATTTCAGGTAAGATGTTGGGATCTTGTGCCATGTAATATTTTCTGTTGACATCTTTCTACTAGGATGGCAAGTTCTTTTGAGATCCTGTTCACCACAACCTTATCCACCACGATCTCTACTAGGATAGCCATGGTCGGTTGGCTTCTGCCACTTACTCGGGCATCATGGATCCTGGGCATCAGCGAAATTTGCTCGCTGCCAAGAAAGAGGGCCTTGACATTGCATCTTGGCATACCCGACTAAACCTACCTGGATAGTTAGCCGGGCCCGAGTAATTACTTGATAGATGCACGTAAGGATGTCATGTCAGTCAAGCGATGTCATGTCAGTCAAGCTTAGCTGCTTGTAGCCTCTCAACGCAGTGTGTTGTAGTTGCTCAGCTTAGTCATCTCCTCCATAATCATCTTCTTCTTAGTCGATGGCCTAGTCATTCCCCGATAGATATCCTCGCTATCTCCTCCTTAACCAGTGATCCATCTTCTTAGCCGGTGGTTCAGCTGGTCCTCGAGGCTGAGTAAGCAATTGCCACAGCATTTGCCCCCACTCCCAAATCCAGAGGCATCACCAAATAACTTCTTCAAGATTGCCATCTCTACGCGAAGACAGTAATTGCTCATCGATCTCGAGAGTTGGGCAAATCTGTTTCATCGTATGGGCATTCATTGGCACGTTGAAAACTGTCGCCAGATGTTTTATCCCCTTGATTGCCAGAGAAAGGAAATTATTGATGCAGCACTCGAAAGGACTACAAAATAACTCTCGATGCAGCTAACAATTTGTCCAATCTTTCTCGACAACGAGATGATGCCACATGGCCTAGCAGTTACAACCTTTAAATGATTTACACGAAACCCGGTGTCGAGAATTAATCAATCGGTTGTGATTTCAAAATGGCACAACGTTGCCCGACTCGGGTGGTACTACATGTCGGATCTTAGACCCCCAGCCAGATTAAGGCTTCAATCCTGTCCGTTGAGGCTGGTATAAATAAGGCCTCCCTGCCATCGTTGCAGGGATTCTATGCTTGCAATAAAAAGGTAGGAGGAAGAAGCTTTGGCTCTAGCTCTCCAAAGACTGTCCCTAGGTTGGTTCCCTCTACCTTCTATTATCTTTTTCTTTGCTCTTCTTTGAAGCTTTAAAGGTCCTGTAGGGCTTTCATAGGCACTCCTCCTCTTTTTTTCCTTTACTGCTCGAGTCTTCCCCTTCCAGCCTTCATCCACTTCTTGGGTGGAGGCTTTTCTTTTTAACTTCTTCCGATTTTCTTACTTTCTTTGATCTTTCTTTCTTTTCTAAAAATGTTGTCCGAAGATGAAAAACACTTGGTCAGTAATGTTTCTGAATTACAAGGATCTCGGGACTCATCTTCAGATGAGGAGAGTTACAAGATTTTGGAGGGAGTGGAAGCTTTCCCTCTCCGAGCAAATCCTCAGGCAGGGCATTCCAGTAGTCAGGAGATCGCCTCGATCGGCTCGATGGCTGAGGTCCTCACTATGATCAAAGCCAAAATTTTTTTGATACATGACAAGTTCCCAAAAACCATTCACATTCATGTTCCAAGACCGAAGGACCGAGAACTTCCAGTCCTGTTGACCAGCCATGTACAAAGAATTATTTCGTGCCGGTCTTCAGTTACCTCTTTATCCTTTCCTTGTTGATATCCTTGATTTCTACCAGTTGCCACAACATGAACTTTATACATATTTTCACCACCACTCCTTGAAGTCAACATTCCAGTTACCAACATTGAACTAAGTATCATTGTTTGTACCCACAATAGACATAGGTCAACATGCTATGGTATCATACCATTTGTCATGCTAGTGCAAAGCTAATCATGAGCAAAGATTTGTTTTAGGAAACAAATGTTACTACATGTATACATGGTCCAAGCCAAGATAAACCATCTCGATACCATGCCCCATACCAAAGCCACCCTGTTACTATGTTGGTATGCCTAGTATGGGTGCCAGTTCAACGAACCAAGTATCAATACCATGTATTGATACCGAATCGATATACATCTTATACTACCTACTTCGATACAGTATGGCATACCTTAGTCCAAGCTGACTACCATGAACCATCACACATGATACAATATATAAACCTACACCGATACATACCATTATCTAAATATTTAAATAAGATTGATTTGATGTTTAGGAGAAAAGTAGCACAAACTATGTCCAGGTGTTGATAATGATAGCATTAGGGGATTACTCTTATGCATAGATTTAAAATCTCATTATTGTAAGCCTTCATCCAGCATAATTTCTATGACCACTATGTTTTGAAAACATAAATGGCTTAATAATCGTGAAGGTTATAGTTCATGGATTGTTAGAGATGAAAGAAAAAACAATAACTAGCATAGTAACCAAACCAAGGAATACAAAACTGGTACCGAGCCCATAAAATTAAAAAAAACTCCTTCCCTCTGCATGGCTAATTGTTTGACCTGAATTGAGCCCGAACTAGACTCGAATCGGTCCCAACCGGCCTGAACCAAGGAAATTGACCGGTACAGTACTGTACCATACCATACCAGTCCGGTACATGATTTTTTGAATAGTCCTGGGTTCCAGACCATTTTTCATGACTGAACCGTATCGACTCTTGGCCAGTATGATACGGTATGCCCCAAACCTGGCAATTCGAGATGATACCGAACAAGGATCACTGAAACGATACTGGGACCCATACCGGTCAGCTACTGGTACGGTACGGTCCATACCGTACCGATACGTATACCGAGGCTAAAAAAATGATAAAAAATTATTTTCCTCCCTCTCAAGCAAAGATTATTAAACCAGATTGAACCAGACCCAAACCAGCCAAAACGAGCCCAAACTGGGCTGAACCAGGCGGTACTGTACGGTATGCTACAGCATCGTATCGTACGGAATTTATTTTTTAAAATTTTTTTAACGGTCCAAGGTGCCGGACCGTTTTTTTTATACGCCCCATACCAGGCGGTACAGGACGGTACCGCAAACCCTGATACCGAGAATGCTAGTCCAAATATATTCTTAAGAGCTTTCCTAATTTGTCTCTCAACTTTTTGATGATTAATGATTTCAACATGATTTAAATTAGTTCCATTTATGGATCCAATGTTTCGTTCTTGAATACCACGATATTTTAGCATCAAGTCAACCTCTTTAGCCTCCTATCTAGTTAAAATATGACCAGCTCAAAGCATGTAGATAAAATTTCACAGGATAACAAAAGGTCATGCAAAAGGACCTAAAAGTAATCATGTAAAAGACTACAAGGACATAAAGACAAATTATATTGAAATATTTTATATTGGTCTCACAACAAACTCAAGTCCTGCTACGCAGTCATTGTCTAATATTTATGATAAGCCATATTACCCTTCTGAAAACATAATTCAATTTCATTATGAACACTCAGCAAGATTCTAACTGCCAATTCATTCTACAAACTATAACAAAGAAGTTACATTATAATCTCGAATAGCGAAGTTCCACCAGGCCAAAATTAATCCCATTAAATTTATGAACTAATAAAAGGATGACAATATCTATGGGCAATAGCACACTAACATGAGAAATTATAACTGAATTTGACATTTGCCCAATCTTCCACTTTAATTCCATAATCGTGTCTCATCTATTTTGCCACAATTACTACAAACTTCATGCAAAAAGAAAAGAGAAAAAGACGCACTACAATAACTGTAATGTTTTATGCTGATGAAGAGAGGAAAAATCCAAATGAGATTTAGTTCATTATCATATATTGTAAACAACTAAAGCAAGATAATAAAATCTAGCAAAGGAGAAAAGAGATCAAACTTACTTGGACATTGCTTTCTTCTATCAAAATTTCCTTAGCCTTGTCACAAAGAACTCTAACCTGCATTGAGAATATGATAAACAAAGAAAGAATAGTGGAAACAATTACAATCTTAACTCTAATAGGAACAATATACAATTTGAAAGCAGCAAAAAGATATGGGTGTCCAGAACAAAGGCCAAAATGCTTCACTTGAAATCCATCTATGACTTCTTGCCTATCAAGGATTCAAGCATGGACTTTAACAGTTAACCTAGAATGAGAAGTTCATGGACTAGTGCTCTTAGGAAACTCCTCTCAGATCGCAAAAAGAAGAAACTTGGGTATTTGACTAGATAGCAAGCCTGATAGTTCAGCATTTCATGAAGGGTGGCTGAGTGGAACTCAATGAAGATCAGAGGCATTTTTGGTGGAAAAGTTAAAAATAATTTGGTGAAAAGAAATAGCCTAAGAGAAAATCAGGGAAAAGTTTAGAACCAATTGCGGGATTATTTGGAATTTATGGAAAAGACCTGTTTCTTGGAAGACAATGAAGAGAGATCTTGGACTTTGCAACATAACCAGTAGACACTAGAAATTAGGGTTTCCTAACAGGCAGGGTAACTTTTTGTCAAGTTCTAGTTTTTAGATGTGTATCCAGTATGCATGTTTTTTTAAAATTAATCACTGCTTAACTATTCATTTCATTCATGTATCCTAATGCTATATCTCCAAATTCATGTAGGTGTTTCTTCTTTAACCTGAAGGCTGTGTTTGGGTGACCAAATAAATTTTGTAGCTTATATCCTGTATGCAGAGGACTAGAGCTTATACAACAGAATAGGAAGATTTGGGTGTCTGTTTGAAGGGATGAGTGCAGAGCAGATACAATGCATCAAATTTCATGACAGATTTGGATTTTATCACAAAGACAAAATTGGCCCCTTTTTTGGTTAGATTAAAGAGTGAATAGGAGCAAAAAGGTAATTAAGGGGAATAAATTTTCCTAGTCCATAGTAGCGAACGCCAACTAGTTTGGGATTACTTGAGTTGAAATTTCCCCTATTCCACCATTTTGGTGAAATAAAGTCATATAGTCTAAAAGCCCAGATACACCCAGATGGTATAACTCTATTCCTTGGCCACTTTTTGGTTGTTTGGCGGCAAACCATGAACTAAGGTCCTTACGGTGGCATCATAACTTGGGGTATGATGCCTTCCAAACACTACCTAAAAAGTTTTCAGCAAACCTAGATGACATATTCAAAATATAAATTAATATTGCATGCATTAAAAGTAAATGGGCTTATCGGAAAAAAGATTGCGCATGGTCTTAAAAGAATGCAAAATCATTTTACTAATCAAGCATGTAATTTGAGCATGAGATTCATAGGACCTACAAAAAAGAATAGTACAATAGAATATCAGATTTCTTCAAAGCATTCATAGAACATTTTAGGTATGCAATATTATTCAAAGGTCAAAATTTAATAAAAGAATCTAAGCAATAAAGAAATTGTCACGGAACTTAATTGGCAAGTCATCTACAATTACAACTGATTGTCAGCATAATTGCCAAAAGTTGTTTGCTGCTTCAACTTTATAGGATGCCTTCCAAAAAGGTTAAACTAATCAATATATAATTGTTAAGCATTATTTTTTTGTCATTCAAGTTCCACATAGTGAAACTGATAGAACTGCAAGCTTGTTTCAAACTGAATATTTAAATTTCTCCATGATGGAAATTTCAAGTCAAATATTTGAAAAATGATAAAATGTCATAAAGAAATGTGAAGTTGCATAATATCATTTATAGTTCATTTAGCCTGTAAATTAGTTATTTTTTCTCTACTAATTGTGGTTCTTTTATTTTACTTCTCTTCTATCCTAACTTGAATTATCTATTGTTACACTATATGGCACCCAAACTTGTTTTATATATGCCTTCTCTTTAGCAGTATATCACCACTGCAGATATGATTGCTGTTTTCTTGTTTAAACACGGTGGAAGCAAAGGAGGAGCAGAATAACAAATCCTAAACTTTTTCACTGACATAAACACCAGGGACAGAAATAATAGATTAAAAACTTGCTTTTAGAAGGAAAAACTTATTGCAAGATAAAATTACAGATTTTTTTCCAGCATGCCTGAAAATACGTTCATTAACTTCATGTAGAAAGGTAAAATAATTAGCTTACAATTTTCAGCATCTCATATCAGCAAAAAAACAATAAAGTATGAATGTAAAAGAATCAAAAACCACGTGGATTAGCAACAATGTGTACGGCCATACAGTTAGTGAGATACAATTATCCACAAAACCGGGATATATACATGCAACTAAGTACAACACGCTGCACCACCTGTGAGCAGATCCAATCAATTATTAAAAAGGCCTAATCTTGGACCAGATCCAGGACATTCGCCCAGAATATACATCGCAACACCTACCAATCTCATAAATTCCCCTCCCCAGCCGAAACTGAAAACCCTAACAACATACAACAGGGCCCAAGATCGCAGAGAATTCATTCTATAAGGCCAAATAACTAATTCATTCTAGAAGGCCAAATAACTAATTTTCCCCGGAGAAACACATCCGAATCAGCGTTGATCCGCCGGGAAACGCTCCAAATCGAGCAAATTGTCGGCAAAAAGATTAAACATCATCCAATAAGGACAATTGCATGAAAAGAGATCGCCGGAAGGGAGAGAGTACGAGGGAGAACCTCTTGCTCGGAGAGCGGCTTGCACTGCATGAGCTGCGAGATCTGCTTTTCGAGGTTGCCATGGGAGTTGGCCGGAACCGGATCCACGTCCATCCTCTCCTCCAGCCAGTCCAATCCGAGGTGATGCAACCACAAACCCTAACCCTAGCTCTAGCAGCTTTTTTATCCCTTTCGAAACCGGTATTTCCCGGCCTCCCCATTCTTCTTTCTGTGCGTACATATATATATATATATTTTATATATATTTTGATAGAATCTCATCGTCGCGGGAAGAAGATATGGAGGAGAGCAACGATGGTTAGGGAACCACTGGGGCCTTTCTTTTGGGACCGGGAAAAAGCAACCATGGACTGCCCCATGGTTGTACACCGCCCCGGTAACAGTAAATCCGACATTGTGCGACGCACAGCACCGCACTGTGCCGCTTTGCGCTGCGTGGTGTGATGGATTCCATCCTTTTGATATCAAATTACTCGTATACAGTGGAACAAATCTTTATTAATATTTTTTTAAATTATTTTTATAATTTTAATTATCCTCATAAATTTTTTAATATTTTTTTAATTATCATAAAAATATCGACTATGCAAGTATGGAAACATCATTGATGCTTTTTAAAAGTATCAACATTTAAATTTCTCAAAAAAATATCCGTATTTGTCGACGCTTTAAAACGTCGCAAACTTTAATTTTCCTGATGCTTTAAAGTATTACTAAACTTAAAACTAACGACGCTTTTTAAAAATATCAACGATTAGCGGCTAGGTTTTAAGCCTAGCGACGCTTTAAAACGTCGCCATGTCCAAATCAACGACGCTTTAAAGTATCGGTAGATTTATTTATTTTAAAACAAAATAAATAACTATATCTATATACATGAAATACATATATCAACCTGTATACATTATAAAATAAAAACATTCAAACCTGTATCACATCCAACATACACAAATAAATGAAAATATCAACCTGTATCACACCCAATATACACAGACACAAACACAAACCAATTATAAAAAGTTTTATATATATATATATAAAGTATCAATCCAAGTTCAAATAAACAAAAAAGAAACACAAAAATAATAAAAAAAAATAGCTGGCATCATTGATCCACGGGAAGCTGGTCGACGTCAAGTCTGCGACTCGCAGATGCATCAGGAACCTATAAGATATGCATATAATTATATTGGAAAAAGTGAATAGGAATTTTTTATTTCTAAACTATCATGTGGGAAGAAACTATCACGTAGGATGGAAACTATCCTGTGAGATGAAAACTTTTAGTCCGACATGGAAAGATTGGAAAAAGAAAAGACTTTTTATAAGAAAACCTTTTCCCAAGCTCTTACTTCTAGGCTCATCAAAGGTGGAGAGCTTGAGGGTGATGCGAAGCATCACCCGCACCCGCACGCGCATGCGTGTGCACGGGCGATAAGGGCGCATTGTAGTGCACTTTGTAGGAGATTGAGGAGCCTTTAAATTTTCTTGATCAAACAAATCAGATGGTCGAGATTGATTGGCACCAGATCAAGGTTGGAGGGAGACAAGTCGGCTCGATTCTGATAGGAGCCGACTCGGATGACTGGCCCGGTCGACTCGAGTGGTTCGAGTTAACTCGGATCCGTAGAACGGGAATATACGGTATGGACGAGTCGACTCGACCAGGGTCGAGCTGGCTCGGATCCACAGAACCGTATCATGCAGTCTAGATGAGTCAACTCGAGGGAATCGAGTCGACTCGGCCAGGGTGCTCTCTGCAGCAAGGAGCCGACTCGAGGAATTCGAGCCGACTCCGATAACGGGATTTCAGAATCATGAAACAACGGATCACGCGTCCGAAGGCAATCATGCATCCGTTCACGGATCAATGTTTCTTCTGAGATCAGGGATGCCATCGGATCGTGAAACGACACATTGAGAAGCACACTGATCGCGTGATCTAGAGATCACGGTACGAATCAGCGTATCTTGGCGTCCGATCACGATTGAAGAAACGTATCGATCGCGTAAAGGCATATCTTACTACAAAACGACATCGGAAACTCCCTCCGATGAAATCATAAGGTTGCTTCCAAGGGACACCTTAAGGCTATAAAAAGTTCCCATTCCTCATTCATTTCATCGTATTCATTCCAGTATTTTCCTTCCTTCTTTTGGGCATTTGCATACTCTGAAAAAATAGAGTATAGCTATAGTGCATCATAAGTCTCTCAGGCATTTGCATACTCTGAAAACAGAGTATAGCTATAGTGCATACGAAGAGAGAAAAGCATTACTGGTTCGAATTTCTGGTAAATTGTAGTGCTGCTTTCACCAGAAGAAGACCGTTGTATCCTGGGAGACAATCGTCATAAAACCGTAAGCACCATTACAGGACGAAATTGTCTTAAGGACATAGAATGTAACTCTAGACTCGATCTTGTCAATTATGTAGCCATTGTTCATACACATCCTACCACCAACAATCTTAAGACAATTTCTCTTCATACTGAAGTGCTGCTCAAGTGATGGCAACAATGGCTGCACCAGTTCAGGCCAAGAAGCCGGTGAAGTTTACCGACACCGACTTCAAGAGATAGCAATAGAAGATAATGTTCTATCTAACAACTCTGAATATGGTAAGAATTCCCAACAAAGATCCACCAGTCCTAAAGGAAGGAGAGAACGACAAGCAGATTGTCACTGCTGTCGATGCATGGAAGTATTCAGACTTCCTATGCAAAAACTACATCCTTAATGGATTAGATAATACTCTGTACAATGTGTACAATAGTATAAGCACAGCAAAAGAGCTATGGGCATCCTTGGACAAGACCGATGATGCAGGCCATAAGAAATTTGTGGTCGGCAGGTTTTTTTGACTACAAGATGGTAGATTACAAGACCGTCTTGGAGCAAGTTCAAGAACTGCAGATCATACTGCATGAGATACATGCAGAAAGGATGTCTCTGAGTGAGTCATTCCAGGTAGCCGCTATAATTAAGAAGCTACCTCCATCATGGAAAGACTTCAAGAACTACCTGAAGCATAAGCGGAAGGAGATGAGACTTGAAGATCTGATTGTCCACTGAGGATCGATGAAGACAACAAGAGCCATGATAAGAGACAGGAAGACATCTTGCTGAGCCTAAGGCCAACCTCATGGAAGGAAAGGTCAACAAGAAGAAACGCAAGTTTCCTGGAGAAGGCTATAAATAGAAGAAGACAATCCTAAGAAGTTCAAAGGAAAGTGCTTCATTTGTGGTAAAATATGCCACAAATCCAAGGATTGTCGTTTCAAGGGAAAAGAAAAGAAAGAAGTTAATACTACTGAAGATACCCTATCCTGTGAAGTGCCAGGGATGATGTTGTCAGTAGTTGTATTTGAAGCAAACATGGTTGATAAACCAATAAATGGTATGTTGATACTGGAGCTACTTGACATGTCTATTCTGATAAGAGTATGTTCTCATCATATACTCCTATCAGAGGTAGAAATCTGCTAATGGGTAACTCCGCTACATCAAGATAGAAGGAATTGGCTGCATTATTCTAAAGATGATATCTGACAAAGAGCTTATATTGAACGATGTATTACATGTTCCTGACATCCATATGAACTTGGTATCAGGCTCCCTCCTAAGCACACATGGATTTAGGATGGTATTTGAGTCTGATAAATTTGTACTTACTAAAAGAGATATCTTTCTGGGTAGAGGTTACTTGAATAATAATTATTTAAGATAAATGTAATGACTGTACATCGCAACTTTAAAAGAATAAAGATTCTTCTTCTGTTTATATGGTTGACTCCTCTTATCTATGGCATGATAAATTAAGTCATATGAATTTTAATTCATTACGAAAGTTAATGAATTTAGAATTGTTACCTAATCATGAAATCGATCCACATTATAGATGTGAGATATGTGTTGAAGTTAAGCTAGCCAAAACATCGTTCCATTCAGTAGAAAGGAATACTGAACCTCTAGATTCAATCCACAGTGATCTATGTGACTTAAAGTCAATACAATCTAGAGGAGGTAAAAAGTATTTTATAATATTTATTGATGATTCAACTAGATACTGTTGTGTATCTACTAAAGGTAAAGATGAAGCTTTAGATATGTTTAAATGTTTATAAAATGAGGTTGAAAATTAGCTTGGTAAAAAGATCAAGGCTATAAGGAGTGATAGAGGTGGTGAATACGACCGTTTAATGACTTTTGTCAGAACATGGCATTGTTCATCAAACTATAGCTCCTTATTCACCTCAATCTAATAGACTTGCTGAACGCAAAAATTGAACATTGAAAGAAATGATGAATACTATGTTGATAAATTCTGGTACACCACAGAATTTACGGGGAGAAGCAATTCTCTCGGCTAATCATATTCTTAACAAAATACCTCTTAAGAAGAAGGACCACTCCATATGAGTTATGGAAAGGGAAAAAGCCTTCTTATAATTACCTAAAAGTGTGGGGGTGTCTAGCTAAAGTAGCTATTCCAGATCCTAAAAAGGTCAAAATAGGACCTAAAACGGTTGATTATATTTTCATTGGTTATGCACAAAACAGTAGTGCATATCGCTTTCTTGTACATAAATCAGATATATCTGATATACAGGAAAATAATCATGAAATCAAGAAATGCATCATTTTTTGAAGAGATATTCCCTTATAAAGGGATATATGGTCCAAGTTCAAATAAATAACTTATGATAATTTGGCAAGTAGTAGTCATCAAAAAAATATCCTAAAGGTGAACCTAGACATAGTAAGAGACCTAAAGTTATAAAATCTTTTGGTCCTGACTACATTACGTATATATAGCAAATGTACCTCAGACATTCAAGAGGCAATGTCTATACCAGAAGCACCCTTTTGGAAGGAAGCTATTAATAGCGAAATTGAGTCCATCATGCATAATCATACCTAGGAATTGATAGATTTACCATCAGGTATGAAGCCTTTGGGGTGTAAATGGATTTTCAAGAAGAAGCTAAAGGCTGATGGATCAATTGATAAATATAAAGCCAGATTAGTAGCTAAAGGCTTTAAACAAAAAGAAGGCCTAGACTTCTTTGATACTTATTCACCTGTAAATAGATCCCCATTCCTCATTCATGGCATCCGATCGTGATTGAAGAAATGTATCGATCGCATAAAGGCATATCTCATTACGAAACGACATCGGAAACTTCCTTCAATAAAATCAGAAGGTTGCTTCCAAGGGACACCTTGAGGCTATAAATAGGTCCCCATTCCTCATTCATTTCATCACATTCATTCCAATATTTTCCTTCTTTTAGGCATTTGCATACTCTGAAAAAATAGAGTATAGCTATAGTGCATCGTAAGTCTCTCAGGCATTTGCATACTCTGAAAACAGAGTATAGCTATAGTGCATACAAAGAGAAAAGCATTACTGGTTCGAATTTCTTTCTGTGAATTGTAGTACTGCTTTCACTAGAAGAAGACTATTGTATCCTAGGAGACAATCGTTATAAAACCATAAGCACCATTGCGGGATGAAATTGTCTTAAGGACATAGAGTGTAACTCTAGACTCAGTCTTGTCAATTAGGTAGCCATTATTCATACACATCCTACCACCAACGAATTATGATACATACATTATATATATTCTAAATTATTAGATACATACAAAATTAAAAATAATTACTTACCTGAGATGACGTGAACATATGCAGCACAGATGTAACATGCTCAAGCTGAGACCTAATGGTCTGCATCTCTGCTCTGTCTGCATCACGTGTCTGTCGGAGCTCTGCTATCTCCTCCTCGAGTCGACGAACATGTGACTGATCATGACTATCTCTAGCATCCCGAGTATATCTACTCACCTCAGATAACTGAGTAGAGGTAACTCTAATCCCATAACCCCTCACTCGTCTAGGACACTCTGGTCCCAACAACTCCGAGAATACCTCGACCTCGATGCGATGCTCTGAGTAGATGATGTACCCTCGCCAGCATGCTCGGAGATCATAGAGCTAGCCATATCCTATGTTTTATAAAAAAACTCATATATCAATACTTAATAAAATAAAATATAAATCATGATATGATATAAATAAAAAAAAACATATATATCTCTAGACTCCTCTCGAACAAAATTGTCATCCCGGTGAACATGAATCATCCGATAGAACTCCACCTCACCAGGCTCCCTCCCTTGCTGATCAGCTTATATAAAGAATAAATTTACAAAAAAATATAAAATAACACATCTTATACCCCGTACCATGATACATGGCATATGCATGATACATGATGATACATGATGTTAAAACTAAAAGTGTACTAAAATATTATAGGATGAGAAACATACAAACTCATGCCTGAGCCGTGCATAACTCTTGGACCCCGCTGTGTAAGGAACAGACTGAGCTGCCCGTGCAGCTTTACCAATAGCAGAATATGTCTACAAATAAAATTAAAACTATATTATATATTGTATAAATATAATTATGACGAGTAAAAATTAATAAATTTCAAAGTGTTTGATGATGCTATACAACCTGTGCCTTCTCGAAGAACCAATAGTGCACCAGCTCCCTCCACTGTGAGGGTGAACATCAGGAGGACAAGTAGCTGCAACCTGCTCCTCTGTCTTACCCTCTCTTGTAGTCTCTCTTTAACTTCGTCCTATATTTTTTTCACTTACGATTGAGAGACTTAAGCACAAAATCAGAAGAATTTGGAGGGAGAACGAACTTGCTCTACAATTTAAATAAACAATAAATAAGTATTAAATGAAATAAGCAATTCAACTGTTAAAAACCTAAGATATAAATAATATATCAATTTTTTACCTGTACAATTCGTAGCATCTCTATTTTATATGCATGAAGTATGTTGTTCCACTTCGAATAATTCAGGGGATATAGCTGATCCCAGCGTGCTACTGTCCATAGAAAACTAGTCAACAAGCTAGCAGCTTTCTTAATAGGCTGCTCTAGCTTGTTGCACTCTACGACTATCTTCTCGTCCTTAGGTAACTACCACACATCACGGACTAGTGTGGGTCCTCGCCTCCGCCTAAGTCTCCCGGATCCATCTACAAAAAAATACAGAAAATTATATATCAAAACTATTACATATGTATGAATTAAAATGGGATGAAATTATTAAATTACCCTGTATCTGTATATCATCGATGATAGGCTCATCATCAGGATGATCCGTAGGAGGATCGTGATGTGCTGACTCGGAGGAAATGGCATCGTCCTGAGGTGGAGAGGTACTAGCCTCCGCCGGATGTGCAGAAATGGATGGACTGGCATAAGACTGATGTGAAATTGATCACCCTCGTCGGGCTGCTGTGACGAAGTACCAGCCTCGATCTGAGAAAACTAAAACTATACATCCGAAAGGCACTTCTTTCGAGGCATGGTGTACCTAACATGCGTTATTTAAAACCAAGTCAGTCAACATTATAATCAAATTATAATGAAAATGAATTGCAATTTAAAAAATAACATAATCATTCATGCAAAAATATAACTATCTTATAAACTACTTACTTGTCATAATCAACCAGTTATACCTTCTTCGAAATCCAACCTAACCAAAATGATTGTATCATTTATATGATCATCCGGCATAATATTATAAGGCATACACTGAGTGTAAGTATCATCATCATCTTTTTCCACCCTTTTTTCTATGTCATACAAGTCTCTGAGTTTTCTTAATAACAGTAGTCCATTCTTTATCCTTCGAGTCTTGTACATAAAAAACTATCGAGCTTGAGATAAAAAGATAAATGGATCATCCTTCAATAACACACCCTATATATCAATCTTGAAAAATTGACAAGTATGAATCCATTTGAGTCCTTTTTCAAACCTCTTGGTATATTTATATCCACCCAATCGCATCGAAATAATACAACTGTAAAATTTCCATAATAATCCAACTCAAAAATTCTTCAAGTATACCATAATAAAATTTTCCATATGCTTCTACCATAATACCATGTTCTGAGTTTTTCTAAATTTCTCGCATTTCTTGGTATGAAATTTAAAGCCATTTATAATAAACCAATATATTTGTTCACAATATAATTAAGACCTCTGGCAAGTGCTATTAATTCTGCTGAACAATTTTTCTCCATCAGTACCGTACCCAGAAAATATAATATCATTATCGATTACTTATTCGATGTTAAATGTATATAAAATTATTATATGACTTATATATACTAATATGATTGGCAAGCCATTTAGGGAATGACTCAACCACCATCTTTATTCAATCCTTGGATTAGGATGAGTGGAATGATTGGCTTGTCATTATACAGCTAAAAATTTACTGTATGTCAATTAAATATAAGTTTGACAACATGTCTAATATTTAGTATTATCCATGTGTTGATAGACTACCCTGTGATAGTCAGATATTATTTATTATATAGCAATACATAACGGCGTGCTTGTGACAAGGATTTATGATCAAGAACAATACTTTCAGCTTTTCCTATAAATCTTCTAGAAGATGCAAATTTGTATAGATCTGTATTCTCCATAGTATCACCATGACATTGAGGTCGATTGAATACAGTCTCTACACCTTCGAGATATCTTGAACAAAATGTTAAACATTCTTCAATAATATATCCCTTTGCTATTGAGCTCTCAGGATGGGTTTTGTTTCGTATATAATCTTTTAAACATACAAGATACCTTCAAAAGTATGATATTTTAAT